>CM062818.1:1221729014-1222353913 GCA_031772625.1 Pinus tabuliformis
ATATAGAGATTAGCATGTACACCGACCCTCGGGCTCCAAGATCACAGAGTTTGGAGAAGAGCCGACCTTGTTTGGGTCTGGGAATTTTTATTTGCTTTTCATACTTTGCGAAAGGGTGTGGCCAATATTCTAACTTTCGAAAAACACATTGATCCGTTGTCGTTATTCAAAATTATTTTCTAAAAAAAATATTTTATTTACAGGCCTTATATATTTGTAAATATTTTTTTGTAAAATAATCTTGTAAATATATTTCTAACCCTTGTTTTGCAGTAGTTGGGATTCCAAGGTTTATTTTAATTTTTGTGTATATTGGGGTTGTGGGAAAATTTTTATTTCATTTGTGCAAGTGATTTCTCAAGCCAAATCTGAAAATGTGGAAGGGTTTCAAGGGTTTGTAGCCTTTGGAAATATTCGTTGGTGTTTGTAGAGGTAGATCTAGGCCTAGGAAGGCAAGATCTCGCTGCCCTCCAAGCTCAACGGTAAAGCCGAAGAGGAAGCCGGTAGCCCTGGAAGCATTCTCGTGGCAAATTTTTGACAAATTTGAAGATCTGAAGCGAAATTTTGATTTTTTTGCAGGGGTTCCAATTTTTTTAGGCCTTATAGGCCTCATTCTCTCTAGTTGTTACCTTTTTCTCCCTCTTTGTTGAGCCGCTACCCATTTGGGCCTCCAAACCCTAGCCACAACCATTGTTTGCCTAGCCGTCAGCCCTCAAGGGCTGCATGTTATGCAACCAACTCACAAAATAGAAGAAAAGATAGATCACTAGCCCTTGGAAGCATTCTCGTGGCAAATTTTGACAACTTTGAAGGTTCGAAGCGAATTTTTGGTTTTTTGCAGGGATTCCAAATTTTTTTAGGCCTTATAGGCCTCATTCTCTCTCGCTGTCACCTTTTTCTCCCTCCTTGTTGAGGCCTACCCATTTGGGCCTCCAAACCCCTTAAGAGTTGTTTGTTATGCAACCAACTCACAAAATAGAAGAAAAGATAGATCAACGACTTCAAAATTAGCTTCTTTGAGGGGGCAACCTCCTTTACATTACACAAATGAATAATTCTTGGATGATACAAATGATGAAACCTCCTTTCTATATATAGGAGTCTAAGGGGTCACAATATAATCAAGGCCGACATAACAATAATAATGTAAGGGCACAACAATAACAATAGTGGGTTTCTATGGGGCACAATAATAACAATATGAGGATTACATGGGCACAAAAATACAATGAGGGGGTTGCACTGATAACAATAAGGGGCTACACTAGTAGTATAGGGACCTAACATGCCCCTCTCCTTCAAAAAGTGTTGTCCTCAATGCTTGATTAGTTCTGGATGCTTCTGTATAAAATTCTCGTCCTCCCATGTGGAATCTTCAGCAGGTAAGTTCTTACAGTTGATGAGATACTTTGAAATTGATCAATTTCGTAGTTGTCGGGCTATTGTTTTTGTGACTGCTTCAGGTTCCAATGTGATTTTTCCTTCCTCATCAAGTTTCGACAATATTGTTTGAACTGGGAGCTTCTCACCTATAACCTTCTTTAAGCATGAAACATGGAAAACTGGGGGCACTCAGGAAGATGCGGGGAGCTCCAATTTGTATGCCATAGTACCAATCTTTTGCGACACCTTTTATGGACCATAGTACTTTGGTGATAGTTTATTATCCTTCTTAGCCTTCTTAGCTTGCTTGAGGGACATTTGTTTGTATGGTTGTTATACGTAAAAATATCCAGTCACCCACATCAAAACTTTTTTCGTTGTGATGTTGATTTGCATGTTCTTTCATTCGATTTTGTGCCGAAGTGAGGTTATCCTTTAAGAGTTGGAGAACTTGTTGTTGATGCTCAATGTGATCTTCCGCTGCTTGAACCTTAGAATTTTCTCTTAAAATGATGCGATGGATGGTGGATGATATCCATAGTGTGCCAATGCGTTACAAGATATGGTCGAATTCATTTCTTATTTCTCTGGGGTTGGTTCCTAGCAGTGTTACTTGGGAGCGGGAGCGGGAGCGGGGAGCGGGAGCGGGAGCGGGGGCGGGAGCGACCATTTTCAGAAGCTCCCGGTTTGGGAGCGAATCCCGGAGCGATTTTTTAAAAATATATATATTTTTTATATTTTTTAATTTTTGATACATATATGTCAACAAAAACATGTAGAATGATGAAATAGACATAAAAAACATAAAAAAACATAAATTGATCATTGAACCATATCACATCAATCATCTAGAAATTATAATCGTCATCAACCTTAGTAAAATAATAAATTAAAATAACATTCAATTCAATAACATTTATCATCATTGATCACCAAAGTAACAAGTTGTACTTGTAAGCCAAGTTTAACCATTACAAGAAGTAATATCGAAGATATTTCTAAGTCCTAACTTCTAACTGTTAACATGATATGAAATGTTAAAAATTTATAAAATGAAACATGAATAATGAGATGAAATGAAACAACTTTAGTCTTTCACAAAGCATCATATTCATAATTCACAATCATTACCAATGAGTTATAATTGCCAAGGCCCAACTTCAAACTTCAAATTTTCATTGTCACAGTGATATAATGTTTACAAAAAATATCATAATGTCATAATGATATGAAAGAGTCAAGAGTCAAGAGTCAAGGACTCAAAACTCAACACTGAACAGTTATGAAAACTAAAGTGACAAGTCTAATAGAAACTAAAAAAGACAAGTAAACTGTAAATCTACAAGTGGCCCTTGCCACGAGAGTCTCCAGGAGTATAAGTAGGTCTTGGCGGTCTTCTAGGAGTCTCCCGCCCAGACCGACGACCAGAACTAGAGCCTCCACGCGAGGGTGTCGATGGAGGTGGCGACAGCAATGGAACAAGACTCGGGCCCCGAGAACTGCTACTGGATGGTGGAGGTGGAGGTGGCATGGCTGCTGCAGCTGCTTCAGCTTCATCCCGTACAAGCTCATCTTCTAGTTCTTCCATATGTACAATGCCATCCTCCAAATTGTCGTCCTCAGGGTGATTGTCCCAAATTTTATATGTGGGATCTTCATTAGCCCGATCACAGTAATGGCTCAACAACCTCAAATTGTAGTGCACATAAACCAAGCTTTCTGCTCGGTTTTCGTTGAGCCTGTTTCTTTTCACATTATGTATATAACTGTAGGTGCTCCAACACCTCTCTGCAGAAGAAGAATTTACAACCTGTGCAAGAACTTTCAATGCCAATTTTCGCAAAAGTCCGTCGCCGCCATATGTTTCCCACCATGTGAGAGAATCAAATTTATCTTTGTCGTCCATTGCATGGAAGTTACCATACAAACCACTGCCAGTGAAGTATCTGCCTATTTCAAGGCGCACAGCTGCACATTCCTCCCTATCAGGCACCAACTTTTCTAATGCATCCAGATATCCTTTAGTTACCTCTCGATCTAAATGGGGTTTGGTCCTAACACCACCCCCTGCTGCAGGTTTGCCCAACCAAGAATCTGAGTAGTATTTTGGCGTAAGGATATACGCCAAGCAATGTAGTGGAAGGTTAAGCCTTTTCCACCGTTCACACACACAATCGTGAATCAGATTGTACAAGTCGGGATCTCTGTTATTAACAATGTCTTTTATTTCCCCCAACATGGTATCCATTTGCTCATACACCTCGCCAATCACTGGTTTGTCTGTATCTGCAAACCGAATCATGTTATAAATTGGCTTGGTGAAATCCAATACCTGTCTCACAGTGGTCCAAAACTGCCCATCAAGAGCGGCCTCCTCCACCGTTTCAAAACCTGCAATGTCAGCTACATTTGTAGCCCTTTCCTTTAACACCTGCCAATTTGGACTTGATACCATGCTAGCTAAACCCTCTCTTACCTTCAAAAGGCGCCTGAAGGTGAGGTAATAGCTACCAAATCTAGTCCTCGCAATCTTCAGCAACTCCAATCTCGAGTGACTGCGGAAAAGGCCATGGGTATTGCTATGATTTGTAATAAATTTTATCATTTTTTTTCCTCTCTTGTACAAATCACCAATCCATTGGTATTGTTCATTTTTGTTTTTGACAATATCATGCAACAGAAGGTTCAATGTGTGAACCAAACATCCAGACCAAAATATGTTCGGGTATCTATCCTCAATAATTGCTCCCGCTGCCTTACAATTAGGAGCATTATCAGTGATGACTTGGATGACATTGTATGGGCCAATACGCTCAATTGTTTCAAGCAATGCTTCTGCAATGTTGATAGCGGTCTTGAACTTGTCTGAGTAATCATGTGCAGCTAGAAAAATGGGACCACTTCGGGACACAGCGAGAACACTTATCAATGGCTTGCCTTTTACATTTGTCCATCCATCAGATACAATGGACACCCCATTGTCAGTCCAAGAACTTGTCATTTTATTCAAAGAATGTGATATTTTTGCTTTTTCATGATCAAGGCCAACTGTTCTTGCCTTGTCATACCCAGGGCTCTTGTATCCTTTAGGGGCATCATTTATGGCAGAAACCATTTCGTGCCAATAAGGTGAGCGTAGAACATTGAATGGTATCCCATTTGCATAGAGGAACCTGTAAATTTTTGAATCCACATCATTCCTACACCCCTCATCAAGGAAATCTGATATGGTTCTACGGCGTAAAGATGATGACCCTGAGCCTCCATGTCCATATCCACTGCCTTGGGAGGATGCTGAAGGAGTTCTTTGTGAGCTTTCAAAGAAACCCCTTGATCTTTTTGCTTTGTATTGGGCGTCCTCCTCTTCCTTTATGTATTTGGCTCTATCTGCTGTTGACACCGCGTCGCAAGTTCTGATTCCTATTTGTTTCTCTCCATCCCATGCCCTTTTCCCGCAAAGGTGTCTTCTCAAACGGGTGTATGAGCCTGTGAAATCATTGTTGCAATGGGGGCAATGAAATTTAGTGGTTCCACCCCCTCTCCCTATTTCAGGCCTCTGAACATATTTCCACAATGGAGTTTGGTCTTGTTTAGTTTTTTGACCCTCATGTTCACCCTCCACATCCTCCTCACTGGGGTTTTCACCTATTTGACTTCCTCCGGCTTCTTCATCCACCTCTTCAGTTTCAGGCCCCCTCCGTTTCCTACTCTCCACCACCATAATAACCAGAAAAGGGACCAGGAAGAGGAAAATGCCAATAAAAATCCCCATGTCCATCGTGTTTGATGTTTGTAGGGTTTGAGTCTTGAATCTGCAAATTAATTTAGTTTATTGGGATTAATTCATTTAATTTATTAATTTAATTTAAATTAATGATCTTTAAACTCAAACAGGTAAATTAAACTAAACAAACTAACTACCTAACCAACTAAACTAACTAAATGATTAAGTTACTTACCTCTGCAAGCTTGCTCCTCGCTCCTTGGCACTTGCTCCTCGCTCCTCAGCTCTGGCTCCTTGCTCCTCAGCTCTTGCTCCTTGCTCCTTTGCTCTCAAACTCAAGCTCAATCTCATTGAAATGATTTTGTTTTGGCCCATTGGGCTTATAAACCCAAAAAAATTAGTTAAATTTTTTGTTTTTTTCGGGTCCGCGGAATTTTTTTCCGCCGAACCGCTCCTGGTTCACTAAAATTCGCTCCCGGAGCGTTTTTTAATGCCCGGGAGCGATCAGGGAGCGATCGCTCCCTGATCGCTCCCGGGCATTAAAAAACGCTCCGGGAGCGCGGGAGCGATCGCTCCCTGAAGCGCTCCCTCACAGACCAGGGAGCGCAAATTTTTTTACGGGAGCGCGCTCCGGAAAATCGCTCCCGTCCGGGAGCGATTTGGGGAGCGCGCTCCCGACCCGCTCCCGCCCGAAGCGCGCTTCGGGAGCGGGTTCGAAGGGGGGGGGGGCGCTCCCCCGCATCACTGTTTCCTAGTGTATATCCTCTTCTTTTGATGTTTCTTGATCCTTTTCTTCCTCCTCTTCACAATTTATCTAAATTAATTTTTTCTCAGCACACTTATGACCTTTAGTGTATTTTCTATCAGAACTGTAACAAAGCTCTTTCTCTTTTTTCTACCAATTGTTGTGGTGTCAACCTTGTAGGGGTTGGAAGACTAGGAGCAACACCACTTCCATCTTTATAGTGATGAGTGGTAGACTTCCTTGTTGCCATAATTTTGTTTTCAACTTTTCTTGCCACCCTAAATGCCTTCTCCAATGAATCAGGTTCCCAAAGGCGAACCACATGTTGGATGTTATCTTTTAAAGTCCCTATGAAGACATGAACCTTGTGCTCCTCTGGGATATCGGTTACCCTAATATTCAATTTTTGGAAATCCTCATTGTGCTCTGCCATTAAACCCTTTTGTTTGAGATTTATCAATTGGCTAAAGAAGGTGTTGCTCTTTGTATCCTCATAATGTGCTATCATTTCCTCCATAAAAATGGACCAAGTGACCATTTGTTTACGAGAGCAAAGTGATCGATACCATGAAAATTGACTGGGTTCTAAATATAAAGTTGCAATACGTACCTTTTGTGTGTTTTGCACATTATGGAGATCAAAATATTTCTCCATCTGTAGTATCCATGTTACGGGATCCTTGCCATCAAACTTCCTCATATCGATCTTTGGAATATGGTGGGTCTTCAATCCAACGTTAGATTCTATGAAATCATGATTAACATTTTTTTTGTTCTCCTCGTGGGTTTACTCTACTACCTTTTCGCCATTAGGAGGCCTTTCTTGTAGCAACTTTGTCCCACTTTCCTTCAAATATTCCATGCCTTTCTTCAAACTAGCTTTCATACCATCGATATTAGCTTCCATACCATCAATATTAGCTTCCATGGCATAGATAAAGCTATTTATCTTAGCTTTGATTGCATTCTTCAAATCATCCATTCGATTTTGCTTACTAGGTGTTTCTATTTCCTTGATTCGAGTCATTCTTTTTCTTGCTTTTAGGAGGTTGATATTTAAACCACTGTAACTTTGTAATTTCGGATCTCCAAGTTTTGAAGTTTCGTTTTGTGGTAGCCCTCTGTGTCCTCTTTCCAACCCCACAAGTCTAATCGCGATTGGATTCTCCAGGAAAGAGTTATACCCAATGTCCCACGATGACTTGATTATAGACTATTTCAGTAGAGCGAACTTGTACGACGTGCCACGTGTCACTGTTTCGCCCTTTGGCCCTGTAAACGATACCCCAACAAACTACAATCCATCTTCTTTCTGTCACTTTCTACGAAATTTGTATCCGATGCTCAGAGATAAAGTTATTACAATTTTCCCAAGGTCACCTATTTGAGATGGAATTTGGGAGCTTGCAAAAACCCTAACTTCCTTTGTTCATATCTCCAAAAATATAGCAAGACAAGATTTGAAATTCGGTCACGAGGTTCATCACGAATTCGGCTCAAATGGGTTTTTTTTCAGCTTCTAAAGCTTCGTAGAAAAAAAGTTATAGCGAAAATTCCACGATGACCTGTTTGAAGCAGATAAATCATAAAATCCAAATCTCTGATATCAAATGTTATGCAACCAACTCACAAAATAGAAGAAACGATAGATCAATGATTTCAAAATTATTCTCTTCGAGGGGGCAACCTCCTTTACATTACACAAATGAATAATTCTTGGGTGATACAAATGATAAAACCTCCTTTGTATATATAAGAGTCGAAGGGGTGACAATATAATCAGAGCCGAGATAACATTAATAATGTAAGGGCACAACAATAACAATAGTGGGCTTCTATGGGGCACAATAATAACAATATGGGGACTACATGGGCACAACAATACAATGAGGGGGTTGTACTAATAACAATAAGGGGCTACACTAGTAGTATAGGGGCCTAACACTGCTGCCCTTGGCCGCAGGCTTTCCCTTGGACTTCTCTACCTTGTCGTGGGCTTGTTCCTCTCGTTGCCCCTTCTCCCTCCTCACCCAACCTTCTTTGTTGCAGGCCCTTGGGCCTCTCCTCCCTCGTCGACAACCTCTTTTCTCCATGCGACAACCTCTAGGAGGCTTGTCCTAGGTGCTGCAGGCCCTAAGGGCCTACCTTTTCCCTAGTGTAGGCCTAATAGGCCTTCATTGCCCTAGCCACAGACCTATTAGGCCTTCTTGCCCCTTGCTCCAGCGCTAACGCTACCCTTATAGGCCTAGCGTTGCCCTATTTGCCCCCTTCTTTGCCTCTTCTCATTGCTAACTTGGGTTATAATTGATTTTTGCTTGTAATTCTTGGTGTTGCAAAGACTTTTGGCTAACATTGGTGGTTGCAGGTGGTCATTCCATTTGAGAAGTTTTGGGCAATTTCTCTAGTCATCTTCTAAACTTGAAGGGGCTATTGGGTTGCTTCCTGAAAAAACTTATTCTCTCACTGTTTTTCTTACAATTATCTAATCATTTGATAATAGTGATAGAAAACTCATTTAAATGGCCTAAAAATCATACATGAGTTATGTAACATATTCATAAGTCACTTGCACAATTTGGGCATTCACTCTTTGGCTTGATTCACAAGAATTTAATGATTGTCATAAGCATAATAAGGTCCAATCATAACACTGACATTGGCATCTAGAAGATCATAAGCTCATTAAAAATCTTGTGTTGGCAAATTGGTTGCCTCATTTGCATTTTTGTACTCATATGCTTCTCATGTTTTGCATTTTAAGTCTCTAATTGAAATTAACTTACTGCTGTTCTAAAAGTCTAATTATTGCTCATTAAATGTCATTGGAACAAAAGTTAGATAGATGATTTCTTTGGTTGATGCTCCATTGATGAACATAGCATATTGTTTGTTTTGATTGGATGGTTGAGTGGTTTTATTTCTCTCTAATAAAAACACTAACATATTGCATGTCTTGTGAGTACTATAATCTACAAATTTTGCACTAAGTAACTCACTCATAAAAGCACTTAATCTCAAGAGTTGATGGTTAATTGGTGATTGGACTTGAAGCATATTGGTATCTCTTGTTATCTCACAATAGCATTGGAGATCTAATTGTTTAGCATCTAATTGGCATTGTGGTAACTTATTGTGATCATCTAAATTGTTAATCTCTTGAGCAATTATCATTGGCATCCTTGTCATTATTGTATTGTCTCTAAAAGAACCTTGGTTAAATTGCTCTAAGTAATATTGTGAAAAAACACTCTAATCTTTTATTGTCATTAGATTTATTGTTCATGTTTAAATTGGATAACTATTGTGAATGATAAGTCTATATTGGTAAATCATTGTGAAGAGCATTAATTTTATTTCTTGTACTTGAGCAATTATCTCTTGGTTACATTAGTACTTCTTTTAAGCACTATTGAAATTGAGCACTTTGTCTTGTGTTTAAGATTGTCTTTCATTCATTGTTGAGTACTCTTTGTCATAAGATAAATTGTAACTAAATACTTAAGACCATAAACAATCTTAGCTCAAGATCGCTCAAATCAATTTGCATTTGCATCCTAGGCCTAGACTTGCATTAAGCAATTAACCTCCAAGCATAAGCTTGGTTGATAGAAAGATAAGGACACTCTTCATCTTGTATCTTGAGAAGGATAGACTCTCTATAGTGGTTAGCATGATGACCTTGCAGTCGTCAGAGCCACAATCTCTGCAATGCCGGATGCATCGAGTTTGTTAGATTTCAGTGGGAGGCATCGTTAACCAAGCCTTTGTTTGCTTTGCCTTGACTTCTCTCTACAACCTACTTTAGAGACTAGCCTCAAAACAACTGAGGATTAAGGGATACATTTAGCTAGGCATATAATTAAAATTAACCCAGTTTCTGCATATCACATAGATTGTTGGACTTGCATTTCATATAGCGAAGCATATAAGCATCAGTTGTTCATATGGTCATTTGGTAATTCAATTGATATAAAGCAAGTGGTTGGATCCACAAGGCATTGGTCTCATCAAAATAATCTAATCTTTTAATGCTAAAATCAACCAAGTGGCTAGGCCATTCAATCATGTCTCTCGGACTTGTTAGTTGCCAATAAGTCTTGCATTTTCATAGGGACTACCACACATAGCCTGTTGTTGGGAGGCAACTAGAACAGAGTGGGCGGGGATCAGAGTGATGACCCCCACCCTGAGTCGTTGTCGCACCGTGCCTGTACAATTTCAGTGACAACACACCTCAAGAAGCCAAGTCAGCCCAATCAAAAGATGTGTCTTTCACATATAAAAACAACAATATATTGGCATACGCCCTCCATCAAAAGAAAAACAATTTGATGCTCTTTCTGTGATAAGGTCTGAGGTAGAAAGGTACAAAGTTGAGAGGCTTTCTTCTTGTGAAGTAGTTCGAGTTCTTGAGGGTATACATCGGTAAAGTAATGTGAATCTTTCTGTGGAAATGATCTGAAAATGATGCGATTTTTTTCTCTGCGAGATGTTGCAAGTTTGCTATGGAAGATAATATGAGACAAGTACAAATTCTTTGTGGCAAGATGATTCAAAATTCCACTGGCATATGAAGTTAAGATTGATGTTATCTTCTGTGACTCAAATTGATGGATTTGGAGGGCTTGGCTTGGATTTTTGAAAGTTGGATTTGGGTCTTGGATTCCTCACTTTGATCTGATTCTATAAGAAGAGATGTTTGTTTGGGTTTTCCCCTTTGTGGGGTTTTTTGCCCTTGCTTGGTGTCTATATCTTGTGTCTCTTGTTCTCTGTGATTTTCGTATTTTTGCATTTTGTAATTGCTTGATGAAAAGAAGAATACATATATAATAAAAAGCCAATAGTAATTTCACAAGTAATTATCAGATAAGAGAAATCGTCACTTTTACTTGCGTATTTATTTCTCAACAGGTGAGCCTCGTGAGGTATTGACATGAATTTTTTAACACAGTGTCAAAGTAGTAATATAACATAATCTATAAATAGTTACATGGTTGCAGCTAATCATAAGCAGTATTGTCCCAAGAGGTTTTGTCCACTCAACAATGCAATCTTTTCAACCATTTTTTTAACTTAACTGGAAAACTACATTTTGAGGGGCAGCTAGGGGTACGTGAAAAATCAAAGGATGTGGGGATGGTTTGCTGAAACCTCTCGAGTTCCCATTGGAGTCCTCAAGCATTTCAGAAAGTTTTTGAGTAGTTTCTGTTTATTTTTCAGATTGTTCGATGCTGTATCAATTACTTTAGCCGGATTCACATTATCATTTAACAATGCATCCATTTATTAGCAATGTATCCAATCATAAGCTGTCACTGAAGATAGAACAATATATGCAATGGCAAAGAAGACAACAACACAACCATAAGAGACAACAGATTGGTCCAAGACTTGGGAAAAACCCCACAAGGGGGAAAACCCTTTAAAATCTTCTTTTTTATTAGATCATCACAAAAAGTTTTCAGCAGAGTACAATGAGCCCAATACATAAACTTGCAGCAGAGTTTTACAAAACAGACTGTAGATATACAAAACAATAAAGAGAAACCCTTGATCCATCAGACCACTGAAGCCAATTGAAGGCAACTGTCAAACCCCATATCAAAACCCTGGACGCTCCCAACAAGGAAAACTGAGTGCATCCGAAAATTCCTGGACGCTCCCTCAGCCACTCTGTGACAGCGTCTGGATCTGACACGGACGCTCCCAGGTAGACTGTGTGCGTGCATCTGGGGTCAAATACTGGCAGAACTGCTCCAAACCCCGGGATACATATATAAGATTGATGTTTATTATAGATAAACTTCATAGAAAATAATTCATTCATATATAAATATGATAACAATGAGCCTAGATATCGTAACCTAACATCTATGAAGTGCTGAGAGGAATCAAATCCCTTGAGGTCCAAACCATCTTTAAAGTGCAAAATTTTGGTGAAATGTTTACATATCAAGAAGATTTCATACCTCTCCATGCTTGGTAGATCTGGTTTAACATTGGTATAAGCTGGTTCTATGTTTTCTATCTACATTTTATTATTGTTATGGTACTATTCATTTTCCTTCGCAATTTGCCCTAGGTTGGCTATCTCCAACATCTTGTGTCCTATTATTTTGAGGATGCTTTGATCTGTTTTAAAACTGCACACTGTTACTAGTTTTGTTGATAAATGTGGGTTTCATTCTCAGATATTGATGGCATGTAATTAATTTATTTTAGTGCAATGTTTATTCTTTGTTATTCTAATGTTGAAGTACACCCTGTTGATTCCAGCTGTGCAATTTGTTGTAAAAGTGGTGGTGCACTCAAGCCAACAACAAATCCTGCAAAATGGGCACATATAGTTTGTGCCTTGTATACAAATGAAGCATTCTTTTTGGACACGGATTCTATGGAGCCAATTGATGGTGTTTCTGCTGTTGAAGTACGGTCAAGGAGACAAAAACGTTTGTGCTGCTTTTGTGGTGCGAGGGTTGGTTCATGTGAACGTTGCTCAGTCTATGGTTGTAGAGGAACATTTCATATCTCATGTGGTGTCAGTCGAGGAGCTTACTTTGAGGTATACTTTCTATAAGCACTTATTCCTATCCTTCTGCCTTTATTTAACAAGGCCTTTTGAATGATTGCACATGTTTAAACTTTTAATGTTTTTTGTCATTGAGAGGAAAACAAATCACATGCTTACAAAGCAGATTGGCACCTGGACAAATGGAACACTAGCATAATTTTGGGCTAAAATTTCTATTGATTCCTTTGAGATCATGTCCCAACAAAAAATGTGTGTACGAAGTACTCTCGTGTATCTACATAATATGGATTATGGGGATTCATTTTGCAAGTTCCTTTGTGCAGTGATTGGGTTATCTGGTTTTGATTTTTGAATGTTCATATTTAAATCATCGTTGTTATGTTCAGACTTGGTGCATTCAAGTGTATAGTTTAAAAAGTATATTTTATTCTTTTAGCATTTTTGTCTTCAAATTTGTTTTCACTGAAAATGTTTAACCTGGGAAATTTATTGTTGTGGCTTATATATCTTCCGGTTTGGGTTTATTATTTGTGGATGAAGTTTAAAAGTGGGGCATAGGACTTTATGTTGAGAAATAACTAGCAAATGGCTTTTCATACCAATAGGTGTGCACAATTTGATGCCCATTTAAGCCTGTAATGTCGATGTCTATTTTTGAACTAGATGTATTTTTTTTAGACCAAAGTATCCTCTTTTTTTTAGTATCCCATAGGAACCTAACAGCCCACCTGACACGTAGCTACTAGTAAACCTCTGGGGGACTACGGCCTGTCCTCTCCGTAAACCGGGTCACAACCTTCGATCTGTCAGTTTTCACAGCTTTCACATTATTTCAATCAGCAATTGAGCTGCCCCCCTGGGACAAGATCCTATCTTTCATTGCAAATAGGGAAATAGTTTTGCATGGCCTCGCATTAGATTATACACCTGTTAAAAAGAAACACCTGAGAAGCAAGTTTTAAGATGAGAGTAGCTCTCATTACAAGCTAGTAAATGTGCAATTTTTTCATGGCTTTGCATTAGATTATGTGGCTGTTACAAAAATACCTGAGAAACAAGTATGCTAATGTTAATTCCATTTCATTGCCTTTGCAAGGTTGTATAGGCACAGTTATCAGTATATTCACATGCCTGCAGAGTGGTTTTGCATTAGACCATGTGCCTGTTACAAGAAACACCAGAGAAACAAGTCTGCTGATGCTAATTCCGTTTCGTTGCCTTCAAGGCTTTATAGGCACAGTTAACACTATATTCACGTGTCTGCATCATAATTTTGTTTCCTTCTTTGATTTGTTCTTTGTCTTATATTTTATGGGTTATTCTTGATTGTAATAGCCTACTGTTGGTGCGAGTACGGATGCCTCCTCAATTGGCCTGCGGATAAAGACATATATCTCTCCAACCAAACACTAAACAATTCTGAAGATCGAGTATTTCCTATTTACTAACACAGCTAACAATATATTCACGTGCCTGCATTATAGTTTTGTTTCCTTCTTTGTTTTGTTCCTTGTCTTATATTTTATGGGTAATGCTTGATTGTAATAACCTATTGTTGGTGTGATTATTGATGCCTCCTCAATTGTCATGCGGATAAAGATATAAATCTCTCCAACCAAACACTTAACAAGGCTGAAGATTATGTATTTCTTATTTACTATGTTGTTAGTTCCTACAGTCTAATTTATCTTATTCAACCAATGGTGTTTGTCCAGCATACAACAACCAATACAGTTAGTTTTATGAGGTGTGACAAACCACTGAATTTCATTTTTTATAGTACACATTCAACCAATGGTGTTTGTGCAGCATACAACAACCAATACAGTTAGTTTTATGAGGTGTGACAAACCACTGAATTTCATTTTTTATAGTGTGTACTTAAAATCAGATTGTGTGCAGTGGCATCTGATAATATCTCAACATATTCTAGAGTATCAAGAAAGCAAACCGCTGCATTAGTTTTTCTACATTATAGTTACAGAGAACTTTGACAGCTGTTACATAAAATTCAAATCTTTATTTTGGCCTATGAAGCCAGGGATTTCAAAGATGCCTAAGCCATTCTATCAATTGAACTTCTTTGTCAATCAATGCACTTTGTCCCTTAATATCACTTAATGTATATAATTCAAATTTTTATCTTGGCATATGAGGCCAGGGATTTCAAAGAGGCCTAATCCATTCTATCAATTGAACTTCTTTGTTACCGATGTTGGGATAAATACCAAGTTACCAGGATTTGGACGTATACATACAAAGATCTGCGTGTTTTGGAAAGCTAGCATCTGAATATGGAGGGGAACAATGAGTAAGAACTATATAAATATATTTATACAATTTCTAAAATCATTTTTTTTTGAAAAATTAAAAAGAATAATTTTTTCAGCATATAACTTATGTATATTTGTAATACATAATACTTGTAATATATTTTAAAATAATTTATATTTTAGATTATTAAACTTATAAATAATGTATTATTTAAAAGTATTCTACATTAATTATTTTACTTTGTCCCTTAATGTCACTTAATGTATATAATTCAAATTTTTGTCTTGGCATATGAGGCCAGGGATTTCAAAGAGGCCTAATCCATTCTATCAATTGAACTTATTTGTTACCGATGTTGGGATAAATACCAAGTTACCAGATTTTAACGTATACTTACAAAGATCTGCGTGTTTTGGAAAGCTAGCATCTGAACAAGGAGGGGAACGATGAGTAAGAACTATATAAATATATTTTTACACTTTCTAAAAACAATTTTTTTTGAACAATTAAAAAATATAATTTTTTCAACATATAAGTTATGTATATTTGTAATACATAATACCTGTAATATATTTTAAAATAATTTATATGTTCGATTATTAAACTTATAAATAATGTATTATTTAAAAGTATTCTACGTTAATTATTTTATATATGTTAAATTCTAAACTTAAACTTCGACATTCATTATATAAAATTTGAAGTGATGAACTAGGGGGGCATATACTATAACATTAACTATGGGGGTGCAAACTTTAATAACAGAGATATTAGGGATATTTTGCTGGTTGTTGTAGAAAATTTAATGATCTGCACCCTTGACCCCATCTACAATTTTGCATATGTTTGTTTAGGCCCAACCCACATGTTTTGTCACGCTGATATAAATTCTACATGCATTTATTGCTAACATAAAAACTGCATCTACACTTTTTCATTTTCTTAACCATTGATAATTAATGCAAAATTAATGCAAGTATTCAACACATAAGAGAAACTTATTTTTTAGTCAAACTTACCCTGGAAAAACCCCACAGCCTCTTGGGGAAAACCAGTCTTCAAAGGAGGATTTTATTGCTTCTTGAGGAAATAATTACACAACAGAATTATTTAATGATCTGCACCCTTGACCCCATCTACAATTTTGCATATGTTTGTTTAGGCCCAACCCACATGTTTTGTCACGCTGATATAAATTCTACATGCATTTATTGCTAACATAAAAACTGCATCTACACTTTTTCATTTTCTTAACCATTGATAATTAATGCAAAATTAATGCAAGTATTCAACACATAAGAGAAACTTATTTTTTAGTCAAACTTACCCTGGAAAAACCCCACAGCCTCTTGGGGAAAACCAGTCTTCAAAGGAGGATTTTATTGCTTCTTGAGGAAATAATTACACAACAGAAGTAAAACTACTTATCTCCCTTTTGTTTGCTTCTCAGATCACTGTAATTTCTGGGCTGATGTTTTCTTCTCACAGTCCTCTCATCTCAGTGAAGAAGTCGACCTCCTATCAACTCACAGTACACAGGTATATGTATTTCTGAACAGGCTCCTCTACACTCAGAAACTTGGTCTGTCTGCATGGCTCTCACACAGGCTATTAGATGGATTTTCTCACACAAAGTCTGAGCTAAAACACACTCAGAAAAAACACACAGAAGCCTCCCTTAAAAGTCTCCTAGTACCTTTTTTAAGTTGTGTACCCTTTTAATCTCTCTCATAAAGTGATTTTTCTCCTCACTTTAATATTAGAAAAATACACTTAGTACTTTTAACATAAAGTCATTTTATAAAGTACAAGTGATTTTAATATTAGAAAAAGTGCATGGTATAACACTTCCAAGTACCTTTTTCCCATCATGACATTAATATAACTCATAAATGTCATCAAGACAAAAGCCATTAATGTGCTCACTAGGCTAAAAGAGATAAAAGCCTAGTAACACCTCTCCTTGGTACCATTTTCAACATTCCTTCTTAATGGGGAAGGTGTTTCTCAGCCCTCCCATCCTGTCTCTAAAAAATACATGTTTTCCCCTTGCCAGTGATTTGGTGAGAATGTTTGCTACCTGTTCATCAGTGGATATATACTCGAGCTTCATTGCCCCTCACTGAACCCATTGTCTGATGAAGTGATACTTGATATCAATATGCTTTGACCGATCATGAAATACTGGATTCTTAGAGAGTTTGATACAACTCTGATTATCACAGTATATTGTAGTTGATGTCAACTTCTGACCAAATAAACCATAAGCATCTTGCAAAGCCATAATGCCTCGCACCCTGCTTGACTTGCTGCCATATACTCTACCTTTGCGCTGCTCCATGCCATTGAGTTTTGTTTCCTACTGAACCATGATACCACTGATGAACCCAATGAGAAACAACACTTGGAAGTACTCTTTTGGTCACTAGTGTTAATTTTTCTTAGGGCTATATTGTTCTTTGCTTTGATAATTGCATTTCTTCATTAACAGATTACATTCACCCCTAACATCATAACATTATTTGGATTTATGTCATTATTCAAAAACATATGCAATTATATAGAAAGAACAATATCATCATCATCAATGTAGCGAAACATAAAGGAACAATAGAAGAAAAACATTCACACATCGAGACACCAGGATTGGTCTGAGACCAGGGCAAAACCCACTATGGAGAAAACCCTTTCAAATTCTTCTTCTTGTTAGTTTGTCATTGAATGCAACAAAAGAGAGTACAATGATCCATATCTTCATTCATACAACTATTCATCAAAACTAATTACAACATCCATAAAATGAACCCAACAATGCTTATACTCAAAATCCCGATTCTGAAGCTTGTAATGAACTGTAATTGTCGGTCGTCAACTGTCGAACACTACGGTCACTGAGCGAAATCTTTAGACAACTGAAATTCCATCATTTAGGTCCTAGTCGCATAGAGGGGGAGTCATGTGTGCGACTGTGAAGCTTCCAGTCGCTCTCTAGAGCCTACAAGTGAGCGATTACAGTATGCAATTGCGATTCTGAAACCCTAGATGCTAGTCGCACAGAGGATGAGCTGTGCATTCCACTGGGATGCTTCAAAACCCGTGAGTGGTTGTAGATGTATATAGTGATGGATTTTGCTTCTTCCACACAATTCTTTACCCACTCCATTTTCCCAATATCTTCAAGCATGCAGTCTAAATAATGAGATGCACATGGAGTTCACCAAATGATGGGGTGTTTTTCCTTCAACATCCTTCTAGTTGCAACATAGTTCAAGGCATTATTAGTGATTAATTGTACAACATTTTGAATCCATACTTTCACGACCATTTCATCACATAGGTGAAATAGTAACTCTACATCCTACTGCGACAAAATCTAGCAGGGCCGTAAGGGGAGAAAACTTGCAAGACAACTACTAGACTAAGTGACAACAATGGGACAATGGCCCATTGTCGCCACCACGAATGTCCCCTGCTCTTTATGAATTTTCATTGATGGGAGGAGTCCCGCTATGATTGTGATCACCTATAATAGATATTCTAGGTTTGAAGGTTCATGGTGGTGGAACTATAGCTCATTTGAAGAGAGGTCCAATAAATGTATGAAGCTTCAAAGAAGCAAAACACTCTCTAAGAAAAACCCTAGAAAAAAGGCACAAGACTTAGGGTTTTGAGGTTTCTCGATGGCAATAGGTATTCACAAGGTGAAGGCCTGAGAGAAGAAAGGGCTTCTTATGATTTATTCCAATGAATCCTAAGCTCATTCAACCCTCAAAGAAGTCCGCAAGGTGAGAGAGAAAGACCTAGGTTTTTCCTCTTAGAGTAGTTCCTAGGGCAAGAGATTTTATGGACGAAACTTAGGTGGATGCCCACCAAAGTTGGAGCATAGATAGCTTAGACCCTGAGCATGATGTTTGGACCCTCGGATTCTTGAAAAATCACCCTAGATTTCCGCCGTACCTTCAGGGATCGAAATTTAGTAGGAGAAAATATGGAGAAAGAGGATTTTGATCACCAAAATGCTTGGAATAGTGCCTAGTCCTTTGGGCTATGGGGTCTTAGATGCGTTAAATTGGCCAAAATTGTCCTCAATGAGGTCATAAGTTCACGCCCTAGCTACCATCCCTCAATAATTACCTAGTATTAGAATATGGAGTTTCATGAAGAAAAATAACATTTCGTCACTGGAAATATTCATTGCATGTTATATCATGAGTAACATTTGCATGAGCCAATCAAATAGATTCTAGAAAAAATTCTTCAACAAAATTCGGGCATAATAACATTTACATTAGTTGCAACAATTACGTACATTAGACATTTTCAAGAGAAATTTCATCAATAAAAGAACTTAAAAGATAATCATGCAATATATCCATCCATATTCGAGAAGTAGCTCCAAGACAAGATAAAAAATCAGCTCCAAATATCATAGTGCATTAAAGATACTCTCGTAGCTTCCAAAGAAAAAGTGCGAGTTCTTTTACAAGAGAAGAATCCAAGTGATGATGAGTTCTCACAAATGAGATCCACTTCTATTTATATGGGTCTCTCTAAATCGAATTAACCTAATGAGCCCCCAAACTATAAAAGAATGTGCTAAAAATAAGTCTTGGTCACAAGTCGATCAAGTAGCTATCATAAGTTATGAACTAGCCACCCATATGCAAGCCGAGTTGATGACATCATGATGATGTAGGGCTGTTGGAGGGCCACGTTGAGTCCTCTAGGTGCCATGATGAGAGAGAAGGCTCCAAATAAAGTTGAATGAAGGGATAATCCCTCGTTTTCCATGCAAGTCATCATGTGGGACCCCAAAGTGGGTTTGGGGCACAACTGTTGGTCTCATGTGTCTGCAAATGAAAGAAAAGACCTATGTTGCACGGGTTCCCACACCTGGGGGTGGGGTTCTCGAACCCGTCCCAGGTTCCCGCATCTAAGTACCGGATTCGGGTACGGGTTCTTCCCAGAAGAACCCAGAAGAACCAGGTTCTTACATGAAGAACCGGGTTCTTCAAAAAAAAAATTCGGGTTCTTTTCCTTTAATGGGTTCTTGGGTTCTTCGGGTTGGGTTCTTTGGGTTCTTCGGGTTCTTAATAAAAAAAACTATTTTTGAAAATACATACTAGGATACGGCATGCATGAATGACATGTTTATGCTACTTATAACTTTATAAGTTATTTCAAAAATTCAGACATAAAATAAGAATTTACATGTAACATTGTAAGATACTAAGATGTCTAATGCCAAAGCAGCGAGTCCAACATTTACTTAAGTAAATGCTAGACTCAGCTATTTTGGTGAAACTTGGGACAGATTTTGTCACACACAGCTGACTGAGATACACTAGCCAAGTTTCCTACAAACTCAGGAGTATGCTCAAAAATCCTATAAAGTATTCTGAGTTCTCAAAGACTCAACATTTTAAACTTTATTTTATTGGGCTGCCTTGTGTGTTAAGGGGAGGGGGCGTAGTAGTGCATTGTGGGCCCAGAGTTCATGTTGACCTAGAGAGGGAAGTTGATGAAATAAGGCTTGTAATGTGCGGAGGGGAGTGAAAAATGTGAAACAAGAAGACGAGATCACACTACCAAAGTTGGGGTTTCCAAAGAAGCACCCTTCCTAAAGTTATAAGCTAATAGGGGAGATCCCACAGGACTAGGATTAAGGATTAACCCCCATTCGAGGGGAGGGAATACAACTATAGTCGAAACACTTCCTTCTTCCAACTCACCCAATAATCGATGCCCAAAGTGCCCAAGGAAAAACAAGCATAAGCACTCAATTGCACAATGAAAAAATACCTGTATAGTTGGATTGCCCACCTTCAAACATACACTCTCAACAAATGGGCGAGGGGACATACGATTGGTTCAGGGAGCGGAGATTAAATGGCACAATACATCGGCTACACTCGTGGCTGTCAAGGGCTGTCAGCTAAAGACAAATCTAGGAGAAAAATTCTCTTATGGGGCCACCCACTTTTGGCGGGTAACATTTGGTTCCAACTAGGACATGAACTCATTGTAGAGTGCATGAACCATATACTCGAATGGGAGGCCTTGAGAACACTAACATTCCTCTACGACCGAGAGCTGTGTTCTACACACCACAAAACAACTATTGGAAGCATGTTCACTAGGCATACTTTATCGCCTATATTTTTCATCAAAATAATAATCCATAGAGAAAAGTAAATCTATACTAAGATGAAAATGTAATCTAAATGTGCTCTAATCTAACATGAGAACATCATATGATGATGGTAGCTATGCAAAATCAATGTACAATGCGTCCTACTCTAGTATGTGCAACATATTATGCAAGTGTTAAGTATAGTCGTATAACCAATTTAAATAGCATATCATTAGATCCATATCATTTCTCTTATCCTTATGATCGACCATGAGATAAATCCAAGAGTAGGTATTGCAATAATCATATGCGGGAAAAGGGTGAGTGGTCGGAAAATAAGAAAGCCATACATCGTGGAAGGGTGTTGTGGATGAAGGGAGTGGATTCAATTTGCACCATTGAATCCTTTTTTGTAAATAGAGGATGGAGGATACAATGATCAAGCTCATGAATTCCGTTTCAAGAGACTCCTTAGTGCTATCATGCCTCATGGTGGGTTTAGGGGCACAAGGGGGAAAATTAGCGAATGGTCAACGTAGAGGATCCCAACAAGTAAGTTGTTCGCTGCAAGGATCACATTCAATAGGAGGTAACAAATTAGGTTTATCATCTTCAGTGATCATGCAATGGGGAATGATAGGAGGATTTAAGGATGACTCAAATACTCCTCCACGATTGTAAGGAAGGCAAGACAAGGTGAAAATCAATAATATTTAAGAGAGAAATACAACAATATAGAAATATGTGTAGAAAGTCCTAGATTTTTTTAATTTCTAGGGAACAAATAACAATTTTTAAGAGAAAAATAGAAGAATTTTAGGTCCCTTAACATACTTGTACAATGCTCCCGAAAGTTGGCAACATTTGCATCTTCAAACAACAACCAAAATAATTTCAAAAAATTGCTAAAAGGCCCTTCAATCACCGTTAAAACTATCTAAATCCTACCCAAATTTTTTGAGAAAAAATCTCTTAAAGTAGCTCCAAATATATCTAACAAACTCGCTCCAGCTTAGCCCTTTAACCAACTCTCCAAATTTGCACAAGAAGCTCTTGAAAATAACCTTGCAAAATTGCAGATCTCTCCAAAACCCACTCAAAAAACTTAATTAAGGAAATATAGTGATCTAGGTGGATGTTGGTGGCCACCCACCTATCCCACTTGGACCCCCACAACTGTCTCTTTCAGTTTTTTAGTTTCCTTAATTGTAGCACAATTTACTATTTTTAGCAATTTTTTGGGTCCTGAACTTCCGGAGCCGTTTTGAGGCCCTAAACAACGTATTTTGGGAAAATTGGGAGCAACATGGGGCCAGGGACCAATTTTGTTTTTCCCAAAGTTGTAGTCCTCTGATAGATCTTTCTAACGAGCGTCAAACGAAGATCGTATGCCAAAGTTATGACCCCGGGAAGTTGATTATGAATTTACCCAAAACGAGGCCCACAGTTTGGTTGTTTCATCTCCTAGGGTTAGGTTTTTGGATGTTTAGGGTTTTCCATTGTTTCTCAACAATAAATAGGCCTTCAAGCCTCACTGTAACGCAATTCAAAGGCATGTAGCTGCCACATCTCTTCTCAGAGATAAGCTACCATCGCCCGAGCTGGTTTATTTCCATTTCTGTTTGTAAGCATATTTCAGTATTTCACATTAATGAAATGAAGCATTATTTATGCTGCATCTTAGTATTTATGGATTTATCTGTAATTTGTTGCGTTCCTGTTTAAATACGGATCAGTGGTATCAGAGCGGTCTGCGATTTCATTGTTTTTCTTTGCATGTCCCCAACGCGGTCGGGATATAAGGAGCTAGGGCTCGATCTAGTTGAACCTTTGCAAGATCAGCCTCGCAAATCTTGACGGCCTCCCATGGCGGATGAAAAGAAAGACGAGGGGGCAGGAGATCCTATCAAAATCTTGCTCGAAGAAGCCCTCAAGCGACAAAGGAACGCGATGATGGAAAAATTTGCCAAGATCCTTTAGCGGCTACCCCGGGGGCGACGCATCTGCTTCAAACAACTACTCTGGAAACGTCACCCCCTTTAAGGTACAAGTTAACTTTGAAATACCCATATTCGAGGGTCCGATAGACGTAGATGCCATAGATAAATGGTTAAATCTGCTAGAAGGGTATTTTTCTGTTCATGATTTTTTCAGTTGGGAAAAGATTATTTTCGCTCTTCTCAAAGTAGCCCCCCATGTCAAAGATTGGTGGGAAACCTATTGCGAGCAGAAGGATGAAAGCACGAACTCACTGTTTTCAGCGGCTCCCACTTGGAATTCATTCCGGGACGCCATCAAGGAGCAGTATTACCATGTCAAAAGCTATGAGGACAAATACATAAAGTGGACCACGCTGCGGCAAGGAAGGGACCAAGATGTGTCGCAGTTCACAAATATTTTTCATACCCTTCACACAAAGTTGAGTATTAAGGATTCTGAGCTGCATTTGGTACTCAAACACTGTGGCTGCCTACACAGGTATGTCCAAGACGAGATGGAGTTCATGAACATCTCCTCGCTCGGCACGGCTTATTGATACGCTGTCAACTAAGTCATCGGATTCGTCCTAAACCCCTTGCGAATCCCGAATCCGGCGAATCCGACACGATTCGGTCCGGGTTCGTGTCCAAATCACAGGACACGTCGTGTCCGAGGGCGTGCCGCGATTTTCAGGGGCGTGTCGTGATTTTAGGACACGTGTCCGGTTTCCAGGACTCGCTAAGCTCAATGCGGGAAAGAAAAGGGCGTGTTTGCTCATTAATATTTTCATTTGGTAAGTGATTTGTGCTGTTGCAGCAAGGAGTAGAGCATTTTGGCAGCTTCATGATCAAGTCTAGGCCCTAGTATTGATATGCTATTCATGGTAATGTTAAATTCTTAAAGTAAAAGTGACATTCTCCTTAATCTTCATTTTAATCCTTTTACTTAAATTTTTAACATTACCATGAAATGACTCAGGATGTTTGAGAGTGGTTCCGGCCTCTTTGGATTTCATATGGAGAAAGTAGAATTTTAGATTTCATTCAAAATCCAGCAGACTTATCAATTTTTCAGGATTTTAGGATTGGGGGATTGCAATGTTTCCATTGAATTTTGTCATGTATTAGGGTATGGAACTCGTATTTAATCAAGAGCACCAAACCAAGAGCTTCTGAATATGTCGCTCCCGCTCTCGTTTTTGCTCCTACTCCCCGCTTTCGCTCCCACTCCCAAGTAACACTGTTCCTAATGATATGGGTCTGGACACCACTGTTGAGTTGGCATTGGCCAACATGGATCTCAATGATCCATTCCTAGAGCCTGTTAGATTTGATGACTTAGAGGGGTCAACCTCCATACCAACAGATGTAGAGGCGACTATGGATACAGGGGAGGAGGAGGATGCAGAGGAGAGCAGTGGGGACCATGATGATGGGGACAGTGATGCTGATTCTGATGCTGATTGATGCCTTGAGGCTTGTATACCTGTAGTTGTTTTATATTTTCTATTTCCATTTGCCAATGGCATTGCACCAACACTACCTATGTAACACATTTTGATTTGATGACTTAATGAGAAAACTACAATTGTCAGTGTGTTTATCATACTATCTTGTAGTTGTAAGTTGTCTTTCAGTTATGAATTATGAATCATGATTTAAATATTTAATAGATTTATCATTTATGTGACCAGTACCACTGACATTTATTTGAATTTTGTATGTACTCTGCATGCTAATAGCTATAGATGAAGATCTATGTTTGAAATCAATAAATTTGTATCATTAAATAAAATTTGTGTAAGAAATATGATAATATCTAATTTTTAATATATATATATATATATATATATATATATATATATATATATATATATATATATATATATTTTTTTTTTTTTTTAATAAAATAATATATAACGTGTCCTAACGTGTCCTGTTCCGGGGGGTCAGCGTGTCCGAATCCGACACCACGAATCTCGAATCCTACGTGTCCCAAATCCCCGTGTCAGGTGACTTAGGCTGTCAAGATGGAGCAAAAGTTTAAACAGAAGAAGCGAGACTTTGGATTTGCGAATTTGAAGCAAGGGAAAGGCTTCCCCAAATCGCAGAACCAAGGACAAAGCCAAGACGGGGTGACCCAAGAAAACTCGTCGAAGCCACAAGAAAAGAACAACACCACGAAGTCGAAGGACACAGGAAAGTGGTGTGAGTTACATAAGAGCCCCACTCACAACACAAGTGAGTGTCTGACCAAGCAGTCGCTGGTGGCCGAGTTGAAGGCTTCCGAATCAGACGCATGTTTCGACCCTGAGTCAGAACCCGACAAGGGGTATGGCAAAGGGAAGCAGATCATTGACGCGGAGCCCAGTGCCATTGTTGCCACCGCCAAGATCCAGAAGAGTGAGCCCGAAGATCTAGAGGAGGGGGAGTGATTTTTCCACTCACAAATGTGGGTGAAGGGTTTGTCGCTGCAATTCATTGTTGATAGTGGGAGCCAAAAGAACCTCATTTTAGCAGAGGTCGTGAAGTGGTTGGGCCTTCCGACTACACCAGACCTGCAACTGTACAGTATCGGGTGGCTTCACCAAGGACGAGATCTTCGAGTCCGCCAGCAGTGCTGTCTTCCCTACAGCATCAAGCCCTTCACAGATGAGGTACTGTGTGATGTTGCACCTCTTGATGTTTGTGATGTACTATTAAGCCAACCATACTTATGAAGGCAACATGCTGTGTATGAGTCAAGGCCTCGCGCTTTTATTATTTCTTTGGGTAATTCATTATACAGGATACCAGAGGTAGCCCCACCTGCCACCACCTCTTTGATCTCTGCTAAGAAATGCAGTAAGATCATCTCACAGACTAGGAAATTTATTTTCTGTCTGGTCCGCTCCCAAAGTAAGGGGAAGATCGTCGCCACATCCATGACCCCCACGAAGGGTTCCTCCATGCAGCAGCAGCAGCAGAGGGATACGGTCATGAAAGAACACAGGAACAAGTTCTCCTCATCGACAGGGGTACCACACAACTTTCAAGTGGGTGACAAAGTCTGGTTGCATCTGCAGAAAGAATGCCTTACAAGAGCCCATCAGAAGCTCAGACCACTCCGACATGGTCCTTACACCATTACCAAGGCTGTGGGAAACAATGCTTTGGAGCACAACATTTCCCCATTCCTTCGCTTGCACCGAGTGTTCAATGTGGACCGCCCTCGACCATGCTTCCCACCATTACTGGACACATTAGAGGTTGCAGAACAGCTCACCAGGGACCCAGCTCAGCAGAAGTTTCCTCATCTCAGGGAGGAACTCAATGCAATGGGGACCATTGCTTCCTAAGGGGGGAGGAATGATCCAGGTGGATGTTGGTGGCCACCCACCTATCCCACTTGGACCCCCACAACTATCTCTTTTAGTTTTTCAGTTTCCTTAATTGTAGCACAATTTACTATTTTTAGCAGTTTTTCGGGTCCTGAACTTCCGGAGTCGTTTTGAGGCTCTAGACGACGTATTTTGGGAAAATTGGGAGCAACATGGGTCCATTGACTGATGTTGCTCTTCCCAAAGTTGTAGTCCTCGGATAAACCTTTCTAACGAGATATTGTGCGCGTCAAACGAAGATCGTATGCCATCGTTACGACCCCGGGAAGTTGATGTACCAATTTACCCAAAACAGGCCCACAATTTGGCGTTTCATCTCCTAGGGTTAGGTTTTTGGATGTTTAGGGTTTTCCATTGTTTCTCAACAATATTTAGGACTTCGAGCCTCATTGTAACACAGTTCAGAGGCATGTAGTCACCACATTTGTCCTCAGAGATAAGCTACCATCGCCTTAGCTGGTTTATTTCCATTTCTGTTTGTAAGCATATTTCAGTATTTCATATTAATGAAATGAGGCATTATTTACGTTGCATCTTTGTATTTATGGATTTATCTATAATTTGTTATGTTCCTGTTTAAATCCGGATCATATAGGAAGCTCACTTGAATAGTGAGTGAAAAGGGGGTGGGAGCATAGTTTTAAAACTCGGACTTGGATTCAAAAGCAGCCAAGGGTCTGTTAGAAAATCAGAAAGACAGAAATATTTTCGTATATAGATAATTACTTGTGATGCTTTTATCTTTATGTTCTTCTTTTATCTTATAGTTCATCAAGGAATTACCAAAACAATAACACAAGGACAACTGATATAGGCAAACAACCAGGGAAAAATCCCTATGTAGGGGAAAACCTAGTCAACAATTCTTCCTTCAATAGTTTCTCGAGGTAATCTAAGACTCTTGACCTAAACAAAGACTTCCTCCACACCAAGTCAGCCCTCAATCCTTCTTGCAAATGATAACCCTTCAAAAGCAACTTCGACTTAGCAACATTAACATATAGTAGCAGCTTTGACCCAGTAGTAGCAATAGCAACAACTTCGACTAGACTAGGAAAACTTCAATCTCCCTTGATACACCTCACAAGTGAGAGAGAGTTGGCCCAAAATTTCGATCTTGGTGTCTTCTATCTTACTCCAAAAATTCGCACTCCATTCCAGCTCTCCTTCCAGCGCTTTTCCAACTTCGCGCTTCCCAACTTCCAGCTTTAGATATCGAACTATGTGTGAGAGAGTTAATTGCTCCAAATGAATTCAAATTGCCTTGTATATATAACCTTCCAGTGCGGTAGAATTGTTGAGAAATCTAGGGCATCATGAATTAGGTAATTTCTCTTAACTAGTAACTGCTTGTGAGTGCCTTTTACTTCATTAGATTAGCATCTTCTTTTTGTTTAAGTTATTAGGTTTCTTCTTCATCAAACAAGTACCAATGCATGAAAATAACTTCATTAGATTAGCATCTTCTTTTTGCTTAAGTTATTAGTGTTCTTCTTCATCAAACAACTACCAATGCATGAATATAAATAGACAAGAGACACATGATGTAGGCTATCTACTAGGGCCAAAACCTCTCACCCTTTGAGAGGAAAACCCACTCAAATTCTTCTTATAGAGATTCCAATTGACGAATACCAAGACCAAGATCCTTGACCTATTTGCCACTCTAAGACCAAGACACAAGTCCTCTTCCACCTTCTCGATTACTATCTCGGTTCCTTCTACTTCAGATTTTGCACCACATGAGATCACTGTGGTCATGTGATGACACCAAATTGAGGTCACTGTAATGATACCGAATTCTGTGGTCACTGAGTTTATCAAGGATACCGAATCTCTCCTTCAATAGTAGCACCAAATCCTGAAGTCACACCATTGAACCATAGCCACTGTTCTTTGAGGTAGCATCGATACCTTCTTCATGTAATAGCACTGAGACCTTCTTCGTGTAATAACACCTTGTCACACACTTGTGACCTTCTTCTTGTGGTGGCACCGAATTCTCTTTCCTGTGAGAGAGATTACACCGAGATCCTTATTGTGATATAGCACCGAGACAGTGAGGGGATGTCACTGTATCACCAAAACGTTTGACTGTGATATAGCACCGGGATTTCACATTTGAGATGGCACTGAACCAGAATTAGATAATACCGAAACTGAGCTTATCTTTGTACCCTTATCTGAGCTCCTTGCCTCAACTGTCAACTAAACTTCTGTCTGTAGTAGATACCCAAATTACAGAGGAGATCCGAATTGCATAACTGTGGAATAGGCCAAGCTGCCTATTTATAGTAGACTGTCCATGTAATTAGCCAGCATGATCATATGAAGAGTTGTGTCTCTAATTTAGGTGAGCCGACATGAATTTTTGCATTTTATCTTAAAGCCGACTTGAAGAGGGATAACTTGTGCTTGTCTTGGAGGGCTACTTTGACAACTCTATTGACTTATATACCTTTGTAACATGCCCAAGAAGGGTCTTTCATATATGACATTGATTCATATTGACTTTATGACCAATCTTAATGACTCACAATGGGAGCCATACGGAAAATAAAATTCCTTGCTCATGAAACCCACGAGACAAGCATTACAATAATAATTTTATTTTTCTTCTTTACATCAATAACATAAATTCATAATTAGACATGTCATTATGAAGACTGAACCTAGTTACATTTTTGAACTCGAATTACCCTTCTTGAGGCAGACTTGGTGTGGAGGAGACTAAATTCATTTTTGACTCAAAAAATAATTCTTTTTACATGATTTGAAAGCCCAAGAAGGGTCTCTTTTAATGTACAATGGTTGTAATGACTCGGAATAAATCCTAGAAGTCGTCAATGGGGACTTTGACCTAAAACATGATGACCCAAGCATGGAACCCATGCTTTAATAAATAATAGTAATAATAATAATATTTTCTTCATTCTTTTGATAAGTACATTTCATTGTGGCTGAAATACATTTATGAAGATTGAACCTAGTTACATATTTAAATAGGGTCGACTCCGACTCCGACTTTGACACAGTATCAACTCGGCCTAGTTGATTTCAATGACTCAGTGGTTGTAAAAAATATATTAAATATATATATATACATTTTTTTTTTTTTTTTTTTTAATGAAAAAACATATTTTTAAAGATTTTCATGTTTCCAATCTCAAAGCATTAGAATATAGAGATAAGACAACATATGATCAAAGTATGCTCACAAATATCTGTATTATATCAAGGTGACACCTACTGCACTGTCCAATACATGTAATATATAGAGATCAGAACAAAAACACGTAACCACGGAGACTCTAAATGGCCTCTACAGCAAAACATCACTAGTCACTGCTACTAAACAAGGCAAGATCATCTGGCTTAGAGTCTGAATCAAAATCAGATAGGGAAACCCATGGCTCCTCCTCACTACTGCTTCAAAAACCAACTTCAACTCTTCACAAACTCCTCACAAATGCTCACACAAATGCAATGAGATAGCTGTGAGTAAATGTGAGTGTGTTGGGTCGCTTTTATTGGGTTGGGTCAGTTTTATAGGCTTGGGAGAGGGGTAGAGGCATTAAGAAAAAAAAAACCAAAAATAAATTTATTTTGAAGTCCGTGTTGCCACATTTTTTCCTCGCGGACTAGCTTGGCCGAACTGGCCGGTCCATTACCAAACAAGTCGAATCAGTGTCCGGCTCGGCCGGTTCGGTAACAGACCGACCGTTCGATTGGTTTTTCTATCTAGCCGATCTTGGCAAGGGTCTCACTCGGTCTAGCAGGCCGAATCCGATTTACACTGACTTAGTTTTAAAACACTGGGTGGGAGGAGCTAGTGTATTTAAATAAATTTGAGAGGGGCCTACGATTTTGTTTTTGGCGGGCCAACTCACAAACTAAAAGGTTTATTTATTTATTTATTTTTTGTTCTTTCTTTAAAGAAGTTGATTTTTGGCCCCAACAGTTGCTTCGTACACAGTTGTACGAAACTGTCCATATGGGTACCAAAATGGCTAATTCTGTACTGGACCAACCGATTTGTTGAAAAGTAATTGCTTTGGCACTGAACCAACAAATTTTGGTCTGGTACGACGGTTCGAAGCAATTTTTGCTTGAACACAATTCAATTGATCGGTTCAAATCACTTTGGTGTAGTCTTGATAACATTGACTTAGAGACGAGTGATTCAGATTCCAGCTCTTGAGGAATTTTTTGGGGCACAAGGTAAGAAATTCCAACAACCATGTATTTCAGAATGCTAATTTTTTTATTTCCATTTTTTGTTGTTCTTGTTTTACTCTCTTGTTTTTGAAGTTTCTTGTTAAAATAACAAGTTAATTTAACTTGGAATGTTTCAAATTGAATAATATTTTAGCAAAAGTTGTGATATATTTAATTTGGAATATTTTGCACATCTTTTACGCTATATCAAGTTAATTTATTACATATCTAAGCAATTAAGTGGTTGTTACAACAAAAATCTAGAAATGTTTAAAGGTTCCTTGCATTTAAGACTGTATTACAAATTTACATTGTTATCAATTTAGATTCCAAAATAAATAATCGTCAGTTGTCTTTGTTGAATATTTATTCTTGGAAATTTTTTGGGCATATTATTTAGTGAGACTTGACCTGAAGAGTGTAAAAGTACAGGTTCTAGATTGCTAGAAATTTTATTTTCTACTGTCCTAGGGTTGGAAGTGGTTTTTTAAGATCCATATTTCACCTTCTAGCCTCCCCACACACACTCCCTACACCTAGATCATTGATATAGGAGTGTGCTTTGGCACTCATTTTGTGGTATGTTTATGTGAAACAAGTTGCCATCTACAGTTTGTATTTATAAGGAAGGAAGCCCATTTGCTTTGTAACTTCACTAGAAAACAAGCCAAACTTGAAAATAACTACATAACTGGTTAAGTCATCCCATAACTGGATCCAATCAAGATGTTGTTGACGAGCAAGAATCCCATCCAGACGAGTGGACCATTGCTTTACACACCCCTTTAGAGCAACTTTGACTATCTCTGAATCATGCACAATTTCGCCAACAACTATGAATTCATCACGGGCTTGCTGTACCCTTGTGAAATAAGATATCATGGTCTCAAATATGTTCATTTTAATAATGTTTAACTTTTCCCTTAGCACGAAGTTTTTGTTCTCATTTGTACTTTGATAAAGTCCGTTTAGAGCTACCCACATCTATCTTCAGGTTTCCTTTCCTAATATGTGAGGAATTATATGATCCCTCACAACATCCGAAATTATGTAGCTTGCTTTCATATCCTTGGTCTTATTCTCTATTGCAAGATTTGGATTTGAAGGATCCTGCACGTCTCTACTCACTAAATCCTAGAGACTTTTCATCTTTAGATTCTAGGTAAGTTGCTCCTTCGAGGGACTCAAATTTGATACCGTGTCCAACTTATATTCATAGCCCAAACTACTCAATGATGCCATCTTCAGAAATCGACCACGATCACAAAACTCAGCTGCAAAATCTTAAGAAATAATTATGTTGCTGCAAAAAGGGAAAGCTTGCTATTGCAAACCCTAGTGATCTTAGATCTCCCTTTCAGAGTCTTCTAGATAACCCCGATACCATGTTAAATTTCTAATACTAGTGAGATTTATTTTCCCAAAGGCAATTTAATTTATCCCCAACACATTATTTATTTACCCAAATAATTACTTAATCATCGAAAATTAAAACCATTGGTATTTTTAACTTCTAGAATTAAATATATTTAGCGGAAATAAACGAAAGAGATCAATCATGCATTGCAAAATAAAATCACCCACAACAATTCTCCATGATTTCATTATCTAGAAAATGTGTGTTTTTCGACCCACACAGATACAAGGAAAATACATAATCCCGGAACGTGTAACACATCTCCCTTAGGATGGATTTGGCCTAGAGTAAATTTTCCTCAAAAAATTTAGCCTCTGAATAAAATCGGCAAGGAGAAGTCAACTTAACTACTCTGCTAACAACTCGACCCGTGCCCTCCTTACGTGCCACTGATGTGCACTAGGGAAACCCTGGCCCTCTAGCAAATTGACCTCCTTCATATAAATTCAATCTCGCTCCAGCAACTTGCCCCTACAATCTCCTCCTCCACGTCCCTCATGGATTTGCGCAAACCCACTCACACTTCTTCTTTACACACTAGTCCATTGAGCCACTCACATTTAGAGAAAATTGTTTGCTCTGAATGATGACTTGCTCACTCAACTTGTGCTCTTTGCGTGTCTTCAGCTCCTTTTTAAGCTTCCTTTATTATTATTGTTGACCATTTCAGAGATCAATGATTGAGATTATTTCTAAGTCACTTTATTAATTAAATTATTTATCCTTAGAAAATAACTTAATGGTCCACAATAATTATTTTACTTTCTTAAGTTAGACTTAGGAAAGAAGTCATAAATCATCTCCACAATAATTAAAATTATTGTACTTTTCTTAAATTAGACTTAGAAAAGAAGACATAAATCACTTACTCTACCCAGCAAACACTTAGAAGATGCAAATTATGTCTTATACATGTTAAGACACCAAACCTATGTAGAAGACCTTCTCAAGCTACGACTAACTTTAACAAGAAGATGACAATTACGGTCGAAGTGCTAAATCCTTGTTGTCCTTATTTGCAAAAACATATCTAAGGACATTACTAGAGCAAGTAACATCCAACACTTATGAGGATTATGATTTTGTGGGATGAAATTTATGTGCATTTAACCAAGCATAGAGAAGTAATGCATCCATAAACACCATCCCAAGGACTAGATGAAGGAAAGTGGACATATCATATCAAATTCTTACTCTATAGGCTTATGTCAAGCTACTTATAAAAATAAGGGAGAAAGCATTAAGATCTAGAAAGCATGTTAACCATAGAGAATTTCATTATTCGCCAAGAGTATCCAATGGATATTCAACTAAACTCTAAGGGATCTGTCCTTGTTCACCCCTAGATTTGCGTCCTATAAAATTTGGAGGGTTAAATGTCATTTTGCATCATGTCGTTGGTGATTAGTGATGTATTTCAATCTTTGGTATATGAGTCGGGGTTTGGCTGTATTGCAAAGTTGCAGGGACAAGGTAATTTGCTTTATCTTATCGTATTTTGGAGATAGGCTACACAAACTTTGGTCACGATAGAGTAATTTTTAGTGTTTTGAGGTACAAGTTCCTGAATGTCGGTTTTGAGAACATCTTTGGATTCTCCTTGAGAATTTGAGCCTAATAAGTATTATATCTGGGGGTATCTTAAGAGTTCCTATTTTTAGCAATTGTTGGACATGAGCGACACTTGGCAGTCCCATAATGCAACATGTGGCAACCTTCCTATTAGGAGACATGGTGTTTTTCGAGAAGACATTTGGCATATTAAGGTGCACACATGTTAATGTGATTAGGATGCATGCATGAAGTTAAAATGGGACAACTTTAGTGCATGCATTTGTTGCAAGGAAAGGTGGTAGTTGGTGATAATCTCGAGGAAGATTCTCTTAGTGAACTAAGTCTTATACCAAGTTAACTGTAGCATGTGCATTTAACTCACTCTCCTTTTCTATGTTAATTTGGGATATCCCCACTACATAAAATTTTGCTAAGAGTATTCCATTTTTGTATTTTTGACATTTTGATGATTTAGTGACTTACAAAAAACAGTTTGAGTAGACCCCACTTGATTTTTAGAGAAAAAGGGAAAAATAGTTTGCTAGTGAAATGTGGGGGCCACAAGAAAGGGGGTTCGAACCACATGAAGAATTCACACTAAAGGTGAGAGGAGAGAAAGAAAGGAGGTGTGAGCGAGTGGAGATTAGGGCCCACAAATGGAGAAGAGACCAACACTTATAAATATCACAAGGAGGCTCTCATTCTTCATTTTTTTGCCTATCTATCTGGTTTTGCTACTACAACGCCTTTCAAAATTTTGGCTTGCATCCAAATTTGAGAGCCTACTTTGACTTTGCATGCTTTCGTCGCAAGTATTTGGAGTCGTTACATGTGTTTTCAGTCAGTGTTCTTGTCACTTTTCAAGGAAAATCAAAGTGTCGTCTTTTAGCATAAGCAAGCGTCACATATCACATATATGTGGTTCTGGCTTGTTTCAAAGGATGATCTTTGTGTTAATGAGTTATTCTTACGATGTAAGCATGTATCACACTCATTTCCAATGGTTCAAGCTATGTCGCACAAATGTTGTCATTGTGGTCGCAAATTGTACCTTTAGTGTCACACTTGGGGTAAACTGTCGCAATGTCGTCGCATTGAGGAAAGTATGTTGTTCATGTGTTTTGGGTGATCTATGTTGTGTTGTCGAGTATTCTAAGTGTGTGATCATACTCAAGTCTTATCACTGTTCATTTTCATTTCTCTGATCCAACACTTAGTGAAATTTGGAGAACTTCTCGACCTCAAGCCTCAGCTTTGCCTCTTGGCACTGCACAATACATAGTCTCGACCTCCCAGAACTGTGCACTGCACAATCACATTGCTCAGTCCTGACCCTTGAGCTCTAGATCTGCCCAATCCTTGCCCTCAACTAGCCTCCTCTACGCATTGCACAATCTCAAGCATCAAGCCTTAGCCTTGAGCTCTTGAACCGTGCAACTGTGCAATCCCTCAATCTCTGTCCCTTCGAAACTATGTAGTGGGCAATCTCAAGCCTGAAGCCCTCAGCCTGACCTCTTGAGCCCCTCAATTGTGCAGATGACAACCCCTGGCCTACCTGAACTGCACAGATGACAATCCATGGCCTATCTGAACTGTGCATTGCGCAATCTTAAGGCTTTGTCCTGGACCCTGACCTTCTGAGTTGCACAACTATCCAATCATTGAGTCTGTCTCCCAGCTTATCACTCGGTTCCAACTCAGTCAGTGGTTATCATGAAGCATATTAGACTAGGGATTTATCAGAGTGATGTCGTCTTGTCATGAGTGGATTTCAGTTTCAGGTTTTCTATCATGTTATGATAGGATGATGATGAAGGAGATGGAGAAGGAGACCCTACTAGAAGACAAACTAACAAGTTGACCAATGAAGAGAAGATAAAGGGACATCAGTTTGTGACGACTATTGGAGATCAAGTTTACGTTGAAGACTCCTTATCTTCAAGCCATACAGAGGAAGAAGAAGACCATGTTCCATTTCTCAAGAAGACCCAAAGAAAGCAACAACAAAGAGTGGCTTGACATGACCATGTCATCATATAGTTCATGTCACCAGTGTCATGTCATGTCGTGAGTCATTTTGCGCCACATCATTTTGTGGATTATGTAAATTTTATATTGGAAAAATGTAATGTAAAGTGGAAGTCCAAGATTATCCATGTAATGTGAAAATTCATGTGGGAGTTGAAAGGTCATAGGGAAGTGAAACAGTGATAGGGGTAGTCCAAGAGTTATAAGGGAGGTGAATGATCACCCATTTGTTATATATATGCCCTCATTGCTCATGTAAAGGAATTTTCACCTTGTTTCCTCCTACCAAGCATTAGAGAGGAAGACAGTCCTTTTGGACGAGCATGTGGTCGCTCTAATGATCCATTATTGGAGCTAGTGTGTTCATCGTCTTAATGTATCTTGGAACTTTAACTTAATTCAGAAGCCTGTTGAGCTACAGTTTCATGCGTATGTCGTAAATATTGTAAGACTAATCTTTGAGTGTTTGCGATATCCGTTGTTTTCATTTGTACTAAGGAAATTGAATTATTTTGGTGGCTTTGGTATTTATCTTGTTGAAGGTGTGTTGTATTTGTTTCAAGAATTGTTGCGTTTGTGTGAACTATTTTGCCTGTTGATAGACAATTCATTCTTATGTATATGCTCATGTGTCTTTTCTAGACTAGTACTATTACTTGTCTTCAAAAGGTTCACTTTTCTTTCCCTTTCGGCAGAAGAACTTTGATATGTTCCACAATTGAATATCCACAAGGCATACTCACTTGCTAATCCAAAATTACCAATGTATTACTCTCTTGTGCTGAATATTGAAGCCAAGGCATATCTTTAAGAATATGTCAATGTATTACTCTCTTGTGCTGAGTATTGAAGCCAAGGCATATCTTTAAGAATATATGTCTGCTGGGCCTTAATTCCAGAAGGGCTCCCACACAAAATGGTGCGAAGTCTAATTGGGACTTTTCGTCGGTGAGACCCCCTTGTATGTTGGCGGCATCCAACACTGTCAACACTATCTCATGAGATCGAATTCTCTTGGAGATTTTGAACACAAGAACAGAAGTGCTGCTTAACACATGAATTCCAAGCAGAAATTCCACCCTCATTTCGGAGAACCTTGAGTGTCTCCCTAGTGAGGAATTTGGGAGTCCAATTCAGGGCTTCGCTTGAGCTGATTGCAGAAGCTTCACCCAATTTTGCGTGTTCTCTTGGGCATAGAAGGCAGTTAGCAACTTTTTTTGATTGGAGATTCCAGGCATTTGTGGGAGTATTTTCCTTGGTTGGATGTAGAGATTGGTACCTTTTTGTAGCGCTGAAGTGGAGAGTGTTTACTGGGCCAAATTTTTCTATTTTTTGGGGTGCACAAAGGCTGTGCAGGGGTTGGAGGAACGGAGATTGCAAGAGTTGGGGCCTTAAGAAGTGAGTTGTAAATAATCATAAATGCTATCACGGACATGGAAATTGCAAAGATAAATTACAAGCTTGAGTTGTGTCATGAAGTTATGAGTTTTGATCTATGGACTTGGTCAATGACTATGAGGTTCACCAAACCTCAATTTTTTTTCAAGATTTGCCAAAATTCAAACCTCACGGTTAAAGTTCGACGAACCTTGTGACATAACCTTGAGCCATAAACCCTCTCTTCACTGCACATGTGTTAAAACATTTTATTCATATCAGCTTTGAAAGAAGCAACGTGTTAAAAAGAATTTTGGTGGGACCCGTTACCTGAAATTAAATCTAGCTTTTTGGGTAATTGAGGACCAACGAATAGACTAGCCATAAATGAAGGTGAATCGTTCAACCTTATCATTCTTTTCTATCTTGTTAGTCTCTGACATTTTAATTGGAGACCTGAAAACATCGTTCACTCAGCGCTGCGCTGTGTTTTGATTTTCTAATCACTTACAGGTGCTTTCTTTCTCACTGTCCAATCACACCCTTATTAGCTGTTTCTTCGTGGAAAATTCTTCAAGCAATTTGATCTAGCCTTAACTTGTTTTCTTGGTAGTTTTGTGGTAGGGAAAATATATTTTATGATTGTTGTTCACCGATTTTAAATTTGCAGATTTGAAGGTCATGTTGAGAAATCTAGGAACAGTTAGATTAGATGATTTCTCTTACTTTGATTACTGATTGTGATATATTTTAAACTTAATTTGATTAGCTTTTTCTTTCACTTAGTATTATTATGTTCTTATCATCAAACAACTACCAAACCATAAAGAACAATGAGACAAGAGGACATAAGAACTATTCTCTTCTTATACAACTTCAAATGACAAATTCTAAGACCTTGATCCTTAACCAAAACTCCTCCAAGATCAAGTCAACCTTTTTCTCTTATAGCAAAGTCAAAACAATTTAGTCTTGCCTTGTAGCAAGTGCAATCCCTCCTTTGACCTAGACTTCAGACCTGCAACCTTTGACTGCAATTTTGACCTGCAATTCTCAGCCCCTGCTGCAGAAACCATAGATGGCACGTGTAAGATTTTCTGATGTTTTTGTCATCCTCTTTCTGTCACTTGAGATGACTTCTTCTTCTTGTCAATTTGGCTTGCAAGGGAGACTTCTTTTAACCCAAGACTCAGCTTCTTTCGATAACTGCAATCTGAACTTGCTGCAACTTAAATGTGCCCTAGCTCTCCTTCGCACGTGTGAGAATGATGGCCCAAAACCAGTCCTCAAAACTCGATTTCTTCTTCTTTAGAATTCTCTTCTTCTTCGCTGATTTATGTTTCCTTCTCTTCACTTGATCGAACTTGTTTTGAGCTGCTTGGATTCCCCCAAATGTGATCGACTTCCCTCTTATATATAAGCTTCTAGAGAGCCTCATTAGGCCGACATGTCATCTGTAGGAGGCAACTTCACTGTTTGATAGGTCGACTTGTTTCTTGCACCTTGATAAGGCCTTGGAGGGCCTTTGACTCTAGTTTTGACTCAAATAACTTTCTCTTTACAATATGTAACATGCCGAAAAGGGTCTTCCATAGATGACACTGATTCAGTTGACTTGTAGACTCCTAGAATAACTCAATGGGTGCTTGACCTATAAATAATTTTCCCTTGAATATGAAACCCATGCCTCAAGAATAATAGTAATAAATCTATTTTTCTCTTTACATTAAATACATAAAATCATGATTACATATGTCATTATGAAGACTGAACCTAGTTACATATTTCAACAGGTCAAAGTACAACAATCCAGGGACACCCCCTTGGGATTGGCATGCACTAATCCAAAAGGAGAAGAGGATCTATAGTGATTGTACAAGGCAGATTTCTTCTAAAGTTTGCAGCTGAAATTTATCCATTTGATTTAAATTTCTACCATTTTCGAGATGTAGCGTCGGGTGCAAACACTCCTCAATTCCAACCATACATCAAATGGAGAGATTAAAGACTTGTATAGGTTTCAACTCTATCTCTACAATAAAGAAGAAATTGTTTCATAGATACATTCGTTCTCTGAGGAAATGCCAATAAGATATTACATTTCAAACTTATTCAACAACTGTCTTTGTAAAAGTAGCAATAAGTTGTTGAGATGGGCATCCTTCAACAAGAATCAATGAAATATGGTATGAAATAATAGAATAATTCTTTCATGTAACCAATTCCACGAGGCAAGTCAACCTTAGTAAACACACAGGAGTTGTTTATGCAACAACGACCAAAAATATCCCAATAAGGTATGATGCCTCCTCTAGATGAGTGATGGACCATTTCATTGTCTCACATGACTTCCCAATTCTCCTTGAAGCAAATCAATCCACAAACTAGATCCTCAAGATGTGTGTCAACGTGCTGCTTGAAAGGGTGGGTGAGTTCCCAAATTAGATGTGTGCCAACAATGATGCAAGTGCCTCAAATGTGGCATGTGTGGCTCCAACGAAATTTGAAAATCCTCCAAGTGAAAGTGCTACTCAAGAATATCTCAATAATCTTGCCAAATAAATAACTCAAACCATATGGTTGGCCTCCAAGGGCAGGTTTTTCTATGAAGTGCATTGAAAAGTGTACAAAGGCTATATGTGGCACATGCAAACATCCCATTTAGTAACAACACCAACAGGGTAGAAGACCAAGTAAACATCCTCCATAGGTGGACGCCTTCACCAATGAAAATCTGCGCAAAGTAACCTCTTCAAGTGGACATGCTCTTCCTCATTATGAAAAGGAGTGTAGAAAGGCCTCAAGAGTTGGGGCACTCACGTTGTGGCATAGAGAAGTGTGCACTAGGTTGTCCAAGTTCAAGCTCCAAAATGTAACCACCCTCAAAATATGCGTAATGAACCCTTTGATGGCATGTGTGGCATCGTTAAGGGGACGTCCTTCCATGGTTGACCAAAGCAAATGTCAGGAATCAAGATGCCAAAAATGAGTGAACTAGAATAATATTAGGTAAATCTTTGTAGGATACTAACAGGATGCTCCAGATAGTAAAAATCTCCAAGTCTTCTTCTCCAAAAGCCAACAACTCATGGGAACAGCACTACAAGTGGTTCATAGTTGTTATAAGCATCTTCTTGTGACAAACCAAGCCCCATAAGCAAGGTTTCTCATACCACGGGGCTCAAGCCAAGCTAAACCTTTCGAAACAAACTCAAAAAGATTGGAACAATGTGAAAAAGGAGTTTATAGTATTATATTCAAAGCACTCCGCAAGCATGCGATGCCAACTTTTCGAAGATGCAATCCATACTTGAAATAAACCCCAAATCACTAGAGTGCTCCACAAGAGCCATATCTCATCATATAATATCAATGCAATGAATATATATCAATACAAAAGTGCAAGGAATAATACCATGATGTCAAGATAACTCATCTGAGGCAAGCTGCATGCATCATCATGAAATATCCACTTAACAAGATGATGCTTCAAGAAAAGGCATGTTTTTTGAATAGTACCAATAGATAGGCCATCAATCATGACTATTCGAGAAAAAAAGTGAGTCTCCTCTTATCGAAACATCATCAACGGAAGCAGTCAAAGCATCGTCTCCAAGCAAAAGTTGAAAGTGTGTACCCATAATCCATGAGAATCTCCATATATATCCTGCTGAAAATCATATCTTGTGATGAAAATCACAGTGGTTATGATCATGACATCACCGATTAGATGATGGTTATTACTGCTCTAATTGTATGAATGCATGATTTTTTTTTGTTTGGTTCGTCTGGTGAGACATGTCTGGGGATTGAACTTCTGATCACATTGATACACAAGGGCTTGCCAACATGTTTTTTGCCAATTGTACTACCACCTGCAGACTGTATGAATGCATGATTAATTACTCGTAAAAAAAAGTCCATTATTTTAACACTTTATAAATATTTTTGATAGGGTACCCTACATTAGGGTTTGTAATGTCACCTGAAATGTTCTTTATATAGGAAAGATGAAGAAAATAAAAAAATATGCTTCATTTTTATTATTGTGAAATAATAAAAATATGCTTCATTCACTGAAATTCATTCTATTGAAATGGATCAATCTACACTAGAGAAATTTTCTAACTTGTGATAAATAATTCTTTTCTTACTAGTGCAAATATATTCTTGGGACAGTCTTATTTTGTGTTTTCAATGCTTTCATATATATATTCATGAGTCCAAATGCACTAATCCTAAACCACATCTTATTTGGTCAAAGTGGAGATTCTAGGTGCTTCCGTATAGTCCATGATCATCTCTGCTGTTTCAATCTGCAGAAGATGCCAACTTTTAGACAAACATTTGCCATTGTTTGGAAATCAAAGGTGATAATAAAAATTAAGTTGTCAGGGCCTGAACCTTTATTGGTTAGCTTTTGGTTTTTTGTTTTTTAAATGAATTTTCATGGGTCCAAATGGACTAAACGTAAATTACTACTTATTTGGTCAATGTAGTGCTTGTAGGTGTAACCCTATAGGCCTGTGGTTATCTCTGCTGGTTCAATGCGTAGAAGATGTCACTCTTGGGCAAACAATTTTACATTGTTCAAAAATTAAAAGTAATAATAGAAATTATTTTTTCAGGGTCTGAACCCTTATTGGTTAGATTTAGTGGAGTAAGGAATTTGAACAATTAGCTTTTCATTTCAGTTGAGAGTTTCTGGTGGCATCTATTGCATTTCCTGTTGACATTGGAACGCTTTTGGTGTAGTTTTTAAACCCGTGCATATAGTACATTATTTGAATTATAACCCTGTTTTTCATATTGTCAATTGCAAGATGATAAAGGCTAACACAAATCGTTAAGGTTACTTTTGTTTCTCACTTTTTTTTTCATGCTGTCTATGGATTTTGTTTAATTATTGTTTTACAAAAATGACATTCCTTGATATTAATGATTACGAAAACAAGTAAATGAAATGCAGAACTTTTTTTTTAATTAATTAACAATGTGGAGATTTTGCAGTTGCAACATATCAATGACCAAGTAGTTAATGTGCGTTCCTTTTGTCCGCGGCATGGAAATTTGTCACTTATGCGAACTGCAATTGATGAGAAAGCATATGCAGATGCAAAGGAGCTGAAATATGAAGTGGATAAGGCTGAAGAAAGCAGTTATGGTTCAGGTCTTCGCTGTCTCCCAACAATCCTAGATTCTGATCAAATTGACTCATCTGGATTGGGCCATAGTGTCAATGGAGAATTGCAGTATGGCAATTCGCAGAGCAATGGTATTGACCACGGATTCCCTGAAAAAGAATTGAACATTAATGATGCATCTAATATTGCAAAAGAGGACTCTCTTCCAAAAAGGCGAAGAAGAAGAAACTTAAGACATAGATTTCAATCAGCAGTTAGACAGAGACTGAGCAGGTGCAAAACTCTCAGCAGAAATAAGATGCTTATTTTAGATAATGGCAGTCATAAAGTCTTAAATTCCCAGAAACATGAGAATGAGAAGATTTTATATTTAACTGATATTAATCGGAAGCGGAAGGGACGACAGTTATTAAAGTACATGAGAAATAGAGGTGTCAACATAGGTCTGGTTGGAGGGGCCGTGCCAGATAATTTTGATGTCACTGTTGATGAGAGCAATCAGTTAATTAAGCTTGAAGAGGTGATGAAGGCAAAAATTGGACCATCTTTTTTTGTACGTGAAGTCTATTCTTACTGGCTCAGTAAACGTGCTAAGAAGAAAGGACCACTCCTACAAAAATTCCAGCAGGTGTGGTTCAGTTCAGACTTTCAATTTCTGTTCCTAAGATAAAAGTGTGCTTGTATTTCCACCTCCGGATAATGTTATATTTTGTTAATTGAAAATAACTGATGTTAATTTAATAAATATGGTTATTGCTTTTCATTAAATGCACATGCATGCCAATAATATCGTGAGATGCCTGAAGTTCTTTTTCAGAGACTGACTGTTATCTAATATCTATGTTTTAAGTGTAAAGTCACTTCAAATTTGTTAAGTAGAAATTTTAGTAACTGGAAGCTTCTGTGTTCTCATCTCCTCTGGAGTATACATTTGCATTTTTCATTCATTTCAGCTTCGTCAGTCATAGATGACAAAGCAAACATTTGAGTTCTCTTTTTTTCCTTTTGATTGATTTTAAGTGATGTCTATCATGCAAGGTGCTCCATGTATAAATTTTTGAGGTTTTCTGTAGAATGAGAATAAAAATCTTCATTGCATTACATCTTGTAAGTTACGTGGTTATGTAAGTTTAGCCCACAGTAAGCAACAATCAGTGCTTAGTGGCTAGAGTGTGTACACACTCTTGAGTCTAGTCTCATGGACCAGTCTCCCAAATTCCTTCTTTACGACATTTTATGTAGGTAGGAAAATATATTTTAACAAACTAAGCAATCTTCTTAGACTCTACAAAGGAATTGGTTAATCACCCATCTTATGGATACCTCCATTGTGAGGAAAGAATATGGTCATCATCAATCCTTCCTATTAATTGCCCCTCCTATGTATCTTGCTTTAGTAAATTTGAAAATTGCATTTCATCAAGTGCACATGTATCACAATAATGTCATGACATGTAACTAAGTTCTATTGCTGCATCCTAATAAGATCTTATTTTTAGTCAATAATAATTTATGTTGAGAGGGTGATCATAGATAAGTGAGGTTGTTGCTGTTGATTTTTGATAGGATCTTCTAAAATGATAATTACTTCTTGTTGAATTTGTAACTATGGTTATTCTTCATAATGTACTTTTGGTCACTTGATGTAATGATATTTATCATTGTAAAGCATATTTATAAATGCTTGAGTCAAAGGAAAATTTATTTTGAGTCAAAGTCCCATTGCGACTTTTAAAAGATGTAAATTTGAATTTTTGAAATGAGCTCCAAAAAGTGACAAGTTGGCTTCCCTCCAAGTGAAGTCGGTCCTGGCCAAGCGACACGTCCATTCACCGTAGACAGACCACTATATAAAGACAACACGAGCTCCTCATTTGGGAAATTCACATTTCTCTCTCAAGACAGTGTCTGGGCAAGTGAGCAAAGGACAAGAAGGACAAAGAAGGACAAAGAAGAAGGTCAAATTTTCTCTCTCCTCTCTCTCTAGCAACTCGCACGTGTGAAGGAATCTCTCTCTATGATTCACATTTTTCTAGGGCAATTGTTGCAGGGGGTTGAAATTTGCTGAGTTACTAGGGCAATTGTTGTAGGGTTGAAATTTTGGGCAACTGGTTATTTTAGGAGGGCCGAAATTCTGGAAGTGCAGGATCAAGACCAAAGTGCAAGATCAGTTTGGGTGACTTGACTTCGAGGAGAAGACCAGGTTTGACCATAGGTCTAGGTGTGTCTCTCATTGAACAAGAATAATTTCTCTATTGAAAGGGTTGTTGGGGTTTTCCCCGTAGTGGGTTTTCCTAGGGTAAATCTTGTCTCCCTTTTGTGCATTGTGATATCTACACTTTACTGTGCTTTATTGTTGAATTTCTGAAGTATAATTGCTTAATGATATATGGAATAAGTTAAAAATAAGATCTACATCAAAATTTTAGAAATATAGTCCTAACCCTAATTGCACTAGAAAATCAACATGGTATTAGAGCTTTGGTGAAGAAAGGAAGAAACATTAAGATCACTTCGGAAAAACCCTAGAAAGCAATCTATTCAAGTTCTTTAGCAAATTGGTTTTGATGGCTACATCTATGAAATCTGAGAACAAGCTAGAGGGAGCATCAAACTTCAGAGCATGGAAAGCTAGAATAGACATTCTTCTTGCCAAGAGCAAGGTTTTGGATATCGTTACAGGGAAGGTTATTGAACCAAAAGATGATGCAGGAAAAGCGAAGTTCAAGGAAGATGGCATGAATGCTACGAGCATCATAATAGACTGCACTAGGGATTATTTGGTTCCCTACATTGCAAATCATGGTACCTCCAAGAAGATGTATGATGCCTCAATAAATCTCTACACTATCAAGAATGTTGGTCAGTGCATGAGTTTAAAGAATGAGCTTCGAGGTACAAGGATGACTAATGGCGACACTGTTGCTTTATACTTCGTGAGGATTTCACAAATAAGAGATCGAATTCAAGCCATTAGAGAATCAATTCCCGATCAAGAACTTGTGATAACAACACTCAATGGTCTCCCTAGATCATGGGATGCAGTTGCAACATATATAAGCAATTGGAAATAAGCTCCTTCATTTGAACAATTATGGACATCCTGTGCTCAAGAAGAAGCAAGATTGATGATTAGAGATCATCAAGATGAAGAAGTTTACGGCCTTGCAACTTGTTTCAAGAACAAAGAAAGGAAGAAGTTTGGACCTCAACATAAGAAGTTAAGAAAATGATCTTCTTCCTCTAAGAAGAAGTAAGACTTATCAAAGATAGAATGCTATGGTTGTCAAGAATATAGACATTTTAAGGTAGATTGTCCTAATATGGCTAACAAGAAAAGAAAAGGTAATCAACATGCTTCTGCTATTGAAGTTGAAGAAGATGAAAAACCGTAGAAGTCCAGAAGTGAAAAAGATTTCTTCTACTATTTTGTTTTGATAGGTTCCTTTGCGAATGATGACGGCATGTGGCTGGTAGATTGTGGAGCATCAAGACACATGACTGGAGAGCATGAGAATCTTTCAAGCATTACAAAAATAGAATTGGGAGACAATAATAACTATGTCGTCAAAGGAGTTGGAAAGGCATCCATAGAGCTAGAATCTGGTAACAACGTTCATCTCAACAATGTCCTTTATGTACTAGTTTTGAAAAAGAATCTTGTCTCTGTTTCTTGTTTAGAAGATAAAGGAGATAGGGTTGCTTTTGTGGATGGAAAAGTACTTGCGTAGTCAAAGGGCTTTAGTATAGATGATGCTAGGGTTATTGGGATTCATGATGGAACACTGTATAGACTTGTGAGTCAACCAGATCAAGCATTTTTACATGATGAAATAGATTCAAGTGAGTTATGGCACTGAAGGTATGGGCATCTTATTTTTAGAGCATTGTCTGAATTAAGTGCAATAGTGTCAGGGGTTTTTGAACTACAGATAAAGAAATATGGTGTATGCAAAGGTTGTGCTCTTGGGAAGAACATCAAGAAACCATTTCCAAATAGTGACAACAGATCTAAGGAAGCTTTGTACCTGATCCATTTTGATGTATGTGGTTTGATGCTCGTAAAATAACTTGGTTGTTCGTTGTACTATGTGACATTCATTGAATGACTTTTCCCGTAACACATGGATATATCTAATGAAGACAAAAGATAAGGTATTCGACAAGTTTTAGGAATTCAAAGTTGAAGTGGAAAACTTGACAGGTAAAAAGAACATGATACTGAGATTTGACGATGGAGGAGAATACACCTCAAAAGAGCTTGTTGCTTTCTACAAGTAGGTTGGGATTAAGAGGGAGATAATTGTCCCCTATAATCCACATCAGAATGATGTAGTAGAACGAAAGAACCAAACCACTGAAGAATCTGTCAAGGCCATGATGCATGACTTGGACTTGCCATTGTTCTTATGGGGCGAAGCATCACGAACAACTATGTACATTCAAAATCGAAGTCCTCATAGAGTTCTGGAAGGTATGACTCCTGAAGAAGCCTTCTTTAAAAGGAAGCCAGAGGTCGGGCACATGAGAATCTTTGGTTGTCCTGTATATATTCATGTTCCTAAGGATAAGTTGAACAAGCTTGAGCCTTCAAGAAAGAAAGGCATATTTGTTGGATATTGTGAATCTTCAAAAGCTTATAAAATATACATTCTAGAGCAACGATGGATTGAGGTCAACCGAGATGTCACTTTTGATGAAAAATTGGCATATTGGGGGTCTAAGGAAGTCTTTGTAGATTCCTTGGAAGAAGTACAGTAGAAGGCCTCAAGAGAAGAGCATTCAAGTTCTACAAAATGTACCGAAAGGTCAGAAGTGCCTCAAGATCCAACAAAACTAGTCATCGTTCCAGAGATCAAGAGGAGACCAGCATGGCTTAGATCCACATTGGAAGAGGCAAGAGGACATGTGTTTCTTGATGCCACATCTAGAGAGGTGATGAAACCGAAGAGGTTCTCTAGCTATGCAACTCTCATGACAAAACTTGTTGACAAAGAACTTTCCACGAGTGAAGAAGCAACTGGCCAGCAAGTGTGGAAGGAAGCTATGAATGAGGAATACCAATCTCATGAAGAATGATGTCTAGGAGATTGTGCCAATGCCTAAGGGGAAGTCAGTCGTGACTTCCAAGTGGATATACAAGATTAAGCATGTTGTAGATGGGAGTATCGATATATATAAGGCATGATTCGTGGCTTGAGGGTTCTCCCAAAAAGTGGGAGAAGATTATCATAAGACTTTTGTTCTAGTTTCCATGTACACCTCCATTATATCCATCATTTCACTTGCTGCTTCTATGGGATGGGAATTTCACCAGATGGATGTAAAGACTTCCTTCCTCAATGGAGTAATTGAGGAAGAGAGCAACCTCAAGGATTTGGGGTATATGGAACAAAATCTCATGTTTGTAAGTTGAAGAAAGCCTTGTATGGACACAAGCAAGCTCTAAGAGCTTGGCATGCTTGTATCGACAACTATCTGACAACACTGGGATTTAGCACAAGCAAAGTCGATCCAAACCTTTACTTTAAGGTTGTAAAGAATGCACCTATGATGCTACTATTATATGTTGACGACTTTTTTTTTGACAAGTGCCCAACCTCTTATCATTCAGTGCAAGAAGCAGTTGGCTTCTAAGTTCGATATGAAGGATCTAGGGTTGATTGACTATTTCTTGGGATTAGAAGTATGGAAGAAACCTGACAAAGTCTTCCTTGGTCAAGGAAAGTATGTAATAGAGATCCTTCAGAGATTCGGTATGATGGATTGCAAATCCATGGCAACTCCTGTGGTGACTAACTTGAGGAAGTTAAGAGGTTCCGACTCCAGATTGGTAGATCCATCTATGTACCGACAACTAATTGGTATGTTGATGTATTTGGTTAACACCAGGCTGCACATCTGCTTTGTTGTGAACATCTTAAGCCAATTCCAAGTAGGACCAAGACACAAGTTGTTGGAGAATGTAGTAGGGCAACTATTTAAACTTTTTTCCTCATCCTTAATAATTGCTTGTGATCTTTAGTTAGATTCTTCTTATTCTTTCTTAGATTCTCTTCACCAAACAATTATCAAGAGCATAAAACATAAAGACAATGACACAAGAAGTAGGCTCCAAGCCAAGGAAAATCCCCTCCAAGGGGAAAACCCAGTAAGAATCTCTTCTCTTCTTAGAGAATCAATTCAAATGAGAAAACTGAGACATAAATACCAAAGTCAAGACCTCCTCCAAGCACCAAGTCAATTCTCCAAGAAATCCTTCCTCAAGCTGGTCAAATCCTTTAAGGTCAGCGAGAGTCAAACCTTCCTTGAACTGCTTTAATGGCATTATTGGGTCCTCTACTTTAGAACTGCAACTTCGGTCCCTTGTAGACAACAAAAATCCTAACTGTCTTGCATGTATCAACCTTCTAAGAGATTCTTCCTCAAGCAAATCAAGGTCTTCAAAGTCAACAAAAGTCAAACTAGTTGAAATCAAAGTTTTGGCCCTCAATATTAGACCTGCAACTCGGACCTGCAGTTTTCGATCTTCCAGCCGCTACAGGAACCCTAATTCTAAGTACGTGTGAGAGAAAATAGTCACAAACTTCAAATTTTTTATTCCTTCTTGAAATGCTTCCTTCTCCTAGACCTTCACTCTTTCTTTTCTCCTTTCTTCTTGCTTGAGATTGAATTGCAGAAATGTATGTCAATTAGGTCAAAGTCCCTTTTGCTGAGAAATCTAGGGCAGTATGTAGTTAAGGTTTCTGTTATGATTGCTCTTAAACTTTGACAAGTTCATGTGAATTATATGAGTTATTCATATTATTATCATGTTTTGTTCATCATCAAGACAAATGCCAAACAAGAAGATCCCAAAGACAAAGAGAACACCAGAGATAAGCTCCAAGCCAGGGAAAAGCCCTTCAATAGGGAAGAATCCCAAAGAACCCTCTTCTTAACATTTCAAAGAAGACTTCCAAGACCATAGGCCTAAGACCAACTCACCAAGACCAGGTCAACCATTAACAAGTAGATATGCTCCTCAAATGAAGTCTGCAATCTTCTTTTGCAAAACTCGAGCCTGTGGTAACCATAGATATAAAAAAAACTTTGCATATGAGAGCTAGACAAGAGAGGGACTCCAGAAATCAACAAAATTTTCCTTCTTCCTTCGCAGGTCTTCTAGTCCTCTTCTAGGACTCTCACATCTTTCTTAGTTGTAGATGAATGAATGCCAAGTGTGTGTTCTCAAGTGAGGTTGAAGTCCTTTTATAGGTTTCTCAAATGTTGGAAGGTCCTCTTCTTGGTTGACATCAAGGGGCTGCTATTATGAATATAATTTATATAAAAATAATGTAAATATAGTAATGATTAATTAGTACATTAATTAGTGATTAGTATCAAAGAGGCATGTCTCTAAGGACATGAATATTCGTGAAAGGGTATATATATATATATATATATATATATATATATATATATATATATATATATATATATATATATATATATGGGACCCTCATTTGTAATCATCTCACTTGTATTCAAATATTCTTATCTAATATATTATTTGTTCCATGATGGACATTCTGATATACCAGATATTCTGAGTATTCTGTTGCTCATATGAACTTTGTTCGTTACATTGGTATCAAAGAATTCCTCTTTGTTTGTTTGTATCAACAATATTCTCCTCCATTATCTCAGCTCAAAACTTTGATCTTTTGCATTGTCCAGTTTTCCACTTGGACCGTGTACTCTTGAAAGTCGTTGAAGGCCTTTCCTTGGTCTTCATGAAGTAGATCCATATTTTTCCAGGAAAAATCATCGATGAATGTCACATAGTACCACCCAAACATGACACTGCCATTGGTCCACATGCATTTGAATGTATTAGATCCAAGTATTAGTTTATGGATTTGGGGTAATATTGGACAGGTGTTATAGTCTCTAAGGTGTCAGAGAGGCTATGGAACACGATATCTCCAAAAGCCATAAAAGGTTTCGAGAGAAAACACTTAGAAATCACTCAATCAAATTATTTGATCAATAATTAAGAAGGTCCTAAGTCAAACTTAGGAAAATTGATTAATTAATGGGTATTAATTGAGAAAATCGACTTTTTCTCTAGAGATTTCCAAAGTAGTGTATTGATGGAGTCAAATTGATTTTAGCCATCGATCGTGATTAGATCTTGGTCATTAATACTCCAACGAGAGACTATAAGAGCAAGTCAACGTGATGGGGATAGACACAATTGAGGGCAACTAAGCAAGGTAGATTGAGCTACCCAGATCACAACTTCTATGAGGGCGCAGTTCAAACCCGAGGGAGAGCATCAGAGAGAGAAAGCAATAGGAAATTTCAGAGCAAGATCCTAGAAAGTTTTCTAGTGTTTCTCCTATGAGTTTTAGGATTTTTGCAAGATAGCAAGGATTAAGAAGGACCTCATGATAGTACCTTGCAACCCGAAGATTGAGGTGCTGAGATTGGATAATGGGGTGAGTATACCTCCAGTGAGTTCTAGGATTTTTGCAAGGTAGCAAGGATCAAGGAGTTCACGGTACCTTGCAACCCTCAATAGAATGGGGTTGTCGAGAGGAAAAATAGGACCATAATGGTGGTAGTGAGGGAAATGATTTATAAGCAGGAATTTCCTATGTTTTTGTCGGTGAAAGCCTGCAATACAACTGGCTATGTGCAAAACAATAATTCTGCACAGATATTGGAGGACAGGACTCTTGAGGAGATGTTTACATGAGCGAAACTAGATGTGAGTTGTTTGGGATATTTGTTGGTTACAGTGAGGTCACAAAGCCTACATAATCTACCTCCCAAGACCGAGGAAGGTGATAGTCAATCAATATTTCAGATTTGACGAGGGTAGGATGGTGGACCTTTAGGAGGTGTCATGAGGGAGAGCCAACAGGGTAGAGGATTGAGAGTGAGAGGCTCCTAAGGTTGAGCAAGGACCAATAGCACCAACAACAGGGACACAACTTGTAGATTTGGAGGAGGATCAACTTGTTCCTTCAAGCTATACTAGGAGGAGGTTGATATGGGTTGAGCAAACCTTGAGGGATGTTGAGGAGAATGTGGAGGCTCCTAGCAACACTTTTAGGCAGAGTCCATATGCGATGAGATTTTCCAGTACTTTTGAGGTTGCATATGTGCGAGTCTGGAGGGATGTCATGGTGTAGTATAGCTCTGTCATGAAGAATGATGTGTGGGATATAGTGCTGAGGCTAGAGGGAAAGCTTGTTGTCGCATCTCGATTGATCTACAAGATCAAACATGAAATTGATGGTAGCGTCGAGAAGTATAAAGGAAGGTTCATGTTGAGAGGGTTCTCCCAATAGGAGGGAGTGCCGAGGATACGTTTGCACCTGTCGGCAGATATGCATCCATTAAAGTAGTTATGTCCATTGCTTCAGAGATGGGGTGGAAGATACATTAGATGGATGTAAGGACTACATTCCTCAACGGGGTAATTGAAGCAGAGGTGTATATTGAGTAGCCTCAAGGCTTTGAGGTGCATGGGAGAGTCTCATGTGTGCAGGTTGAAGAAGGCCCTTTATTGATTGAAGTAGACTCCACATGCATTGTATGCCCGGGTTAATGGATATCTTCTTGGCTTGGCCTTTACCAAGAGTGAGGCAGACCCCAACTCGTACTATGTACTTGTTGAGGATGTACCACTGATCTTGGTGCTTTATGTGGACAATCTCTTCTTAACAGGGGTCAGAGAAGATTATAGGGAAGTGCAAGAAGGACCTTGCTTCAGAGTTCAAGATGAAGGACATCGGCTTGATGCATTACTTTTTGGGATTGGAGGTGTGGCAATAGCCAGGAGAGATCTTTCGAAGGCAGGGCAGGTATGTAGTGGAGAACTTGAGGAGGTTTAAGATGGAGGATCATAGGCTTATGTCTATAGTGATGATCACTAACTTGAAGAAGTTGAGTGCTTCTAAAGGTTATTTGGTGGATCCCACACTGTATAGGTCGTCGATAAGTTCTTTGATGTATTTGGTCAATACTAGGGTGGATAGTTGTTTTGCCATGAACACATAGCCAGTTCATGGTAGAGTCGAGACAAGCTCATTGGGTGGTAGCGAAGCATGTGCTAAGGTACTTGCGAGGTATAGTGGACTTTGGACCAATGTTGCGAACATCGTGATCGAGATTAAATGGGCGAGGGGGAAAAACAATAATATTGGGAAAAAATCGAAAAAAATTGGCAAATACAAAAATATTCATTTTTTTTCAACTTTTTTAATATCTAAAGGATCTACAACATAAAATAAATGCATTGACACATAAATATGATAAAAGAACTAATATATAAGATGTGTAATATCATTTCTAGTGCTACATCACACATAACAATGAATCATGTCTTGAATAGTAAGTCCTGAGTCCCAACTCAGCCTCAAAATATCAAATAAAAATATAATAATGTATCTCATATCATGAGTCGTAATCTCATATACAATGAAATGAACCAAATAACTAATAATATTGATTTTCTCTGCCCCTCTTGCGAGAAAATGCAATAGCTTTCCCTCTAGATGTAGATGGAAGTGGAGTTGGCGGTGGACTCTTCTATGCTCTAGAAGCTGAAGAAATAGGAGCTACAGGAGGTAGACTACATCCTTTATTGGTGACAGGGGTAGCCTAGGTAGGTGGTGTCACCTCCTCCTCTTGTTGCTCCTCCTCCTCCTTTACCCCTTCCACTACCTCCTTTTCTAACTAATCAATAATAGACTCCATGAGAGGCCTCTTGACCTCAACCCTCCATGCAACAATGGTGTAAATCCCATCCAATGAGATGGCCTCCACATCAGGTGTCCTCTCAAGTCGCATCACCCATAATCGAAGATTGTAGTGGACGTAGACCATGTCATTAAGTCCTTGGGACTCCAACCTATACAAGGGTTATAAAATAATAATTAAAAAAAAATATTATTCAATGAATTTAAAAAATTAATTGGAAATTTGGAATATTTTAAGTTTTAACCTATTGCGCTTCTTGGTGTGTATTTTTTCAAATACACTCCAGTTGCGCTCGCATCCTAAGGAGCTACATGTTTGGCTGAGCACTTGAATGGCAAGCCTTCACAGATTGGGTACTCTGCTAAATAAGATAAACATAAGAAAAAAATGAAATTTGAAAGTTGAAGCAAACTATGAAGTTATGAACTTGAAGAGACAATGAAATTTGAAACGAACTAAAACATACCTGGCATTTTAGTCTTCCTATCAACCACAACCATGTCAAAGCTAAATGCGCCACCTGCCATCTTGTATATCTCCATTTCTTTGGAGATTTCTACACGTTCCGCTGGAGATGGCACCATCCTCTAAACATAGGTGAAGAATCCATCCATGACATCAACATCAAATAAGAACCCACAGAAATAAGCAAAAGCGGGGTTCAGGTAGATCCCTACAACATGCATGGGAAGATGGAGTGTATTGTTCCATTGTTCGTCAATCACTTCCTATAGGAGGAGTTGTTTTTGAAACCCATCATCTCCCTTATCATCATAGTAGGTTCGAATGGATTCTTTGGCCCTGTCCATGGCCTCATACAATTAGCCCATTGTGGGCTTGTCACCATCAATTAATCGAATAACCTTTACCAAAGGTTCAATAATGTTGCACACCTCTTGCACTCTTGCCCAGAAGCTTTCCTGGTATGAAACTAATCTGCATATGGCTTCTCCTTGTGGTTTATGACTAAATGCCAAAGCACGCCACTCATCTGAAAGAAACATTCTATTCACATGCCACATAGAATTCAAGAGAGATTGAAAAGATATGAAACTGGTGGCAAACTGTGTAATGGCATGGCGCATCAACTCCTTGTTGTTGGTGAATGTTCTCATCAAATGAAGCACAAATGCATGATTATATGTAAATTTTGTAATGCTTTTTGATGAGTCAACAATATCTTTGACAAAAGGATTTTTTCCTATGCCCTCCAACATCAAATCAATGTAGTGTGCAACACAATGTGTGCAAAATAAGGTAGGATGCCTCTCCATAAGCATCCTGCCAACAACAACATAATTTGAGCATTGTCCGTTATGACTTGGTCACCATGTTCTGGACCCACCTCTAGAATAAACACATCCAACAAATCACATAATAATCGCGCATCTTTGATATGTGCAGATGCATCAACAAATTTCATAAACATTGCCCCCTTGGGACAATTAACCAAGAAGTTTATAAGGCTTCTACCCTTTTGATCGGTCCAACCATTTGACATCATAGTGCATCCTGTGTGTGACGATGATGCCCTAAACTCCAATCTCTTGGTGCAGTCAACCTTTTCATTTTGAAGAATGCACCCTCTAAATTCATCCTAAGAAGGGACTTTGTACCTTGGGACAACAACTGCAATAGCATCAACAAAGGGCTGGAAAAATGGATTGCTCCTTGCAACACTAAAAGGAATATCACTCCAAAGAAGAAACTTGCCCAACAACTTGTCAGCTTCATCTTTCTCCCTTTTTTTAATAATGGAAGAGATAGATGGTTGTGAACTAGGTGTGGTTCTAGGAACAAAATATGATGAGGAAACAAGAGGATTGGTTGTAGATACTGATGCTGAAGTAGAACCAATGCCTCTCTCATGTTAACTTCCTAAGACTCTACTCTCTGCTAGTTGACTCTTCAGAGCTGACTTGGACAATTTGGTTTGCTCTATTTTTTCCAATGATCTGAGGGCCCTTCGGATGATTTCTGGATTTGTATTTGAGCAAGGCCCTACCTCATGTCCAGGGATTTGTGCAAGGTGATACTTCAATCTGTATACCCCCCTGTCATATGATGCCCACATAACGTGCAATTCAAGTTTGGTATGTCAAACCCTCTATTAGGTTCACCAAATTACCACAAAGGGTCCAATTTCCTTGGCATGTTTGTAACTTTGTTGAACTCTTGAGTTTTAATGTAAGATGAAGTTTGAAGTTGAATGTAGGGCACAACAAGAATTGCAAGTTAAAAAAATAAAAATAAAATTTACATACAACACATTGAATTTTTGACAAAAAACCTCAACTCAATGCAACAATAATGGAAAAAATGCACATTCAAACCCAAGAAAAAATGATGCAAAAAAACTAGGGCACAAGAAGAAATTAAACTTCTAAATCTAACAATCAAGTTTTTGCATTTTTTACCAAAATGAACCCTCTCCACTCTCTTCAACAAAAATGAAAAAAAAAATACAATTAAATCCACTCAAAAATCATTGAAAATCAATGGGTTATAAAAACCTTAGCAAAAACAAGAAACAACAAAAATAAAGGGCCAAATTTGATGTCCATTCCTGGAAACCATTCTTTGTGGAAGAAACTTGGTCCAAACTCGAATTTTTCTTGCTTGGGATGCTAAATTCCTTTGCTTTTCTCCTCTCCTGCCCTTGTAGATCACTTTTTCTCCTCCTCAGCTCTCAAACTTGCCCAATGTCTGAAAAAAATGACAAAAAAAACAAAAAATCGACCCTTTAAACTCATTGTTTTTGCCGTCCACGATTTTTAATGATTGGATTGCGATTATTTTTCGCGATTTTTTTGTAACTTAAAAAATCGCCGAAAAAATCGGCAATTAAATCGTTTTGGCGAAAAAATCGCGATTTAATCGCGATGTTCACAACACTGCTTTTGACTTAGATATGTTGGAGTTGGTGGAGTGAAGCTGCAAGTGTACATAGATTTTGATTGGGAGTGTTGTGGATATAAAATCCACGTCTGAATGTTGTTTCAGATTGGGATTAACCATGATCTTGTGCTGTAGCAAAAAGAAACAGTCAATGGTGCTTAGTTCAGCAAAGGCCGAGTACATGGTAACGAGTATGATGAGTTGTGAGGCAGTATGGGTTTGCATGATGGTTGTAGGGCTATTTAATCTAGAATTTGGAGAAGGGGCCACAATGATTCATTGTGGCAATTAGAGCTCCATTAAGCTCTTCGAGAATCATGCGTTTCATGATCAGTCTAAGCACTCGATCAAATATTCCATTGATCAATGGTGCTTCTGCATCAGACTCCTGAGGCACTAAAATTTATGACCTTTTGGTCATATGATTCTCCTTATCCTTAGCAATTCTACCCACTTCTTAGTGGAACTGCCTTCATTATCTTTTGTGAGCTGCAACCTACCTCTGTAGTAACAGTCTTCCTCTACTACACGATACCTCACCAAGCTTTCTCCTGAGCTTAGTCTTTTGGCATCCTTCTGGTTCTCTCCTCTGGAACTAATTGAGCACTCCATGCTCTAGGCTTGCTGCAAGTCTTCTCACCTTCTGCTGCCATTCGTTGTACGACAATAAAGACCATAACTCTCCAGTCTTCAACACAACTGTACCTCTTCTCCTTCTGGTTGCACTCTTCTTCCTTTTCGCAGGAAATCCTTTCCTTGCTCTGATACCAAATGATGAAAGGAGATTTTGTGGTAAGGCAAAATCCCTTTCATTTACAAATTTCGATCCTGAGGCCTATGCGTTATGGGCCCACAAACCTATTGGAAGCATTATTCGTGGCCTTAGCCTTTAAACGGGGACCATACAACACTTTATTAGATTTTCCTTTAAAAACCTAGAACCAATGTCGTGAAAATCGCGATAAATTGAAATTATCGCGATTTTTTCGATATGGCGATTTTATTGCAATTATTATATAGGAGATTATCGCCGAGAATTTTTTTTAGCCGATTTTTATGAAATTATCGCGATAAATTTGAATTTATCGCGATAACAATCGAAATTATCGTGGGGGTCTCCGATAGCGAGGTTTTATAATGTTTTTTTTGGTTTTTTAAGGGATGCTAAATGATTGAAATGCAACTTTTTTTGAAAGAAACAAATAATTTTTGAGTGGGCCAGCTTAATGATCAAGTCTAGGCCCTAGTATTGATATGTTATTCATGGTAATGTTAAATTCTTAAAGTAAAAGTGACATTCTCTTTAATCTTCATTTTCATCCTTTTACTTAAATTTTTAACATTACTATGAAATGACTCAAGATGTTTGAGAGTGGTTCCGGCCTCATTGGATTTCATATGGAGAAAGTAGAATTTTAGATTTCATTCAAAATCCAGCAGTCTTATCAGTTTTACTGGATTTCAGGATTGGGAGATGTAATGTTTCCAGGTGACACCCCCTGCCCGCCCTACCCCTTCCACCAGTAGAGGACGTGGTCTACCTCCTATAGCTACTTCTAGTTTTTCAGCTTCTAGAGCATAGCAGACTCCACTGCCAACTCCACCAGCACCAACATCTACATCTAAAGGGAAAGGGAAAGCTGTGGCATTTTCTCGCAAGAGGAACAGAGGAAATCAATAGGATTAGACTTTAGTTATTTTCTTCATTTTATTGTATATGACATTATGACATGATGAGATACATTATTATATTTTTTGTTGATATTTTGAGGTTGAGTTGGGACTCAGGAGTCAGGGCTTACTATTCAGGACATGATTCAATGTTATGTGTGATTTTAGTACTAGAAATGATATTAAACATCTTATATATTAGTTCTTTTATCATATTTATGTGTCAATGCATTTATCTTATGTTGTAGATGGTTTAGATATTAAAAAAATTGAAAAAAATGAAAAAAAATGAATATTTTTGTACCAAACAATTTTTTCCCGATTATTTCCGATTATTTCCCGATAATTACGGTTTTTTTTTTTTTTTTTTTTTTTTCCGATTTTTTCCTCACGTCGATATTATCCCGATAATGATTAATGTAACATTGCCTGGAACCATTCATTTATCGGAATACACATGATTACACAGGAAAACCCGCAGCCGAACCAGAAGGCCGGACTTCAAAAAGTATACACCCGCTTCTATAAAATCTTCGGGTTCGCACCTTCCAGCTTTTCTACAGTGCTACTCCTTTGAACTTTGATTGGCCTGATCGCCGGTCGGCACTTATCGCTATCGGCGTATCAACATTCCATTACACCGTCCGCTAGCCCTTCCCGAAATGCGATCAACGATTAAATCTCCATCGTTGATCCTCCTTCCGATCCGACGGTTGTTGATTCAATCGATCAACAAACTTGCTCGATGGTCCTCCGCTGTTGAACTACAATTAGTGGATCCAACAGTCCACGATGATTTCGGGTGGACAAGTAGCATGGGGATTAACCGCCCGATAAAGTGGTTTCCTCTCTCCTCCTCGCTGCTACGTGTCGCTTGGTTAGTGGAATTGGGCGGTCACACAATATTACCACTTACCACCTTTGCCTCGCCCAATATACCACTTTTGCATTTAAATCGGCCGATGCGATATCAATTCCTCTGTCTCTGCGATATGATCCTGTCCATTGATCATATTGATCCAACGACTCCTGTGCATTTTCGTCCGTTTCCTCCTTAATTTAATCTCACTCGCTTTCAATGGATTTCTACATTAAAACACAATTTTTCCACCAAACTCTGTCTATACACGACATCACAATTAACTCGATATCTTTGGTTTATGATTGGATCACCATCGATCCTTACGCTGATCGATGGTCGATCAAACCTGCAACACAGAAACATCCAGACTATTTATGAAATATACACACAACACACAATATCAACACTTAAATACACTTTATATTACACATGACATAGTTACAGATCTAAGGCATTTCAACCTTATGAACAAATTCCCCTTCAACTACATTTTGATCGCTCTGTTCTCACTCTCTATCCATCTCACACACACAGACTCTCTTTTTATAAGAGATTACAATAGTTGTGGATCATTTAAGATGCACGATTTCCTCTCACAATCACTCGACAAACCCCTAAACTCTCTATACACATACATATGTGGCAGATTACATTTAATAAAGTCTTTGAGAGACTTTATCCATTCCATCATTTACTCTGTTTTAAATAGATTTGTCCCCTGTTTAGCTCTGATGGTCCACGTCCTCTCATTCTCCGCTTTGGATTCCTCTTTTGATTAAGGGGGGGGGGGTCAGATGCTCCTGCATCAGACTCCCGAGGCGCAAAAATTTATGACTTCCTGGTCATATACTTCTCCTTATCCTTAGCAATTCTACCCACTTCTCAGTGAAACTACCTTCATGATCTTCTGTGAGTTGCAACCACCCTCTGCAGTAACAGTGTTCCTCTGCTACACGATACCTCACCAAGCTTTCTCCTGAGCTTAGTCTTTTGGCATCCTTCTGGTTCTTTCCTCTGGAACCAATTGAGCACTCCATGCTCTAGGCTTGCTGCAAGTCTTCTCACCTTCCGCTGCCATTCGCTGTACGACAGTGAAGACCATGACTCTCCAGTCTTCAACACAACTGTACCTCTTCTCCTTCTGGTTGCACTCTTCTTCCTTCTCGCAGGAAATCCTTTCCTTGCTCTGATACCAAATGATGAAAGGAGATTTTGGGGTAAGGCAAAATCCCTTTCATTTACAAATTTCGATCCTGAGGCATATGGGTTATGGGCCCACAAACCTATTGGAAGCGTTATTCGTGGCCTTAGCCTTTAAATTGGGACCATACAACACTTTATTGGATTTTCCTTTAAAAATCCGGAACATTCATTTATCGGAATACACAGGATTACACGAGAAAACCCGCAGCCGAACCATAAGGCCGGACTTCAAAAAGTATACATTCGCTTCTATAGTCTTCGGGTCCGCACCTTCCAGCTTTTCTACAGCGCTACTCCTTTGAACTTCGATTGGCCTGATCTCCGATCGCCGGTCGACGCTTATCGCTATCGGCATATCAGCATTCCATTACATCGTCCGCTAGCCCTTCCCGAAATGCGATCAACGATTAAATCTCCATCGTTGATCCTCCTTCCGATCCGACGGTTGTTGATTCAATCGATCAACAAACTTGCTCGATGGTCCTCCGCTGTTGAACTACAATTAGTGGATCCAACAGTCCACGATGATTTCGGGTGGACAAGTAGCACGGGGTTTAACCGCCCGATAAAGCGGTTTCCTCTCTCCTCCTCGCTGCTACGTGTTGTTCGGTTAGTGGAATTGGGTGGTCACACAATATTACCACTTACCACCTTTGCCTCGCCAGATATACCACTTTTGCATTTAAATCCGCCGATGCGATATCAATTCCTCTGTCTCTGCGATATGGTCCTGTCCATTGATCATATCGATCCAACGACTCCTGTGCATTTTCGTCCGTTTCCTCCTTAATTTAATCTCGCTCGCCTTTGATGGATTTTTGCATTAAAACACAATTTTTCCACCAAACTCTGTCTATACACGACATCACAATTAACTCGATATCTTTGGTTTATGATTGGATCGCCATCAATCCTTATAGTGATCGATGGTCAATCAAACCTGCAACACAGAAACATTCAGACTATCTATGAAATATACACAAAGCGCACAATATCAACACTTAAACACACTTTATATTATACACGACATAGTTATAGATCTAAGGCATTTCAGCCTTAGGAACAAATTCCCCTTCAACTACATTTTGATCACTTTTTTCTCACAAATTTAATCTATTCTCACTCTCTATCCATCTCACACACATAGACTCTCTTTTTATAAGAGATTACAACAGTCGTGGATCATTTAAGATTCACGATTTCCTCCCACAATCACTCAACAAACCTCTAAACTCTCTATACGCATACATATGTGGCAGATTACATTTAATAAAGTCTTCGAGAGACTTTATCCATTCCATCATTTACTCTGTTTTAAACAGATTTGTCCCCTGTTCAGCTCCGATGGTCCACGTCCTCTCGTTCTCCGCTTTGGATTTCCTCTTTTGATTAGGGGGGGTCAGATGCTCCTGCATCAACATCACACAACTGTTGCCTCTGGTCTACAATTCATTCCCCCTATCTTTTGTTTGGCAGTCCGTAATAGCGGGTTAACCATCGTATTTCCCAATAGTCGCATACCTTGGCCAACAAATTGGTTGATTAATACTATCAGTTGGTTAGTTGATTATCAAATAATAGAATTAAATAATTAAATAATAATTATAATTAAAGTTAAATTATATATATATATATATATATATATATATATATATATATATATATATATATTTCATAACTTCAAAGTCGCAAGGAATAACAGAAAGGAATCACATTACATTAATGGACTTTAAGAGATTATCAAGAAAATACACTTCAATAAGTCAAGAAGGAACCAAAGATGAGTTTCATAAATAAGTCAACATTTTGGACTAAATGTCCATTTTGTCTAAACGAAATTGGATATACATATATTAAAAAAAATTGCAAATAAGTTGTACAGTGTGTGGAAGATTATTTAGTACAAAAGAATGTCAAGATAATGAGCATATGCAAATGAAAACACTAAAGGAAGAACTTGCAGAACTACAACAAAAGAATGAATCATTGGAAAAGAAATATAAAGACCTCAAAGATCAATTTTTTAAAGAATCAACATAAAGTAACAATGAAATTTGGCGTCTAAGAGATTATAGTAAAAAATTACTTGATAAAATCAAGAAGTCCAAAACTATAGAGAAAAAATTAAAAGATGAAAAAGAATGTCTCGAGAAGAAATTCAACGAGAATTTATTAGAGAAAGAAGAAGAAATTTTGCGCTTAAAATACCTTAAACATAGATTTATTAAAACAAATCAAAAGTTTAAAAGATGATGATGATACTAAGAATAAAGTCAACAATCCAAAAAACGAAGAGATTTTACGTTTAAGGAAACATAACCATAACATTCATACGCAAATAAAGAAGCTTAAAAGTTACAAGAAGACACTAAATGACAATCTAGAACAACTTACTCAAGAATTATTGAAGTCTCCAATTGTAACAGTCCAAGTAGAAGATAAAGGAACAAATACTGATCTAATCAATATCACAACTCAAGAAGATGAGAGACCAATAGAAGTTAAAACATATTCAGATGTTGTAGTTTAAACAATGGAAATTCCAAGTGATGATTCAGTAGCCAATTCAACTACAATAGTACTTGAAGTAAATCAAGAAACTGCCCCACACAAGATGTTGGAAAATGTAACTAGGGTTGGTCTTCATTAATGTATTTGAGTCATCATGTAATGTACTTGTCAAAAGAATAAAGAAAATAATTTTTGTTATTGTATCAATGACTTATTAAAGCACGGGTTTCATGCTTGGGTCATCATTATATTAGTCAAAGTCCCAATTGTAGACTCCTAGGATTAATATTGAATCAATAGAGTGATTTTACATTTAAAGAGATCCTCCTTGGTCTTTGAAATCATGTAAAAAGGTTTATTATTGAGTCAAATATAATTTATGTAACCTCCACACCAAGTCAGCCTAAAGGAGATCAAGTCGGTCTAAGAGACATAAATTCGACCTCACTTGGAGCCTATAAATAGAAGGAGATCAGATTCATTTGGAACATCTCATCTCAAGAAAGTTTGATATCTTTAGTGAAGGTGGAAAAGTGCGAAGTGGGTCAAGGAAGTCTAAAGGAAGTGTGAGTTGGGTCAAGTCCAAGGAGAAAGAAGAAATCAAAGATTTGGTGCTACTCTCTCTCTCTTTCGTGCCCTAGTTTGGGAGATCGAAGTCTTCCAAGTGCTGTTGCTGCCAGTTGCTGCTTGATGCCTTAAGTTGCTGCATAGTCGACATTGTTGGGGTGGAAGCACTGTTGCAAAGGGGTCAAAGATCTGGAAGGGCTGACTTGTTGTGGAGGGAAGTTTTGGTCTATGTCTAGGTTGAAGATTCTCAAAGAATACTATTGAAGGAAGATAATTTTTTGACTGGGTTTTTGCCTTCGAGGGGGTTTTGCCCTGGCATAGTTCCTACATCTTGTGTCTTGTGTTTTTGTGATCTTCATACACACATAATATGGTAATTGCTTGATGAAAGATAAGATAATAAAGAAGTAAAAGAAACCAACATAACTCAAAAGTAATTATTAAAAAAGAGGAATCAAACCCTAATCTACTTGCATTGATTTCTCAACACAAGATAAGGGAATGTCCAACTAGAAGAACTCCTTATCTACATCCGAATCACAAAAGCAGAGACTAAGTCAGTCTACATATTTGAACCATTCAGAACGAAAGCAACAAATTTATGTTCCAAGGAATACTGAAGTTTGCAGAATCCAATCCTATGATAACAATTCACTACAAATTTGCAGTCATTGGAAATTTCCACAGAAGATTAATTTAGGATGGTCAAATCCTTTCTCAGTTCGACAATTTTGTTCATCACTTGGAGGATCATATCAACTTGTATCAATGAAAATGACAATTCCGAGACGAGAAGACATTCAAAACAAAAAAAGAGATCAAGCCTTTTCATCAGTAAGCTTTGAGGAAAAACTCTTTTTGAAGAGGAAGGCAATGTTATGAATATGATTTATATTAAAAATAATAAAATGTAAACAATAATAAACATAAATAATAATTAATTAACTAGCAATTAATAATGAAGAGGCATGTCTCTAAAGACATGACTACTCATGAAAGGGTATGTGCCTAGTGTTGACCTAGGTTGTTATTGATGTCAATATGGCAATATTCTAGATACTAGAGGATGACATGAAGCCAAGGGGAAGCCAAGCTGATCCATGAAGAGACAGAAGCAAGGCCATCAGGATAGCCAAGCTATAAGCAAGAGGATTTACCAAAGGAGGCATATCAAAGCATATTATAGGATATCAAAGCAAGAGAGGCATATCGGATAAGGCAGAAGCCATCAAGGCATCAAGGTATAAGAGGAGGTCTTTGAAAGACACTGCCAAGCCAGAGGAGCCACATTGGAGCAAGAGGAGCCATATCGAAGGAGCTTTGCATGTAATACATGCCCAAGAAGAACCAAGAGGAGCGACAGGAGGAGCTATATATATATATATATATATATATATATATATGCCAAAACAGAGTTATCGGAGCTACAGGAGCAAACAAAGCAAGCAGAACAGAGCATATATATATGCCAAAGAAGAACAGAGCAAATAGAGGACGTAAATAGAGCCATCAGAGAGCATATCGGAGCACAGACATATATATGCATGCATTTAACAGCTATCGGGAGCTATCGAAGTAATATATGCCAAAGGTTCGGAATCCAATGGAAGATCGATTAGAGGAGCATAGAGGAAGAGCGGAGGAAACGGAGAAGTATTGCAACGAAGCAGTATATAATATTGGAGGAGCCACATAGAATCGATAGAAAGGAAATAGCAGAGCAATATATAAACAAAGTTAACGAAGTGGAGCAATATATATATCGGAGGTGGAGCAGTATATTATATCGGTGGGTTCTATTAAGTGTCACCCCCGAAACCTCTGATTGCGATAATGTATGCGGACCTAATGGTCTTATTATATCGCACCCTATTGTTATATCGCATCCGTGGTAATTGCAATGTATATAGGCGCATATATATATATATATATATATATATATATATATATATATATATATATATATATATATATATATATTGGTGATGTGATAATCGGCTATTCGGCTATGTGCCATCACCCTAAACCCCCGATTGCGATATACGCGTTGTGGACCCGACGACAACATTAAGGTAGGTTTAATGTAAGTCTGAAATATGATGGATCAACCACCAAAAACCTCACGACCAAGCTAGAGAAAGCCTTCCAAGGTTGTGGCTAAGGCAAAATGGCAAAATTTGGCCGCAAACAAGTGAGGAATGGCCTTGAAACTTAGTGATTGTCCCTCCAAAGACCTGCACAACACAAATGAATTAGATTCAAAACCCCAATAGATGATGAACCAACCCTCTTAGAGCTAGCGACAAGGGCTAGAAGCCCCTCTAATGCTAGTGGCTAGGCCTCCAAAGGCTAAAATGATGTGGAAAATGAATTTTTAGCCCTTGAAACCCTTCTTCAATGGATGGGAGTCTTGCAAAACCAAGATTATTCCACTAGATGACAAAAATACAATGAGAAATCACTACAAGCCATTGCCAAAAATTGTTTCAAGCCTGCAAATCAAAGAGTTAGCCTTAAAAATCTCTTGCAAAGAGGAAAATAAGCTCCTTTAGGGATGCGACTAGGCCTTGGAGGCCTAATTAGGGCTGCATCTTGCCAAGAAAGGTCTCCAAGAGGTTGTGACTAAGGTTTTTGGCCCTCAAAACCTTGTAGCTAGGCCAAATTAGCCTGCAAATCTTGAAAAATGCCCAAATAATGCCTTCGACTTCGAGGATCCACCTGAAAACAATTTCAGAAAATAGTTGTTGAAGAAAATCCTGGTTGTACTTGTAGAAAAACTGTCTAGGGCTAGCGACTTCCTCAAGGAGGCTGAAATTGCAAAATTATCTCTTGGGTCTTGCAGATCTTGGTCTCTAGACCCTAGATCAACCCTTATAGGTTGAACGACATGCTTCTTTGGGCTGGACAACTCCTCTTTAGGCCTAAAGCCTCTCTAAACCCTAAACGTCTAGGCTAAGTGAGGGCAAGGACTTTCACACTTGAATTTGTCTTTGAAAAATTTGTCTGTTAGCACCTGTAAGATGAATAAATAGAGCACAAGACAAAATCTACAAGAATCTAAAATAAAACCCCCAAAATTTATTATTTACAAACGAGAAAAATAATTTACAAGGGTTAGAAATAATTTACAAATTATCTACAATAATTTACAAGGGAAAATAGGCCCCAATTAGCAAATAATTCATTAATAGCCCAAAAACAATTTTTGCAAGATAATTTGATGAAAATAATCTTAATTTTATTGCACAAACCCAAACTCTGCAAAACAAATTCGTTAGATAAGCTCAGGGTCCAAACAAAATTCAATCATCCTGAAGTCCATGTAGTTGGGTCATATCCAAGGGTTGAATATTTGAAGATATCTACACATAAGATAGATTATTAGTCCTAGAGGGGCTTGATTCACATAAGAAGTCTAGAGACCTAGAGATACTTGCTAGATCTGCCAGATTCAATATGCTTACTCTAACCTAGTACTTCAAGCAAGATACCTATGCTAATAGATAATCCAACAACTTGCTACCAAATTCTGCAAAACAAATTCGTTAGATAAGCTCAGGGTCCAAACTCCAAACAAAATGCAATCATCTTGAAGTCCATGTACTTGGGTCATACCCAAGGGCTGAATATCTGAAGATCTCTACACATAAGATAGATTATTAGTCCTAGAGGGGTTTGATTCGCATAAGAAGTCTAGATACCTAGAGATATTTGCTAGATTTGCTAGATTCAATCTGCTTACTCTAACCTAGTACGTCAAGCAAGATACTTGTGCTAATAGGTATTCCAACAACTTGCTATGGAACAATAGTCTTTAGTTTAAACAATTAGAGCATTAAATTTAATTCAACACATACCATGAATCATCAAGCGAGAAGATACTTCGAATTGAAACCTCAAAGTCTTTCTTAATGCGGAAAATTCTAGCAGAGCTTAGCTTAGTACAAAAGATTTTCAACATAGTTGAAGTTACAATGAAGAGCTTGAAAGCTTTATTATATAGAAAAAATGAGAGGGATCAACTCCTCCAAGTGGAAAATCGGCTAGATGCATAGATCCATGGCTTGATCCTGGAGGAAAAAAGTTTGAACCCTTGATTAGCTGGCACAAATCTCCAAAATATTTCGGCCTTCTTTACTGTGTTGGAGGATTCAAACTTTGAGTTCTGGACCATAGAGGACTTCCAAAAAATAGAATTATCATTACTTGTGGAAAATAATTCTCTTTTTGGTCCATAAAATTCTAACTGCTAGGAAAATAGTCTTTTCTGCCCCAATGGATTTCTGGACTGGGTCCTTCTGCCTAGGGAATAAGGCATTTTATTTTTGACTTGAATTTTTCTTTTGAAAATAGGCTCAAATTATCTAGATGAATTTTCCACATGGAGGGTAATTAATTTTCCCTTCATTTTATTATTTTGGATAATTTTCTAGCTAATTTAATTTTTTTGCCAGAAATTAAAATAAAAGATTCAAATGGGGATTAATTATTTTTCGCCCTCTAGGTGTATGCAAAAATACTTTGGTAATGGTGTTCTGATTATGAGGAATCTAGTATGAAAAATACATAGACTCGATAAACACTATGACTCACCTAAGGCCTCCTCAAATGGGTTTCACCCTAGCTTTGGGGTATATCTGGGAGAAAAACTCTGCCAATTATCTGAGTTTAGAAACATAGATAATTTGTTGAGGATCAAAGACCCCCTAGGATGAAAACCTTCAAGAAGAATTATAGACTTACCTAGGTGTTGTTACATGGCTTAATAATCATACCAGAATCATTTACAATAATTTTGCAGAATTTGGGATTACAATGATGAAATTGACTTAATTTTTTTTGTCTGCTGTGCTATATACCCTGCTTCCTGGATTGTTGACATGTGCATGGCCAACATGTCCCAGAGACTTAAGGGTATCTTCATGCACATCTTGCCTTCTAATCAATAGCATCACCTAGTTTCTTTCTTTTCTATGGAAGAAGGCTAAACATTACATGTTTTTGAAGTTTTCCAGTTTTGCCATCACTTAGAATCTGGTCAGAATTTTTTTGCCAAATTGTAATTTTGGATTTTGATGAAATTGAGGTTTTTAAAGCAGAAATGTATTCAACATTTTTTATTACCTTTACTGTAACTGGATTGTGCAATATTAACACCTGATATATGAAATTCCATCAAATCCAAAATGATTCTTGCTAGATTTTAGGATAAAAATGTGGGTTTCCGTTCCTGTTATCTTAATTGTCTAGAAAAGTGCCAATTTGTGGAACGAATAGAGTATGGCTCTTCTATGTATGTCAACAACTAAAATAATTAGTTTAAGCTGCTGGCTATAATATATTTGTCCTTTTAGTAAAATCCAATTTTATCTTAGCCGCAAAGGATAATAGTCCTATATAATTTCGTGCTCAGCCACTTTATATTTAAGTTGATTAATTTGAAGAGAGTCAATGAACGTACATTCTGAAAAGGAATACTTTTCCATCTGAACTAAAAGAGAATCATAGGTGTCATTTATTGGCTTGGGTAAAACTATCTGACACATGTATGTGAGGTTTATTTTTTTACACAAATGATGGATGAAAAGTTATTTTTATTTTATTTATTAATTATATCACTTTAAAGTGTTTACTAATCTGAAACGTAGTATTGGTCCTTTCATGGTTGGCGAACATCTTCAGCTGTATTTCACATGGATAATGGGTTGCAGATACATGTTAAATTGCACATGGATAATGGCTTAGGCCCAAGATAGATATCTGTGGGCCCAGCCACCATCCAATGTACAGAGATATTTGAACTGACAAAGTTATCCTGTATCTGAGCTTTAATGGTTCATAGGCATTTTGGTGTTAAAATCTATTATTTACCATGTTTGATAAGCTGCAGGCAACGGGTTTGATTTATGCCCAATTACATTGCTTGTTGGAACTTGTTGCTGTATGTTCATCATATGTCTAGAAGAAATAATATATGCTGATTCTTAAAGGAGTGACGAATGTTTTTTATGGGAATTTTTACAGGAACAGGCAGTAAAGAGTCATGGAATTTTCAACCAAGACTCGACTGGTATTGGGGCATCTTTTGGGTCGAAAGACGATGAATCGGGTTTATTGGCTGGATCTCATACTGCTGACTTTGAGGTGGAATGCCATGTTCTAGCTGGTTTTTGTTTGAGAATTTTAACTACTCTATTATCTGAGTCTCTTTTTTGTCTGTAATCTAGAGATAGAATAGTATATTACTATATACGCAACCATTTCCTATTGCTAATGTGAAAATTTGTATGATGGTTAACAGCTAATGGAAAAATTGACCGGGCTGCAAAGAGAGCTGGAGTCTGTTCGTTCAATAGCAGAACTTGTGATTAGACGAGAAAGGATCAAAGCTCAGTTGCTTACAGTTTTTCAGGAAGTTGCAGAGTTGAAACTTTTTACCTTGCAGAAAAAGTTAGGGCTGATGTCTTGTTTCCTTTGCAAGTCAGATGAGAAATTGTTACACTGTAAAAAATGCAAGAAAATTTTCTGTTTCCATTGTTATAAACAATGGAACAATCATGGCTTGAAAAGCTACAGAATTGTGAGTTGCAGAGAGTGTGTTTGTAAGGATTGTGAAGTTGTTTCTATGATGGGTCATAGAAACAGTGTGTTAAAAAATGGCTGTAAAGTTGGAGACACAGATTGAAAGGAGTATCTGTGAACACAATCATCGAAGGGAGGACTAAGACATCAAATGTGAAGAATGGGCCATTGTCAAGATGCATTTTGAATGAGAATACAAGCCTCTTGAACGTAGAATTGGTTGAAAACACAGTTTCAAAGATTGATTCCTTGACCAATCCCAATATGCAATAAATCTCTTAGCAAAAGAAACTGGTTCTTCTAATTAAATTTATGGTCAATCCCTGGATGGTAAATGGAGACAAAGAAGCCGTTATATGAAAGCATTTATTTCTGAATTGGTTTGAGCATTGGCTTAGCTCCTAAAAATTCATCAAAGTGCTTGTTGAGGAAACGCAGGCATACCTTGAAAAAATCAAGATGTTTATCTCCCTACCAATCTCTTCAAGGTGGCTGCATTACTTATGTCCTAGCTCTCTCGGAAAACAGTCTTGTAGAATTCATTCTATTTGCTTCGGATTATTCTGGAAAGAAAGCTTGTTGTATTCTTTGCTTTGTTAGCCATTCACATTCCAAAGTGAGTTGATCTCGTTTAATAAAGGCTGCTTGTGCTTTTGGACTGTGAAGGCATCTGTAATATTAGGATGGTACGATCAAAGCCTTCAATACAAGTTTTTGGGGAGTTGTTATTTGAAAAATGGGTATATATAAATAAAGGTGGCAGGTTGGCTATTTGGAATCGGGATGTAACTTAATGCTCTTTTTGATTTGTTGGCCTGTTGTAATTATGACGAGGTAAGAAATCTGCATTTTATTTGGCAATCTGGCTGGCGCATGGGTTTGTGGATGTGGCCCTAGAATGATAATTTACTATGCTTTTGAGATAGATTTCAAATATCTTTCCAGCAACTGACTTTTTATAGCTGATACTGATCATCAGATGAGTTCTCGTGATTGGTTATTTAAGTTGTATTGGTAATAGTTGATATGGTTTATATTCATCGTTTATTATATCATGCTTATTGGATTTCTTGACTTGCGATGGTGGTCAAAATACAAGCATAGTGTCTTGTCACATGTTTCGGCCTCTATTGCTTTTCAAGTTGAACATTTTCTTGTACGCACTATAGATATTACTCAACGGGTCTCTAATATTATTAGAAATGTCTATTCTTTTCGGGGTCAAGAAACTTTGTTTGTTTGATGAGATGCCTAGCACTAGCTACGACAGATCCTGAGCTGTGCCTCAGCCAGTTGTCTTTGAGCAATTTAACATGTATCTGCAAGCCTACTTGTAAGATTCTGTGTGGCATTTTATCTACATTGGTTATCTGCAATGTTAAAGAATTTTCAAGCCTGCTTGTAAGGTTCTTCAAAGGATATCAGCAAAAGCATCAATAGGGGCTGAGAGGAAGATCATTAAAAATGATAAATATAAAGAGATCGTTGAGCAACGAATTATTCAATACAACATTACCTATTATGAAGCTTGTTGGCAAGGATATTGTTAAAAATTCAATCTGAACATATACATAAGTTGGTTCCTTTTTGGTTAGTTTTCTGCATACAAGCTTCGTTGTTATGGCTAAGAAACATCACCTATGCTATATTTTGTGGATGCACGTGTAATAAGTCTCCAGTAAAGTATTGTCGACATGAGTATCTGCAATGGAAGTTAAGGGTTGCAGATAATGACACCTTGTATCCATTACAGCTCGTTGAAAGTGACCCTTCAATATTGACTTGTTTTGTTGAAAACATATGCTTTCTAAAAAATTGTCTTTGTTGAACTCTTTTTGGTTCAATCTTCGAGTGATTTATTTTTTCAACTATGAAAGTCAACACTTCGTAGTTTTCACAGAATGAGGTGAAAGGAACACTATCCCTCTCACATCTTCTGTGTTTTTGGCTAACGTCGTGGCTTTGTATTTTGTATGCAAGTGTTTGTGAGGCATATTCATTTTTACATATAATCGAATTTAAGAGGGATATTGTGAGACATACGCACTTTACATATAATCAAATTCTAGGAGAAAAGCGTGAAAATGTATAAAAGATTCGTGGATAGTAGAACAAGCCATGAAACTTGAGTTAGCGATTGCAAACATACAAGATCCATAGATGAGTAATTGCTGAAAATGGTTAGAAGATGTGCACAATATGTCATGTTCTATAGGACAACAGTGATATCTCGAATTTAGTATTTCCTCTTTTACTAATATAACAATTACATTTCTCATTTTTGAATATTGAATAATGTTATTCTAAGGATTGGAAAAAGCCATTGCCCTGAATAACATTAGAAAAAGCCATTGCCCTTATATTGTTATCTTGTTCAATGTTTTATTAGTATAAAGATTTTTTTCCCCTTATGCATTATGTAACATGTATACTATTTTGTTAGTGCTTTTGTAGAATGATTTTAATTGCTTTTAGTGACATTTACATCAATAATGAATCTCACTAGTAAAATTGTAAAAGTTAATCACTCTAGCTCCCTTGGAAAAGATATTTATGCTAACAATTCTTATTTATAACTTTGTGGGTTTGTATTGCAAGAATTTTTTTGTGTAATATAATTTACTTCAAATATGAATAATATAGAAAGAGAGAAATGTTAGAATGTTGAGAAGAAAGTTTCCTTGTAATATTTTTTACAATATTCAAAACACGAATTTATCCTTTACTTATTTTTATTATTATTGCATCAGTTCTTTTTCTTCATATCTTGGTTGCATCTGGCTTGATCCAAATGTGATTCTAATTGAATTGCATAAAGGGGAGATGATAACATATCTTTTCACATTGTTTGTTAATAGTTTTGGACCATGTAAGTAAAATACAATATATATGTAGAAATAAATTGAGAAAAGTATAATTTTAAATGAGAATACCGTCAAGATATATAAGTAAAATATATCAAACTAGAATATATCTTTTGAGGTGGTTGAAAGTAATTAAGCGATTTAATTGTTTCATTATAGTTTTTAAGTATAGAAAAGAAACTATAGTGAGACTAAGTGTACTCTATTGAGGTCTATATGTTTATAAGAGGTATTATATGGAAATTTATTATTTTTTAATGTAATTGTTTTATTTTCACTGAAGTTATTTTTTTTCTTAAAAATGTGGAATCAAAAGTTATGTAAATTGTATATATTAAAATTAACAAAAAATAGATTAATGGAAATAAAATTTTATCTATAGAATATTAAATCCCCAATAGTTTGCATGTTTTGAACCATGCAAAAACATAAACTTATTTATAATGACTCTTATGTATAATTATTCTTTTGTATGTTGAAGTAAAAACATTCAAAAATATACAAAAGTAATGATACAAAATATAGATTGATGGTTAAATGACTCTTCACTGTTTTGAATGTAATTGAGTTCACATTATTTAGAAAATTAAAAACGAATATTCAAACATAATCTATCATGCATAATTCAAAATAAGATGTCACTTTGTTATTTTAAAAATATCAGGGTGTATTCGTAAAATATGACCAATGTAATACCAATATGCAATTTGGTTTAATCTATCATGCATAATTCAAAATAAGATGTCACTTTGTTATTTTAAAAATGTTAGTGTATTCGTAAAATATGACCAATGTAATACCAATATGCAATTTAGTTTAATATAATTGAGTTCACATTATATAGAAAATTAAAAACAAATATTCAAATAAAATCTAAAATAAGATGTGAATTTGTTATTTAAAAAATGTCAATGTAATAAAATATGTCTAATGTAATACCAATATGCAATTTGGTTTATTCACATTCATCTACAAAATATAAACCTTCAATATTATTTAAATACCATTGTAATTGTTTTTTATAGTAATAAATTCTACTATATGTTGTTATTTCCTTTAAATAAACATTTCAACCCGAAATTCATACCAAATCCATCTTTTAAATGAAATAAATTTGAAAATAAATATAAAATATCAAAGAAATAAAAAGGAGAATTATGTGCGCAAGACAAGTACTACCATCTTGGGAAAATACTTGTGGTTTGTCTCATGTACAAAGGGCACTTATAGGTCTACATTTAATCTTAAAGGAATGAATTTTAAGTGGTGATATAATGTTCATGAATGAGAATTATTATTCCATGTTTATTAAATGCTATTCTTGGAATTTAATGTAAGTGGTCCATGTGTGGAACTACTCTAAGAATTTCATGAAGATCTCTACAAGCATTTGTGAAAGAAGGTTGATAGAGGAACACTGCCCACAAGGGAATACAATATTGTAGGTTTATTTTTGGTTAGCGGTGTCGGAAAGATAATAATTGTAATTCAAAATACTTTCTCTTTAACATGTTTTTATTAATGATTAGTGTTACAATATAACATAAATGCTCAATGTGTGGAAGTATAAATTTTATAAAAAACTGTATACATATTTGTGAAAAATGGTTGATGGAGGTAATTTAAACCAAAAGGGGAATACAAAAATTTAGATTTAATTTTGTTAGTAGTTCTAAGAGATAATAATTTTAATTCAAAATACTTTATCTTTAATTTGTTATTCTATGTATGAAACAATGCTAAAACAAAATCCAAATTACTTTTTAGGTATTATAAATTAATTATTAATAACATCGTTATTAAAGATATATTAGTTTATGCAAGAAATTATAAATAATAAAAAATATCAAATAACAGAGACACATCATTGTGTTAACAAGTTGGGTGGGAACCTGAACTCGTGTGGATGCTACTTGTTGACTATACAAGCTAGATTGACAAGCATGGTTTCTTTGTGACTATCATGTATCATAAGATTGATCTCATGAGTAGTATGTTTATATGAAGGGTTCACATTATGGCCACATGGGCTACCTTCCATATGTTGTTGCATTAGCCTGAAATCATTGCATGTAAGGTTGGTGTTATCATGCACATAGGTTGTGTGTGTTGATGTGTAACACACTTAGTCCCCTTTATGAGGGTACAAGGTCTTCACGACCAAACTTTTAGGTTACTATATGGAAGTGGGGTATACAAAATTTCTCTTCCCCTCGTCATCTCAAACATCTTTTTTAAGGCCACCGTTGTCTTTTGCACATCAAAATCTTTCCAACGATATAAATTTCATCAAATTCTGAGCTCAAGACACAAAATTATGGCTCTTAGAAGTTTCACTGATATATGAGATCTTAGTAGTCATAACATTGACACATGTTCGACACATGTTAGTATTGTGCCCATGTCATGTGATCAAATGTGGTTTGTTGAGAGACCAATAGGCTAACAAATTAGGGTTGGTTTCGCTTACTTGATAATTTCTTGTGAATATTTATTGGCTTCTTATTTGTTACTATTATGTTCTCTTCGTCAAACAATTGTCAATTACCAAAAAGTAAAACATGAAGATCGCAAATGACAAAGAACACAAGATATAGGCTCCAAGCCATGGAAAAACCCCACAAGGGGGAAAACCAACCAACTTCTCTTCTTATAGAATCATATCAAAGTGAGAAATCCAAGACCCAAAACCAAGGCCAAGACTTCCCATAAGACCCAAGTCACCCCTCTCAAAAAATTCCTCAAGAAAGTCCAATCCAACCAAGTCAACAATGGTCAATGCTATTCAAATTTAGTCAAACCTTTAATTTTCGACCCTGCAATTATTCTTGAAATTTTTGGCCCCTGCAACGGTATGAAAGTTTGCATGTGTGGCATAATTTAGGATAGAATAGTGTGATTTACTCTGCTTTGACCTTGACTCCTCCTTTGATTCTTGTTCTTTCTCCTTTGTCTTTCACTTATCTTCTTGCACAAAAATTGAAGTTGTGAATTGGTGCTACAATGAGGTCAAACTTCTCTTTATATATACACATACAGGAGGCCGAATAGGTCCCTTTCTGGGCCGACTTGTCCTAGTAGGGCCCACTTGGTCTTGTGGGGACAAATGACTCTCTTTGACTCAATACATTTTTTCTTTCTTTACAAATATTCCAAATGGGACTTTGACTCTTACCAAATTTTCTTTTGACTTCAATAAACCCAAGAAGCATGAAGAACATGCTTTGACTATAATAATAATAATAATAATAAATTTTCATTTTCTTCTTTTTGCTTTTTCATGGAATACATAATGATACAAGTATGATGATAGTTATGAAGACCGAACCTAGTTATATTTTTCAACATGGTTGACATGTAGCCTTGTGCGAACATGTCACCATTAAGTTGCACCACACTTGCAAGCTAAACATGTGGCCTACTAGGTCAACATTTGAATTTCGGTTTCTATTCTTCCAAATTCCTAGATTATTGACTTTTTTTGGGTTCATTTGTATCAGGGCAAGGTACTAGGTCAATCTAGTCAAACTTTGGATATGTGGACCTTCAGGTATTTAGAACATCCACAATATGGATGTTTCATAAAATGCACTTAAATGAAAGAGGCGAAACTAAATATATGGGTTTTCAGATATCTGGAACTTGTTTATCCAGAAGTCTAAAAAGAATCCTTTTAAATAAAAAGTTGGATTTTTGGATTCCCAGATCCTCCACTTTTGGAGATCTCACGACATCATGTTGTGTTATTTACCACCTAGTATCCACCTTAACACTATTAGGAAAACATGCCGCATTGTCGTTGTGCCACATCAGTGCAATCAATGCGGTTAAAACTTCCACTCTTCCGAATATTTGGAACCTACAGATCTAGAAAAATATAAAAGGTCCATTTTTCCAAAGTTCCAGATTTTGGACCCATGGTCTCCATGGTCATATGTCACAATGAATGCAAAGCCAACTGCCACAACAATGATTAGATACTTTTGTGCCATGTTAGCACATCACATCAACATTCCATGCCATCTAAGCTTGTCCACCTAGCCACATCAACGTGCCAAATAAGAAGTGACACTAATAGCCACATTTGTTGCAACATCACACATAAGGTTCCACGAGGTTCATTTTACATGGCTTCACATGTTCTACCTTGCTGACATCTATCTTTTCAAAGGTAGGGGTTATGGAAAGGTTATGGATATCTAGATATCCAAACATCCACCATCCACCCAATTTCCATACTTATAAAATGTTTAAGATGTCCTGATGCAGGAGCATTAGAGCTTCCATGTCATCAAGCTTTTTGGAGACAGAGTTCCAAACCGGGTTTCAACATGGAAAATGAATTTTATTTCCTTATTGTAAATAAATTTAATTTCTTTATTTATAAAACAACTATGGAAAGAGATTAGACAAAATAGAAAAGCATGAGAGATTCTAGGGATAGATTGAGTGACTTTAGAATTTAGAAAAATATGATTTATGGAGTGATTTTAGGATTTAGGAAACTTTGATTTATGGATTGATATATGGGTGATTTATGTAGTTCTTTTAGGATTTAGAAAAGTTATTGCATTTCTTAATTCTACTTATTGTAAGCCTACGGGCAATGAGAACTAATGGGCAAATGAATGTGCAATCAGGCTCATAGAGAAAAACAAATGTTTTTGAGTATTTTTGTATGTACAGGTTTTGTTAATGAAATGAAGTTTCATATATTTTGTGTATGAAGTGTCCATGTGCACGACCATTGAAGAATTCTTAAAATTTGGAATTGGTGGAATTAAGTGCCTATGTATGTGAATTGGGTAGAGAAATCTTATTGAAGGTTTACTAAAATTAAATTTACTACATGTGTTCAATGGTGGAGAGTGGTATTATTTTATGAAGAATAATTATTCAATGTGATTAATCGAAAGAAAGCTATTGGGTGCTCATGAATTATATTTTTATATTTAGTGTGCATGGTGAATGCTTCAAGAAATGTTGTGAAATGAATGTAAATGCACATATGTGTATGGAGTGGATTCATGAAATTGGTGTCAAGGTAGATTTGGCGCCATCATGTCCGAATATCTTGATGTTCAAATATCGAAAGCATCCACTTCCTTTTGGAATTCCACATTAACAAAGGTCAAGGATTTCCAGATATCTGGGACATCCACTTAAGACTTAACCTTTTGTACTTTATCCCCTTTTAGATTAGGCCCATGGTCACATTCCTTCCTGGCCCATGGGACTAGTGGCTATGTAGATACTTCAAACCCTTAATTTCACAATATTTTGTAGGTTTTCCCAAAGGTAGAATATGATGCCTCCTTTGAACAATTTCAATTCTAACATGGAAATTACCTTGCACATAATCCCTTTAAGGGAACTGAGGCCTTCCGAACTTGTGGAGACATGCACATCATTTCCAATTTCCATCCATAACCAAGCTTCAAGTACAGGGTTCTAAATGAGACTGCTCGTGCACAATTTGCTGAAGTGAGTGAAACCTCTTACTTATCTTAATCACAAAATCACAAGGTTTCTTACCCAATACAATATTCACTATAGGCCAACATCATGGTATATTTTCACAAGGAACATAAATCCTTTTAAGGCCCAAACATAAGAAAAACTCCAAGTCTTCTTATCCCAAAACATGGATGCCATTTAGCTACCCTTACACACAAGGACCCCAATACGCATACTGTTGGCATTATGGCTCTATATTGCCTTGATGGAAACAAAGCTACATTCACAAGAACTCCATAGTTATCACAAAAATAGTATAAGGGCATAACTCAATTGGGTAATGTGATGGTCAAATGGTTAATTCATTAATGATGGTCCATGTGAAGTTGGTTAATTGGTTATGAAGTGGCCCAATGGTGCTATGCTAATTTGTTCATTTTACAAGGTGTGTGGTCCAAATATTTAAGAGGTTGAAGTAAAAATAATTAATGAAGTGTTACAAACTAGTTTTGGACCGAATGGTTACAAATTTCTCTTTAGTCATTATTGTTAAATATTTTATTTATGGTGGATGAACATTCGTGGAGATATTTTATTATGGTTGCAAAGTTGGTTTGGTCATTCATAGGTGAAGTAAAAGTAATAATTTACCTTTTGTAAATGGTAAAATCCAAAACAAAAAAAATTCATGGAGCTAATTAGAATTGGTCATTATAAGTCACTAACAAATATTTTCAATATTTTACTCGTGTTATTGGACCTAATCTTCGGTGGTAAAATTATTTTTACATTTGGTAAATAAAAAAATATTCTTGGAATTGGTCATGGATGGTTGAAGTTTATGGTTAGAAAGAAACTAAATATAGACCAAATAAATAAAAATTTATTAACACTTCTCAACCAAATGGTCAAATGCCACTAGTTTGTGCCAATAGTTTACGTTTGGAAAGAAACTATTTGGACCAAAAATTCTTCATAATTGTGGTTGTGGTTGAAGTAAAATGATCATTAAAGTTACATATCTCGAAAATAAATTGGTTATATGATTATGGTCCATTTAGTAAATGTTAATATTAAATTATTCAAAAGTTAGTTAGACCATAGACCCAAGGTTTTACTATTAAAACTAAAACATTTAATAAATATTAATATTAAATTATTCAAAAGTTGATCTAACCATGGACCCAAGGTTGTGCTATTAAAACTATAAACAACCCAGAAAGACAATACCTATTTTTTGCCTGCAATAGTGATAAAGAATGAAAAGCTATAAAATATGATTGATCTTGAGTATTGAAGGGTGCAATTATTTTTAAGTGAAGCATTGTTTTGAAATATATTTGCACCAGCACAATGTGATTTGAGGGATCAGGTTCTAAAGATCAAAGGAATTTGTTTTGGTAAGGTTGATCTAATTTGGGAAATATGCATGACTAAGAGTCTGGCATTGAAAATTCAATCTGAAAATGTAGAGAGAAACTTTGTTTCTTTTGTCATCAGTTAATTTGATATCTTGTTTGCAGGATCATATAGTTCATGTATGTGATATGGCCAATGTGTAGGTGATAATGCATCCAATCAACATTCATTCTTTTTCTCTGATCAAAACCAATGAAAAGTGCCCATGATTTCTGTACGTTTTGTTTGGCACCGGAAACTTATTTATTTTTAATGTTATCTGGTCAAATTTGGCTATGCGTGGGATGAATTTACTCAATTGTTTTTGCTAATTGTTGAAGATCACCACACTATAATTGGAGAGAGATCGATAGTCATTTTTTTGGGGTTAATTGTCTTGTTTATTCAACACTTTAATTATCAAAGAAAATCTACTCATCAAGGATATACACATAGCTTTTCTCTTGCAGATTCATGTGCCCTTTTGGGGAATCCATTGATAATTTTTCTGAGTTATATATTAATGCTCTAAGCATTTAATAATTGCAATTGATAGAGATAGTGCAATAGTTTGGTAGGTTGTGCTAGTTTCTTATTAAAATTATTTAATCTCCTTTGTGTACATAGATTTGCTCCTATGTTGGTTTTTGCAGGAAGTGAAGGTTTTATTTCAGAACCAAACCCATAAATTGGATAGTGCAATCCATGTTCACTACAATTGCATGATTTATCTTGTTTTTAAATCTTGGAAGTTCACATTCATTTGACTTATTATTGTAAGATCTATGTTGCATAAATAAGTTGGGACAAAGTCTATTTTGTTGGGCGTTTATTCTTCAATATAAAATTTGCTTATTGATGCTATGATAGTTCAACGATCCATGTGTGTGGTTCAAATGATTTGATTTTCCAAGATTCACATGTTGAGATTGCCTTGAAACAAGTGCCTTAAGGGTTTATGCAAAAAGCCATTGCTAGAAGCAGAATTCTATGACTTGTCTTGTGTTCGTAGGGGTCTTTGATTGGATTTATGCCATGCAACCAATCATGTATGTTATTGCTCATTAGTTTATGAAGAATATGCAGATATCATGGGAATGAGAAGATCTTGTTTGAGTTGTTTTTGGTTGCTCTACATGATGAGAATTCTATGACTTTTCTTGTGTTTGCAAGGGTCTTTGATTGGACTTATGTTATGCAACCAATTATATATGTTATGGCTCATTAGTATATGAAGAATATGCATATATAATGGGAATGGAGAGATCTTGTTTGAATTTCTTTTGGTTGATCTACATGATGCTCTTATCTTCTATTTTATGATGGTGATGTGATATGTCTAGAGGTTGCAACTTCTAGGAAGGCTTAATAGTGATATTATATATTGATATTATGCAGTTACTTGTGAATGGTTGAGGTAGAGTATTGATAAGGTTCTTGTGACATCAATGTACTTCCTCTGACAGTAGTTATATTCTTGTGGTTGCAATGTTATTCCTGTGATAGAGTTGTGTGACTTGTTTTGTGACTAGTATTATGACAAAAGCTTATGATCAACTCCATCATTGTAAGCAAGGACTAGTGTCGATGCACATATATATGTATGCTTGATTGACAAATAATTGACATGTAAGGATTAATAAATGCATAGCCTAGAAAGTGTTTGAACCTATGATGATGGGTGCTTAGAGTTTGTTGTTGTTGGTATCACTCATGTCAGTTGAGATGCATGGAAAAATAATTTTTTGATGTTTGCCGATGATGTCTTGATGGTTGAATTGAGTATAGTGTGTAACTTGGAAATTGCCATCTAGTTGCAAGAGTTAATTATGAAAGGCTTGATATTGTTGTATTGATGTTGATGGAAATTTCCTTGAGTTGATATAGCTAGGGTTTGACATGGTTCATGACAAAATTTGGTGTGGTATAGCTTGACAACATTATGGATTGGTTGTCTTGGTATCAACAATGATTTGGTTGTGCATTGGTATAATATTGGTGCAATGGGTGGTTCTGATTTAGTTCATTGATTAGTTTGCTTCAGTATTCAGTGGTTTGATTTTCAGTGATTCAGTTGGTTTACAGTGCTAATGCACCAATGTGGCTTACATTTTATGGTTTACTTGTTTTATGATTAACATATCTCACATAATGTTGCTAATAAAGTTATGAATCATATGCATTGAAAAGAGAAGTATAACCTAAGTAAAAGTATTAATTGCATGAAATATTGATTCACCCCCTCCCCCCCGCCTCCTCCTCAATATTGTAACATATACTTAACATTATCATTCATTCTAAAGGCCATCAACACTTAATAAAGCTTTTAATTAGACTTCAATAAGTTCACAAGTTCATACGTGAACTCTTTAACACCTTATATTATATGTTCTATGAATATTGCTTCCTAAGAGTCTTCACTAACATCAAGGCTCTTACTCTTGTATATGATTCACTTCATCAATTAGACACTCTACTCATGAGAAATATATTTCAAAGCTTACCTTGGCTAAATGGAGTATATTAAGTGATCCAGATTGGATCATTATGTTGTTTGTCATCTATCTTGATGCTTTTAGAGTGGAAAAAGTGGAGGAATTCGCTGACATGACCATTTTTTTTGGTGGGATCCAGTTTGGAAAATTGGGTTTTAAAACCTTTTGGGAGAATTTTGAGGCATTAAATGATGTTGTTTGGGGGTAAAACTTTGATGCTTTAGCACAATGCCTTTATTCATATTCTACACACAAATTCCTTTCCAACGACACAATAATCACCTTAATAGAAGTTTGTATGCAAAAGGTATGCCACTTAGAAGTTGAACTTCCTATTTTGGCCCCCATAGTTTGAGAGGATGCCATGTTAGCCTCCATTATTCATGGAAAGGGGGCTAGCCATGTGATCACGATGAAGAAGACTATAAAAGGGTCCATATTATAAATATACTTAAGAGTTGAGTGAGTCAAACCTAACCACTAGTAGGCTATTGGGTTGTGTTATAACTAGGCAACTAGGAGGAAAAGGGGTTCCATTATTTTCGAGTGTATCTTATTCCATAGATGGGCAGAGTAGCTGAGAGGGATAAGGAGAGAGCACACAGAGAAAATTTGTGCGCTATAGTAGCCCACGAGCCACAAGAACTACTTCTTTGTACTCACAATCATTTTCTCTTAAGAGAAAGAGAGTAGAGCAACCTCACCTTCTAGTTGGGTTTTCTCCCGAAAGTGTTTCCCAAAATATATCTTGTATCAAATGTGGTTTCATGAGTCTTTATTTCACTGTTCTATATTTTATGCATAAAATTTAATTTGCATGCATATGAAATAAACATTAATCTATAGATCCATAAATCTAAAGAGGAATAAACCCTAATAATGTAGAATTTTAGATTTTAAGTATAGATTTATTAGATTTGTTGTGACAAACTAACGAGTGGAATATCCATGGAAATTTACAGATCATTGAGCTTCATTCGTGATGACCTAATATGAGTCTTCCACAACCAAACAGCCATCATAATTGTTTAAGAGGTTGAAGGGAGTTGCTATCCCTTATCTTCTTAGCCATATTATCATTCTTCTCAAAGGCCTATTTTAGACATACATAAACATCACAATGAATACATTTAGAAAGTTTAGCAGGTAGGCATGTAAATATTACACAACCATCATAACTAGAAATAAAAAATTCATGCCATGAACATATATCACATAAACCAAGTTGTAAATTTAACATAAAAGCACATATACATACACAATTCATCAACATAATTTCCATTTAATTTAATGGCATTTACGTTATGTACTTGAAGTGCATAATCATGATGCATAGTTTCCTATAACTAATGAAGTGTGAGCCACTTTTAACCAGAATATAGGCTCAATTGTGTATTCTATCATTTCTAGTTAGCCACCCTCTAGCCAGACCATGAAGCCACGAGGGAAAGCCCTCTCTCTCAGTCACCACAAGGTGGAGTCACGAAGGCCACTCTCCTTCATCAATACAATAAAAAATTTCTCTCAGAATGCCATTAAGCCCAAAGTTTGTCCTAATTTTATATGCGGTTTCTCAATCATCTTGCATAAAAAAAAGGGAGCCCCTTCATTTCCCACCAATCCACTATTGATCTCCCCTTTCTTATTGCATAGTTTTGTGCCCAACAAGGCACCTAAAAAGTAGTTCCCTTTCAATCTACAAGTGATGAAAGGATGAATGACATTCTCCTTCATCCACATAAAGAAAACAAGTTTCATTCAAACCCTAATGAGGTATAAGCACACACTTAACCACATGTGTTCTCTTAGTTGGATACAACATATAGGATCGACATTGCTGCTTCATCAGCCCCTCGGTGGCATCCTCTCTTAGTGCTTCAATGTTGTGGTCAACAAGTACCTATAACACAACTTTATAGAGTATTTGGACACTTTCCATTGAATTTCTAATGCTAGGATCAAATTTATTTGAACCTCCTATTCTCTCCACTTGTTGATCATCGAAAGATCTCGGTTCTCCTCCATTTCCCCCACTTGTGGGTTTCTTCTTCCTTCAATTTTGTGCTTGATTTTCAAATTTATGGTTAAATAACGAGCTTCTATCATACCCCATTAGAAGGCTCTAGACGGGTACACTACCAATACTTTGTATAAGATAGTTGGGTACAACCCCAACTACTTTTAAAATTATAAAATTTGTTAGTTCAACTACCACATCTTTCCCATTAGATATTTTCATGGGAACATTATTTCAAATATTTGGCTTAACCAAATGATTTAATGCCATGGATTATTTTCCTTGGTTAGGGTCATTACCATATCCCCCTTGCTGGCTTCCCTCTCTCAAGGGTTCTCATGGTGTATATCAAGGATCGACCTCTTCATCAATTGTTTGGAATTTTATATTGAAAATGTAATTATAATTGTTCTCACTCTTTAAAAAATTAACATTTACATTCCATTAACATAATTAATTACAATATTAGTGTGGGATTAAAGGTTGGAGTGTTACAACCATGTCCCTCTTAAAGGAACACCATCCTTGGTGTTCACACTATTTTAGGTGTCATTCTCAACAACATTACACCATCGTAAAGGTCATTTTTAACAACACACCATTATAGGTGCTTTTTGTTCACTGCCATAGTCCACGCATTACTTTGTCAACTATACCATTATCGTTACTCTTGCATATCAACACCATATTTCCTAGAGTTTTTCATTTCCCATTGCTTTAGTTATGATGTTTTTTTTCACAGTTCGGTCACTTCTGACCTTCCATGTAATACGCACATTAGTAAATCAATGGAACATAAGTGTTATAACCATTTTCATATACAACCTTAACTTTTCCATAAGAAATATCAATTTCCATAAAGTAAACATTGATTTAAATATATGAAATTTTAATTCAATATTAATCTATATGGTTTCTCCTTGCTTCACAAGGATTCCAAAGGAAACATGTTCAACTCATTTATTGCATTAGACACAACCAAACACACTCATGATCCCAATGAGCGTATGACATAACATTTTCATAGAAATTTCATTCAAGTATTCTCTTCCATGCAGACACTCACCCTTCAAGGCTCAGGCGATCTCTTTCTATAATACACAATCCCTCAAGTGATCTACCTAACCAATAATTTCTTGTATAAGAATATTCAAAGATATTCATAGAGTCTTACAGCCAAGGCATCCGTCTAGCTTGCTTTCAACATAACACACCATAACTCACATGTCATTACTCATGTGATCAAGGCAAGTCATAGGTTTCAATGTCATTATAGTAGTCTTGTTCCTAGATTTCTGCTTCATAACCATTATTTATCCTCCTTGGATAGATATTTATCTCACCTGTATCACAAACATATAATTTTCACAGTATTAATCATAGATTTTCAATTAAAATTTTTATTTTCCAAACATTCTTCACATAGAAGCCATATCTCACAAACATGAGACTCTTATCATAAAGTTCAGCTCTTTGCAAGTGATAATATTCTCATCCTTAATCATCGACATACATTCCATGCCAAACCCAAGGCATTGTACTTATTTTACTGAGGCAAACAATGATAGTTACTCATGCATAAAATCACTATAATATAACATTACAACACCTATTAAATTAGTTTCAAAACCATTACATAGTCAATCATTTGATTGTTTCAACTGCATACCATACGATTGAAAGAAAACACTCATTATATAAATGCGTATCATCATAATCATTTCAAAAAAATTATATGGCAATAAAATTTTTCATGCTAGTAAATGAAATTAGTTCAAGGATGAAAGTTTCTTATTCACTCTCTGCACTGAGATATTCATCTTAGAATTTATTAATTGTCACTTTTTCCACTTTAATTAATGTGGGGTGAGGGATTCACACCACTCACTTTAGCAATCAACAACTTTTAAAAAATATTAACAATCATTGCTTTCTATGACACTTGGTCACATTAACACTTGCTCCACACAAGTATGCATGCATTCATGCATCATACATTCTGTGGCTATTCACATCCACGAAGAATAATCATAATTGATATTAATGTGAATTATTGGCACTTTAACATCATTCAGTCATTGGCTATTGATACCAGCCAAGGACAATCATACATTTGGGTACATGGTACTATTATAACACTCATCACTAGCTGATGAAATCACTGGCTTCAAATGTAAAATCTCTTGCACCAATACACATGGCCTCAAGCATATAATGCAATATTGCATTCACTTCATGTATCACATATATGCATGCATTGTCTCAATGTATTAACAAACAAAAATTTTCTTTGATCCATGAATATATTGAACTCACTTATCTAACTAATGTTCATCATGACAACTCACATGTGCACATATTTCAGCTCCCTTCGTTAACCATACCCCTTTTGGGTATTCATGAAATATATGCATTTGAGCAAAAATATATCATAAAATAAATAAAATCATCTTGAAGGAATTCTTACCCAATTCCTTCAACTTAATAACATGGTTGATTTTTCCATATTGACATGTTTGCCATCACCATTTATACTCAACTAAATATTTCTCAAGGAGTCCACCTGACGCTTTATTTAGCTTCTTGACAAGCTCCCCATTGTTATTGTTCTCAAGATTCTTTTCAATTGGTGAAGGCACTTTCATTGCATCAAATTTGATTTCCAATAAGTGGCCATTAATGTTCAATTCTTGATAACAATTTGCATCTTTTCATGATGCATAATTTCATTTACACATTGTTGTTATTCAATTAACCAAAACATGTGCGACAATATTCAATAGCCAATTCATTTTAGTTAAATGCACTCAATCATTTAGTCTTTTCAATCATTTCATTCATGCATTTATATATCAACATTCAATCAAGTATTCCTAGGCTCAAGCTACTTTAAAATTTAACCTTTTGCAATTTAAGGAAACCATAACAACCAATAGTAAATTTTTTAAAGGGATCTCAACTCTCTCATTATTTTATATAGTTGGGACCTCATAGTCCACCTATCCACATTAGTCTGATTAAGTCCATCTTGACTAATTCTTATCTATTTTTTCCCTCTTATGCAACTCTACATTCACTGAGCAAGGGAACTTTGCAAGTTCATCTAGAACTTAGCATATTAAACATATGTGGAATTTTTTTATTAAAATATATTTTATTTACTAACACTCTTACAAGTCCAAAATATCCCTTAATAAGCTAGGAAAACTTTCCCCTTTGCACCCCCCATGGATACAGGTTGTCTCAACATACATTATATAAATACCATTATGTTAGGTTCCTTTAACATACAAGAAAACTATAACATATCCTTATTGTCCTTCCATTATTTAACATCAAGTTTCATAATTGTATCTTCATATTTCTTTTAAATTTAAATATATATTAAAGGACCTTACCATTACTCCAATGGAAACTCATATAAACATACTTACCAATATCATTTCCTCTCTCTCTCTCTCTCTCTCACACACACACACACACACACAATAGCCTCACCCATTTCCCAAGTGAGAACTTGAACGAATTTATCCAAGAGGATCATAATCTCCATTAAGCATAATTATTCACATAAGATCAACATTCTACAACTTGAATTTGATTGTACTGGGCATTTCTCCTATTCCATACACCAACATTCATACTATTTTCATGCATTAAAGCTATGCATCAAACACGATAGTCAAGGTTACCTTTGGGTATGTCTTGCATACCTTCATATGCAAATACAAATATATCCATGTGCATCACCTTACACATGACCATTTTCACTTAGATTTCAATGCCAATCTAATCCACAATACTTTACCTTCTTTCTCATCCACTCAACCTCCCTCAAACAATAATGTTAAACAACATTTTAACCATATAACTCATTATTAAGGTAGAAGACTTCATGGTCCCTTTTTATTATAATTGTACAACTTGTCTCCTATATATATACTACGGAGACCTAATATAGAATCATCAAATATTGTCTTGTACATTATATTCATTGTAAAAGGAGGTTTCCCCCTTGACGAGAACTATAATGGTTGGTTTCTTATCATTTTTAAGGCACAAGGATCATAATATTTGGTATTAGAGCTCATGTCCCTAAAGTTTTGCTGCTTCAAATAGGTCATCGTGGAATTTTCTATATAAATTTTGTTCCTAGAGGTTTTAGATGGTGAAGCTTGGAGAATATTGAGAAGACATCTCAAGAAATATTTGGTTCAAATTTCATATCTTGGTTCACTACATTTTTGGAGATATGTTCCAAGGAAGTTAGGGCTTTTGAATGCTCTTTAAATTTGCCTCAAACATGTCAGAGTCAACATTTTTGCAATAACTTTTGTTTCTAAGAAGTCTCAGACTATGAAACTTGGACCACGTTGGGGTAAAACTGTGGTGAACATCTAGTTTAAATTTCAAATCTTGTTTTGCTATAATTCCATATGTATGTTGTAAGGAAGTTTAGGTTCCTAAATGATCCTGAAATTAGTTTCCAAACAAGTCAGTTTTACATTTTCACACTAAATTTTTCTTCTGGTGTTTAAGACAATGAAACTTGGACCATATTAAGGAGAAATCTCAAGGAATGTCTAGTTCAATTTTTTGAATTGGTTCATTATACTTTCAGAGTTATACCCTATGGAAGTTATGGTTTGTGAACAATCCTAAAATAAATTTTAAACATGTAATGGTGTTTCTTCTATATCATTATGTCTAGGAGTTTTTAGACTATGAAATTTTTAGGGATTTCAGGAGACATACAAAAGTACATTAGGTGCAAATTTCAAAATTATATTTGAAGAATTGGACACGTGGCACAAATTTAGGTTATCTCAATTAGAGTAGAAAGTTAATGAAATGGATGATAATATGATGAAAAAGGTGGATTTATCAGTTCCTTAAAAAAAATTAAAATAGAAATGGAAAATAACATAAATGAAAATTAGGAATAAAAAAAAAATCCATGATTTCTATTGAAAATATCCTCTTGGAGAGGCTACCTAAAAGGGATGTAGAGATCCAAGGAAGTCATGAACATAAGGAGAAGCATTTTGTTGAGATTCAATCTCATATGGGGAGTATGCTATCACAATTGGAGAGCAAAAGCATTGAATCACATAACCATATCATGAAATTAAATCCAATATCCACATCATCAATGCTTCAAGTCAGCACCAAGGAACTACTACATTCCAAAGATCGATATGAGGAAATTTAATGGTAATGATCTTAAAACATATCTATTTATGATGGAACAATGCTTTGATCTACACCAAGTGGTATCCTTACAAAAGGTAAATATTGCATCCATGTTTTTACAACATGACCAACATGTATGGTATCACTGGATTTATGAAAGAAAAAAAAATTATGTTATATCTTGGTCCATTTTTTCAGAGAAATTGATAATACAATATGGGGATATTAAGAGAAATACATTCTTCATCCAATTAGTACATATTTGAAAATAAAGGTCTAATTTCATAGCACATTCAACAATTCCAAAAGTTGAGTCTCAAAGAATATATGAAACAATAATTTTTTAGACCTATTTATGGGAACTTTAAAGGGAAGCATCCAACATGAGGTGCATATTTTTCAATCGAAATCTATGGAGCAAGTTTTCATTCAAGGAAGGAAAACTAAAGTTGAAAATATGGCCACTAAAAATTTGGTCACTAATAGCTATAGCAAAGATCACGCCCCCTCTCCTAAACTGAAAAGGTTAACTCCTAGCCTCAACAAATGGATGAAAGAAGAGAGAAAGGAATATGTTTCAACTATGACAACATGTATATTAAAGGTCATAAACACAATGATAATAAATTATTCTACATATACTTTGAAGAGGAAGAAGATCAAGAATTGGAACAATCGCAAGATCCAGAGCTAGAAGAGATTACTCCAACAATATCCTATCATGAATTGGCTGGAATCAATACTATAAGCTGTCAAGATAGAAGGATATATAAAAAAGAAAAAGGTAATAGTGTTGATTGATTCAGGAAGTACCCATGACTTCATCAATTACAAATTAACAAAACTTCTCAATTATTTCATATATCCAACACCAAAATTTTAAGTAATGATTGCAAATGGAGGCACAATAAATTGTTTAGGGAAGTGCCATAGTATAAAGATCAATATGGGGGAGTAATTTTCAGATACTCCCATGATTTTAATACAAATGGGTGGTGTTGACGTTGTATTAGGGGTCCAATAGTTACAATAATTGGGAATAGTGATCTTTAAATTTCAATATCTTTTCATAAGATTTACCCTACAAGGAAAGGAAATTGAGCTTAGAGGTATTCGAGGGAAATCCTCTAAAGTGATAAGCTTTAATGGAATGAAAAATTACTCAAAAATGGGAACGAGGGTGTAATGGCACAATTATGTTCACTAAATGTTCAAACATCTGTTGGCATTATGATACAGGTATGACTCAAGTGTTGTCCTTGATGGCAACTCACTCAGATGACAGATCACAGTTCAGACTCACAGAATGAAGAAAGAAAGGTATACGCAAGTTCACTATATACCAAGTCACGTATATACGCAGGTTCACTATATACCAAGTCGTGTACACACGCAGGTTCACTATATACCAAGTCGTGTATATATGCAGGTTCGCTATATACCAATTAGTGTATACACGCAGTTTCACTATATACAAGGGCGCATATAATGTACACATGCACTTTCACAGAAGGAAAGGTGCGTACATGTCAGAAAACTAAGTTTTGGTCCATGGTATTTGGTCTGAGGTATTGACCTCAGGTATTGGGTCCAAGGTATTGGTCCTACGTGGTTTTGGACCATGATATTGAGAGAGGCCTAAACCTATATAAGGAGAAGAAGATCATTAGGCCAAATGGCAAGTGTGCAAGTGATGAATAGCTAATGAAGGGTGAGATCTAGTATGCAGGTTATGGGTATGTAATGCTTTGTTAAGGATGCACCTATGTGGGGAATGAAGGTTGATGAACTGGGATCATGAAGACTAAAATGCTTTATCATTATATGGTATGATCATGAATAGATCTGAATACTGACGCATGTCTTATCTTTTATATCTTATGTTCTGGGTATATCTGAAGTTGAAAATTGCAGCAAAGGTATAAGTAATTATTTTCAGATCTGTACGCGGGTTCCCTTTGGTGAAAGAGCGTATACACGCGAGTTCGACACAACCAAGTATTGTATACATTATGAGATTTGATATTTGAGGTTGTTGTTGGTTCTAGTGGTTGTTGTAGTGTTATGGGTTCTGCTCTGTGTTCTGGTGACTACGTTTGATGATAGGGTTTCAGTGATTTAGTTGTTGGGTGATTCAAAGTTGATGGTTGTATTGCAGTGGTGATTGTTTTGTATTGATGGATCCAGTATGAAAATTTATGAAACGTGGTCCCTAAAGAAAAGAGAAGGTTGTAGCATTCTATAGGTCAACACCTACGTACTAGTACATCAGCTAGTACAAGAGCTAGGGGGTTGTAGCTCCCTTCTAGTAGTAGCTGGAGAATGAGAGAAGGTTGTAGCCTTCTGCAGGTGGGTGCCTGCGTACTGGTATGAGTCTGCGCCAGTACAAAATTGTAAAAGAAGTTTCTTATTAAAAGGAAGATAGAGATGATTGCAGCAGGTGGTTTTCACCCACATTGGGTTTCCACCTTATATCATGGTGTTCATGTGTGCTTCTTATGTGTGATGATTTGTTCTATTTTACTGCACCTGTTTACTGTTTATATGGTTAATAATGTTCTGATGCACTCATTAAAGATCAACTAACTAAATCATAAGTTTACTGGATATACGCTAGTTGCATTAAACACAGTTGCGTATACACGCGGGTTGCCTTAACTGAAGTAGCGTATATGAATATGATAATGGAAATGAAAAGATTATTGATTTGCTAATACTGATTCACCCCCCCCCCCAAAAGTATTATTTCTAACAACATCAATATCATCTATCTCAGGGGATCTACATAAATCTGCCAATAATCATCCCAAGTTATTTGGATTAATCCGTAAGGGTCTTCCACCTAATTGAGATCATTACAATGCTATTCATTTGTAGTTGGGAAGAGTACCAGAGATAAATGAAGAGGATAAAATCATACTAGAATTAGAAGCAATCCTTGAAACAAGGATTAAATGGCTGAGTAAACCAACAATTGTGGAGTACATAATCAAATAGAAGAACCTACCAGTGGAAGAGATGACATGGGAAGATGACTTATTCTTGCAGAATCACTAGTAGTTAATCAAGTGTTGAGGAAAACACTTGTTTGAAGTAGAGTGGCAAGTTAAGCCCCGTGTTAACCTTAAAACCCCTTATTAAGGCACATATTTTTGGTGATTACATTTATATTTTTATATTGTTATGTAGGCTAGAACCACCTATGATCCCATTTTATTATAATTATACCCCTTTTCTCCTATATATATACTAAAGAGACCTAGTCATAGAATCATAACATATTGTCTTGTACATCATATTCATTGTAGACGATGCTTTCTCCCTCGAATAGGACTATAATTATTGGTTTCTTATCATTTTTAAGGTCCAAGGATAATAACACTTTTCAATAATATGTCTCTCTTTTTCCAAGAGAGTCCTCTCTTGCACTCTTGCTTATTTGAGTACCATGTGCCACATAGTCTCCCATTGAGGCATTCAAGTAATGTTAAATCTACCCCAAAAAAATCAAGTAAACGCTATGCTTGCTTATTAACTTAATTTATTCATGCATTTATACTTATGAATTTCAACCAACAATCATACACATTCCTTTCTAGGAATACCTACCTCATTAATGAACTTTCAAACACAACATGGTTCCATCTAGTACACCATTCTTGGAACAAGAATTAAGGCCTTCTAGAACATCATTTTCCATTTTTCACATACAATGTAGGGACTATTTCTCATCCCTAGAATAAACAACTTCATCCATTTAAGAATTTTTACCACTTTCTAGACTTCACAACCTCAAGGAAAATTTTCCTTACAACCACGCCATCCAACCAATGATGAAATATCTTTTAAAAACATTTAGGTATGTATATTTATACACCATTCACTCTAGGAATGTGCTCCAACATTACCTTAAAATAGGGAATCAAAAACTTCCCACATAAACATATCCATAGGCATCCAACATGCATGTGAGTTCATTCACTTCACTTGTAATATTTAATTATGCCTTGCTAATTTCCAAATTAGCATTATTCATAGGAGTTCATCCTCCTTTAAATAACCTTCTCCAAGGAACCCTTTCATAGTTTCTATTTCTCAAGAAATAAGGCTTATCCAAGGTCAAATCCATGTGGTACTACTATTTCTAAACACAATTAGAAATATCTTTATCTTACTCCACAACTCTATGGTATATTTCTATCCCTCTAGGCGCAGTGTTTGAACCACAACTCTAATACTACTGTGTAACTCACACAATCCTCTCTATGACTTTTTGAGAGTATGGGGTATCTAGACCCAACCTTCTTAGTTACCTTAAGGAAGTGGAGTATCCAACTTTTTTTTTCTTTTAACCATATCAAACAAATTTTCTGAGGCCACCACCATCTTCTACTGGTCGATAACTTTCCAATGATAAAAATTTCATCAAATTTTGAGTTTGTGATATAAATTTATGGACCTGAGAAGTTTCATTGATCTACGCCCCATCAACAGTGGCACCATTGACATGTGGAAATACTATGCCCATGTGCCTCCACATAATATTGTGCCATGTCATCAGACACATGGATAACACATGGTAGTCCTGCTCTCATGTGTCACCATTAAGTTGTGCTACCTTTGCAAGTTAGACACATGGCTTGCCAGGTTAGCATTCTGATAGGGGATACCATTTTTCCTTCACTACAACAATTCTTTGTTCTTTTGAATTTCCAATTGACTAAACCTTTTGGATTCATCTAGATCTTAGGAAGGAATTGGATCAATCCAATCTGACAAACCTTTATATATCCATAAATTTTTTAGTTTGTATGTTTTATAAAATGAAATTTAATAAAAGAGATAGATCCATATATCTGGAATTGTAAAAAAGAATCCATTTCAATAAAAAATTGTACTTTCATATTCCATGATTCTCCACTTCTGGAGATCCCACATCATCATGTTGCATCATCTTCCACCTAGCCTCCACCTTAGCACTATCAAGTCTCTCCACTATGTCATCATCATGCCACCTCATCATTGTTAATGCGAGTCAACCTCCTCTTTTGGATATCCAGGTCTCTAGATTTTAAAAAACATAAAATGTCCATTGTTTCAAAGTTTTAAATCCAAAACTCTTGGTATCCACATCAGATGCCACAATCAATACCACATTGACCACCACATCAAATATTCCATATTTCCATGTGACATCAACACATCATGTTGACATTCTATGTCATCCAAACATGTTCACCTTGCTACCTTCACTATCACATCATACCACAAGTTTCTCGGGGTTCACTTTACATGGCTTCACATGTACACCATGTGTTGTACCCTATTGGAATCCATATATTTCAAAAGAAAATGTTATAAGAAGGTTTTGTATGTTTTGATATTTTGATATCCACCATTCGCCAAACTTTCACACTTATCAAGAGTTTCAAATGTCCAGATATGCACATATTTGGAACATCCACTTCATTTCACATTAACAAAGGTCTTAGACACTTGGATATCCATATATTTGAATATATGGGACATTCTATTATTTCTATACATTGATCACTTTATCCCCATTTTGGTTAGGCCCATGGACATGACCCCCATGGGCCCATGTGACCATGGGCTAGGGTCAAAATATCAAACCCCAAATTTCACAATTTTGTAGGTTTTCCAAAAGGTGGAAAATGATGCCGCCTCTGACCAAATTCAATTCTAACAACACAACTGCCTTACTTATACTTCCTTTAAGGGAATTAAGGCCTTTCCTAGCCTAAGGTAATTTCCACTTATGCACAATTCACTCAAATGAGTGATGATCTTAAGTATACAATCACAAGGCTTCCAACTAAATGCAATATCAACTATAAGGAAACATCAAAGCCTATTTTCAAAAGTAACTCAATCCCTTTTAAGGATTAGAGACGAGAAGACCTCCAAGTCTTCTTATCCAAAAATAGGGATACCTTTCAACCACTCTACCACATATCTGTCCTAATAGGTATTCTTAGCATTCTCATTCATTCTAAAGGCCATCAAAGCCTACTCAAGATTTTCATCATACTTCCATAAGTTAAAAATTTCATTTGTGAGCTCTTTAACACCTTATATTAGATTTTCTATGAAGATTCCTTCCTTAAAGTCTTCATTGTAAAATCAAGGATCTTACTCTTGCATAAGATCCACTTCACCAATTGGAAGCTCTACTCATAAATAATATATTTCAAGGTTTCTCTTGCATAACTAGAGTAGACCCAACTCCCATGGTTGTGACTCACTATGGGTCTTCCACAACCAAACAACCATCATGGTTCTTCAAGAGTCTGAAGAAAGTTGACATCTTACCATCTTCTCAGCCTATTAACATTCTTCACAAATGGCTCTATCATCCATACATGAACATCACAATGAATACATTTAAAAAATTCAACGGGTAGTCATATTAACATTACATAGCCATCACAATTGAAAATCACCAATTCATGTGATGAGCATGTATAACATAAACCAAGGTGTAAATTTAGCAAGAAAGGACACAAATATACATAATTCATTAACATCATTTTTATTTCATTTAACATGATTTACATTACATATTTGAAGTCCAAAATGGAACTTATTTGATCATAATGTATAGTTACTATAAGTGATGAAGGGTTAGCCACTTTCCGCCCAACCATAGACTCAAATGTCTCCTCTATTCTTTGTAGCTGACCATCTTGAGCCAAACCATGAAGCCATGAGGGAAATATATCTCTCTGTCACTACAAGGTGGATTCATGATGGCTACTCTCCTTCATCAATACATTCAGCAAGTTCTCTTCAAATACCATTGAGCCCATAGTTTTCCCTAATGTTATAGGTGGTTTCTTATCTCTCTTGCCTGGCACAACAGGAGCCCCTTCACTACTCACCAATCCCTTAGTTACCTCCAATTTCTCTATGCTTAATGCCTTGCAAAAAAATCCCCTCAGAAGGAAACTCTTCTTCGGGCTACAAGTGGTGGAAGGATGAATACCACTCTCCTTCATCCACATGAAATAACAAGTTCCCTTGAAACACTAATGTGCTATAAGTACACATTTAACCATGGGTAATTGATCATTTTTTTCATAACAAAAAGGAGTGCCTTTTCTTCTTTATTAATCCCTTGATGGCCTCCTCTCTTAGTGCTTCATTTCACTACCCAACACAAACCTACAATACAAATTTACACAATAGCTCGTGTTTGGGCACTTTTCCTTGAATTTCTTAGACTAGGATCAAATTTGTATGATCCTTCTTTGTGTTTCCATCTCATAAGATCCTCCTTTTCTCTCCACCTGTGTATCATCCAAATATATTGGTCCTCGTCCTTTTCTCCCACTCCTCATTGGTTTCTTCTTTCTTTGATTTCATGTTTGATATCCCAATTCATGTTTAGATCATAAGCTTCTAGACAAACCCCTTTAGAAGTCTTTCGATGGTTATTATATCCATAATTTGGATAAACACACAATTAACAATGGGTGTTTCTCGTATATTTGGAATAACACAAAGGATCACCTTCGTTGATTTATGAGTCCCTGGGTGGCCTCCTCTATTAATGCTTTAGTGCGCTACCCGACAAACACCCATACATAGTAGCTTAGATTTGGGACACTTTCCCTCAAATTTCTCAGGGTAGTATTGGATTTGGATGATCCCTCTTTCTATTTCCATATATTGTGAGCCTCCTTTGCTATCTACTTGTGTATGGTTCATCCAGATATATTAGTTCTCATTCTTTTCTCCCACTTCTCATTTGTTTCTTTTTTCCTCATTTTCATGTCTAATATCCCAATTCATGGTTAAGTCAGAAGCTTTTGGTTAGACCCTTCTAGAAGACTCTATATGGGTTCTCTTCCCATTCTCTAGATAAGATAGCTAGGTACAACCTTGAATACTTCCAAAATTATAAAAGTTGTTGTTTCAACTACCACATCCTTTCCATTAGATATTTTCATTGGAAAATTGACAATCTTGAATGTTCAAAATATTTGACTCAACCAAATAATTTATTTGAAGGGATTATTTTCCTTTACTAAATTTGCTACCATATCCCCTTGATAGCTTCCCTCTCTCATGGCTTCTCATGGTTCATATAAAAGCTCTACCACTTCATTAATTGTTTGACATTTTACATTAAAAAATATAATTACAATTGTTTCATGTCTTTAACCCATTCACATTTACATACCCACATAGACCATTAACATAATTAATTACAATGCCAACAAGGATTTGTAGGCTAATATGTTTTAATTTGACAATATATTTAATTAGTACACATATCCACTTCCATATATTTTAAAGCTGTGTTTTCTAAAAACTGAAGTTCAATTATCTTCTCAAATTATGAAACTAGAGTGAAAACTTTATATATAATTCATTCTATGAATGGAGAGAATTTAATAATATGTAAAGACATACTAAAGTGGAAAAAAATGCATCTACAATAAACCATAGTGGACAACCATTCACCAATGGGCCAATGGACCATTGAAATATGAGACCTCTTTAACTTTTTTTTGATTTTGGGTTGTGTTATCACATAAATGCATCATGACTTGTTTGGAAAATTAAGATATGTTTATCGATCTAGAAAAGATAGTGAGTGGGATGTAATATGGAAAGGTATAATTCAACTTCAATTTGTTTGTATACAAATTTCGAAGGATAAGCACTTAAGAAAAAAACCTATCATCACATGGGCAGGTAAGAGTAACACAATTCCAATGAATATTTCCCGTATTCATTGGCTTATGAATATCAATCACATTTAAGATGCTATGTTTTAAGCTAATAAGTTACAAATTTTTTAATAACCATGAATATAAAGTTAATCAAGGGAAATAGCGGCAAAGCAACTAGTCCCTGCATTTTAAATTAGAATAGGAAATTTAACCTTTTAAAATTAAGAGTGAATACTCTATATATACAAATATATTTTATATTATTTGCATTAGTGTAACTATTTTTTATTATATTGTGATTCACATATTTGTCATGTGTGTGCTTTTTATAAATATTTGCATATTGGATGATATTTTTACGCCCTGGATATATATATATATATATATATATATATATATATATATATATATATTTTTGTTTAATATAATTCGATGTCAAATAACATTTTCGGCTCGCGACCTTCATGGCTTTTTTGTGATGTCAAGGTATACCTTGCGATTGGAAAGCTCCATGGGCCTAATGTTCAAGTTGACTAGCCAATGGTTGCACAACGTTTTGTATGGTACATACCTGTATTCATGCTCTTTTATGTTGACAACAAATTATCATTGAAATTAATTAATACGTCAACACATTTATAAATGCAGTCATCGGTTTATTTACATTTGAAAGTTAATTGGTGTGAATTAATTTTCTTTGTTGCTTGTTCATTAAATGACAACTAGCAGTCTTATGGCCTTTGCCACTTGTTAGCATTTGCTGAGGTCAAGGGATACCACCATGACTTGTATGAGATGTGGGTGGGGATACCATCTTCATTTAAAATTTTATATTGAAAATTATTTATCAGAAACTAAGCTAAATGCAACATCATAAGCTAAATACAGACTGGTCTTCACATTATTTTATCTCGATAGAAAAGTATCATTAAAATTAATTAATATGTTCACACATTTACAAATTTAGTAATCAGTTTCTTTACATTGGAACATTATTTTTCGTGAATTGCTTCTATGTAACCTGCTCGTTTGTTAAATGATATCCACATCATAAACTAATCTAAATGCAACACTTGTTTTTTCATACAAAAGCTAAATGCAACTCTTAAATGTGCTGAAGAAAAATGTGAAGAGGGAATGTGTGCGGAGGAAAATATGTAAGAATAAATATTTAAGCTTCCCTCCACATATGCTTGTCCCACACAAAATTTTTAAAATATAGTAAGAATAGATGGTTGTTTCATAGCTATGACATTGTTTAATGCCATTCTAGTTCTCTTATTCATTCTGAATACGAATCTCAACTTAGTGATAATGTTCACCAAAATATCTTGTCATTCATTCACATAATATAAAATAAGATAATTTTTCCTTGTCAATGCCAAGATGCTTTGACTCCTAGATTATATCATGCAAGTTCTTTAATATGGTTTTCTAAAAAATGTGCGGAGGAAGGAATATGTATAGATGTGCGGAAGTGGGGATGTGTGTGAAAGGGGAACACGAGGAAGGGAAAGTATTTGGTGTTATACTTTTTGTTAAAATATATTAATCCCTCATTTTGTGAGTCTTGTTAGTTCACCACAGATGGGTCCCATCAATAGGTATATTTTGAGGCCCATTGTGCTATCCTACAACCCTTAAAAGGCTATTTTTCTCACACTAATTTGCATTTTTAGCCATAATATTATTACTAGGAAGAATAAAAGGTGATTGTCATATTTCATGGCCTAATGTGATTAATATGCAAGAAAAAGAAGCATTTTTGGAGATATTTACTATGAAGGGGCTTGTTGGAGGCATCTAGAGAGAATATAGGAGGAGTGTCCACTACATTAACTCTCCAACTTGACTTTAGACCAAAGATTCCTCACCAACAACTCGAATCCACTGGCAGCCGAGGAACCCAAGTAAATGTGAAGATCCAAGGGAAATAGATCCACCAATTTTGGGATTTTTTAGGGAAGCAATCCTCCTTTCAAGGGAGCTGCCCATTAGCCATTTTTTTTATAAATAAACAAGCCTAAAGGCTCATTAGGATTCAAAATTTTCTGGGAGATAGGAGTAGCTATTGAGATCCTAGTGCTCGATATTGTTATTTCATCTTTCATATGATGTATGTGACTCTTAATTTTCTGTCAATGAAAATCTTATTGTTGGCCTACATCTGAGTTAAATTTGGAGGGATGAAACCCTTGGGTTTGGGGCCAGCCCAAGGGATTTATTCCCTCTCATGTATTCTTTCCTTGTTCTTGTTCAAGTCATTGTATTTCTTTTCTTGTTTAAGTAGGAATTATATTACAAAAAATGTAGTTGTAGGTTTGACACCACCTCTCTTGTGGGAAGTGTGGTTGGAGGTGTTAGGGTCCTATAATTTATAGGATAAATGGATGATTATCTATTGATTTTCTCCCATGAGATGTTGTAAATAATTATTACATTTTGCAAATTATTTTCAAAAGTTCAAAGAAAGAAGAAAAATAAAAATAAAAAATGATATAAAAAAAAAGAGAAAGAAAAAGGAAAAAATAAATAAAATAGGGGATAATATATATATATATATATATATATATATATATATATATATATATATATATATATATATATATATATATCTGTGTGTGTGTGTGTGTGAAAAAAAAAAAGAATAAAAAAAATTAGAAAATAAAAAATAAGCCCCTATAAGGAGCTAATCAAAATGTCGCTTTAAAGTTAAAAATGTAAATTTCATATAATGTTTTAAACTTTGGTTATAATTGTATTCTATTATGAAATAATACAAGAAGTTTTGTTTGTTGTTTTCAAGTAAATGGCACACTGAAACTGACGACCTAGATAAACGACGGCAAGATCTACGAAGGAGGGATGATTTTTCCCCCCCTCGCACTCCTGACGGTTAACACAGGGGGTGGGGGGGGAGGCGAAAAATGGTTTCCACCCAAACCACTTGGAATGATGTGGCGGTTCTTGGAGCATTTCAGAGGGTCCCCTCCCGAAGTTACTTACCACCTACACACCCCCCTCGAAATACCCCCACTCCACTCCCACCAACTATCTGTTATATCACCAACTATTCGTTACATCAGACACTCCATTGCTGCCAACTATCCATTACATCCGCTAGCTATTTGTTACATCTACCACTCCACTCCCGCCGTCTGTCTTCGCATTCACTAGTAAATTTCTGCCACCTGTCCAGTGACGCCACCACTTCCACGTCTACTAGTCTTTCAATGATCAAATATTTGCCACTAAATCCAATATTGACGTTATTACATTTAAAGATCTTGTTGTTTATCTGTTTTCTAAATAAATTTCCCCCGCTCCATAACGATAACTTTTCTTTTATGCAATTGATCGAACTAATATAAGAATCCCTGGAAGCCAAAAATTCGCTCCTTTCACCACACCATTGATTCTTCAAGTCAAATATTGAGCTTCCACCAACTGTCAACATTATATGGGAGTTTTTTCCTCTACAATGTCAACCAAATTTCATCTGGGTAACCTTTGTTCTTAGGCATTTTATATAAAGTGTGTTCTGATACAATTTTTTTCACCTTCCTATTGTTCCATTTCCAGCATGTCAACACACAAAGGAAAGGGGAAAGTTTTAGAGAAAAATCCCATGATTCCCCCTGTCCTTGATTTTGATAAATCCCCTCTGATCGACACCCAGTATAAAATTTCTGAGACCCAGTGTGAATTCGACCTTTACGAACTTCAAAACTGGGCCAAACAAAAATTCCTTAACAAAAGTGATGATTTGAATGTTTGGGAATCCCTTCTCCCTCAGTTTATTTTCCCCCAAACTCACTTTTTCCTTGAATTCTCCACTTGGTGCCATCTCTGATACTTGCCAAGCCAAAAAGTTGTTATTTCCCAAAATAATGAAGTCATTTTCTCCATTTCCCCTGAAAGTATTTGCCAGGCCCTGCAAATTGAATACCAAGCCTCCCATCATCCTTTCTCAGTTGATGTATTGATGGAATTATACAAAAAGTTGACTTTCCCTCAGAGAGCGCAAATCTTCAAATGTTTCCTTCCTGAAAATGCTGAATTACCCCAGACCAATCCCCCATACCCAATCTCGATCTTCCTAGAAATGTCAAAACAAGTAAATTCTATGGTAACCCAATTGCTTGGGTATTATAATGATCAATGGGTAGATGAAATAGTTCTGGGATTTTTGTCAATTTTTGCAGTTGACAAAAAGCCCTTTATTCTTTTCAATTACAGTCAATTTCTATCCAATGCAATGCATGATCAATTTGTAAATTTCAAAGCCGAAGGTGTTTTCAAATATCAATCGGTATTGGCTTATCTTATGTTATTTTATCCAAATTTCCTTTACATAAGACAGATAATGAGGGCAATCCTTTGTCAGTGATTCAATGGACTTCTCTGGTTAGAAATAACTCAGAGGAGTATACTTACATTGATTTTGTTAATAAGTTTTTACATACCTCATTATGATTGTTTTGTAGTGATGTGATCTCGAGAATTTCACTAGAGATAAAGACGATATTCGACTTGTTAGAGCAATCACAAGTTGGAGACTGGTATTTATACCAGAACTATACTGATATTAGGATATATGGATCAAAGTTACCTCTTTACAGGTTACCAATGTTTGTACTAGTCAGAATATTTGCATTAGAATACACTATACAAATGATAAATATGGATGAGATGCACTTTTTATCCTACAAAAAGAAAGCACAGTTCAAGCTAAAGGCTAATATTGGTCCCTATATTGTCAATACTAGAGATGCAGCAAAGGAGGTGGAAGTTATTTTGAGTCAAATGAAATTCAAGCCTAGTTTCTCTTGGTCTTATGATCCTCTGGGCATCATTTCAAAACTTAGATTGGAATATAGGAGTGCATCCTACGCACATACACCAAGGCCCGAAATTGAAGAGTATGCTAACCAAGAGGAATGGAGAGAGGGAACTTTACAAGAAGCTGAAGAATGACTGGTTAGTTAGTCATCCATGCAAACACCTATTCCTAAGGAGAATGAGGTCAAAGTGGGGAGAGAAGACATGTCCCCTACTGAATCTGGAACATAAGGTGCATAATTTATTATTTTTAAATGGAAAAAGGACCCCAACACTACTAAAAAATAAGACCCTCAAGTTGATCCTCTGGTGATTACTATCCAAGATGAATCTCTAGAAGAAAGAGATACACAGTAGTAGGCCACAGTAGTTTTGACAAGAACTCATGTCAATCCTTTTCCTCAAGTAAAAGAAACAATTCAGTCACTTACTATAGAACCAACAACTTAGTATCCAATATCTTCTAGTTCTCAAATTTCAACTCAACGGAGTATATTTTCAAGGTATAGGGAGATAAAGTTGAAAAATGAAGCTTTAAAGGCTTCAAATTACTCAAAAGTTTGGAAGCAGACAACACAAACAGAACATAGATTGTTCTCTATGTTCGACTCATAGAATGGATAGTTCCAAATGGCCTTCATGGAACCTTTAGTGCCAGCTCCCATGAGTGCTAAATACTACAAAGCCTATATTTTCTCAATTTATACAAAGAAGATATATGGAATCGATCAAATCAATTTACACAAGAAAATAGGGGAGCTAATATTTTCAACAATCACTAGTTCAACCATGATTGTTTCCAAATTACAGTCATCCTTGAACAACATACATTCTCAGTTGAATATTGAGAAGATGTCCTCATTTTCTAAAGACAACAAAATCAAATCTCTAGAAGATTTGATAATAAAGCTAGGACATGACCCTGCTAATATCAAGGCAGCATAAGAGCTTATAAAGAGAAAAGAGGCAGATATTCAAGAATTAAGGAAGCAACTGAAGCTACCATCCACGGAACATCCTCAATCTAAAGAAGTTGCTAGCATAGAAATGGAAATGGGAAAATTATTTACAATAGTTGTTGAGTAGAATGCACATAATAGAGTGGGACATGGAAACACATTTAAGAGAAAAAGAATAGAGGGAAGCAGTCGGGACATCTACATCAGGCACACGTACAACATTGGAGACTTCAACAAAGGCAACATCTTCATATTCTACATAAGAGCTTGAGAAAGAGAAGTTATCAACATCATTGGTTCAAATGGAGGAGAATAAAATTAGAGATGATAATACCTATTTAATAGAAGTACAAATGAACTTCAAGATCCTTCAAAAAATTTAGAAATATGAAGACCAATATTTTATCATTCAGATGTTGGCAGAGGCCAAAAATAACATTTGGCAGAATATAAATGCTAATATAACAGATATGTGGCCATCAATTAAAATCAATTTTGAGCAGGAAGAACTCATGCAAAGAGTTAAGTCAACAATACAAAATATTAAAGCAGATTTGGAGCACAGACCAAAAGAGGCACAAAATATTATTAAGCTATTAAACTCCAAGACCAAGGATGAATTAGAGGACCTAAACATTCCATATAGGACAACAACAGTAATGGAGGTTAAAAGAGTTTTAACGAAAAAGAATTTGATGATACAACTAGAGAACAAATGTAAGGAGCTTGAGTTGCAAGTCAAAAGATTCAACATAAAGTTCACACTACTGCAGGAAAAGGGTCTACCTACTTTGAGGAATTCTAATGGAAAATTGATTCCATTAGAAAACTACTAGGAACAACTATGTAACATAGCTACTGATGCTTCAAAGTTTGTAAAGGCCAAAGGAGTTATTAGTGGAGAAGCATTTATAGAAGGAATACAATTTGATTTAAATATTCAACATGAGATTCATCACCTTTTTGTCAATAAGCCAACTTTTGACATTTACACTGAAGTGGATGAAAGGTTTAGAAACATGATAAAATTTTCTATCCCAAATGAAGAAAGGTGGGACCAGTTGCTAGAGTTGATCGAGTAAGTACAACTGAAGCCCTGAAATTTCGGCAACAAAGAAACAACATTTGCAACAAAATAGCCACAGTCAGCACCAGATTCCTTCAAAGCCTCAACAACGCAACAAATTTTACCAGACTTTCCTAATCTTCTTCTTCTATATCTAAAATATGTCTCTTTAACATATATTATTTTGTAAATCTATTTTATTTTGAAGTTCGATATGAGATATAAAAAGTTTCTATAAATACTTACCAAAAGGACTTAGAAAAGGTTGGAACTTGTATGAAGAAAGGAGTCATATTTTGATGTAAGATATGTACTGAAGTGATCAATTTTCAATAATACATAGATTTTTTGTTCTAGGATTCCCATGTCAGACAATTGGTGATGTACTTTCTCATATGATATTGTTATTTTATCAGTTTTCCATTATGTTTTCAGTCTCTATTGTTTCAAGAAGATAAAGGGCCAAATTTTCTTAAATGTACTCTGCTTTGGCTTGTAATATTAATGTTTTCATTCTAATGTTAAGTATAGAATTCATCTCATCATGTTCTATATTTAATTGAACTTAAATCATATTCATCCTGCACACTCCACAAATATTTTAAAATATCCAAAAGTTTTCCTATCCTGCCTTGTTACAAGTGCTCTATAATTTTTGTATTTGATCATCCAAAGACTCATGACTCCATGCTCAATGGACTTTCCCTGCAATTTTCAACCAAATCTTTGAAAAACCAACCTCAGAACTCAATGACTAGCCTAATACCTTAACACGAAATTTAAATCAGAAAGAGAGATCCCTGTCCGAAGCTCGAAGGGCTAGATCCCATATTTGCAAGTGGTTTTGTGGTTACCTATGGGTTTCTCTCCACAACCTAAGGAAATTATGGAGTGATAACAGGAGGATCTACAACAACAAGCCAAAAACATGTGTTTATGATTTCATGGAAATTGTTAAGTTTTGGATTGTAACTCTTTTGCATGCTTGGTTTTTGCATCTTAGAATTTAGTAGCATTGATTTGGTAATTAGAGTAGGTGTATGTTGTATGATAGAGTAGATCTTAAAGAAATAAAATTGAACTCATCCTTTCCATTTTGATTTATTTTGTTGCAATATTGATCATTTAATGCATGTACTTGATTAGTCTATAGGGGTTGTTGTTGCCTTGCAGGGGTTGGCAACTCATCCAAATTCACCTAGACAATTCCGTCTTCCTCTTGGATACCTGATATTGCTCTCAAAATATGCCACCGAGATCACCCTTTCAGGGCCAATGAAGGACACCGTGGGCATGAACTTTTGTGCAAGATAGGTCTACGAGGGGTGCTAGGCTTCGAAAAAGCTGCTCCCATATCCTTCATTCACCTTCGTCCACATTTGTCCACCTTTTTACACCTTCAAGACACCAGAATTTCCCTCATAAATCTCTCAGACCCACTCCTGTAGCAAAACAAGGCACTCCTGTAGCAAAACAGGGCCTCCCGTAGCATTTTCTGTAGCAGTCTTGTAGCACTGCTTAAATCCAACCAGATTTTACGTAGGACCTCGACTCTTGCATTTTGAAGTTTAATGGCTCCCAGGATTTGATTTCATGATTAAGGAAACTCCAAGACCACTCCAACTCTATCTTTCCTACACTGCAAACACAAAATAGCAAGTTGATTAGACTTAGTTTTTTGAATTCCATAATTGTGTTGAAGATTGAATTCCTCCTTCTCAAGAAAGTTGCAATTAGATAAATGATTCATGCAAGTAGAATATTGATTTTATTAGTGTGAAAATAGAGTAGCATGGTTTATTTATGCAACTATAATAGTCTATTCTTTTCATGCAATTACAATTATCCTTTACATTTAATGAATGGTATTTTGATTTTTGTAGTTAGAATCATGTTCATTCCCTTGAAATCATGATATGATTTCATATAAATTCTCTTTGTAGTTAGTTGAAGGAGTGGTATCTGTATACCTTGATCTGAGCTAATGACTAAGGGTGACATTAGTAGAACTTAACCTACTATGCATATAGAATTATCACCTCTAAGTTTGTATGAACCCTGGGTTGATAATTTAAGTTGAGAACCTTGGAAGTTGCAACATCCTTGATGCAATACCAGGGATCATCACTTTTTGGCGTTGTTTCCGGGGAGGTGTCCACGTAGGTGTTGTTTCTACTTAGGAGTTACTTTTTTATTTCTTTTTGTTTTGCATTAGTCATATTGATTTGAAAACTTAAAAAGAGAAGAAGAGAAAATGAGAGAAAATTAAAAAACAAAATAGAGCTAGTTCTTTCATGCCTAGTGGGAGTAGGGATAATGAAGGGAAATTCCTACTAAAACCCCCACACCTTCAAGAAACCAACCTTCATTCTTATTCGGTGATTTTGAACTTCCCTCTCTCACTACAAGGTAGTTAGAAGACCATCTAGATGAGAAACTTGGAATTTTTGAGTAACACATAGGGGAAGATGAACCTCTCTCACCTACCTAAACCGTGGTTGAAAACAGACAAAATGAGATTTTCCCTATTAGAGAAATGAATGGGGAGGCAGGAATGAAGAATGTAAGCCCTGTTGCACTTCCACATTTCCATGGCCTAGCCTCTGAGGACCCCGACACCTTAATGTTGAATTTGTTGTTGTTTGTAGGACCTATGACTATGCCTTTGATGAACATAAGTTGAAGTTGTTTCCATCTACCCTCAAACATGCAACCTTTCACTAGTTTATGTGTTTACCTGGAAGTAGAATCACTACCTGGGCCAAAATGCATCAAGCATTCAATGGAGAGTACATGGATTAATGTAGGTCCAGAGTAACAAAGGAATAAATATTTAGGATGAACCGAGGACCAAATGAATCCCTAGAGGACTATGAGGAAATATTCCAACTTAATTATAGGAGGGATAATTGTACCGTGACCCTGAGTCACTCAAGCTAGTTCTTCTCTGAGGGATCAAGGAGGATATAATTGAAACCCTCAACTTGATAGCTAGAGGAGACATCTACCAATTTTCTTATGATGATATCAAAATATTATCCATGAATCACTCTAGGGATGCTAGGAAAAAGGGTAGGTCTACCTAAGGCTTGGTTAGTTAATATCCCTCCACATCAGCCATCAAACATGAGATAGGAAGTATGTTCGAGGATTTTAAGTGTGGAATGTTGCATACCTTTTCACTATATATGGATACTATTAAAATTAAAAGGAAGCAAGAGGAAGTAGAAAGGGAACTAGCTATATTTTCCCTATATGCACTAAGAGACATCCTAAAAATGAGTGTCTACTGAGTGTCATAGAAGTTTGCTATATCTGTGAAAAATACCATGCATCAGGAAAATTTCCCTCTCTACTAGGTTTGAAATATGTATACCAAGGGGCATAAGGTGGTTCAGAACAACTCTACTTCATTAACTAAAGGAGGCCTCAAGGATCTCAACCATATCAATAGGGCATGCAAGTTGCACAATATTCTCATTACAATCCAAATTAGAATACATATTTCCAGCCTTGGTACCCGTCCAGTCATCCATCATGGCCTACACCTCCTCCTTGGCCTTATACTCCTCAATATCCTCCTTAGCCTGTTGACCCTCCTTTCCATCCATATCCACCTGAATATTCCTAATGGTGCAACCCCTCACAAGGGTGGATGCCCCAAACAACCCAACCTCCTAATTTAATGCCTCCACGTCAACCTCAACCACAACTACCTCACCATACCCCACCTAAGTAACCTCAAATCCCTGCTCAACCCAATCCAAACCTGAACAATAAGCAGACACAATAGGTTTATAATGGGGAGACATCCTATCCTGCATATGTTATGTAAATCCAAGAGATTAACCTTCGGTATGGGAAGGTGCCTCCAGATAATCACCCACCTTCTCCACTTGGAGATCTTGAATAAGAGAAGGAAGATAGTGCTCCTCAATCCAATGCACCTCCTTACCCTGAAAGGTTGGTCCAACCTAAACATCGCACCCCAGAAGAAGTTGAAATTCTGGGAGAATTGAATAAATTGTGTGTCAAAATACCCCTTCTCTAGGCCATCAAAGATGTCCCAATTTACAACAAGATTATCAAGGAAGAGTGTTTCAAAAGGCCTAGGATAAAAAAAAGAGATACTCCCACTATCAATGTTGTTGGACAACTGTCTGAGTTGATGTTTGGGAGGGTAATCTCCCCAAAGTACTTGGATCTTAGTAGTCTAATAGTGGATGTGCACATTGATGGAATTATGGTTCCTAATACCTTGATTGACCTTGGGGATGAAATAAATGTGGAAACCATGCTCAAGCTCAACCTCTAAGGGGCCTTGAGGAAGGCCACTATATTACTGTAGCTTACTGACAGATCCATAATAGCTTATGAGGGAGTTATTGAGGATGTAATGGTCTTCATTGACTCTTGGGAGTACCCCACTTATTTCCTTGTCCTCTAGCCCAAAAAAAAGTTTAGTGCCTATCCTCTCATGCTAGGAAATTTTTTTTTGGCCACTTCTAATGCCTACAATACATGCAGGGATGGGAACATGACCATCAAGAATGGGAATCTATCAAAACAACTTTTGTTGTATCCTCCTACTCAACCTTCTATTAAGCATGAATTTCCCTTGTGGTTAGAGGATGAGGAAGAGGGAGAATTTTATCAGGCATCCCTCTACCCAGTTTTCACACTAGATGTTTATATAGGGGAAGGCATCTTGATGAAGATGAATTTATCAACCATATCTTACAGAATCAACCTCGCACTGCCATGTCAGTTGATGAAATGATAAAGGAGTTCAATAGTAATCCTTGGTCTGATTTATGCTCTATTGAATCTAGCCTATAACATGCCAAGTTTGTCAATATTAACCCATCCAAAACTCTAAATATCAACCCCTCCCTCTCCACCTAGGAGGAAGAACAATTATGCAGTGTGCTGAGGCAACACCTGAATGCTTTTTATTGGGACTATAAGGAGATTAAGTGTGTGCATACCTCAATATGTACTCATCATATCTACATCAAATAGGGATGAAATCCTATGCACCAACCCCTGAGAAGGATGAACCTAGCTCTTAAGGACATTGTGAAAGAGGAATTACAAAAGCTACTAGATGTAGGGTTCATATACCCCATTTCAGATAGTGAGTGGGTATCCCCTCTCGTTATAGTCCCCAAGAAAAATGGGAAGTGGAGGATATTTGTTGAGTACTAAGAGCTTAATAAGGCTACAAAGAAGGACCACTTCCATTTTCCCTTCATTGACCAAGTCCTAGATGGCCTTGTAGGGAAGATATTCTTCTCCTTCCTAGATGGATTTAGTGGGTACAACCAAATACAGATCAGCCCTAAGGACCAAGATAAGACCACATTAACATGTCCTTAGGGTACCTTTGACTATATGGTCAAGTGCCATTTTGTCTGTGCAATGCCTCTGCTACCTTCCATAGGGAATTTCTAAGTATCTTTGTTGACCTTGTTCATGACACTGTTGAGATATACATGAACGAATTCACTCCTTATGGATGTCACTCCAGGAAGATCTTTCTAATATGTGGAAAGTCTTAAAGAAATGAATTGAGATGAATCTTTCATTGAGACCTAGGCAATGTGATTTTTTGGTGACTGCAGGGACTGTCCTTAGCCATTCCATATCCAAGGAAGGGTTAGAGGTTGACCCAAAAAAAATTTCCATCATTAAAAGGGTCCATATCCCTTAAAAGAAAAGAGATGTCAGGAGCTTCCTTGGATTGGTTGGGTATTAAAGAAGGTTCATTAAACATGTCAGTAAATTGGCTTTACCCTTGTTTGGACTGTTGGCTAAAGATTCAAACTTCTACTGGATATAAAATTGTTAAGAGGCCTTTGAAGTACTAAAAGAAAATATGATCACTGCACCCATCCTTAGAGGTCCCAACTAGGCATTACCTTTCCATATACACACAAATGCATCCGATAGAGTTGTAGGGGTAGCCTGAGGACAAGTGGAAGACAATTTTCCTTATGCTAGCTATTTCATCAGTAAGAACCTTTATAAAGCTAAGCTAAATTATACAATCATTGATAAGGAACTCCTGGCCGTGGTACACTCTTTGAACAAGTTTAAGCATTAGATCATTGGATAAAACCTTTTTCCACATTGATCATGCATCCATTAAATATTCAGTGAATAAACCTCATGTCAATGCTAGGATATTTATATTGTTGTTATTATTTCAACAATTTTATTTGCCTATTAATTACAAACCAAGGAAAGAGAATGTGGTTGCGGATTCCTTGTCAAGACTAACCTGCCTATAGAAAATAACGAAATGGTATATGATCAACTCCTAGATGAACACCTCTTTTCCATCTCAGTGATATCTCCTTGGTTTTATGATATAGAAAACTACTTGGTTGTTTGGAGCTTCCCTCCTAATCTATCCTCCAAGGAGAAAAGAAAGATTATTAGGAAAAGTGCCCCATTCACTTGGATTGGGGTACATATTTTCAAGTTGGGGCCAGATCAGATCTTGAGTAGATGTGTGAGGGAAGAGGAGGTCTTTGACATCCTCTTAGAATGCCATGATGGAACTTATAGAGGTCACTTTGCTACTAAGTGAATAAACTTCAAATTTCTACAAGCAGGCTACTAATGGCCCACTCTACATCAAGATGGAAGAAGGTACACCACTAGGTGTGATTAGTGCCAAAGGATGGGTAAGCCAACACCTAAGGATTAAATTCCATTACAACCTCAAGTGACTCTAGAGCCATTTGAGAAATGGGGAAATGACTTCATTGGGCCCATTGATTCCCCATCAGGACATAAGAAGTATATCATTGTGTGCACTGATCACTTGAATAAATGGGTTGAAACAAAGGTAGTTAAGGTAGAAAATGAGCATAAGGTGGATGATTTTATGAGGGATAACATGTTCTACAAGTTTGGTTTTCCAAAAGAGTTGGTCACTGTTCAAGGGACACAATTCACCTCAAATCTGATTGAAGACCTCATGAAGTAACACTACATCAAGCACATGACATCCACTGCTTATCACCCTTAGGAAAATGGGAAAGTGGAGGTAAAAAATAGAGCATTGGAGAACATTCTAACCAAGGTTGTTGGCAATAGCATAAAATATTGGCCAAACAGACTTATAGAAGCCACTTGGGCCTACAACATCACTTGGAAGACAACCATTGGATTTACCCCATTCGAATTAGTTTATGGGAAGAAGGTCCTGTTGTTCATTGAATTTGAATATGATACCTTAAGGATGGAAGCTCAGTTAGAATTTTACCTCACTACAACACAATAAGAGAGGTTGCTCCAACTCAATGGTTTAGATGAATTTAGGCTACAATCTCTCCTACACACTGAGATAGTCCTGCTGCAGAGGAAGATTTGGCATGAAAAATACATTAGGGATGTTAGAAAATTATATATTACAGAGCAATGTAACACATAAAATATTGCATAAATATAAACACAGAACATGCATAAAACAAGAGAGACACAGATATACGTGGTTCACCCAATTTGGGCTACATCCATGGAGAAACATCCAGTCCTTCCTTTTATATTATGCAGCAAAATGAAGAGATACAACCTATAGCAGATCCGCTATAATTCCCTATTTGCTCTCAGTATCCTCTCTCTTCCTCGCTTTGAATACAAATCTACATAGACACAATACAATGCCCTCATATATAGCGAGGGGTTGCCTTCTAGGTCAAAAAACCCTAAATTAAACATAAATTCTACCATCAGATCTCTGCCTAATGAACGACCTAGATTGACTACGAAATTGCAAAATTTTACAAGGAAATTTTACATCGCCCCCTTGGCGACATACATTTTATAGGCGACATTGCTGCCACATTACGAAATGGGGTCCAATGTGGCGATACCTCTAAATAAAGAAGATAACCAGGCTCCACACCCAACAAGGGAGAGGAATTTTCAAGAAGGTGATTGGGACCTGCTGTATGATTCCAGATTCAAGGATTTCAAAGGAAAATTAATCTCAAGATGGTTGGGACCCTATCTGGTGGAAATATGTCATGAGAATGGGTCTGTCCAAATAGAAAAATTGATGAGGAAGGTATTCCCTTGCTTGTTAATGGTTACAAGTTGAAGTTGTACAAAAGGCCTCTGTGCAAAGAAGAGTTTATTAGTTCAATTAGAAAGGAGTTGAATGTGATTGGGAGGCTCACAACCATCAGTCCACCAATATTTTGAAAAGGAAAAAATAAAAAATAAAGGACCTAGATGAAAACCTCCATGAGGCATCTAAGGCCAACTCTAGGTTTGAAAACCTCTGCGAGGTAACCCAAGAGAAAAAAAAAAAAGGAAAAAAAAGAGAGAATTAAAATAAGATGAAAAGATCCCCAAGTGAAAACCTCCTCTAAGGTGCCTAGGGAAGGCACACAGGTTGAAAACCTATCCAAAGGTAGTTTTCATGTCTAAAAAAAAGACACAAAGAGGAGTCCTTACATCAATTATGCTAACATTTCTCCATTTTCCCAGCCAACCATTGCATTTGCATCATCATTCATCCACCTCCCCACCTCCCTCCATCATTTAGCAAGAAACTAAACCATATTTTGCCTCTATCTTGCAATCCTATAGGATTGTCCTGAATTGCTATAGGAGCACCTTGAAATGCTACAGGAGAGAGATCAAATTGGAAAAAGGGGCCAAAAGGTCATTTTTTCCTTGGGAAATGTTGGGAGATTTCCACCCAAATTCCTTCACCCCTTATCCACTCCATTTATCTAATTTCATCCTCAATATCCCACCTTTGACCATATAAAAATAAAACATAGAAAAAGGACTCTGCCTTCACCTTTTTGTTTTTCACAAACTTTTACCACCTTCTGAAGATTATGTTCCTATCCCTAGTCAAACTATGATTTTTCCAAGTCCCTAGATGCAATATGAGGTCTTAAGGAGGAATTGAGTGACTGCTATAGGAAGGAGATCAGTCCTATAGTAGCCGGCATAGATCCAACAAGACCATAGACAAAAAATTATTGCAGCTCCAGAATGAAGATTTGGCCACCTTGAGGCATCAAGAGGCCATTCCTGAGTTGTATAGAAGTCACACCATCCTGAGGAACAATTGTAAGGTCACCTATCTACTCTAGCAACAGAAAATTGAACTGGAAAGAGGCCTGCATGGAAGAAATATTTCATCATTCAAATACATCATTATGTTGTGAATACATATGCATAAGAAAACAAAGGAAGTCAACACCTATAAAGGAAAGTTGACCAATCATCAGCTCAACAACAACATGCATGCATCTCTAGAAATTTGACATCATAGGTAGGCTTAGGTATGACACCCCTCACCTCTTCCCTATGCACATAATTGTTAAAAAATGTGTTTAATGAATAAGAATAGGGTTTTTATGGGCTAGAGGTGGCTTGTAAACTTGGCTTGCTTCGATTAGTAAACTGCAGTATACTCAGCCACGCATGCAACATGGAAAAGTCAAACTAGGGGGGGTGATAATGACGAGGAGTGGGGGCAACGATTAAAATAGGAAATTTGTGCAAGGGCCAAGTCACCAAAGCGCTCTAAGCCCGTTACCACAAAACGGAATAAAAGTAAAAGGCTCGATTTCAATTGAACAATTGCTCATTCCTAGGAAAACGTTGGAGAGACTTACCAAGGTACCAAAGGATGAGCTAGATGCTACTAGAGTCTACCTAGGGTGCCACTGAATTGCTACGGGTTGAGTTTGCATGTACTACATGACTAGATACCATTGCTACAAGAACATAAAAAAGAAGCTATGAGGATGAATTAAGAGGAAAAAAGGAGCCAAAACCACAAGGAATTTTCCTCAAACCCCCATGAACATGAGAGAGTCATCCTAAAAAAGGTAAGTGGCTTCCTCCCTCTCTAATTTTCATATAATTGCATGGAGAAATTTTCTTGCTACACGTACCCTATAGAAAACTCTTGTGCAAGTAATTTTCCTTGAAGATTTATTCCATCCCATAAAAAAGAAAGACAGGGGTAGTGAAAAGTTTTTACCATAGTCAAGGGTATCATCCTTCTCCTCCTATGACAAACAAAAAAATTATCCACTACCTTTGCACCTGAGACTACTCATAGGAATATTGAAAATTTCCCTCAGATAACTTAGAGAAGGAGCAGTAGGATCAATGCGAGGAGGTTTTAATCAAAGAGAACCCACAATCACCAAAAGAATCCATCAACATCCTCTTGTTAGAGATATTTTTCTGAGACATAAGTGTATGGGATTCTTTGAGAAATTAAAGGGGTATGATGATGATGTAACCCATGAATTTTCCATGGCCCTCAATTATCAAGGAGAAAATAGTGCCACTACTATTATTAGAGGACTTGCAATCCATTTGAATGAATATCTCATAAGCAGAGTAACCACCATAACCTTAGGATTTTGATGGGGAAAGGAGGATAAGGCAGTAAATGTTCAGGGAAGAAAAACATCTTCCTCCATAAAGAGAATCTTGTGGAAGACAAAAATGGAGTAAGAAGAGAGAGCCTCCCTTACCCTTGGGATGAAGTGGCCTATCACATCTTCAAGTACATATCTTGTGAGGGGAGGTTGAAAATTTTGTATGCTTATCAATTTAGGTTCCATACAAAGTTACCAATTCCAAATAGGCTCAGTGTTCCACAATTCCTCTCATAGTCCATCATTGAAATGAGCCAGAAGGTGAGTGAATGGAAGCACCAACACATTGCCCATAATGGCCTCATTAAGCTCATTGTCATGGGTGCCTTCAACCACCTAAAGAACCTTGTGTTGTGGGATGAATTTGTGGACATGGATAGGGATATATTCATTGAGACACAAGCCCTTACCTCCACACAACAAGAAGAAACATCAACATCTAGTGGGGGTAGGGAAGAAAATGAAGGAGAGGAGGAGAAAGAAAAAAAAGAGGAGGAAGAGAAGGAGAAATCAAGAACAAAGGAAGAAGAGAAGGAGAAAGAAAATACAAAAGAAGAGGAGGAGAAAGCAAGAATAGAGGGAAAAGAGGGAGATAAATAGAGAGTGGAGGAAGAGAACCCCGAGGTGCCCTCTAAATTTGAAGGGATAGGAAGAAAAGGGCAACAAATAATCCTCTCACCAGGAAACATAGAATAAGAGGTGGCTACGACATTGGCCACACTTGGCACAATTTTCAAGCCCAAGTTTAAGAGAAATCAGCCCAAACAAGGTCCCTTGTACTTTAAAGAGGAAGATAACTAGGATCAAGCAAGGGAAACCCCAACCTCCTTCAACAATATCATTCAAAATTTATGAGTCAGCTAGAAAAGAAGAATTGGGACACAACGAAGGAAAAATTGAGGAGGTCACCTCCCCTAAAGGCAAGGTTAAACAACCTTTACCACCCATAAGGAGGCCCACCACTAGAGCAATGACATCTAAGAGACTCAAGGCACAATCTATCTTGCTATAGGAGAAAACAAGGGAGCTATAGAGAGAAAAAGGACTGCTACAGGAGCAATAAGAAATGCTAAAGGAAAGGGAAACCACATCAAAAGGGGAAGAAGAAGACCTCAAAGAACTCCGGGAGACTGATCCACAACCTGAACTTGGATCCTACTACAAGTTTGTCGAGGGAGTTAGGATTATACCCAAGAAATTTGAAATACCACTCTTCTTTGAGTTGGAAAGGGAAAGAGGCAGAATTCATAGATGAATGAAACTTGCAAGATCCAAGAAGGTATAAAATGTGGGCCTCATGGAGGAAAAAGTGTATGAAGTGAGAAATGAATTAAATAACTTAAGGCTAAGGGAGTCATACATGAAGGAGTAGCTACGAACAAAGAACAAAAGGCTAAGGGATCAACTACAAGAAAAAGAGATATAACTGCCACTATGGTAATTTTGTCCATGGAAGCCATACAATGTATGAAACCATACAAATCCCATGACATCTTCCTCAAGGATTGGTGGTTACAATTCCAGATAAATACATTAGCACAGTATGGATCTCTACCTTCCAATATTGTAGACAGTTCATTGAATTCTGCAAAAAGACAAGTATTAAGGATATAACCAAACTAGTTGAGTTCTACCTGCAAAATATGATCCTCACATACATGAACTTTTAGGACCCCAACTCAATATTGGGGGACATGAAACTAATGGAACTAGCCTCTTGGTTGACCCATAAAGAAACAATAGCTAAAGAAGTGATGAAAAAATAAGAGAAGGAGCCTTTATACATTAGAGCAGAATTAGTGAGCCCCAAGGTTGTCATCAGTAACCACAACATCATCTCCACTAATCCTAAATTGTCACCTCGGTATATGACAACCTAAGAACAAGTTATCCTCCATTTTAAGAACACCTTTAGGATTTTAGGGATAAAATTTTTGTAGGATTTCCAATGAAGATGGCATGCTCTGCCTCACAGTTTGAAAATTGGAGAGTATCACTCTCTAGAAAGACTAGGGAATGCCTTGGAGAGAACCCCACTCTACAAAATAATCATGCAAAGGATGAAGATCAATTGGATAGGTCTCAAACTCAGTCCCCCCTTACTGTTAGTGCTATAGGAGAGAAGATACTAGAGAAAATAATAAAAGGAGTGGGCAGACATAGAAGAAAATGAAAGGTTCTATCCATAGGAAGGAACACCATCTGAGATGCCTTGGGATGTTAGAGAGGCCACCAGAGCCATGAATGAAATTCACATTAGCGACTAAGTGGATCAAAGGGTGAGAAACACCTTCAGGGGGGGAGGGGTGCGATGATGGGTCCCATCAATAAGTATGTTTTAGGCCCATTATGTTATCCTCCAGCCCTTAAAACTCTCTTTTTCTCACATTAATTTTCATTTTTAGCCATAATATGATTAGTAGGAAGAGTAAAGTGCGCTTGTCATATTTCGTGGCCTAATGTGATTAATATGTAGGCAAAAGAAGCATTTTTGGAGATATTTACTATGCAGGGACTTGTTGGAGGCATCTAGAGAGAATAAAGGAGGCTTGTCCACTACATTAACTCTCCAACTCAGCTTGAGACCAAAGAGTCCTCACCAACAACTCGAACCCACTGGAAGCCGAGGAACTCAAGTAAATGTGAAGATCCAAGGGAACCTGACCCACCAATTTCGATATTTTAGAGGGAATAAACCCTCCTTTCAAGGGAGATGCCCCTCAACCACTTTTTGTATAAATAAACAAGCCTAAATGCTCATTAGGATTCAAAATTTTGTGGGATATAGGAGTAGTTACTGAGAGCCTAGTGATTGATACTTCTATTTTCATCTTTCATATGATGTATGTGATTCTTATTTGATGTCAATGAAAAGCTTATTGTTGGCCTACATATGAGTTAACTTTGGAGGGCTGAAACCCTTGGGTTTGGGCCCAATCCAGAGGCTTTAGTCCCTCTCATGTATTCTTTCCTTGTTCTTGTTGAAGTAATTGTATTTATTTTATTGTTTAAGTATGAATTATATTACAAAAATTGTAGTTGTAGGTTGGACCACCACCTCTCTTGGGGGAAGTGTGGTTGGAGGATCTAAAACAACAAGCCAAAAACATGTACCTACGATTTCTTGGAAATTTCTAAGTTTTGGTTTGTAAATATTATGCATGCTTAGTTTTTTCATGTTATAAGTTAGTAGCATTGATTTGGAAATTAGAGTAGGTATATGTTGTATGATAGAGTGTATCTTAAAGAAATAAAATTCAACTCATCCTTCCACTTTTATTTATTTTTCTTCAATATTGATCATTTAATACATGTACTTGATTAGTATGTAGGGGTCTATGTTGACTTGCAGGGATTGGAACACTCGTCTACATTCACTTATAAAATTTCATCTTCCTCCTGGACACCTCATATTTCTCTCATACTCTGCTGCCAAGATCACCCTTTCAGGGCCAATGAAGGACACCATGGGCATTAAATTTTGTGCAAGATAGGCCTTCGAGGGGTAATAGGCTTGGAAAAAGGGATCCCACATCCTTCATTCACCTTCATCCACCTTCCTCCACCTTCAAGACACCATCCTTTCCCTCAGAAATCTCTCGGACCCACTCCTGTAGCAAAACAGGGAACTCCTGTAGCAAAACAAGGAACTCTTATAGAAAAATAGGGCCTCCTATAACACTTCTAGTAGTAGTCCTGTGGCACTGGTTAAATCCAACTATATTTTCCCTAGGACTTTGACTCTTGCCTTTTTAAGTTGAATAATGGGCCCCAAGCTTTGATTTCATGATTAAGGAGACTCCAAGACCACTCCAACCCTATCTTTTTTCCACTGTAAACAAAAAACAACAAGTAGATTAGACTTAGCTTTTTGAATTCCATAGTTATATTGAAGATTGAATTCCTCCTTCTCAAGCAAGTTGTAATTAGATAAATGGTTAATGAAATTAGAATATTTATTAGATTAGTGTGCAAATAGAGTAGCATGGTTTATTTCTACAACTAGAATAGTCTATTCCTTTCATGCAATTACAATGATCCTTTACATTTAATGAATGGTATTTTGATTTCCGTAGTTAGAATCATGTTCATTCCCTTGCAATCATGATATTATTTCATAGAAATTCTCTTTGTAGTTAGTTGAAGGAGTGGTATTTGTATACCTTGATCTGATCTAATAAATGAGGGTGACATGGATAGAACTTAACGTATTGTGCCTATAGCACCTTGGGTTGATAATTTAAGTTGAGAACCTTGGAAGTTGAAACATCCTTGATGCAATACCAAGGCTCATCAACTACTACAAATTCACTCAAACTCCAATGGCCTTTGGTCACTCTTTCGAACCCTTTCCGTCGCTCTCATGACAAATCAAGGTTCCAGTAAACGTTGCATGGTGTGCAGTTGAAATTTTGACATTCCAAGTTTTTGTCATAATTTTGACGCTAACCATCATCAGAAACTTGGTCATCCAAAACAACAATGTTCATCAAAATCCCTCCACCTACCCTTCATATATTCAATGACAAATGTGTCTGTCTAGTGACACGTTTCCCAATGCAACTATCCCAAAAACCATTATCTGTTGTCGGAACCTTCGTTACAAGATTGAAGCCTATGTTGATGTTTTTCCAACAAATTTGTCATAGCGGCGATTTCCTATGCCATTGGAACTGTTGTCGCAAGAAAAACTTCTACAACTAGATTTTTCTAACAAATTTTCCATATCGGTGATGTCTTGTGTCGTCAGAACCTCTGTTGCAACATCAACACCTATGTTGGGATTTTTTCTACAAATTTGTATGTTCACATATTCATTCATGGTTAATTGTCTAAGTCTCAACTCATGGAACTCCCTGGCCTTCTCATTGAAGTACCACTCAGTTAAATACTTATTTTAGAATTTATTCTTGAATAATTTATAGGTTAAGTTTTTACTTCTAATTTTCTTTATTTATTTATTTTCCTCCCACCATAAGGTTGCTTTCCAGTTAGCTAATATGTATCCAATATGGCCTTTAGGGTACTAGGGTAATTGTAAACTTAAAAATATTATGATATATTTAGAAGCCAAGCTTCTACCCCCTCTCCAGATTTCCCATCAAAGTTTTGAGGTATAATCTTCTTTAATTCACCTTGTAATTGAGATATAACATTTTTCTTCGTAGATACAAAAAAATTACTCCTAGATTTTTGTCCTTCCATATTGGCATCAAACTTAGGTGTTTCTCTCACTGGAAATAATAGATTTAGTTTTGTCAGGAGACTCGCTTTTGAATCTTTTCCTATAAGTTTTTCAACTTTCATATTGCCTCTATTCTCTTCTAACCTCTTAACTATGTATCCATTTATATCTCCTTGTTCATTTCTTGCTTTAAACAATTTTTCTTGATTAAATTTAACATTATCTAAATCTACTTTTAAACTACTTACTACTTGTAAAATCTTAGATTCATGGTTATATGGATTTCCTGTTTCTCCTCCCATCATTCATAGCTCAATATCATGCTCTCCACCTCCTCTAGGTCATCCTACATAAGTTTGTCTATTGTTATCTTCAACCATTCCTCAATTTTCTTTTTTAGTAGTTTTGTTGTCTATATGTTACACAGAAAATAATATTTCAGTCAATGCCCATTAAGGTACAATGTTGTAACTTGAATCTAATACCACTTGTAATAAACCCCATAAAAACACTAAAAAAAATGTTTACAATTAATGACATAATTAATTATTAATTACTGAGAAGATTATTTTTCAGTATAAGGAAGTAGAACTTCATTTTTACAACTATGTTTAATCAGAGGAGCAGTCCTTTCTAAATCATCATATTTTGACCTAAACTTAATCCCATGGAATACATTCTTCTAATTTGTTATTTATTGAATGCCTTGCACAATATAATTACTCTAAATTTCCATGGAAAATATCCTTACACTATCGATTTTTCCTTAATAGAATCTTCTTTCCTTAATATAATCTTCTTTATACCTAATGTTAAACTTATAATTACCATACATGATCTATGGTTTTGTGTTATACCTCTACTAGATAGAAATATCATAATTTTTGTTTGTTTCCCTTTGGTTATTCTAACAAGGCTTTATAAACTTTTAACAATTCTTCATAAAATTTTGTATAATATAACTAATAGAGTTTACCCATTTTTAATCTAAGCCACATTAATACATACACATTGTTTCTTACTTGGTCCTTGAATAGTTTGTTTTTCCTTTCACAACATATGATTTATATGTACTAAGCCCTTATCTAAACATGGTGAGGCGTAGTTCTAATTTTTTCAATGCTGATTCAAACTAAGTTAAAAACTTTATGTTATTATGTACTTTTCCATTCCACCGCAGGTGTTATTTGACATTTTCCTAAATTAATTTTTGTTCAATATACATGCCAAAGTATGGAATAGTCGCATGGAGAACTCTAACAACATGGAGCTCATCTATTGGTCAACCCTGCATGAGTCCACATGGCTTCACATGCAAACTTTGGTTAACCCCGAGGTCTTTAATCAATGACTGATATTTTTCTTTTTGATCCAATGGTGGATAGTAATAGGGTTTGAAATGTGGTCAAATCGACCTTAATTTTTCCAAATCATTTGATCATTTTACCAGTTTGTTCCAACAAAACTTGCTCAACTCTACAACTAAATTATTCTTGTTTGAACCGCCATGTTAACTTATCCAACTTGCCACAAAGTCTATTATTTTTAATGTGTTCGAGGTTATTCTAACTTGGTGAGTTGTAGAGTGTTACACTTAGGGTTTCTCAATATTTAACTCGTTTATATCTCGTGTATTTTATAACAAATTCTTTGCTATATTTTTCCAATAACGTTTATCGTGATTGATAGGGAAAAGTTACTAGTGGAGTCATCGCTCTATCATTTTTACCAATGAAGTTTTCTTGGATAATTAATTTTATTTTCTACCTTCTTCTCCTAGAACTTGTTATGGATATTATTATGCCCTATTTCCAGTAGTTCTAGGTGAGCATTTAGTAAATAGTTTGTTTAGGTTATTTCTCTAGTGTTTCACATACTGTGTTCAATGAATTTGATGAAGTTTTATCATGGGTTTCACTTTTTTTTTTTGATGTACATGTTTCTTACCAAACATAATTCATAGCTTAATTCATAGCTTCAAGGTTTTATTGGTGTAATTTTTTCTCAATGGAGCCACATATAAGGCTCGATTAACCCTAAAATTTCTTCCCTATCTCCTTCCAAATATTTTCTTGGTGATTTCACTATAGTTTTTATGAGGTAGGGTTTTCAAAAGTCTAACCCTAACCTGTATGGAATAAATCAATTTCATTTTTTTATATTCCTTGGTTAACTAGTTTTTGTTGTGCTTTCTGATGTTGGGCCACATTGACAATAGTAGTTTCTTATATACAAATTGTTAAATTTTTCTTCCTAGGATTTTTAACCATATAGGAAATACATAAGCTTTTCTTATTCTTTCATCTTCTGGTTATTTCTACTTTCCATTCTTCTTAAATCAAGCTTAGGGTGTTATAAAGTTAAAACCCTAATGGGTTTTAGCTCGATATTTCAATAATAATAGATGGTTTACGTTTTTGAGTTCCAACCATGGCTATAAAATTCATATTTAATATGCTTTTCTCACAAATTATAACTTGTTCTATAGAGATATAGTAAGGTATCCCGGTTATAAACTTGCTTTCAAGTAATTTGACCTTCAGGAATCTCTCTATTTCTTTATTCAGGATTTAATTTCCTAATCCATCAATAGACATTAATTAAATTTATATTTATTTGAAAATTCATAGATATAATGGAGTCTTGACAAACTTTGAAATTTATTCCTCCATAAAAGTAATAAGGAGCTTTCCCAATGTTTAAAAAAAATCATCTTCTTTCTCCAAGTCGAGTGCCCCTAAACTCTTGGTTGTTATTTTTATTGTGCTTGACTCCTTCATCGAAGACAAGGCACAGGATGGCAAGTTATTTTTGAAAATTTTATATGTTTGTACACTATCTCATAATACTTCCTGAGAGAAAGTTTACAATTTTAAAGGCTTGTATTCCTAATGTGTAATTGTAATGAGGTTATGCCTGACTAATAATCCTTCGTACGGAAGGATTTAATTTGTTAATATCATGGTCTCCTTTTGACCATTACTGTAATTTTTAGTTGTATGAATACTTTTATAAAAAATAATATATTGGATGTTTTTCCTTTCCAATGTAATTCATATAAGATCGTTTTATCAATTCTGTGCTCTTATGTTATCAATTTACTTTTCTCATAAGATTCATTGTATCCAATTGTAAAATGATCCTTAAGTGTACTCATTAGCATTCTCGTGTAATAAGTACCATATTTATATGGGCTCATTCTTTACCTCTTTAGTTATAATTAAAGGTTAACTACCTTTATACTAATTATATACTAAACGATTCTCTTCAACAAGTTCTCTATAAATAGTTCAGTTAATCACTCTGTGATGACTTAGAAAATTATATTGTCTACAAATTTTTGATAAAGTAATGTTTCTTTTACATTTGTAACTCAGTCTTTCCTCATTTTCTACTTCTTTAGGTCTTTTTGATCTTATATGCACTTTTGTTCGTTGTTTAATTCTATGATTACTTTTCCTTAAACATGTTTTCCATACTTATTATAACTATCTTAGAAAATAAGATTCCTTAGCTTGACAACCTTGCACATAAATTGTTGTATAATCTAATTTGTCGACCTGTTAGACTGCTTTTAAGTCATATTTTAATTTTATTATTTCTTTATGGTTAAATATAAATATATAACCAAATGTATACTTAAAGGAAATTAAGTTGATTGTTTCTCATGTAATAACATCTTTCTATATTTTCATTACACAAAATTCTATTTTACTCTCTTATACTTAGATTCTATAAACACTTATTCACAATATAAGATAGGCAATAAGCTCCTAGCAATTCAAAATACTTCTTCTATTTTGATAATTTCACTATTCTAAATGTCTCAAATATCTAAAATCACATCTTCTATTTCAGAAAAAGAATTCAGTTCTATTTCCTTTTTCTAGCATACTTACTAAGAGTTCTTTCATTTGCATTTAACTTCAATAATTTTTTTTTTAACAAATCAATTCTTAAAAGAATAAAAGAATAGGGTATTCAAGATACCAACTTGAAATGGTATTCTGAAAATTAAAACTAGAGCTACCATGCTCTACCCAACCGCGACTTCTTTTCTCAAAGAGTCACCTCCAGCTCCTAGGTCTGCAAGTTCTTGTCTACTCTTTCTCATTTCTATTCCTAAGTCTCCCTCATAGTTTTGAGTTGCATGATTCATAACTAGAAAAGGACAAAAACACCCCACTTTACCCAAAACAATTGGTATTTAGTAATTACCTCCATCTCATCCACTAGGTGGTAGGTGGTTACTTTCTCATTAATGAGATCCACTTCCCCAATTCTCAAAGATTGTGTCTTGTCTTTTAGGGGGAGCCATTGATCAATAACTTCCCATTGACATTAATAATCTATTCCTTAGATTAAATCCCTAGGCCTTATTCATCAGGGGTAATTAATTTCCAACATTAACCTGCTTCCATAGTTCTCTTTATCCAAATGTAGCTTCAACATTAATTTCTAGATTTTTTTCATTGACAACATAATTAAACATATTTACATTGAATATCTATTAGTGGCATAACATTGATAAACAAGTTCCAAAGTATTTAAAAAAATAATAATAAACACACTTAACATATACAATTTATAATATACTCTCTAAGTTAGGAGATATCACAAAATATCCAGACACCTTTCTCTTTGAATTTGATGTTATTTGTATAATTTATGACTATCTATCATATGCCCATAAATTAAATCTCTTTTTGACCACCCTCAATAATGTTTCATTACATTGGTTCATGGGTCGTGGCAGAGATATCATCAACACTTAGGCACAAATGAAGAAAAGTTTCATGGAGAAGTATCAATATTACTACAAGGACAAGGAATGAAGCAAGAAAATATTCAAATGAATATGAAATCTTATAATACTATGTTTAATGATTCAACCACAATATACAATAGGAAAGACAAGAAGACTTGACTAAAAAAGCACTACGTGTCTTGCTATTACGTGGAATTCATGATGATTGTATTGAACTCTTAAATTTGATAAGGTGAGGAGATGTTGATGGGCCTCCAAATTAGACATAAATTAAGGCCCATATGACCATCCTTCAACACATTAAATCTCTCTTTTTTCATTAGATAATATATTTTTAACTTTAACATGTTAAATAGGAAGGTTTATAGATAATTGAATATTTGTGCCTAATATTATTTATTTTTGTGGAATATTGTGAGAATATTAGGTAGATTATGAAGATTCGGAGGAGGAGATAATTTAGGGACTTGATCCCTACTATATGACGATCAATATAAAATAATAAATCAAGAACATATTATGAAATTATTGCAAAAACATGGGTGAGACTCTTGCAAATTGATGCCAAACACCAAAACTCCATAGGCTGGAGTTTAATCGATTCCAAACACCAAAACTCCAAAGGCGCAGATCCTGGAGCTCCAATGATTAAGGAAATCTAGGAATGTGTTCCCTGTTATTTAATGCAGATTCCTGATATTGGTAAGCAGATCCAATATTTGAGGGATTTTGGTGGGGAACATTTCCTCCTTTCATGGGGAATTCTTCCTAATCAATTTTTATAAGTACTAGTCAAATTTCCACTCATTAGGGGAATTTTGAGGTCTAAAATGGGCCTCCTAAGGAAATTATAAAATAATAGTGGAAATAATAAAATAATATTAGATTACATCATCAAATTTTAGAGGGAAAAAAGGAAAAACTAATGTTTCAACTCGTATTTTCAACTTATCTCCATATGGGTTTACTCAAATTTCAAGCAGAAACACTCGTTGGATGCAAAATTTGATTCCTCATCCAATGAATACCCATGTTGCATACTTTTTATGGACCCTACTATACAAAAAATGAGAAATACATGAACAACGTGATTGCAATCACGTTTTTTTCATGTATTTCTCATTTTTCGTGTATCAGGGTCCATCGAAAGTATGCAACATGGGTACTCCTTGGATGAGGAATTAAATTTTTCATCCAACAAGTACTCCCACTTGGAATTTGAGTAAAACCTTAGGAAGATAAGTTCAAAATATGAGTTGAAAAGTAGTTTTATTTTTTTATTATTTTTAATCCTTTTACTTTTTTACTCCAGAAATGGTGAATCCTCCCCCATGGTTGACATCATCATCTTGAATCATATTGGTTCGTTTAAAGTTTATTTTGGTTGTACATTTTTCTTAGAAGACCCATTTTAGACCTCAAAATTCCCCTAATCATCATTTCTTGCAGGGATGTAATTGTATTGATGGAAATAATAAAGATTGGTGTCATGTTCAACTTCTAAATCTTGCTCTTCTTCATAGGACTATGATTTTCCTTGGGCATGGCCATCCCAGGAGCCTTAGAGCCCTTTTGTATCATTTACTTTTCTTCCTTTCAATTCTTATTCACATGCATCTCTTGTTCTTGTTTTTTTTCTATTTCTGCATTTAGTATTGATGATTTCTTATTGTAGGATTGGGTTAAATGGTTGAAGTAAGTTATTTTGTAGGATCACAAGAATAATTTCATCCTTGGAACAACTTTGGAATTTCATAGTAATCATTGAGCTACTTGGATTAGTTTTCTTATTCCTGAATCTAGATTTCTGGAAGTCCCTTGTGGCAAATAATAATAAATTTCTGCTATTTTTTATAACATGCTAATGAGATTCAATCAAGTTTATTCCACTTGTAATAGATCACAAGAAATTCTATTTAATAACAAAATTTACCCCATTGCATTTGCACTTGATTAGGTTAGGCATTTGATAGATTTACTAGCTCACCAGTTCTCGAATTTCTAGATTTTAGACTAGTAATTGTCTGTTATTTTTTAGCATGGATTAATAGAGGTATTTTTGAGTGATTCCACTTGAATGAATACCTAATACATCCTATTCAATAAAAAAATTTGTCCCATCCAATTTGAGTTTGATTTTCTTAGCCATTCGATGAATTATAACTTCATGTAGTAAACTTGTAACATCATGTAGTTTCCTCTAGTACTCTTCCAGTGTGTATATACTTACCCAGATTTGCTCAAAAGATTGGTTTTGGTCCCTTAGGGTTGAATCATGACCCCTATGTTCAAAATAAATGGTTGAGGAGGGATAAAAACCACTTAGGACTTTCCTTTTTATCCATGCAAAAAAACATCTAAGTGATTTGGGTTAATGGAAAATTTTATGAATTGGATAATACAATGATGATTTTCTTGATTGCCACACTCAATGAACTTTGTTAATGGATATAAACTCATTTAAATGTAATGGTTGATAGTTAGTTCATGATATTTAATTTATGCAATTAGAATATGTTTGTTTCCTTGTATTTTCTTTCTTGCAATAGGTTAAGGTTTCCATTTCGAGCATTTCATTTTCTGTAATTAGTTTAGGATTTGATTTCATTACATGCACTCCATTACATCATGAAAGCAAAGGAAAGACACATTGTATGTTGCATACATACTGCCAATACCTCTTAAGTTTGTACAAACCTTGGGTTAATAATTAAAGTTGGTAGCCTTGGGAGTTGCAACATTCTTGCTGCAATACTGAGGCTTATCATTTTTTGGTGTTGTTGTCGGGGAGGTGTCAAAGTATGCATTGTATTCTTCCCTAATTGATTCATTTTTTTTTACTTTCTGCAAAAAGAAAAAAATTGCATTAGGAATATTTCATTTCAAGAAGAGAAAATTTCATTGCATTAGCATTCTTATTCAAAAAGAAAAAAATCTACAACACCAACCCCCCCATTTGATCACGTGGTGCAGTAAGAGCCACATCACTATCCACTTTTGTAGGTAGAAGAAGAAGAGATGGCAGAGAAGCTAGGATAAATGGATGGAGATGATGACAATGAGGAAGATCCTCTTGGATTTCCCATTCAAGATACTAATGTTAGTGTGCACATGAAGAACATCCCTCCATATTTTCTTCCAAACTTTCATGGTCTAAGGTCAGAGGATATGAAAACCTTTCTCTTTGAATTTGAAATCCTTTGTAGATCTTATAGTTACTCACTAAACACTCAAAAGCTGAGATTGTTTCTAGAAACATTTAAGGATAGAGCTCTTAAATGGTTCATGAGTTTAAGGACTAATTCAATAAGATCATGGAATGATATGAAAAATATATTTCTAGACAAATATAAAGATCATGATCTTAAGGAAGAAATCTTTAGAATGAATAAAAAAGAATATGAAATCCTTGAGTATCTAATAAAGAGGTTCATGTATAATGTTAAGAGGGGAAAACTACATCATTTAGGATCTGGCACACTAAAAACCCTCTTACTTAGAACAATTAGGGATGAGTGGATTCATCTCCTCGATCTCATGAGTAGAGGAGATGTATACCAATTTTCATTTGAAGACATTTGTGAAACATACAAACACATATCAAGGGGAAGGGAAAGAGTAAGTAAATCAGTATCATGATTGGTAAGTCAAGCTAAACTTGGAAATTTGTTAATGACTTTAAAACATAAATTCTTAGCAATCTAACCAAACAAATAGAAATGTTAAGAATGCAAGATGAGGAAAAATAAGATGTTGATATTTGTGTTGTCTATGCATAATCACATGCTATTAAATATTTCCCCTCATTGCCAAGGTTGAAGGAAGTTTACCAAGAGGATAATGGGGCAAGTCAATTGCCAATGCAACTATGTTATGTGGCTCCAAGAGGACCATGGTATCCTATTCAAACTGATATGATGCAAGTGCCTAATTCACAATTTCAATCTTATGCACATCCATCTCAAAGTAATTGGAACACACCCTTTCCTTGGAAACCTTGGCCATCTCAACCCAAAAACCAATCTTGGCAACAAGGTTGGCAAGGAACTTAAGGGAGTCACCCACATATACTCAATATTTTCATGAATATCTTCCATACCCAAATCCATGTTATCCCTACCATTCATGTCCACCACAACCACAACCCCAACCACATCCATCTCAAATATCCACTCCCACTCAACTACCTGCACCACTATTTTCGAACCCACACAATGAAGTAGCTTAGCCCACTTACAATGTTGAGGTACAACACTTCCAAGCATCTCCTCTTGATCTAAATGGTATTCATCTTAGCTCTGAAAGAGTATCACAAAAAGAGATTCTCTTGATATCATTGAAGGACAACGTGCATAAAAAGAAGATTTAAATGAGAAGACCAAAGAATCATGGGTTGCACTTGAAGAAGAGCAGACATCAGAATCAGAGATTGGGAAAATGCCCTCATGTTTACCATCATATCCTCTATCTGTTCAAGAGAATAATCATCAAAAAGAAGAAGATCTGAATTTCATGGAAGAAGAAGACATCCAATATGATCCAAATCAGCAAGTGGACCAGGGGCATCACAACTATATTGAAATATGGTTCTAGACAATAAGTAAGTTGCAACAATACTCTCTTCTTCAATTGTGATTGATATCATCAAAGTTGAAACATCTGGTCTCTTACATTCACATATTCTCGTCTAAAATGATTTTGAGCCTATACATGATCCGAATTGGATCCTTAAACATTTCCATGACTGTTTCAAATTATGTCAAGCTTCAAAATCTTATGAATATCGAGCTTATCAGAAATGACCTCTGGACAATGGCAATTTGTGGCTATCACGGAACAACGAGGGCCCTCGGTCAAAGCGCGCTGATCGTTGGCCCATGGAGACCAGGCATGGACGCAAATTGGAAATCGGAAGCCCATATCCAAAAGCAGAGGCATTTTCTGATACGCAATTAGTGCAGGGAAAAACTCTCAGTAAAGGAAAGCCCTGAGTGCTTGGTCATGGGGAAAACATGAAACAGTGCGAAAACCATCAGAAGGCGGGTCCTGCGCCCAAAACCGACAGGATATCGCGTGCACTTCAAGCAGTAAGCGGGTTTGGACAAGTTCAAAGCGATGCCACACACGAGGTGACACGCGTCCAACAAATGAGAGAGAAAACCACTTACATCGCATCAGTAATGGTTGAGAAACTTACTCGCGCGATATAGATGGAGACCGTAAGATCTGGAGGCTCCAGATCAACGGCAGAGAATCAACTCGATGGAAGACCGGATTTGACGGGGAAATAGACTGAGGTACATGAGATTTGAGGTCCGACATGACCAATGAGTTGGCAGAGGAATCAATTTCACGGGCGATCTTAGGGCAACGGAAAGAATGACCGTTCAAAGAGAACTGACACTCAGTTTGTGAGGAAAAAGGTGGCCACCTCTCTGTGAAGTGTTACACAACGATGATGACGCAGAGCAGGGGAATTCCAGTGGATAGAGGTAGGTGATCCAGAGAGCCGGGAAGTGGAAATGAATAGTTAGGGAGCAGATTGGCTTTAAGCCACGAACAGACAAAGAACAGAGGGGGGACAGAAGTAGAGAAAGAAGTGAATTGTAGAGAACAGAGAAGCCGAGCTTACCTGCAGAGCAAAGGCAACATTGAGCAGACAAAGAGAGTCCGAGAGTCTGTGAACTCTAGAGAAGGCTTGAGAGGTTCAAGCAACTCCTCTGTGTATACCTGTCAAGTATTGAGTACCAAATTGGACTCATACCACTGAGACCAGTTGAGGTCGAGATTCAATAAGGGGAGTCTGTGTACTCTAGAGACTTGGGGGATCCAAGTACAGTCCTACTGATCATTCTCTGTTAAGTGAGACTCAAATTGAGCTCCTTGTTGTAAAAACTCTGCTTTAAGACACAATAGAAGAGGCCACCAATGAAGGCTGGACTAGGAGATGTAGCCCAAGAGGATTGCGTGAACTCCTTATTAAATTTGTTGTGTTTTTGTATTTGCTTACTGTGTTTCTCTTACTGTTTCAAGTGCCTGTGTATTTCACAATCTTATCAATCCGTTGCTTAAAATAACATATGCACACCCCAGCACATGGGTCTATAATACCTTCATTAATTAACTGAGATCATTCACGAGTGATTTTCAGATCAAGTGGTATCAGAGCTTCTAGGTTGTTTAAGGTTAGACAAGCTTGTGCTGGATTTTATTGTTGAATGCTAACTAGATCAAAGCTTAAATTAGGAGAAGGAGAGTTGGTCGAAACTAACCTGGAGATTGGAAGAGTCTATCCTTAGAAGAAAATGTTAGAAGAAAGTCCCTTGGGACCAGAGCCCCAATTTATATATAGTTTCCTAGCCATGAGGTCCATGGTAGAGGAAATGTATAAGGACTTTAGGAAACATAAATATGAAGATTCATCAGGCTCCAAGCAAGATAAAGGAGAAGAATAATCTCTCCTCCATGACCACTCAAAAGGCAAAGGGAAAGAAGAAAGCTTTATCACACCTCCTAATAGCCCTGAACATAAAAAGAAGACATCTTTGATTAAATTAGATGTTAAATTTGATTTACCAATATATGATGGAGAGCTGAATGCAGAGAAGATGGATAATTGGATCAGACAAATTGATGTTTATTGCAGAGTGTAGAGTATCGACTCAGACAAAAGTAAGATTCAGTCTACGCCTCGGAGGCACTGCCTTGGTATGGTGGGAAGGAAGGACACAAGATGAAATGAAGAAACATGGTAAGATTCTTTCTGTCTAGAGTGAATTTGTTTATGCAATCAAAAAGCAGTTCTATCCACTAGCTTACATGCAGCAAGCCATGATGAGCTAGCAAACCCTTCGCCAATTCAAAGGGAAAAGTGTACAGGGTTACACCCAAGAATTTAGGAAGAGAGCTTTGATTCTAGGAATTTCATTAGACTCACCTGAGACTCTGTTGAAGTACATAGGTGGTCTACGTAGCTACATGAGGAACACTATCCTCATTTTTAATCCCACTAGTATAGATGAGGTATCTGTTCAAGCTACGCATTTAGAAGCTAGAGGAAAGAATGGGAACCCAGAAGTTGGAGGATCATCCAAGCCCATTGCAAGCAAGAATAAGGAGAAAAGAAAACAGAAATGCAAAGAGAGGAAGGCCAACAATGCACAGAAAAGCAAGTTTTCATGCACTCACTGTAAGAAGGATGGGCATGATGATGAGCATTGTTGGATTCTACATCCGGAGCTGAGACCTAAGAAGTTCGAGGGAAGAAAGAAGAAGGCTGCTGTAGCTATTCAGAAAGATTTGGGGTCGGACTCACGAGATGAAACAACCATTGCAACCACAGGTATAAAAGGTAAAGATTTTGAAGCATCTACTAATAATTCTACACAATCTATTAATGATGAAGAAAATGAGAGAAAAAGACATGAGCTTTTCCATATTCATGTTATTTCCAAGCATCAAAAGATTGATACTTTGTTTGATAGTGACTCACAAGTAAATTTAATTTCTAAAGCAATTGTAAAGAAGTTGGGATCACTGACTACACCTCACAAGAAACCATACCCATTATGTTGGTTAAGTGATAAAGCACAACTACAAGTGACTAGACAATGTAAACTTAAGTTTACTTTTGGGTCAACATTTGTAGATGAGGTTGAGTTAGATATAGTTCCTCTGGATATATGTGGAATTGTTTTAGGAAGTCCTTACTTGTATGATAGAAAAGCTATTTTCTATAGAGCTAAGAACAAGTATCTACTCATTAAAGATGGAATCGAATACTTTGTAAGAGCTCATAAGCTCAAGAATAATTATACTCTCATAAACTCAGGGCAGATGAAACAAATTGTAAATTCATGCAAACAATTTTTACTGATGGTTGTAAAGGAAAAGAAACCTGATAAAACCAATGTATTTGAGGGATGTGATGCTAAACAACAAGCTAATTTAGAAAAAGTTGTTTCAGAATATGATATCTTGTTTCAAGAACCTAAAGGTCTGCCACCCAAAAAGGAAATAGTGCATGATATTAATTTGCAGCAAGATGCTCCATTGCCTAACATTGGAATGTACAGGTTGTCCGCTTTAGAGAATGTAGAAATCAAGAAGTAGGTGCAGGAGTTGCTCGATAAGGGGTTCATTAGACCTAACACATCACCATGTGGGTCTCCAATCGTTTTGGTGAGAAAGAAAGATGGCTTGTGGAGAATGTGCATTGATTACCGAGCACTGAATAAGATAATGATTAAAAATCATTATCCCCTTCCTCAAATAGATGATTTATTAGATCAACTGAAAGAAGCTGTTTATTTTTCCAAGTTAGACTTGCATAGTGGATATCATCAGGTTAGAGTTGCAGAACAAGATGCATGGAAGACTGATTTCAAAACAAAGTAGGGATTGTATGAGTGGTTGGTTATGCCTTTTGGCTTAACTGATGCTCCTGCTACTTTCATGAAAATAATGAATGATGTACTCAGACCTTTTCTTGATGATTTTGTTATTGTATATCTAGATGACATTCTTATATTTAACAAAATGTGGGAAGAACATTTAAAGCATGTTAAGCAGACACTAGATGTTTTGAAAAGATAAAAACTTCATGTTAAACTCTCAAAATGTGAATTTGGCAAAACATCTTTGAATTATTTGGGACATATAGTAGGGGGTGGTGAATTGAAGATAGATCCCTCTAAGGTTGCAGTAACTATAAACTGGCCTAAACCCAAATCTGCTACAGAAGTGAGAAGCTTCTTAGGAGCAGCACAATATTGGAGAAAGTTCATTTCTAACTTTTCCTTAATTGCAGCTCCCTTACATGATTTAACAGGATTGAACAAGGTGTTTTAGTGGGGAGGCAAATAGCAGAAAGCCTTCAATGCCTTGAAACAAAATATTAGTACAGCACCAGTACTAGCGCTGCCTGATCTTCAAAGACCATTTGAGATCCAAATAGATGCTAGTGACTATGCCATGGGAGTAGTGTTGATACAACACGGTAAACCCATATGTTATCATTCTGAGACATTTAATTCTTCAGTAGTTAACTATCCCACATATGATGAAGAATTATATGCATTAGTACAGAGTATGAAAAAGTGGAAACATTACTGAATGGGCAAAGAGACAGTTATACATACTGATCATCAACCACTTCAATATCTACACTCCCAAACTAAGTTGCAACAATCAAGACAATATAGATGGATGGATTTTCTACAACAGTTTCATTTAGTCATCAGATATAAAAAAATGCATACACAATAAAGTTGTAGATATGTTATCTAGACCAATTATAAATGCATCTACTATACTTAAGCATAACTTAGTATTGCATGAGAGCTACATTGAACAATATGCTCAAGATATAGATTTTAAAGATGTATATGAAACTTTAAGTCAAGGAAAATGAGTAGAAGAATTGGATTATCATGTTAAGAACCGACTCTTGTATCATTTTGGGAAGCTATGCATTCCACAAATTGAAAGAGTAAAGATAATTCAAGAAGCACACACTTCTCTAATATCAGGTGACTTTGGGGTGAGTAAAACGGTTGCACAGTTGCAAAGATTTTGTTATTGGCCAAAAATGAATGAGACAATTTCCAGATATGTAAGAGGGTGTACCATGTGTGCTAAAAGCAAGCCCAACAATAGAAAACTAGGCTTGTACACTCCACTTCCAGTTCCTTCTCATCCTTGGGAAAGTATTTCCATGGACTTTGTTGGAGGACTGCCTAAATCTAGGAAAGGTCATGACTATTTATATGTTGTTGTGCATTGGTTCAAGAAAATGTGTATTTTGATACCTTGTAACAAACATATTACAGCTGAACAAACTGCAAAGTTGTCCTTTCAGCATGTATGGGTTCATCTTGGATTACCCACTTCCGTTGTATCTGATTGAGACACTCGATTTGTTGGGAAGTTTTGGTCGAGTCTATGGGAACTGATGGACACCAGACTGAAGAAAAGCACAACCTTTTATCCACAAATAGATGGCCAGACTAAAGTGATCAACAGGACAATGATCTAGTTGCTCAAAGGCTATTGCAGTAAACATCCCAAACTTTTGGATGAACATTTGTGTTATGTGCAGCATGCTTACAATCGAGCAAAACATTCTTCTACACAAAGATCTCCTTTTGAGACCTGTTTTGGTTTCACACTAAGGTCTACCTTGGATTTTTTCTTTGGTAAAGACATAGTAGTTGATGGACACAGTGATGTGGACAAGGCAACCAAGTTCATTGAACAAATCCAAGAGATCCACCAAGCAGTACAGGAACAACTGGAAAAGAGCTAAGCCAAATACAAGGCAAGGCATGACAAGCATCAGATGGAGCATAGTTTCCAAGTTGGTGATCAAGTCTGGCTGTATATCAATAGGGACAGAATGCAACGTGAAGGTAAAAAGCTCAAGCTGATAAGGTATGGACCTTTCAAAATACTTGAGAAAATTGGTGAGAATGCTTTTCGCCTTGATTTACCAGCTTACATGCACATCTACTCAGTCGTTAATGCAGACAGCTTGAGGCTATTTGAACCTTCATTAATTGAATATCCCAAAGAGTAGAGTCAATTGCCTTCTATTGATGACCTGTTACCTAAATATCTCAATGAATTGCAGGAAGACACAGTTCTGGACAGGAAGGTGAGGACGGCGCACAGGGGAGATGTTGAATACCTCAAGATTGGACTCAAGGGTGCAAAGCCAAGCAGTGCAAAATGGATAGAGATTGGATAATTGAGACAACTATACCCTCACTTAGTCGATGCTTGAAAACCAACTTTTGGTGGTCCAAAAGCTTTTTCAGTGGGAAGGCCGTGATCTAAATTGGATCCTTAAACATTTCCATGATTGTTTCAAATTATGTCAGGCTTCAAAATCTTATGAATAACAAGCTTATTAGAAATGACCTCTGGACAATGGCAATTTGTGGCCAGCACGGAACAATGAGGACCCTCGGTCAAAGCACGTTGATCGTTGGCCCATGGAGACCGCGCATGGATGAAAATTGGCAATCGGAAGCCCAGATCCAAAAGTAGAGGCAGTTTCAACTCTCAGTAAAGGAAAGCCTCGAGCGTTCGGTCATGAGGAAAACAAGAAACCGTGCGGAAACTATCAGAAGGCGGGTCCCACGCCCAAAACCGGCAGGATATCACGTGCACTTCGAGCGGTAAGCGGGTTTGGTTGAGTTCAACGCGATTCCACACACCAAGTGACACGTGTGCAGTGGATGAGAGAGAAAACCACTTACATCACGTGAGTAACGGTCGAGCAACTTACTTGCGCGATATAGACGAAGAGCGTAGGATCTGGAGGATCTAGATCAACGACGGAGAATCAACTTGATGGAAGACTGGATTTGACGGGGAAATAGATTGAGGTACATGAGATTTGAGGTTTGACATGACCGATGAGTTGGCAGAGGAATCAGTTTCACAGGCGATCTTAGAGAAACATAAATAACGACTGGTCAAAGAGAACTGACACTCAGTTTGTGAGGAAACAGGTGGCCACCTCTCTGTGAAGCGTTACAAAGTGATGATGACGCAGAGCAGGGGAATTCCAGCGGACAGAGGCAGGTGATCCAGAGAGCCGGGAAGAAGAAACGAACAATAAGGGAGAATATTGGCTTTAAGCCACGAATAGAAAAATAACAAAGGGGGGACAAAAGTAGAGAAAGAAGTGAATTACAGAGAACAGAGAAGCCAAGCTGGCATGCAGAGCAAAGGCAGCATCGAGCAGACAAAGATAGAGACAGAGAGAGTCCGAGAGTCTGTGAACTCCAGAGAAGGCTTGAGAGATTCAAGCAACTCCTTTGTGTATAACTGTCAGGTATTGAGTACCAAATTGGACTCATACCACTGAGACCAGTTGAGGTCGAGATTTAGTAAGGGGAGTTTGTGTCTCTAGAGACTTGGGGGATCCAAGTACAGTCCTACTGATCATTCTCTGTTAAGTGAGACTCAAATTGAGCTCCTTGTTGTAAAAACTCTACTTTAAGACACAATAGAAAAGGCCACCACTGAAGGCTAGACTAGGAGACGTAGCCCAAGAGGATTGGGTGAACTCCTTATTAAATTTGTTTTGTTTTTGTATTTGATTATTGTGTTTCTCTTACTGTTTCAAGTGCCTGTGTATTTCGCAATCTTATCGATCCGTTGCTTAAAATAACATAGGCACACCCCAGCACATGGGTCTGTAATACCTTCATTAAATAACTGAGATCATTCACGAGTGATTTTCAGATAAACACATGAATTTATCTGTCATCCAATTATGCAAGTGGCTTCATTGGAAATATTCCTCCACTTGAAAATGATTTTATTTTTTCAAGTAGAGTAGGATAAGAAAAGAAATGAAAAATGAAAAATAAGAGAAAAAATAAAATCTAATGTGAAAACCTCCTTTGAGGCATATGAGATTGGCTCATTGATTGAAAACCTCCATGAGGCAGTCAATGGGTTGTAAAAAAGAGAAAAAGAAAAGATCCTAGGTGAAAACTGATGCAGGAGCATTCAACCCAAGAGAAAATCATTGTAATTAAGTAGACATAGGGGGTCATGTATTTTAAGGAAGTTGGATTCCTAAGTGATGAATTAATGTAATATTTAAGCTTTTGAGTGCATAGAATAGAAATTAATTAGATAATGCGAGGAAGTTGTAAATGCTCTCGAATTAAAGGAGAACATGAGTGGTGAATAATGACAAGAGTCAGAAGTCAGTTATGACTCTTAGAACAGTTCCATGATTTGAGGAACTAGAGATAGTACTTAGGAATTAATTGAAGTAGAAGTGGACATAGAGGACTTCGGAGTCAGTTTAGTAGATTTAGGAATTGAACCAGAATCAGTTCAATGAAACTTGCTGGTATAAATGTAAGCCAACAAGCAGAGTAGAAAAGGAGGCCACTAATATTGAAGAATAGGCTTGTGAGAGACAGAGAGTCTCGAATGTAATCAATTGTTCATATTTATATACAGAGGTTCATTTTGGTACTATGTAAATGTGTGAAATAAGTGTGTAATGATTGATTATGCTTGAATTCGTAGGTTCTGTAACAGAGGTTGTAGGAAAAATTTTGAAGAAATATGCAAAGGAGAAGAACGATTCGGAGGAATCGTAAGGGATCATTGAATCCACTTGGATGATTAGAGTGAAACTCTGAAGAGAAGGCGATATAAGAATTCGCAGAAGACATGCTCAGGAAGAGTGCACAGTGAAATATCAGAAGACCTAGAACCTTTGAATAAACCTGAACCACAAAGGTAAATTGAAGAAGTAGCGTAAATAAATAAGTAAACAGAGTAGCGGAGAAGTGAAGTATGGTTGCATAGTAGTTGTTGGATCTTTAAGATCAACAGTTGGGATCAAATTGGAACCAGAAGGTTGCATCGCAATCATCCAAAGGGAAGAATGAACCTTGGGAAAAGGAAAGAGAGATTTGCGATTTGGTAGCCAGACCCGAAACCTTATCAAATGTAACCGATAATCTTATCGGGTCCGTAAGGCATATCGGATCGGCGGTTTCAAGTGGAAGAGGTCGAACAAAGGATATGTCGATACACCGATAGCGATAAAGCGCTGATCAGCGATTGGAGAAATGCTGTAGAACGGTTGCAAGGTGTGGAACCGATGAAGTTATAGTGGCGAGTGTATAATATTTGAGATCCACTATATGTGTATTCGGAGTGTTTTTCCCTTGTATTCCTTTGTATTTTGTTAAAGTTTTATGCCCAAGTCTTTTAAGACTAAAGCGTTATTCAAACGCTTCCGATAGTTGCATATTAGAGGGGAAGGGGTGATGAGGCACATATGTAATGTGACCGCGGAAGAGCCGATACCCGTTGCGATAAAGGTAAACCTCGAGAAATGCGCCAAGGCCGTACCAAGGTGGAAAAGGTATGTTTGCATATATATTTCCTTTGTAATTAGTTTATAAAGGATTAGGCGTGGGTATATGGGATTTTATATATAAGTCCAATGATGGAAGGTTTATTGTGTTAAAATATATGTAACCAATGTTAAGAGGGAAAGGTCATATATGTACGGTTAAAGGGATAATGAAGGCTATGAGAAGGGGTTTTAAAGTCCCGAGAAGAAGGATTTGAATGAAAATTCAGAAATAAAGGTTAATGAGGGTTTAAGTGGGGTGATTAATTTCCGATATAAAGAAAAATGTGGGTTAATGTTTAGACTCTGTTAAGTCCATGAATCATTCAATATGAGACTAAAAGAGGGCCTTAACCATTTATGGTTGAAGATTTGACTCCTTTGAGAGTTAAATACCTGGGGAAAATGTGTGGATGCATTTTACATGCATACTGTGGGTATAAGCGGGGGTAACCCTACATCATTTGGTATCAGAGACAGGTTTGTAATAGAGCGGGGAAAGATTTCTGATGAAAAGGAGTTTTCACACAGAAGAAGGTAATGTGCACAAGTTAATTGATGAATGATATAGGCTACAACAGAAGATTGTAGGGGAACTTTTGGATTTCTTGGGAGATTGTACCAGTTCTAGTAGAAGGCTTGGAGTAGACAGGAATAGAGGATTCCTTCAAGAAAAGTGAGAGCAAGATTGCTTAGTACAAGTTTTGAAGGAAAGAGGACTTGGAGACCCAACAGATGATAATCCATTCAAAGTACAAAAGAATGGGAGAATAAGATCATACATAGATCTTGGAGGTAAGATAGTATGTTTTGTTTCAAATTGAAATGGAAGATTGTGGTTGCAAATGAAACATCTCAGTAAAGGACAACAAGAGAAGCTGTGAGAGGAGAAGTAGATGTGTTCTTAAAGACAGAGTAAGGAAAACACTCTGAAGAAAAAGTGGCAGTGAACTTGAAAAATCCAACAAGAGATTGGACAGAGAGGACAACTGAAGTGTTCTCAAGAGAGAGTGAGAGATTGCAGAAGCCTAGAAGAAGCAAAGGTGTTGTTTAAGAGGAGGTTCCAGACAGAGGACCCGTTCTTACCAAAAGACTGAGTGAGGAGAGCTTAGTGAGGTAATATTACAGCGAGGAGGACAAGCTGTTGTAGAGGCTTATTTCAGATGAGTGAGGAGCTCATGAAGGAAGAGGAGAAGAAGATGACTACTGATAGTCATAGCAAGGGTTCAGAGATAAGCCACAATAGAAGATATGAGAAGAAGAATGCCAAAGCAGATGGCAAGAGATTGAGTCAAGAGGAGATTGACAAGGAGTTGGCTGAGATAAGAAAAGAACTTGATGTGTTAACAATGTGGCTAGAAGAAAACTAGAGACAAGGTTGCGTATTAAGGAAGAAGCCAGTGGTATGGCATGAGATGCAAAGAAGGATACAACAAAAGCAAATAAAGTGGTTGAGGGAAAAACTCAAGGAAGTTGAGTTAGAAATGGAAGAGTCCATTTGTGAACCAAAACAGGGAGAAATTATGGGAGAAAGTGAAGATGAAGACTTGAAGATTGAAACTTCAAGTGAGACCAAAGGGTCACGTGGTTTTAAATCTGACAATTTGTGCATGTTTTTAGGTGAAACATGTAAAGAAAGACAATTTGATGATATTGTCATAAAGGAGAAAGAAGACAAGCATAATATAAATTTTTTTCTGGAAGAAGATGAGATAGATAGCTCTCATATACAATTGGGGAAAGATGTCAAGCAACCAAGTGAAGGGCTTAAAGAGATTGAAGAGGAGACCACCGAAGAATTTTTGAGTCATAAAGAGAACTTGGAACAACAAGGAGATATGATGGCTGAAGCATCTAGTGAGACCATAGGCTCTTATGTTTTTAAAACTGATAGTTTGTGTATGATGGCAGGTATTGCAGGAGAAAAGCAACCTATTGAAGATATGTTCAGAGTAGATGAAGATTTAGAAGTAAAAGGTGACAAAGAAAACTTCTCAGAAGAAGAAGAATTTGACTGCATACAGAAGAAAAAGTCTATGGATGAGTCTAAAGAAGTTGTCATAGAGATGAAGAATCAGGATCTTATTCTAATGAAGAATGAAGGAATACTGTCTCAGAAAGGTAATCAAATGAGTTTGATTAATGTTATTGATGAAAACCAAATATAGGAGAATGTTAATGCAGATGGTGAGACAAGGATAACTCTAGGAGAAGAGTTATAGAGGGATAGCAAGGCAAAATGTACTGAAGAAAAATAGACTATGTTAGATGAAAACATAGTAAAGGATCATCAATTCACCATGATGATTGGCACAATGGAAATAGCCATGGAAACTATTGAGAAAGTCAGTAAAAGGGAAGGACATCTATTGAAAGATGTTAAGAAGGAAGAAATCTATGCAAAAGACTTAGCAAAGGAAAAAAAGGACATCTGATGATTTATCAATAACAAAGGAAGGTATGGAGAACTGTGTAAAATTTCCAAAATCTACTCCAATTGAAATTATTGAGTTATATAGAAAATTAGATTTTCAAAGAAGGGAGTTGGAAAAATAGAGAATAGATGTTCAAGAGAGATTGTTGAAAAAGGAAAACAAAAACATTGTCATGAATGACAATCATAAGAAAAAGGAGATGGATATGAAAGTTCAGTGGATTGACACTGCAAAGGAAGGAGTTCACTACGATGGACAAGAGCAGGAAGACATCATTAGAGTAGATGATGTGGAAGAGAGACTAGTTGACAGTCTCATGAGTTCTTTTGAGAATTCAAAACAACATACTGATGTGCTGACAGAGGAGAAAGAAACAGAGCAGCAAACTGAATTGTTGCCAAAGGAATATAAGGCACAAAAGTCTTATGTTTTTTATTTTAACAAGTGTTTTTTGAGTGCAGGTTTTGTTGCAAATGCTAGAGGAAATTTGGCACAGATGAGCAACCAAATAAAGATGAAAAAGGAAGATTATGTGGAAGAATTTCATCCATGGAACAGAGATTCTCAATTGCTGGAGAGAATGTTGGACATTCATGATTCAATGCAGACATAAATAATCATGAAAGAAGGTAAGGATGAAAGGGAGGCAGTCAGCATAGGAGTCACAACAAAAGTTGAAGTAAGAGTAAGCAAAGCAAAAGTTAGAACAAGAGCAAAAGAAGAAGAAAAAGTAAACCAAGAGCTACAAAGTGAAAGTAACCAGCAACAATTTGAAGAGTTAGTGGACATCAACAACAACCTGAAGCAAAGAGAAAGAGGAAGAAGTAAGGGGCAAAACATGGACCAATCCAAGGATAAACTGGAGACAGAGATTGAAGAATTGTGGCAGTTAATGATGAAACAGGCCATAGGGAGGAGAATGATAGCAGCAGGAAAGATGATCAATCAGAGTATGAACCTGATTGACAAGGAGAAGAAGATGGAGCAAAAGATAGTAGAAGTGCAGCAGCAACAAAGGAACAAGACATTTGGACAGTTACAAAACAAAGTATGGGATCCAGGAAGACAAAGATCAGAAGACACATGATCAGGAGATCATGAATATTTTCTACTTTGGGAGTCTGATGCAGGAGCATTCAACCCAAGAGAAAATCATTGTAATTAAGTAGACATAGGGGGTCATGTATTTTAAGGAAGTTGGATTCCTAAGTGATGAATTAATGTAATATTTAGGCTTTTGAGTGCATAGAATAGAAATTATTTAGATAATGTGAGGAAGTTGTAAATGCTCTCGAATTAAAGGAGAACATGAGTGGTGAATAATGACAAGAGTCAGAAGTCAATTATGACTCTTAAAACAATTCTATGATTTGAGGAACTAGAGATAGTACTTAGGAATTAATTGAAGTAGACGTGGACATAGAGGACTTAAGAGTCAGTTCAGTTGATTTAGGAATCGAACCAGAATTAGTTCAACGAACCTTGCTGGTATAAATGTAAGCCTACGAGCAGAGTAGAAAAGGAGGCCAATAATACTGAAGAACAGGCCTGTGAGAGACAGAGAGTCTCGAATGTAATCAATTGTTCATATTTATATACAGAGGTTCATTTTGGTACTGTGTAAATGTGTGAAATAAGTGTGTAATGATTGATTATGCTTGAATTCGTAGGTTCTGTAACAGAGGTTGCAGGCAGAGTTCTGAAGAAATACGCAGAGGAGAAGAATGATTCAGAGGAATCGTAAGGGATCATTGAATCCACTTGGATGATCAGAGTGAAGCTCTGAAGAGAAGGCGATGTAAGAATTCGCAGAAGACAAGCTCAGGAAGAGTGCGCAGTGAAATAGCAGAAGACCTAGAACCTTTGAAGAAACCCGAACCACAAAGGGAAATTGAAGAAATAGCGTAAAAACATAAGTAAATAGAGTAGTGGAGAAGTGAAGTATGGTTGCAAAACAGTCGTTGGATCTTTAAGATCAACGATCGAGATCAACTTGGAACCAGAAGGTCGCATCGCAATCATCCAAAGGGAAGAAGCAAAGGAAAGAGCGATTTGCGATTTAGTAGTCGGACCTGTAACCTTATCAAATGTAACTGTTAATCTTATCGGGTCTGTAAGGCATATGGGATCGGTGGTTTCAAGTGGAAGAGGTCGGACAGTGGATATGCTGATACACCGATAGTGATAAAGTGCCAATCGGTGATCGGAGGTCGAGGCGATCAGAGCAGCACTGTAGAAGGGTTAGAAGGTGCGGAAACGATGAAGTTATAGTGGCGAGTGTATAATATTTGAGATTCACTATATGTGTGTTCAGAGAGTTTTTCCCTTGTATTCCTTTATATTGTGTTAAAGTGTTATGCCCAAGTCTTTTAAGACTAAAGTGTTATTCAAATGCTTTCGATAGTCACATATTGGAGGGGAAGGGGTGATGAGGCACATATGTAATGTGATCGCGGAAGAGCCGATACCCGATTGCGATAAAGGTAAACCTCAAGAAATGCACTAAGGTCGTACCAAGGTGGAAAAGGTATGTTTGCATATATATTTCCTTTGTAATTAGTTTATAAAGGATTAAGTGCGGGTATATGGGATTTTATATATAAGTCCAACGATGGAAGGTTTATTGTGTTAAAATATACGTAACCAATGTTAAGAGGGAAAGGTCATATATGTACGGTTAAAGGGATAATGAAGGTTATGAGAAGGGGTTTTAAAGTCCCGATAAGAAGGATTTGAATGAAAAGTCAGAAATAAAGGTTAATGGGGGATTAAGTGGGGTGGTTAATTTCCGATAGAAAGGAAAAGGTGGGTTAATGTTTAGACTCTATTAAGTCTATGAATCATTCCGCATGAGACTAAAAGAGGCCCTTAACCATTTATGGCTGAAGATTTGACTCCTTTGAGAGTTAAATACCTGGGACAAATGTGTGGATGCATTTTACATGCATACTGTGGGTATAAGTGGGGGTAACCTTGCATCAAAAACCTCCTTTGAGGCACCTAGGCAGACCTACTAGCTGAAAACCTCATTGAAGTGACTAATAGGCTTGGAAGAGAAAAGAAGAAAAAATAAAAATCTTTTCTCCTTGTATCTCTCTCTCATGAATGCAGGTGTTCTCCAACCTCTGCAAGCAATAAAAACAAGTAGCCACTAAAATAAACGTTGATCAAAAGCCTAGTCATAGGAAGTCAAATTTAGACTTTCTCCTCCTTTGCTCAGATACTCTAGAAGGATTGAGGCCATGCCTGTTATAGACATTTTTGTGCCTTACAGCATAGAGCATGAAATGTCAATAATCTAAGGGATCCAAAGTCCTTAAACATGTTGTTCTTACCCTTAGAGGAACAAGGTCAGCAAACCACAGCACTGTAAATCAGTTCTCCACTGAAAAACACTCAAAAACAGGTCAATTTTGGATCAAAGCAGCTGCTCCAAAGGCTACCTGCGCTGCATCGCAAGAGCAACAAAGGCTACCTGCGCTGCATCGCAAGTGCAACAAAGGCTACCTGCGCTGGGCGTACTTTGACATGTGGAGGAATCTTTTTCTCAATGTGCCAGTGCCCAGGAAGCTTCCAAAAAGACACTTGATCAAAAGATTCGCCTAATGATGAGTTAAGAGATTCTAAAACTCCAAGTGGAAGGTAGAAACTCCGAGTGAAGAACTGAAGAACAACTGGAGTTGAAGAGGACAACAAGTCACACATCAAGCTGACTTATCTTCACTCCAAAAATCTATATAAGGATCTCATCCCATGGGATCTAGAAGGCCAGAATTTAGTGCAAAGAATCGCTGTTGGTTTACAGTTGTGAGCATTGGGTGATTGCTTGAGGGAGGTGAAGAAGAGATTTCTCTCCGTCGGGAAGGTGATGCTGGATTGGACCTCTCATGGTTGTATCACCGCCTGAACCTTACTTCCATGTATTAATAAAGCTTTTGAGGTTCTTCTATTCGCATGTGTTTCAATGGTGTATTGTCTTACTTGCGTCTTTGATTTATGCTAATCCTTGAATCGATTATGAATGCATGCTTCTTGTAGTTTCCTCTCTTTGTCTTGTTTGCAGGATCTCGTGTAGCTGGGCCCGTGAAAAGACTTGGAGCTGGGAGCAAGCGGCAATCAAAGGAGATTGGATCGACCATTTGCGCAAGACATTGGTAAGTGGATCTCTTCCTTTTATCTCTTGCATGTCATAAAGAAGAAACTTTAGATAGCTTTGCTTTCAGCTGTTGCTAAGGAACTGTCACCCTTAGAGTGGGTTAGGGTCATTCCGAGTTGGATACTTTCCCCCACAACAGACTGGCGACTCCACTGGGGATCGTGTCTTGTTGGTAGCTTGTGTTTCTTGCTATTCTTTTCTTAAACAAAAGGGTACCGAATCGAAAACTGCATTCGAGTTCTTCGAATGCAAAGTAGAGGGCAGCTACTCTAGCCCAGTGCTGGGCATGTTTATGATTTGAAGAGCTGATCCACAAGGACTCTTTTTAGCTCTTTGTGATAGTGTTCATCTTCCTTTAATCATCCTCTAGAGTATACTTGACTGATAGCAACTGATTTGGCCAAAAACTGATCATTTTTGAGCAAACTGTGAGCCGGAATCTGAGAGAGACGAGAGTTGTCTCGTTCAGTGCAGCTGCAACAAAGGCTACCTGCACTGCAACGCAGGTCCCGAAGGGGCTACCTGCGCTGCATCTCAGATTGACAGTGCAGCACCTGCGCTGATCCAGTCTTGCCTTGTGCAGCTTGGATTCTCCACTGTCTGTTGCCCAGTTTTCAGTACTGTTTTTGTAGCCTGTTGTCAACCTGTATACCCAGCTGAAACCACTTCTCTTTTCCTTCATTCTGCCTCAGTTGTGTGAAGAAACCGTGATTGTTCTTATTGTATTTCTTGCTGTCATTCACAGTTTCCCATAGCGAAAGTGAACTAGTCTTGCTATGACCTCTTGAATCTAGACCTGTGAGAAAGTGTCGTTGTGATTCTAAGAGTTAGTTTATTGCTGTTCATAGCTGCTTGAGCATTTGCTTTCGTTATATGGTTCGAATCTCATTATTTCTTGTGATTGAAACGAGTAAATCTTAAGGTGTTCTTTTGATTATTGGACAATACTTGTTTGTTTTCGCTTGAAATTGAATTCGAAATCGTACAACAGCTTTCTTTTTGTCAGACACCAAACATTAAGAAAGAAGAAAAGAAATACTTGCATTGTGCATGTGCATTTTGACAGTTTGCATGTCGATTTAGGAAAAGTGCATCAGTGTGTGCTCTATGATCTGTTTGAAAAGATGATGTTTTTCTTTTCCTTCAGTAGTTAAGGTTTTCATAAGTTGAAAGAATTGAAAAAACTTGCTTATCATTCTTAGACTGCATTTAGGAGTTGTCTCATACATCACGTGGTGATCCATAAAGGCAAACTGCTAAGCAAGATCAACCTAAAAAGAACTGAATTTATCTAACAACGCTTTGAAACATAACGAAACACAGTAGAGGTCTAGGTAGAGACGTGAACCGGTGTCATTAAACATAGTGACTGTCGATCTCTACGAAGGTGGGTGATTCCTCCTGAGGGACGATAGCACTAATACGGACTTGTGCCCCCGCGTACCATCGCGTATATTGGGGGACCCCTATAGGAACAAAGCCTTTATCCATAGGAAGCCGTGTCGGCCGCCCTACTGATCGCGATGCAGTGAACACAACATTCACGAAGATCGACCACTCGTACCGTAAAACGTATTCTGTGGTTTCGCGAAAGGTTTGGCACACCCTTGCCTAGAACTCCAGAGTAGTTTCTTTTGGCCTTTTTCAAACTCTATAACTGAAAAAGTCCATCCGAGCATTTGTCACTTCGGGCTCGTTAATACATCGAAGGAGACTAGAGTCATCTTTAGCTTTTTCTCGACTCTTAAAAAGTGAAAAAGCAAGTTGTGTCTAAAGCGTCGTCATAATAAAATTCATTTTAAACGGAACATAATCACCTCCTATTCCTGCGTTGATCTTCGAAGTTAGTCTTTTGGCATCGTAAGTTCTTGTAGAATCGCTAAAATCTTTTGGATAGACTCAAAATGTCTGAACAACCGTCAACATCTAGGACTGTGTCGTCCGACACAGCAACAACAGAGCCTCCTGCTACCACTCCAACGATGTTTGCTGGTATACCATCTGTCCCGGCAAATTGCCAACAACAAGCCGGAGTCCCATCAGGGACAACAATATGGTTAGTTCCTATTTCTTCATCCGGATTATCATCTGGTACTTCTTATGTTGAAACTCAACAAATTGATCCAGTGTGTCTTCAAAGGCCAATTTACCCTTTAAGTACTGGATTTCCACCATGTGGAGGGCAGTATGCTCTTTCATTGTTCCCTCCCGGAGAACAACCATGTGGGAGTTTACAACAAAGTTCAGGTCAAACTGGAATCACATCTAGCGGTTGGGTACCAATACTGCCTCAACAATCAGGAGTTGCATATTCAATGCAACCAGTACACCCTGTGTCGAATATTCCCACCACACCTGCTACGGCGAATGCGTCGCAAGTACAAGCGCTACCTGTTGTAATACAACAACCTCTTGTCTTGGCGGCTCAATCACAATCTCAGGGTAGTGCCTCCTTATCTGGAGCGACTCAGGCTCGAACAAGTACTGTGATTCCTCATCTTGGTCAATCATCCAGTATTGGTCAACAGCAAATGGTCCAACAACCAGAGCTGGTTCAATCTCAACAACCGCCATTCAAGCAATCATATCAAGGACCTGAGCAACAAGTCTTTGTAAGTAATGGGCAACCATGCTATAATGGTTATGCCCATCAACTTTGTCAAAGTTTTCAGCACTATGCTGGTCTGCAAAGACCCATTGCTCAGGCGATACCATCTTATCCTGGATATGCTTCGCCTAACCTGAACCAACAGTTGCCCTTTGTAGCAACTCTAGAATTGCCAGATCTAAACTGGCTGACGAATGATCCAATTGCTTATGCCCCTTGGTGGCCAGCGATTCCGCATAAACTTCCATCGGACATTCCTAAATTCAATGGAAATCCAGGTGAAGACCCGTCGAATCACGTCATGACTTTTCATCTGTGGTGTTCATCGAACACTCTAAACGATGATTCGATAAGACTTCGCCTCTTCCAGAGGACATTGACAGGTCCAGCGGCTAAATGGTACATTGAATTGCCAAGAGCCTCTTTCGACAATTTCAGCTCCTTAGCCACAACTTTCTTAACCCATTTTCAATTACCGATTAGGTATGAAACGGGAACAGAACTCCTTACCAACTTCAAACAGACAACGGCCACTCACATATATGATCATATACATGAGTGGCGACGTCGTCGTAGGATGGTGAAAACTTACGTTCCCGATCAGCTGTTAGCTGAATGGTTTATAAAGTCGTTACTTCTGGTTATAACGGAAGATGTGGCCAAGGGAGGAGTCGTAACAGAGGAGCAAGTCATTGCTCGTGCTCAATACTTAGACTTAGTATATACTCAGTCGGGCACGCTCTACGACAAAATACCTGACGCCCCTAGACCTGAATTTTCAATTCCTCCCCCTCCTGAATCGAATACTAACTCTCGCACGAGTAATGGCGTGACTGGCAAACGCAAAATTTCTAGTCAAAATGCAAATGAGGAACTTCTTGCCTCAGAAGTAAATGCCATGTCGACCAACAAGGGCAAACAACTGAAGCAACCAGGGGGCAAGAAGATAAAGAAAAGGAAAGGGAGACCCCCGACAGGGTGTCATATATGCGATGAGGATCATTGGACGAAAGATTGTCCACATATACCTGAAGTTAAGAAACTCTTCAAGAGTTCAAAAACCCCAGCAGTATTGACTGATCCGTTCCCTAATCCAAGCCAAAATCTGGTTGCCAATCAAAATGCTTCCCGATCCCAAGTGCTTATGTTGTCCACCTCAAAGCAGCAGAATAATGCTTTGACAAGGAATAAAGGTTACCGGAATCCACAGCGGTCGAATAACAAGGCTGATAAACAACCTAGTAGTTCGACAACAACTTTGAACGAAGTTGTGCCACCCATCGTTCCTAAGCCAATAATAAACTCGCCAAAGGGAGTAGTACACAAATCGACATTTAATCCTCGTGCAAAAGTAGCACGGAATTATAATATAATAGAGGACCTGACCCAATCGTCGTCCGCTATGTCGACACTTGAGGTAGCGCAAAATTGCACCTCCCAAGAGCAAGCTTTATTATCAGCCATAGGTGGGATTGGCCCAATGGATTCCAATCTTGTGGCCATTGATCGTAAAGGATATGACCCTAAGTTACCAGCTCAACTAGCTTTCCTTATTCAAGTGAAAGCCCTCAACAAGACTGTTCATCGAACAATTATTGATGAGGGGGCATCTACATGTCTTATGTCGATGAGTTGCTAGAAAAATTTAGGCTCACCACCCTTGTCGAAATCGTCAACGACATTAAAAGAATTTGATGGACGATCATACACTCCATACGGTATTTTAACTAACTTGCAAGTTGAACTGGGGGGAAAAACAGTAGAAGTTGATGTTGAAGTAATCGACGGAAATCTCGATTACAACATCCTACTGGGAAGGCCTTGGATATATGCCATGGCCGCAGTTGTGTCGACCTACTTCAGGAGGATTGTATTTCCTTTTCAAGGAAAAATTACAATCGTCGACCAACAAACATTTCTCCCCAACAGTTCTCAAGTTACGGGAAGCAGCACAATGATCCATGAGAGTAATCAATCGCTCCAAAATATTGGAGTAGGTCTCCTAAAACACCCAGCCTTAATGGGTACTTTTTCCCTACCGCCGGCAGGTAATCTGGCAGAAGTAGCCACTGTGGAAACCTACAATATGAAATCTTCTATATCCAACGGATTCAGAAGATTCCTAAATATTTTGTCAGCATGGATCGTCGCCCTAATGGAAATACTGTAAATACAGTGGGCCCCGAGGACGGTTCTTACCTCGTATCAACCTCGTTAAAAAATGAAACAAGGAGCCGCGAGGATGGTTCTTATTGTGTCAACCTCATTAAAAAATGAAACAAATCCCCTTTTCAAAATTCAAAGGTAAACCTTCATTCCAACCACCAAGTTGAATGCAATGAAGCTTGGGGGGCACCCTCCTTTGACATGCGTCATTATGATGCTGGGGGCATGCATAAAAACGAGCAGTTTTGGCAAAGTTCATGCTCGTTAAAAAATAAACGCAAGAACCGAGAAGTTTTAGCACATAGTTCATGCTCGTTAAAAAATAAACATAAGGTTGAGCAGTGTTTTGGCGCATTCAAGCTCTTTAAAAAATGAACCCAGTACCGGTAAACAGCCATCTGAGACCGTAAATTCAGCAGCCATAAAAGCCTTGGTTGTGTTTGTGCACCGTCACCTCCACTTGTCATTTGGCCGATCATTCACATCCACTTGATTGTTTACCTATTTTGAGGAACAACTGTGAAGAGTGATTTCACCTAGCCATCCTTGTGACACTGCCGTGATTGGAAAATTCCAACCTGTACCTGGAATCTGCTGCTATCCCTGTTTATCACTCGTTCCTCAAAAGACGAGTCTTCTTTGAGCTCTTTTCACTGACTCGTAAAATATGAAAAGTTTGCCGAGTTTTGGCCTTCCAGCTCGTTAAAAGGACCGGAAGAGCTATCCCTCCTCTAGATTTTAATCTTTTTGGACCTGAGGGATTATTGCACAAAAAGATCGAGCGCTTGTCTAGTTCGGCTCGATAAAGATATCGAACATTCATCCCTTCTGTATTGTTTTATACTTTTTTGGACTTAAGGGATTAGATGACGAAAAAGGACCCCTGGAGTCCACTTTATGTACCCTTTTCAGACTCTCTAAAAATGAAAAGGACCGAGTTGTCTTTGTCGCTGGGCTCGTTAAAAATATTAGATAGCGACAAACTTGTCTTTAGACGAGAACGAGTTTCCCTATCGCTAGGCTCGTTAAAACATAGCGATGGGCTTGCCCGAAGGGTAGGTTATAGAACAAGCATATGTTATCCTCCTCAAGCTTGACAAAAATAAAGAGGTACTGGTCAGAAATGACTGGGGAAAAATTGGGAAGAACCTCAAAGCTTAATGGTAGCAAGTCGCTCTTGAACATGACACTTTTGCCTCCGTAAATATCGGGTTGGGTTATTATCATTCACCGGTCCCTTCACCATGGTCTCGCCATACCATCCATACATGGGGTAATGCTACCGATCCATCAAATCAGTGTCGTTATATGTTCAAGAGATGTCATTCAGAAAGTGTCAACCGGGTCCCATCCACTACTGTACATCATCTTTCATCCTTCCATGACCGCCACCCTGAATCATATTTCACAGATCGTTTTCACCATCATCACTAGCTCCGTTCCGTGTCACTGATGTGGGATTCATTAAGGCCCTCCTTTGATGGATCGCTTCTTGTCGACATCAACTCACTATCCAAGAAGTTGATCTAGGAACACCCCCTCAGTACTTTGAAGCTTGCATGCCTCAATGGCAAGTTTCTCACTTCCGGCGATAGGTATACATTAATGACCTTCGACCGGGAGACTTTGCGTGGTGTTCGACGTCAGATCCTATATTCACGCCACGTGAATTGTGCTGCAGTACCTTGAGGGTCATCATCATTATCGGTGATTCCTCTCGCGCTTGTTAACAGTTTACATTATTGACTGGTAATCAAGCGATGTCTTTCCATGTTCGACTCCAAGAAATTCTCACATGGATCGACTTGTACTTAGTGTGAAGATCGGACAAGTTTGAAGACCCCGGATCTAGTTTCATCCATCCGGGCTGCGATATATATTCAGGAGATAAAAACATAGACATGTGCAGCAGATGAGCATCCTACTAAAAGGATGATAATTAAAAGCAGAGAATTATCCGTCTCTTATCAGACGATCATCTGTTTATGTACAGCAAATGTATTTATAAGGCTGAGCATGGGAAATGCCCGCATCAGCCAGATCATGAAAAGAAAGTATGAAAAGATAATGTATTGTATTGTATTTTGTTACAGGTCACCTCCCGACGATTGAATGAACTTCGGATCCTCCTAATAAAGCATTTCACCCGATAAACGACCTCATACTTTAGGGGGCAACTGTTATAGACATTTTTGTGCCTTACAGCATAGAGCATGAAATGTCAATAATCTAAGGGATCCAAAGTCCCTAAACATGTTGTTCTTACCCTTAGAGGAACAAGGTCAGCAAACCACAGCACTGTAAATCAGTTCTCCACTGAAAAACACTCAAAAACAGGTCAATTTTGGATCAAAGCAGCTGCTCCAAAGGCTACCTGCGCTGCATCGCAAGAGCAACAAAGGCTACCTGCGCTGCATCACAAGTGCAACAAAGGCTACCTGCGTTGGGCGTACTTTGACATGTGGAGGAATCTTTTTTTCAATGTGCCAGTGCCCAGGAAGCTTCTAAAAAGACACTTGATCAAAAGATTCGCCTAATGATGAGTTAAGAGCTTCTAAAACTCCAAGTGGAAGGTAGAAACTCCGAGTGAAGAACTGAAGAACAACTGGAGTTGAAGAGGACAACAAGTCACACATCAAGCTGACTTATCTTCACTCCAAAACTCTATATAAGGATCTCATCCCATGGGATCTAGAAGGCCGGAATTTAGTGCAAAGAATTGCTGTTGGTTTACAGTTGTGAGCATGGGTGATTGCTTGAGGGAGGTGAAGAAGAGATTTCTCTCCGTCGGGAAGGTGATGCTGGATTGGACCTATCATGGTTGTATCACCGCCTGAACCTTACTTCCATGTATTAATAAAGCTTTTGAGGTTCTTCTATTCACATGTGTTTCAATGGTGTATTGTCTTACTTGCGTCTTTGATTTATGCTAATCCTTGAATCGATTATGAATGCATGCTTCTTGTAGTTTCCTCTCTTTGTCTTGTTTGCAGGATCTCGTGTAGCTGGGCCCGTGAAAAGACTTGGAGTTGGGAGCAAGCGGCAATCAAAGGAGATGGGATCGACCATTTGCGCAAGACATCGGTAAGTGGATCTCTTCCTTTTATCTCTTGCATGTCATAAAGAAGAAACTTTAGATAGCTTTGCTTTCAGCTGTTGCTAAGGAACTGTCACCCTTAGAGTGGGTTAGGGTCATTCCGAGTTGGATACTTTCCCCCACAACAATGCCAATCTATCACCCTAATCTATTTCCACTATCCACTCATCATTCCCAAGATTTTAACATTCATTTTCCTTGCTATCTTAAAATGCTACAGGAAGATCCTGTAGTTACTACAGGAAGATCCTGTAGTTACTACATGAAACAAAAATACATAGAGCACCTTTTTTTTTCATAACTTGAAAACCATGCATTTGTTTTCCAAGTTGTTTTAAGGAGAGATGCATATGGATGATAGTAATATGCCCAAGAAATTTCAGAAAATTGTAGTGCACACTTTTGAGAAATTGACCTCCATCACCTATAACCATTTTTATTTTTCTCGATATTGGTGCATCCATTTGAAAATTTGTTTCATGGGGAGATGCATATGGATGATGGTAACGTGCCCAATAAATTTCAGCAAATTCCAGTGCACAGTTTTTGAGAAATTGACCTCCATCACCTACAACCATTTTTATTTTTTCTCGATATTCGTGCATCCATTAGCCAATTTTTTTATGGGGAGGTGCATAAGGATGATAGAAACATGCTTAAAAAATTGTAGGTCAATCCATTCTACCATTTGGGAGATATGGAAAAAACAAGTCTGCTACAGGAGGTTGTCTTGAATTACTACAGGAAGATCCTGTAGTACTACAAGATGGCCAAGAAGAAGCTACAGGAGGCAATCTGACTGGAGAAAGGGGTCAAAGTTCATGTATTATTTAAGGAAGGTTGATATAGGTCACCCAACACCACTTTCATCACTCATCCACTCCATCTAACCAAAATCCATCTTCAAATTCCACTCTGCCTTACATGAAAAAAAAAAAAAAAAAAAAAAAAAACTTTGTCATCAACTTTTCCACCACCTACACCACCTCTTGATGATTTTAACCCTGTCCTTATACCTCCTATGACTTTCCATCAATCCCACATGCATCAATGAGGTCTTGAAGAGGAATTAAGTGACTGCTATAGTAAGAGGATTCCTCCTGTAAGCAACCTGCACAGTTACAACATAACTCAACATCAATTTATTTTTCACTCACACATCAGAAGATCTAGCCATCTTGAGTAGCATGAAGCCAATTCTAAAGATTGAAAAGGGGGCACACCCTACTTAGGAAGCAATCCATCCACTCCACCAACAAAATATTGGACACCGGAAAGAAAATGTCACACAAATATATCAGTCAACGAATCAACAAGCTATGAAGACCTATGCAGAAGCAAGCAAAGAAAATTAGCACCTCCATGGTAGCATGGATCGATCATCAACTTAGCAGCAACATGCATGCCTCTCCAACAACCATCAGGTAGGTACATGTATGCAATTTTCTTGAACTCTTCTCTTGAGCATATTATAATTAGAAATTTGTTGTAAATGCATGAGAGGTGAGGTTTTATAAAGCTAAGGATGGGTCAATAGTCTCAACCACCCTCAACTAGTTAATTGTAGCTAACTCCCTCACTCATGCAATGTGGAAAAGCTAAATTAGGAAGGGTGATAATTTTGAGGAATGAGGACAACAGTTAAAAGAGAAACTTTGTGCAAAGGCCAAGTCACCAAAGCACTCCAAGCCCTCCAAGCCCTCCATACACTTCATATCCACTATCTATCCATCATTCATCCATTCCATTTCATAAGAAAAAAATAACATTTTTCAAGAACAAACCCTACATTTTGTCTCACCTTGAAAATATCTTGAAAAAAACACACATAGCACATCCTCTCCATTTTAGCAAACCTACACTACCCCCTCTAAGCCCTAGAATTATCCTCCAAACCCTTTACATAATTTCTCATCACTCCCATACAATTAAAAGACCCTACAAGAGAAGGAATGATTGCTACAGGAAGGTAGAATGTTGCTACAAGAAGGAACAAATGAACAAATTGTGCTAAAAACCAAAATGGCAGTGTCTAAGAGAGACCTAATCAAAACAAAGAACTCGAAACCCCATTAGGCAATCATCTAGGCCGCAAAAGAGAAGAAGAAGAAAACAAAAGGAAAGACGGCATTCACCATCAAAATAGAACTCAAACTGCAATGATGAAAAGAGGTTTTCCAAGGATTCTCTAATCTCTTTCTAGCTTTTGTCCAAGGCCTAAAAGATGTTATAAAAAGGAGAGAAAGGCATGGAAAAGCCAGTCTAAAATAGCATTAACGGGCATGGAATTCAAGTTGAGGGCCTACCCTAGGCTCAGACTATCATTTCTGCTAAAAAAAGTTTAAACAGGCTGCTACAGGGTTTCCTATAGTTACTACAAGAATTACTATAGGATGTCCTAGTTTATTACAAGATCTCATCTAAGGGCATTTTGAGGGTTCCAGAGGTGTCCAAATGGTGGAAAAAGGTAGAAGGAGTTTGGAAAAGGATGTGGAAGACCTTGCCAAACCGAAAAATCTTAAAGAGCACATCTTGTATAAGGGGAAAAAAGCAGGAATGTACAAATCAGGGAGGTCACTAGGGCCATGAATGAGGCATGATGAGGTCACTAAGTTGCTAAGAGGATGAGCAACACTTTTAGCAGGGGGGTATGATGGGCCTCCAAATTAGACATAAATTAAGGCCCATGTGACCATCCTTTAGTGCATTAAACCTCTCTTTTTGCATTAGATAATGTATTTTTAACTTAATATGTTCACTAGGAAGGTTTATGGATAATTGCATATTTGTGCCTAATAGTATTTATTTTTGTGGAATATTATGAGAAAATTGGGCATATTATGAAGATTTGAAGGATGAGATAATTTAGGGTCTTTCTCCTTGCTATAGGGGGATCAATATTAAATAATAAATCAAGAAGATATTATAAAATTATTGCACAGATTCTGGAGCTCCAAGGATTGAGAAAATCTAGGAATGTGTTCCTTGTCATTAATGCAGATTCCTAGTACTGGGAACCAGATCCACTATTTGAGGGATTTTGGTAGGGAAGGCTTCCTCCTTTCATGGGGAATGCTTCCTAATAATTTTGTATAAGTACCAAGTCGAATTTTCCTCTATGGGTGGATTTTTCTTAGTCTTTTGTGGAGAGAACTTGTATTTTTGCAACTACACTGTCATTTCTTGCAGGGATGTAATTGTATTGATGGAAATATTGAAGATTGGTTTCATGTTCAGTTTCTAAATCTTCGCCTCCTTCATATGACTCTGAGTTTCCTTGGGCTTGGCCATCCCAGGAGCCTCAGAGCCCTTTTGTATTATTTACTTTTCTTCCATTCACTTCTTATTCACATACATCTCTTGTTCTTGTTTTTTTTTGTATTTTTCATTTAGTATTGATGATTTCTTGTTGTAGGATTGGGTTGAATGGTTGAATTAAGTTATTTTGTAGGATCACAAGCATAATTTCATCCTTGGAATGGATTTGGATGGTCATAGTAATAATTGAGCTACTAGGATTAGTCTGCTTATTCCCAGACCTAGATTTCTAGAAGTCCCTTGTGGCAAATAACAATAAATTTCTTCTATTTTTTAGAACATTCTAACAAGATTCAATCAAGTTGATTCCACTTGAATTAGATAAAAAAAATCTATTTAATAACAAAATTTACCCCACTGCATTTTCACTTGATTAGGTTAGGCATTTGATATATTTACTAGTTAGACTAGTAATTTTCTGCTATTTTTTAGCATGGGTTAATAGAGGTAATTTTGAGTGATTCCACTTGGAATGGATACCTAATACATCCTAGTATATATATATATACATACATATATATATATATATATATATATATATATATATATATATATATATATATATATATATATATATATATATATATATATATATATATATATATATATATATATATATATATATATATATACATATATATATATATATATATATATATACATATATATATATATACATATATATATATATATATATATATACATATATATATATATATATATATATATATATATATTTCAATCCAATTTGGGTTTTATTTACTTGGTAATTTGATGAATTTGAACTCCCTGTAGTAAATCTGTAACATCTTGTAGTTTTCTGTAGTACTCTTCCAACATGTATATACTTGCCCAGATTTGCTAAAAAATATTGGTTTTGGTCCATTAGGGTTGAATCATGACCCCTAGGATCTAAATATGGTTAAAAAGGGAAAAAAACCACTTATGACTTGCCCTTTTACCCATGCAAAACATCTCAGTGATTTGGGTTAACGGACAAATTTATGAATTGGATAATACAATGATGATTTTTTTGATTGCCACATCCAATGAAAATTGTTAATGGATCTAAACTCTTTGAAATGTAATGGTTGAAATTTAGCTCATTATCTTTACTTTTTGCAATTAGAACAAGTTTCTTTCCTTGTATTTTATTTCTTGCAATAGGTTAAGGTTTCTATTTAGAGCATTTCATTTTATGTAATTAGTTTAGGATTTGATTTCATTACATGCACTCCATTACATCATGACAACAAAGGAAAGACACATTTTATGTTGAACACATAGTGTAAATACCTCTTAAGTCTGTATGAACCTCGGGTTGATAATTAAAGTTGGTAGCCTTGGGAGTTGCAGCATTCTTGCTGCAATACTAAGGCTCATCAGATGTCTCCCAAAAAAATTATGCTAACATTTTAAAATTATGTTGAAGATATTTCTAATGAAAATTGAAAAATAGGAAAGGATAGAGATATGGATTTGATCCAAGGGATCAAAACTATGCTAAAAAATAAAAGTGCTCAAAATATCCCAAAACATGCACTAAATCGTAGATCTCATGTTCTGAATCCAAAAACACTTGAATTGCCTCAATATGAAAATGTATGAGGAAGTTATCGTGTTCTGAAGTTTTTGGCAAACAATAAAAAATTCAAAGTGAAGATTTGACTATGCAGACCATACGATGATGTGGTGTTGATCTTAGCAGGATGAATGGACTATACGACTATAAGATGGGTCAATCCCGTGAGGAAAAGTGGTGACAATTTATTAGGGGATTGAATCTGAATTTGGTTTAATCCTAGGCCACCATGTGGGCCAATCAAAGGCGCCACATGGCCCAATTAGAGGCTGTGACATGGCCTCGGGAATGGCGTCAAAAATTGGTTTTTTTGACCAATAAGCTCTGTGGGGTTCGACCCCATGACCTTTCATTCACGCAACATACGCCTAACTAATTGAGATACATCATGTCTTATTATAATATGAGAATATTTTATTTTTTATTTTTTTCCAAACATATTGCTGATTGGAGGAATGGGACGGCCGATGAGCACACTCGATCGGACCGGCCCTTGGATTTTGGTTTATGGTACGACCAACGATGAAGTGATGAGGGGCTAAGGTTGGGCACGTGACACCATCACCCCAACCCGAATCCCATGGTCTTATATCCTAGTAGAACTATCGACAGATGAAAAAGAAAGGGGAAGGCACATGGAACCTCGGCCTGTGCTCGTGGTCACAACTGTTATGTAGAACTAGGAATAGACCTTCGGTGGGGCCAACAATCCTTAATAAAAAAAATTGTTATGTATTAATAAAACACCAAAATTCACGCCTACACAGTTGGGTCAAACCCGTGACCTGCGAAATTCCAACTTAAGCACCTAACCATTTGGGTTGAAACTAGTTGACTGCCAAATTTGCAGAGTTGAGACCTGTTGTTGAGTAGTTTAGAGGCAGTTTGAAGAAAGAGGCCTATATTGCTCATTTTTCAACCTTTTCAAGCTCAAGAAGAACCTAAATAGGGTTTTTTTAGCATTATGAAAATGATGGCAGTGATATTTTTGTATATTGAAGCTTGTATGTTGATTTATTGAGCATTTGAGCATATAATAAAAATACGACCATTGGAAGCTGGACCTAGAAACCTAGCCCAGGAGGGGTGAACTCCGTTATGAATTTGTTGCGTTTGATGTTGCATCTTAGTCCATTGATAATTGTTAAAACTATGAAAACTTTATTTAAGTTTGTGTGCTTTTGGAATCATGATCCATTTCCTAAAAGACACAAACTAGCTTGCAAATCATTTCATGAAAACTTCACATCTGTAATTTTGGATCAGTTTGGTATCAGAGCAAGGTTTTTGTGAACGTTTTATAGAATTTGCAAGGTTTTTTAATGCTTACAAGGTCTAAATTGAGAAGAGGAGTAGGAGCACTTGAATAAACTAACCCTCAAATTGGTTCAAGGAGGCCACAAACTCCACAATTCATGGAATGTGAAGCCTCAAGGACAAGAGTTGATGTCTGAGGATGAGAGAGCTTTCAGAGAAAAAATCTTTGATGTGACTGAGACGGTGAAAGTGTTGTATGAGAGAACGACACACTTGCAAGGAGAAAGTTCTAATCAACCAAAAGGTTATGATGGTAATGGGAGCAAGCCTCCATCTCAACCTCCTCCTTCACCTCCATTTTCACCTCCTTCTTCACATAGACCTACTCCTTCTACATCTCCAAGAGGACATACTAAGCCTCCTTTTCTTAAGCTTGATGTCAAGTTTGAATTGTCAATATATAATGGAGAACTAAACAATGAAAAATTGGATAACTGGGTTCATCAAATAGAAGTATATTGTAGGATTCAAAAGATTGATGATGATGTCACAAATATCCATCTTGCTTCTCTTTGCTTGGAAGGTGCAACCCTCATTTGGTGGGAGGCCATAACTCAATATGATTTGAAGAAAAGTGGTAAAATAATATCTTCTTGGAATGATTTTATAGTTGCATTAAGAAGGCAATTTTATCCATTATCTAACATGCAAAAACAAATTATGGATTGGAAAATTTTTAGCCAAGTTAAAGGTTAGATTGTCCAAAGTTACACACAAGAATTTAGAAAAAGAGTATTAATCTTGGGTGTTGATTTGACCTCACAAGATACTCTCCTTAAATATATAGGTGGATTACATAGTTATTTGATACATATTATACTTATATTTAATATTTGATACATACTATACATATGTTTAATCCCACCAATCTAGATGAAGTATGTGTTCAAGAAACTCATTTAGAATCAAGAGGAAAGAATGTTTCTCAAAGGTCCAACAAGAAACCTTTTAAATTTGGAGATAAAGGAAAGGGGAAATTTAAAGGCAAAAGTAAGAAATGCTACAGTCAAGAAAGAGGGAGAGAAACTTTGTAAACATTGTTCAAAATATGGCCATGATGAAGACCATTGTTGGAAATTACATCTAGAATTGAGACCAAAGAAATTCAATAACAAAAGGAAACAAAAGACTGTTGTTACAACTCAACAAGATATAGGATCTGATTTGTTGAAGAATCTAGGGAAGTAAGCATTAGACATATTCTTATATACTTGATAACAATTTTTGAAATGATTTTACCATTACCTTATCTTGATCTTCTTACTATTATGAGTGTGTGTGTGTTTACTTCATCAAATTGCTATTAAAACAAAGAGACAAGAACACAAGGAGTTGGCATTCTGTGAGGGCCAAAACCTCTCCCTCATGGAGAGGAAAACACACATGTAATTATTCTTATAGAGATTCCAGTTGACAGACACCAATACCATGACCCTTGACTTACTAGGCCACTCTAAGGCCAAGTCACCAATCCTCTTCTTACTGTTGAGATCTTCATCAACACTGTTGCTTCACTAAGGTCATCATTCATGCACCTTCACTGAGATATTCATCAAAATAATGAGAACATAACTGTTGCACCATATCTCCATATTCTCTTAGATCATTACTACACTTCTCACTGAGATCATTATCATGTTGATTAGGCTTCCATACTGAGATATATATGTGAACACTTCACCGAGGTCTTCATTATGATCTTCCATCACAGTTGTCATTTTGTGAGATTATAACTATGTTTTGGCATACTGAGAGTGTATAACAGTGAGATCATAATCATACTGAGATTGTGAATTTATCTAGAGAATGATCTCAAGTGTGTATAGCTGAGAGTTTCTTGCACTAAGATCCTTATCATGATAGATATGCCAAGATTGTTCTAGTATACCAAGACAGTGATCATGATGATCATCCGAAAACATAGAGATACTGTACCCATCGAAATACTTGTACTTATGTGCTCAACCGAAACATTGTAATCCTATACCTTGTCCGAGATATTGTGACCTATCCTAAGTTTCAAAGTGATCCGAAGTTGTGTTTCCTATGGTGACCCCAGCAGGGTATTTATAGTAGTCATGTCTCCATAAATAAGCCGACATTACATTGTGAAGCATTGTGTCTATTTATTGAGCTGGTATGAGTGAATCTAATTCTTTTTAGGCCGACATGATTATCTTTTAATTTGATTTCCAAGTCGATGTGATAGAGAGGATGGTGCTTGTCATTTGGAGGGTTGCTAGACATTAGGTTGACCCATTTTTATTACATAGATGCTCAAGTAGATCTCTTCAATATAATTTTGACTCTTTGACTTTCCTAGACCTATGGAATGAGCAAGAAACTCATTCATATTATTTATAAAAATAATAATTTTTTTCTTAACAAGTACAAAGATCAAAATTACATTGACAAATACCGAACCTAGTTACCCTTTTCTTCAACACTCCCTCTTAACTAGGGAGGTATCTACAATGGTACTTGGTTATTCTCAATCTGAAGAATTTATCATAAGAAGAATCAAATTGGTAATCCCATCTGTATAGCATCATATCAATCAACAATGTCATAGTGCGAGGCCTTGACTAATAGCTCCACCTCTCCAAGAGATCATGAGCTACAATGCTAGCGAGACCAATGATTTATAGATACCTTCATCGTTGTCTCTCAAGGTACATACCCACTGGGGTGTTCACTGAGTATGACCTTCTAGGACTATTCTTACCTTGGGTTCCCAACCCTCAAAGAATATTGGTCCTCTTGCCTACTCTTATCTTGGATTCCCCACACATACTCAAAGAGTATCAGATGCAGATGATTACCCAATCCTCCCATTATTTCTTCCCAAGTGAGGACAAGAATGTTGTGTCTATCATGTGTCTACATTTCCATTCATGGCCTAGTGCATGACACATGAAATGGAAAACACAATTGTCACTCCTTTCTAATCAGAGGTGATCTAATTTAAACTCCCTCTTGATCAAGGACCTGTCAGAGCTCCCTCTTAGCTGGGGACTCTTTTATACATCAAAAAATTCTTCTTCATGGGTTCTTTAGTTGCTTGATAAAATTTTCTCTTTGATGTCATGAAATTTAGTTGAGCTTCTTCCTTGTATGGAAACAACCATCGATCACTTTCCTTATTATTTTGTCATGCCATTCCTTTCTTCATGGAAAGTGGCCTTCTTGGCATACATCTGGAACTTTCTTCATATGGATACTTCTTTTCTCTCCATGCCTCTTTCAGGAGTTTCCATCCATCACATGAATTATGGTTATACTTGTACTTACAAGTCTTGTTCTAGTAGCCCTACATGAACTCATCCAGACATTATTCAAGAAATCAAAACATCATATTAAATTAAATCATACCTTACGAGATGGCTCTTCATCATGACACCTTCTTGTAGGTATCATCATTTTACACACTTATTGACATATTGTTGGGTCCCCATAATACTAGTGATTACCCCATTACTATTGTAGTTGCATCCCTTATTAATATTGTTGTACCCCTATTATCCCCGTATTGTTATTACCGTGCCCCATAGAATCCATCTATTGTTATTTTTGTGGCTTTATATTATTATTGTTGGGTCGGTTGGGTTATATTGTGACTCCTTAGACTCCTATATATAGAAAGGAGGTTTTGTCATTTGAATCATCCAAGAATTGTTCATTTATGTAATGTAAAGGAGGTTTCCCCCTCAAAGAGGATGAATTCTAAGGCGTTGATCTATCTTTTCTATCTTTTCTTGAGATGGTTTCATAACATTTGGTATCAGAGCTTTGGATTCTAGGGTTTCGCTGCTCCAAATAGGTCATCATGGAATTTTTGCGATAATTTTTTTTTCTGTGATGTTTCAGAAGCTTGAAAAAAGACCCATTTGAGAAGACATCACGCTGAACCTCAGGTATAAATTTCAAAGCTTTTCGTGCTATATTTGCGGAGATATGATCTGAGGAAGTTGGTCTTTTTGCAGACTCCTGAATTACATTCCAAACAGGTGACCTGGGGAAAATCATCATAACTTTCTCTCTGAGCATTGGATTGAGATTTTGTAAGAAGTTACAAAAATAGGATGGACTGTAGTTTCTTGTAGATATTTTTCAGAGCCAAAGGTCGAAACAGTGACTCGTGACACGTCGTACAAGTTCACTCTACTGAACTAGTCTATAATCAAGTCACTGTGGGAGATTTCGCATAACTCTTCCTTGGAGAATCCGATTTGGGTCAGACTAGTGGCATTAGAAAGAGGACATAAAGGACTAATGCAGGTTGCAATTTCAGAACTTGATGATTAGAAAGTACAGAGATACATCAGAGGCAATATCGAGATCCTACAAAGTGAAAAAAGGTGTGTAGATTTTTTTAAATTTTTGCTTGAGCTTGGTTTGAAAATTTATTTTGAAGGAATTCAAAGGGAATAGTAGAGAATTATTATTGGTAACTGATTCCCCGAGGAAAGAAAATGCCAACACCTAGTAAGCAACATGAAAGCTCTAGCATGACTCATGAAGAAGAGGAAGAAATATTACATGATATATCAAAATTACAAGAACAAGTGCAACAAATGTCACTCTCACAAAAGCTAACAGAAGCTAAGATAAATGGCGTGGAATCTAAGATAAAGGGTGTGGAAGCTAAGATGGATGATTTGAAGATAGATTTGAAGAGAGACATGGCAAATTTGAAGACAGATTTAAAGACAGACATGGCAGATTTGAATACAAATTTGACAAATTTTCTACAAGAAATACGTACTAATGGTGAAAAGGTAGTAAAGGAAACTCATGATGTGAACAAAATAAATGTTAATCATGATTTCTTAGACTCTAATGTGGGATCGAAGACCCACCATATTCCAAAAATCAATATGAGGAAGTTTGATGGCAAGGATCCCGCAACATGGATATTACAGATGGAGCAATTTTTCAAATCTCAATAATGTGAAAAACACACAAATGGTACGTATTGCAACTTTGTATTTGGAACCAAATTAGTTTGTATGGTATCAAGGGCTTTTCTCTCGTAAACAAATTATCACTTGGGCAATTTTTACGGAAGAATTGACAGCACATTATGAGGATACAAAAAGCAACACTTTTTTTAGCCAATTGATAAGCCTCAAACAAAAGGGTTCAATAATGGAGCACATTGAGGAGTTCCAAAAATTGAACATAAGGGTAAAAAATATTCCAAAGGAGCATAGGATTGATGTGTTCATAGGAACTTTAAAGGATAATATCCAATATGATGTTCGCCTTTGGGAACCTGATTCATTAGAGAAGGCATTCAGGTTAGCAAGAAAAATGGAAAGCAAAATTATGGCAACCAGGAAGCATACCACTCACAACTACAAAGATGGAAGTGTTGTTGCCCATAGTCTTCCACAACCTATAAGGTTGACACCACAAAAATTGGGAAAAAAAGAGCAAAAGGGCTTTGTTACAATTGTGATAACAAATACACTTAAGGTCATAAGTGCATTGAGAAGAAATTATTCTACATAGATTGTGAAGAGGATGAAGGAAAGGAGCAAGAAAGGTTAAAAGAAGAGGATATACTCCAGGAAAAAAGCCTAGATAAAGAAGAAATGAATTTGACCATATCTTGTAATGCATTGGCGGGAATTAACACTCCTCAAACCATCAAGATAGAAGGACAAATCAAGAAGAAAAAGGTAATAGTGTTGATTGATTTAGGAAGTACCCACAATTTTATTCATTGTAAGGTAGCAAAAGAATTGAATTGCTTCTTATATCTAGCACCAGAGTGTCAAGTGATGGTTGTAAATGGAGGAACAATAAATTGCTCTGGAAAGTGCCATAATATCAAGCTATCGATGGGAGAATATGTATTGACTAGCCCAATGCTTTCCATTCCAATGGGAGGTGTTGATGTTGTACTAGGAGTCCAATGGCTACAATCCTTGGGTACAATAGCTTTTAATTTTCAAGAACTTTTCATGAAATTTTCTGTGGAAGGAAATGAAGTTGAATTAAGGGGTATTGCAGGGAAACCGGGAAAGATAATCAGCTCTAACGGTATGACAAAGCTTTTAAAAAAGGAACAAAGGGGTGTAATTGCACAATTATGTTCGCTAGATGTTTCCACATTACAATCATCTATTTCTCCAGATCTCCAAAAAGTCTTGGACAATCATTCCAAGGTATTTGAGACTCCCAAAGGTATCCCACTATTCGTGATCATGATCATGCTATTGATCTGATTCCAGGAAGTGTTCCTCCAAACATCAGGCTGTATAGATATCCCTATGCCCAAAAGAGTGAAATTGAACGTATGGTTGCAGAAATGCTAGAGGCTGTATAATTCAACCGAGTCAAAGTTCTTTCTCTGCTCCAGTAGTATTAGTTCACAAGAAGGATGGATCATGGCGCATGTGTCCAGATTATAGGGAGCTCAACAAGCTCACTATTAAATATAAGTTTCCCATTCCCGTCATTGATGAATTACTGGATGAATTGCATGGATCAATTTACTTCACCAAGTTGGATCTTTGTTCAGGATATCATCAAATCAGAATGAAGACTGAAGACATTCCAAAAATAACATTTAGAACTCATGAGGGTCATTATGAATTTTTTGTCATGCCTTTTGGCCTTACCAATGCACCTTCAACATTTCAGGGTTTGATGAATTCCATTTTCAAACCATTCCTTAGAAAATTTGTGTTAGTATTTTTTGATGATATACTAATCTACAACAAGTCTTGGAAGGATCATGTTGAACATGTTGATAGGGTGCTACAACTATTGGAGGAGAAACAATTATATGCAAAAAGATCCAAATGTTTCTTTGGAGTACAAGAGGTGGAATATCTGGGTCATATTATATCTCATGAAGGAGTTAAGGTAGACCCTAGCAAAATTAAAGCCATTAAGGAATGGAAAATCCCCACATCCATAAAGCATCTGCGAGGATTTCTCGGGTTGATAGGGTATTATCGCAAGTTTGTTAAGAATTATGGGAGAATAGCAACACCTCTAACAACATTATTGAAGAAAGATGCATTTTCATGGACTCTAGAAGCAACAAAGGCCTTCGAACATGTTAAAGAGGCAATGTGCCAAGCACTGGTCTTAGCTACACCAGACTTCACAAAAACCTTTATTGTGGAATGTGATGCCTCAGGAAATGGAATTGGTGTTGCTTTAATGCAAGATGAAAGACCCATTTCCTTTGAAAGTCGTCCAATCAAGGGAAAGTTTTTACACAAAGCTATTTATGAGAAGGAAATGTTGGCAATACTCCATGCACTTAAGAAATGGTGACCCTACCTAATGGGAAGACACTTCAAGGTAAAAGCGGATCATGATTGCCTTAAATACTTTTTAGAACAAAGATTATCTTCTGAAGAGCAAAAAAAGTGGGTCACAAAGATGTTGGGTTATGACTTTGAAATCATCTACAAAAAAGGGAAGCAAAATGTGGTGGCAAATGCACTCTCAAGAAAGGATGAGGATGTGGAAGCATTGTTGTGCACCATTTCTATTATCTAACCAGATTGGATAAACGAAGCAAGGGAGGAATGGAAGAATGACGAAGAAGTGTGGGCACTTATTCGAAAGTTACAACAAGATTCTAGTACGTCTGATACATTTAGCTTGCAAAATGATTCTTTATGGTACAAAAATCGCTTATTTCTCTGTAAGAATTCCCAACTAAAACAAAATATTCTTATGGAATTGCACACTTCTCCCTTAGGAGGGCACTCAGGATTTTTAAAAACTTACCACAGGGTTAAGAAGGAATTTTTTGGGATGGCCTTAAATCAGATATTCAAAAATTTGTGGCGGAATGTTTGGTTTGCCAAAAAAATAAAGTTGAAACAATTAAGACACCGGGTCTATTACAACCTTTATCCATTCCAAGCCACCATTTGGAGGAGGTTTCAATGGATTTTATCACAAGTTTACCCAAGTCTGAGGGAAAGAGTGTCATCATAGTGGTAGTTGACAGACTTACCAATTATGCACACTTTTGTGCATTATCACATCCATTTAAAGCCAGTACAGTTTCTACTGCATTTATGGAAACAATTCAAAAGCTACATGGAAACCCAAAGATTATTGTAAGTGACAGAGATCCCATTTTCACTGGAAATTTTTGGATAGAATTATTTTCTTGTGTTGGTACTCAGTTAGCTCATAGCTCATCTTATCATCCTCAATCTGATGGGCAAACTGAGATAGTAAACAAATGTTTGGAAGGATATCTTTGTTGCTTTGTATCTGATAAACAGACACAATGGGTCAAATGGTTGCCTCTGGTTGAATGGTGGTATAACACTTCCTTCCATACAGCAACAAAAATGACCCCATTTATGGCACTTTATGGATATCAGACACCATCCATCACATCATATTTAAGAGAAAATTCTAAGGTTCAAGCAGTGGAACATCACATCGAACATCAACAACAAGTCCTCCAACTCTTAAAGGATAACCTCGTGTTGGCACAGAATAGAATGAAACAATAGGCAGATCAACATCGCAGTGAAAGAAGTTTTTATGTAAGTGATTGGGTATTCCTACGGCTACAACCATATAAGCAAATGTCCCTCAAGCAAGCTAAGAAGGATAATAAATTATCACCAAAGTATTATGGTCCATACAAGGTGTTGCAAAAGATTGGTACTATGGCATACAAATTGGAGCTTCCTGCAGCTTCTCGATTGCACCCAGTTTTCCATGTTTCATGTTTAAAGAAGGTTATAGGAGACAAGCTCCCAGTTAAAACAATATTGCCAGAACTTGATGAGGAAGGAAAAATTATATTGGAATTGGAAGCAGTCACAGAAACAAGAACTTGACAGCTACGGAATCAATCGATTTTGGAGTATCTTATCGAGTGGAAGAACTTATCCATTGAAGATTCCACATGGGAGGATGAGAATTTTATACAGAAGCATCCATAACTACTCAAGCATTGAGGACAACACTTTTTTGAAGGAGAGGGGCATGTTGGGTCCCCATAATACTAGTGATTACCCCATTACTATTGTAGTTGCATCCCTTATTAATATTGTTGTGCCCCTATTATCCCCGTATTGTTATTACTATGCCCCATAGAATCCCTCTATTGTTATTTTTGTGGCTTTATATTATTATTGTTGGGTCGGCTAGGTTATATTGTGACTCCTTAGACTCCTATATATAGAAAGGAGGTTTTGTCATTTGAATCATCCAAGAATTGTTCATTTATGTAATGTAAAGGAGGTTTCCCCCTCGAAGAGGCTGAATTCTAAGGTGTTGATCTATCTTTTCTATCTTTTCTTAAGCTAGTTTCATAATACATATCTGCCAAAGATATCCATTGTCAAGGGTCTTCATATTTTTTAGACTTTCATCAGAGTCTTTATATCTTTCTGGGAGATTTCCTAGTCAAATCTTCTTGGTCTTTTGTATGTTGATTGGATTCATTAGCATTGCATATCTCACGATCTCTTCCTTACTCACACATTTCCTTCCTAGGTGATTTCAATCAGAGTTTCTTAATTGTAGTCAACCACCTCATACTTCATATGAGAACATATTATGTTGATTTCATCTAGTGTGTCTTATGTCTTTTTGCATACTTTCATAGGAGGAGATCATTTTTCTCTTGATCATGATTCTCAAGCTACAAGTAATGATCCATGTTACCTTCAACCATATGACATGTCATTATAATATTAAACACAGTCATACATACCTTATTTTAGCTTCAGGTCATCGAGGCTTCTTCCAGTAGCTTCGTTGATTGAAGAGATCTTCAATCCCTTGATCTGCTTCATGTCATCACATCATTATCCCATGAATTCCATAAGTTGGAGTTCCTGATGAAACACTTTCTCCCTCTCTAGATTAGTGAACCCTTCGATGAGGATTCCTTTAGAGAATCTTGAGGATCTTGCATATCCCTATCTGGGAGATGTTTCATTTTTTCCTTAATGTATGATGAGCCTTGTCCTCGATGACATCTTTCTTTCCTTCAATGTTCAATAATATTCCCAAGAGCTATGTTTGAATGCCATGGATTTTGTCCTTTTTGTCCTTCATGATATCCATGGTGATGTCATGAGTTCTTTCTTCTAATTCTTTCATGATGCCATGATGCATATTATTATAATTGTCATATATTATAACACAAGATATATGAGCTTATGATAAGATCCTTTTGGGGGGGATATTATCTTACTCATAGGAGAGCTTTGATACTCATCCTTTCCTTGGTCCTTTTCTTTAGCTTCCTCCATATTTTAGTGATATGAACTTCCAAAATATTTCTATAGCATTGAATCTTAACTATAGTTATTTTTGTCTTTGCTTGAGGACCAACCTTGCCTATATTTTCTACAGATGGTTTAATTCTTTCATCCTTTAATATTATAAACTGCAATTTGTCTTTCTCTATCTAGCATAGAGACCACAAATTTCTGGGTGAGGTAACCTTCTTTGTTCATTGATATTTGTTACCTTTCTCATCAATGATGACTACCTTCTTATCATATTTCCTAGATCTTCATGAATTTATTCCTTCATTCTTTGATACCTTTACTAGTGTGTAGGTCTAAGTGACCTTCTTTACTTTAATTTTCAAGAGTAGATCTAGCATTTCATATATCTCTCTTTATGTCTCATCATCTGTTATTTAGGTACGAGAGGACGTTTTGAGTGATATCATATGAATCCTATGAATCTCTTGATGGATTCAAACGATGCTTGACCTTTATAGACCTTTTCATAGATATCAATGATTTCTCTTTTCTATGAGGATTATGACAATCCTCCTTATTCTATGTAAGGACTTTAGATTATCTAACCGATTTATAAATCCCCTCGAAATCATAAAATAATTTAACCAAATCTGATTATAAAATTGAAAGATACTTACTTGTTGTGTGAAGAGGGTATCTTCACCTTGATGCTTCTTTTGCTTGAGTTTCCCATCGTTAGTATCCTTTCATCACGACTTCCTTGGAGACCTTCTAGCACCATGACATTAGTGGTCTTGACATTACCAAAACTTCTTTATGACCTTCCAAATTCATCTTTAATGTATTTTTTACTTCAAAATATTGTTAACATGCTATGGATACCGTGTTCTGATCCAAGCATTATGATTATTGATATTGTATTCATAGACATAGTTTGAGACTGTGACAAGTATATTGATATGGTAATGCACTGATATAGTGATGTCTATGTGCATAGAGTTGTGTAGAGATGCAATGTATAGAGAGACCAAATTTTTTACTGAATAACATAACTAAACTATGGGTGGCACTATATAGGAGACCCTCTCATCACTGAAACTTCCTTGATGTAATAACTATGTAGAGACAGTGATGTCTATGTGCATCACTGTAATTACTGAAGTTGATACTCCATGACTGTTGTAGACCTGCTTGTTGTATAATTTCTCCTTTAATCCTTTCAACATGCTTTGATGTCCTTGAAGCTAGATCCTTATATGTCTCTTTTGCTACCCTTCATTTACCTTCAACACCTTAGCTCTGATATCATGTTGAAGAATCTAGGGCAGTTCGCATTAGATGGATTCTTCTATACTTGATAAAAATTTGTGAAATTCTCGTACCATTCATCTTATCTTGATCTTCTTCTTATTATGAGTGTATGTGTTTACTTTATCAAACTTCTACTAAAACAAAGAGACAAGAACACAAGGAGTTGGCATTTTGCCAGGGTCAAAACCTCTCCCTCTTAGAGAGGAAAACCCACACATAATTCTTCTTATAGAGATTCCAATTTAAAAACACTAAGACCATGACCCTTGACCTACTGGGCCAATCCAATACCATGTCACCAATCCTCTTCTTACTATTGAGATCTTCATCAACACTACTGCTTCACCGAGGTCATCATTCATGCACCTTCACTGAGATATTCATCAAAATAATGAGAACATAATCACTGCACCATATCTTCATATTCTCTTAGATCATTACTGCACTTCTCACTGAGATCATTATCATGTTTATTAGGCTTCCATACTGAGATATATATGTGAACACTTCATCGAGGTCTTCATTATGATCTTCCATCATAGTTGTCACTATGTCGAGATTATAATTGTATTTTGGCATACCAAGAGTGTATAACAGTGACACCATAATCATGTTGAGACTGTGACTTTATATCGAGAATGTTGTCTAGTGTGTATAGCTGAGATTTTCTTGCACCAGGATCCTTATCATGATAGATATGCCAACACTGTCCTGGTATACCAAGACTGTGATCATGATGATCATCTGAAAACACAAAGATATTGTACCCATCGAAATACTTGTACTTGTGTGCTCCATCGAAATAATGTAATCTTGTACCTTGTCCAAGATACTGTGCCCTGTCCAAAGTTTCAGAGTGATCTGAAGTTTTGTTTCAAGTGGTGACCCCAGCGGGGTATTTATAGTAGTCATGTTTCCATAAATAATCCAACATTACAGTGTGAAGTGTTTTGTCTATTTATTGTGCCAACATGAGTGAATATAATTCTTTTTAGGCTGATATGACTCTCTTTTAAGTTTATTTCCAATCCGATGTGACAGAGAGGATGGTTCTTGTCATTTGGAGGGATGCTAAACACTAGGTTGACCCATTTTTATTACATAGATGCTCAACTAGATATCTTCAATATAATTTTTACTCTTTGACTTTCCCCCTTGGGTTGGGTATGTGATGATGCCAAATTACAAGTGACAAGAAAATGTAAACTAAAATTTGCCATCAATGCTAATTTTATAGATAAGGTAGAGCTTGATGTTGTACCACTTGATATTTGTGGGATTATATTAGGGAGTCCATATTTATATGACAGAAAATCCATATTCTATCATCATGAGAAAAAATATCATATTTTCAAATATGGAGTTGATTATGTTGCTAGAGCACATCGCAAGAAGATGAAATTATCTCTTGTTAGTGAAGGTCAAACGAAAAGGCTTGTGAATGCTAGTAAGAATTTTGTGTTGTTGATGATTAAAGCTAAAGATACTACTAAATCTGAAGTTTTCTCAGGATGTGACTCAAAACTCAAGCATGAATTGGTTCAATTTGTTAACACTTATGACAAGATGTTTCAGGAACTGAAGGGTTACCTCCAAAAAGAGGAATCCAACAAGAGATTCAATTGCAGCAAGATGCACCACTTTTGAATATTGGCATGTATAGAATGTCAGCTTTGGAGAATGAAAATATTAAGAAGAAAATCCAAGAGTTGCTTGAAAAAGGGGTAAACAAACCTACAACATATCCTTGTGTGTCTCCTGTTGTTTTGGTTCTGATGAAAGATCGTACATGTCACATATGTGTGGATTTCAAAGCATTGAACAAAATCACAGTTAAGAATCGCTATCCTCTTCCTCACATTGATGATTTGATAGATCAATTAAAGAGTGGTTTTTATTTTACTAAGTTATATTTGAGAAGTTGTTATCATCAGCTAAGGATGGTTGAAGATGATATTTGGAAAACCAATTTCAAGACAAAACAAGGTCTTTTTAATGGCTAGTTATGTCATTTGGGCTTTGTAATTCACGTGCCACATTCATGAGAGTTACGAATGATGTATTGTGACCATTCCTTGATGATTTTTTCATATTCTAATTAGATATGTTTATTTTTAGTAAGACTCTTGAAGAGCATATCAAGCATGTAAAGCAAGTGCTAGATGTCTTGAAAAAGGAAAAGTTGTATTTGAAGATGTCTAAATGTGAATTTGGGAAAATCTCTTTAGTTTACTTAGGTCATATTGTAGGAGGTGGTGAATTGAAGATTGATCCCTCCAAATTTGATGTTATTGTGAATTGGCCTAAACCCAACAATGTAACAGAAGTTAGGATATTTTTGGGATCATACCAATGTTGGAGAAAATTTATTGTTAACTTCTCATTCATTACAACACCATTACATGCTTTAACAAGTGTGAAGTAAGTCTCTTAGTGGGGAGATAAGAAGCAAAAAGCCTTTGACACTTTGAAAGAGAAAATTAGTATAACACCAGTTCTAGAACTTCCATATCTTAACCAACCATTTGAAATTTAAACCAATGCAAGTGAATATTCTATGGGTTGTAACACCCTCCTCCCACATCTACCCAGGTAACCGACCAACCAAGGTAAACATGTGACAATAATTTGCTATGATATGATTGACCTCCTAAGTCACGTTAAGGAAGTTGACCCAACAGAAACACACCATACAAACATTCAACATCAGCAACAAAACTCCTAAGAACAATACCAACCTTTCTGGTAACCAACCCCTGGGTCGCATTGAGGTTTTAGACCACTTGACCACTGGACGCTCCCATGATATGGGCCTGACAACGTCTAGGAGGCTCTGGATGCTCTCATGACAAGGCTTGTTAGCATCCAGGGAATATTTTGCTAAGTGTTGTGCCAACGTCCCCAAGATTTGAGCCACTTTTTCAGGCCTAGAGCCCAGTTCACTGCTCAGAATTCAATGAAACCTTCATAATAGAAAGATAAAAAGAAATGATGATACAGTTGAAATTACTTGAAAAAGCCCTTGACTGGACCCCTACTAGCCATGACAGGCATTTCGTCAAACATATCACAAATATGTAATCTACAGGTGTAAACAACATATCTAAGCATAAGGGTCTCATACTCATCTGAGAATCGCTAAGAAGCATTGATGCCTCAACACATTAGTTGTAGTTTCATCCATTAGGTCATAGATACATTTTTAATTCATTTACAAGTAAAAAAATGATGAGATCCATACATAGTTACTGGCATAAAACATATACATAACCAATATAATAACAACAGAAATACCAAGGAAATCATAGCCTTGTGATGCACATATAGATCAGTATAATACTCATATAAATACAAGGAGAAATAACCTCATATTGAAGATACAAAATCCAAACACGGGATGGGACTACCACGTTCCACTCGACCCTAGAATGGTTGAGCCAAATCTCTCTTCATCCATTCACCCTCGTTCCATATTCTAAGCATGAATGCGATATCTCTTAAAACACATCAATCTAAAACCATCCAGGGCATCAAGATGCCAACCACCTCAACCCATCAAACAATGATTCCACTTCATGGTTGGGCATCAAAAAACCATCGTGATATTGGTCTCTACCCAAGCCTTCCAGGGCTCCAGAGTGTTTTTTCCAACGAAGGCTTCCAGGACTAGTAATTCAACCCACAGTTGTCATTGGGCTTTAAGAGAATTTTTCCAACCAGGGCTTCTAGGACTAGTAAATCAACCCACCAAGGGCTTTTGATCTGGAATTTATCTAGGACAAAGAATTAAAGGTATTAGAGACTGCATGGATGTGCCTATGTTACTTTATGCAACGGATCGATAAGATTGCGAAATACATAGAAATTGAAGTAGTTAGAGAAAACACAACAATAAAACATGTAAATACAAAAAGTTTAATAAGGAGTTCACCCAATGCTCCTGGGCTATATCTCCTAGTCCAGACTTCAGTGGTGGCCTCTCTATTATGTTTTCTAAGTAGAGTTTTTACAACAGTGAGCTCAATTTGAGTCTCACTTAACAGATATAAATCAATAGGACTGGAGTACACAAACTCTCCTTACTGAAACTCGACCACTGCTGGTCACAGTAGTATGAGCCCAAACTGAGACTCATACATGACAGGGCTATGTCGAGGAGTTCGCTTGAACATCTCAAGCCTTCTCTGGAGTGCACAAATTCTCTGACTCTCTCTAGCTCTATCTCGATGCTGCCTTTACTCTGCAGGTCATCTCGACTTACTTTCTCTGTTCTCTGCTTTTAGCTTTCTTACTGGCTTTCTCCTTTCTAGCTACTTACTTTGTCTCTGTCAGTTCGTGGCTTTAAAGCCAATCTGCTTTCTGACTATTCATTTCCGCTTCTCAGCATTCTGGTTCTTCTGCCTCTGTCCGTTTGGATTCCCCTGTTTTGCATCATCATCACTATGTAAAGCTTCACAGGGAGGTGGCCACCTATTTCATAACGAACTGAGTGTCAGTTCTCTTGGAAATGTTTGAATGGTCATTATTTCCATTTAACTCCCAGATTTCCCATGAACATGATTCTTCTGCCAACTCATCGTTCATGCCATACTTCAAAATTTATACAACTCGGCCTGTTTACCCTGTTGAATCCCGTCATCCATCGGATCACATGTCCGCCATCGATCTGGAGCCTCTAGATCCTACAGTCTCCGTCCATATCGGGTGGGTAAGTTGCATGATGTTTACCATCCGATGTGAGTGGTTTTCTCTCTCTTCTGTCGGATGTGTGGCACCCAATGTGTGGCATCAGGTGGGACTCGGTCAAAACCACTTACCGCTCGAATCCCTTACGATATCCTGCCAGTTTTCGTGTGGGACCCGCATTTGACGGAATCAGTGAATTCCGTACAGTTTTTGACTTTTTGGGTCTGGGTTGCTTGGGGTTTTTTTTTCTTTGAGGGGTTTGCCCGGTGATATGTGATTAGCGACAATCGCATATCAAAAACCTCCCCTGTTTCTAAAAAAGGCTTCCCGTTTTGCTGTTTTGTGGCAGCATGCGTTATCATGGGTCAATGGTCGACGCGCTTGACCGAGGGTCCTCGTTGCTTAGTGTTGCTCACAAATTACAACTGTTCGAGGATATTTCTGATAAGCTTGACCTTTGTAAGTCTTTGAAACTTTGGCATGAATTTTTTAGAGTTATGAAAACTTAGAGAATTCTTTAGGATCCAATTTGGATCACGGGCTTCCCACTGAAAATATTTTGGACCACCAAAATTTGGTTTTTAAGCATCAATCAAGTGAGGGTACAGATTCCTCACTTGCCCAATTTCTATCCATTTTAGACTGCTTGGTTTTGAACCTTTGAGTCCAATCCTTAGGTACTCAACATCCCCCCTGCGCGTAGTTCTCACCTTCCTGTCGAGAATTATATCTTCCTGCAAATCATTGAGATATTCAAGTAACATATCATCAATAGAAGGAAATTGAATCTGCTTTTCGGGATCTTCAATCAATGAAGGTTCAAATAGTCTCAAGTTGTCTGCATTAACAACTAAGTAGATGTGCATGTAAGCTGGTAAATCAAGGTGAAAAGCATTCTCACCAATTTTCTTAAGTATCTTGAAATGTCCATACCTTATTGGCTTCAGATTTTTACCTTCACCTTGCATTCTGTCTTTGCTGATATACAGCCAGACTTGTTCACCAACTTGGAAACTATGCTCAGTACGATGCTTATCATGCCTTGCCTTGTACTTGGCTTGGCTCTTTTCCAGTTGTTCCTGTACTGCCTGGTGAATCTCTTGGATTTGTTCAATGAACTTGGTTGCCTTGTCCACATCATTGTGTCCATCAACTGCTATGTCTTTACCAAAGACAAAATCCAAGGGAGACCTTGGTGTGAAACCAAAACAGGTCTCAAAAGGAGATTTTTGTGTAGAAGAATGTTTAGCTCGGTTGTAAGCATGCTGCACATAACATAAATGTTCATCCCAAAGCTTGGGATGCTTGTTGCAATAGCCTCTGAGCAACTGGATCACTGTCCTGTTGACCACTTCTATTTGGCCATCTGTTTGCGGATGAAAAGCTGTGCTCTTCTTCAGTCTGGTGTCCATCAATTCCCATAAACTTGACCAAAATTTCCCAACAAATCGGGTATCTCGATCAGATATAATGGAAGTGGGTAATCCAAAATGAACCCATACATGCTGAAAGAACAACTTTGTAGTTTGTTTAGTTGTAATATGTTTGTTACAAGGTATTAAAATACACATTTTGCTGAACCTATCCACAACAACATATAAATAGTCATGACCTTTTCTAGATTTAGGCAGTCCCCCAACGAAGTCCATAGAAACACTTTCCCAAGGATGAGAAGGAACTGGTAGCGGAGTGTACAAGTCTAGTTTTCTATTGCTGGGGTTTATTTTAGCACACATGGTACACCCTCTTACATATCTAGAAACTATCTCATTCATTTTTGGCCAATAACAAAATCTTTGCAGCTGTGTAACTGTTTTACTTACACCAAAGTGACTTGATATTAGAGAAGTGTGTGCTTCTCGAATTATCTTTTCTCTTTCTGTTTGAGGAATGCATAACTTTCCCAAATGATACAAGAGTTGGTCCTTAACATGATAATCCCATTCTTCTACTTGTTTTCCATGACTTAAAGTTGCATATACATCTTTAAAATCTATATCTTGAGCATACTGTTCAATGTAGCTTTCATGCAATACTGAATTATGCTAAGTATAGTGGATGCATTTATGATTGGTGAGGACAACATATCTGCAACTTTATTGTGTATTCCATTTTTATATCTGATGACAAGATGAAACTGTTGTAGAAAACCCATCCACCTATAGTGTCTTGATTGCTGCAAATTAGTTTGTGAGTGCAAATATTGAAGTGGTTGGTGATCAGTATGTATAACTGTCTATTTTCCCATTAGCTAATGTTTCCACTTTTTCACACTCTGTACTAATGCATACAATTCTCTATCATATGTGGGATAATTAACTACTGCAGAATTAAATGTATCAGAATGATGACATATGGCTTTACCATGCTGCATCAACACTACTCTCATGGCATAGTCACTGGCATTTGTTTCAATCTCAAATGGTCTTTGAAGATCGGGTAGTGCTAGTACTGGTGCTATACTAATCTTTTCTTTTAGGGTGTCGAAGGATTTCTATTGTTTGCCTCCCCACTGAAACACCTTGTTCAATCTTGTTAAAGCATGTAAGGGAGATGCAATCAGGGAAAATTAGAAATAAACTTTCTCCAATACTGTGCTGCTCCTAAGAAGCTTCTAACTTCTGTAGCAGATTTGGGTTTAGGCCAGTTTATAGTGACTACAACCTTAGAGGGATCTATCTTCAATTCACCACCCCCTACAATATGACCCAAATAATTCAAAGATGTTTTGCCAAATTCACATTTTGAGAGTTTAACATAAAGATTCTCTTTTTTCAAAACATATAGAATCTGCTTGACATGCTTTAAATGCTCTTCCCATGTTTTACTAAATATAAGAATGTCATCCAAATATACAATGACAAAATCATCAATAAAAGGTCTGAGTACATCATTCATTATTCTCATGAAAGTAGCAAGAGCATTAGTTAAGCCAAAAGGCATAACCAACCACTCATACAATCCCTGCTTTGTTTTGAAAGCAGTCTTCCATGCATCTTGCTCTGCAACTCTGACCTGATGATAACCACTATGCAAGTCCAACTTGGAAAAATAAACAGCTTCTTTCAACTGATATAATAGATCTATGCGAGGATGGGGATAATGATTTTTGATCGTTATCTTATTCAATGCTCGGTAATCAATGCACATTCTCCATGAGCCATATTTCTTTCTCACCAAGACAATTGGAGACCCACAAGCTGATGTGCTAGGTCTTATGAACCCTTTTTCAAGCAACTCCTATACCTGCTTCTTGATTTCTACATTCTCTAAAGTGGACAACCTATACATTCTGATGTTAGGCAATGGAGCATGTTGCTACAAATTAATATCATGTACTATTTCCTTTTTGGGTGGCAGACGTTTAGGTTCTTGAAATAGTATATCATATTCTGAAACAGCTTTTTCTAAATTAGCTTGCTGTTTAGAATTATAGCCCTCAAATACATTGGTTTTATCAGGTTTCTTTTCCTTTACAACCATCAGTAAAAATTGTTAGCATGAATTTACAATTCTTTTCATCTGCCTTGAGTTTATGAGAGTATAATTATTCTTGAGTTTATAAGTTCTTACAATATATTCGATTCCATCTTTAACGAGTTGATACTTGTTTTCAACTCTATAGAAAATAACTTTTCTATCATACAAGTAAGGGCTTCCTAAAACAATCCGGTTAGAGTCGGTCTAGTTATCCCTCCATCAGAGATCAAAGCTCTTTTTTGCATTTCGTGTTTAGGTGTCCCATCAGTTTCGATTAGTTGCATTTCGTTAGGCATGCCATAACTCTGACGGAATGGTTTGTGTTACTCATTCCCCTCGTGCTTGGCACTGCTAGTTCAGGTCTATTCATAAAAACAAGTCTTCAAAGGTCATGTACAGTCCTGTTTCAAATTTCTGGGTCATAACAATGGTTCTTGGTCATTAGGTCTTGGGTTGAGTCAGTCTTGTTTTGCAAAGTCTAAGAAGACCAGCAGGCCAGAGGGATGTCCTCGATAGGTGGTTACTTCAATAATTTTCATCATTATACAGATAAATTAGGACTTCTCTTCAAAACTCTGTTTTGAAGATAAGTCGTCATCTCATTTTTGTAAAAATCTTCAAAAATTTCAGTTCTTGAATCGTCCAAGCGCAGCCTTGGTCTCCTTTGCCAGATCATATCACAGCTATCCCTGCAAAGAATTGCAAAGAAAATCATTATTTCAACCAAATTTAAGGAGGAAACCAAAAAGGTCAGAAGTCTATTAATCCTGAAAAAGTGTCAACGACAAAACATTACAAAATGGGTCATGGACCAAGCAAAAATCAAAAGGGAGTCTTTATAAAGATATTTCATGACATTTTCAACTCATTTTGCATGCCAAGAGTGAAGAACGTCATTCCAAAGCGAAATTGTGAGTTTGCGAGGAAGTTGGAGCAGTTTCAGGGGTGCGCAACGCATTGGACTAGGCACGCGGCGCATCAGGGGCGCACGACGCATCAGGCAAAAAATCGCAGTGTAAAAATACACGCGTGTGGCGCATCAGAGGCGCGCGGCGCGTTGGGTGAGGCGCGCGGCGCACTAGGGTTTAAGCCCAAAATTTGCTTGGAAACGCATGAACTCGCCTCCTCTCCGCACAAAATTTCAGGTAGGCTCACATCCACCACTTTTGCTTGGTTTTTGAAAGATAAATGTAATGGGTTCATGATATGTTTGCCTTAGAAATCCAAGTGGAAAGCCCTCCTTGTCAATGAAATTGCTGTAGGGTTTGAATGCAGAATTGCTGTAAGGGTTTCAAAAACAGAGTGTAACCAAGGTTGTCATTATTTCTCCATTTCCCTTTGTTTCCCATTCCCAAATTCACCCTTATTTTTCCCCATTAATTCCCTCCTTCATCCTACACTATAATCCCTCAAATCCTAGTCCCTCACCTCTATTACAAAACACATTATCCTTATCATTTCCCTTCCCTTCTCTAAGTCCCTTGTTTTTATTTCCAAATTCCCTAATTCCCTAATGTTTCCCCTTTCCTAATATTCCCTTGTGCATTTGTGTCCCCTTGGTCACAACATTTTTAGAGCAAAAGAACAGTTTATAGGCAATTATGCACGCAGTTTATACATCAGCATATATATTCCAGCTATCTTGTTTTCAAAGACATGTCAGAGACCGAGTCAGTCTATGAGCAGGAGTATGATAATGATTCTACACCAGAGTTAAATGTGCCAAATGTGCCACGGAGGTATCACAAAGGTGGCAAAAGTGGTCAGCATGTCAGGGAGGAGCCTACTTCTTTGGCCCAATTGCAAGCTTGCCCACTTGCAATGGATTATTTTCGGCGTCAATCATGTTTCCAATACTGTGAGATGCTCTCACGAATCCAGCATCATCGGGAACTAGTCCGTTTATTTGTTCTACATTTACAAGATGGTCATGTAAACTTTGTCGGAGTGAATTTCACCTTGTCACCCGAGACTATTGCTCAGGCCACCAGGATACCAAATGTAGGGGAGGAATGGAGTAAACGCCAGCTGTTAGACAGATTCTACTATGAGCCATATATCAAACCCGGGTATATGAGACACTTGAGCGCAGCTTTTCCTTTCAGATTCCTGAGGGATGAGTATGCACCATTGATGAAACTCATCATTCGATATTTCAGTTGTGAGGGCAGATTCTCGCATCTCTATGCGTACCATGTCCGTTTGTTGATGCATTTCACGAGGGTACGTATGATGAACATTCTATTTTTCATGTGTCGCAACATAGAGAGGATGGTGCCTTTAGTACAAAGGAAGAGCCCAACACATCAGCATAAGAGCATATATCATTATGCGTTGATCAAAATCATAGTGATGCATCAGTTGGCACAGGAGGGCATTACTTGGGAGGATTTCATCTCCTGTGATTACTTCGCAACGCTACAGCCGCCTCCCGAGATAGTTCATGATGAGGGAGTGCCTTCACACCAGCCAGGCATTCCCGAGACTGAGCATATAAGTGCTCCTCCATATGTGACATACCAGCGAGGCCACAGGGCCTTATTTGCATCTACACGACGAGTACTATCTCCACCCGGGGTGGAAGGGGTCTCGTTGACTTCATCAGCACAGCGAGTATTATCTCCACATCATGTGGAAAGGGTCTCGCCTTCTTCTTCAACACAGGTATAGATCCAGGATAGGGGTAAGAAGCCCATGTTTGATGAGGGTCCTTCAGGAGGTCAGGACATGGATATCATTGATCTTGATGCGAGCTCTCCTAGCTCGGAGCTAAAAGAGATCATCCGAAAGCAAAGGGCTGAAAATGACTCGCTGCAAAAGAAATTGCTGATGGCTAAGTGGACGATCAACTACTTGGAGCAGGTCAAAAAACAGTTGGAAGATGAACATACACATTATGAGCTACAACAAATCCGGGAAGACCGAGAATTGGCCCGAAAGAGACCCGGTGATTTGACACCAATTGATCGAGAGTCTATGCTCATCCGGGTGAACACTCATTTGGAGAAATTGTTGGCAAAGGCAAACAGAGACAAGGACATGCTTCGTCATATGAAAACTCACTATTGGGCTCGCATGCATGTTTGCAAAGCAAAAATGAAGATCCTTAAGAGGCGATTGAGCAAGGCACTAAAACGGCGGAAAAAGCCTGATCCAATCCAAATTTTGGCCGAGGCTTCATTGGTGGGGAAAAATACATGATAGAGGGTCTTTACTCCAAATTTGAGCAAATTCGGAGAAATTTTTGTCATTTTTGAAAATTTTGTCCTAAAAACAGGTTTTTTGGCTCAACGCGTAGCGCGCCGCGCGCGACCCATAAGATTGGAAGGTCCAAATCATAAATGGATTGTAGTGTTGGATTTGCCATGATGAAATATACATGCTAAGCTATGTCCAAAGCATTTCATCAAGTTCTGGGTGACCAAAAGGCTCAAAAACACCATGAAAATCACCTTTCTGCCACCTTTTGCACCAGGAGGAAGTACCTCCGGGAGAATGCATTTTTGGAGGGGCAAATGGACACAAAATTAGAAAATTCCACTTGGGTTGGAAAGTAGACATCTAGGGCTTTCCAACAAGCCAACCTGAGCTCAATTTGGATGCTGAGAAGGGCCCAAAAAATAGGTGGAAAGGCGCGCAACGCATAGGGCTCAGGCGCGCGGCGCACAGGGTTTTTTGGCACAATTTTCATCTTCAGCTCAAGAAACGAAGCCAGTTTGACCAGTTTTGACTTGTGATGTGATTTTTTCACTCCTCTTGATGTAATTAATGAAGCATGATGTAATTTTGGCACTTTATTACTTGTTCTAGAAGATTCATTCACTAAAAAGTGAAAATTAAATGAATGAATCAGTTTCCTACCTTATAGAGGCAAGTTGTTTTGACTACCTAGATTGTAGTGCTTTGTTTAGAATTGGTTGAAACAGCTCCTAGGATGATGAGCTCGATCCCTAGAGGCAAGGTAATGGGTTGGCTTGCCTATATTATGCATTTTCTTAGTCATTTTCATGGTTGGACTCTTGGGGAAAAGGTTTTGAGACTCTATTGTACATTTTACTTCAGCATTTTGGCAAAGGAAAGACCAGGGTTTTGCAACACTGTTTGGAATTCATGTGGCTTTATGTCTTGATGGTGTGCTTATTTCAGTACTTGTAAGTTGTTATGTGTATCATTTTCCTTCTCTCATCTTCTGCAATTGAACAAATGAAGTGTTAAGGTAGAATTCATAATCTGTAATGCTCTGCCTTTAAGTTTGTTTGATCTCCTATGTTTTCATCTGTTTAAGGAGAATTCTTGAGGTTTCCTTGCTCTCCTTAGCTCCTCACCTGTTTGATCTACTCACCTCATTAGCTTTTAAGGCATCAAACAATTGCCTACCTTGCTCCAATCAGACCTCTGCAGAAACTGTGTCTCATCCCCGCACCCAAAATTGCCTTTCCCTTTGATTCAACAAAAACCCCAAAAAATCACCTTTAAACCTCTGCACTTAATACCTAGCCTAATATTAGTTAGAATTTCAGTCATCTCGAGCCTCATTGATTATATTTTTCTGAGATTGACCCGGAGAGAGCCCTCTCCTGTCCTCGTAGGGCTAGCTACGAGGCTGAGTGTGGTTTGATGTTGCCTTGAGTTTTGCCTTCCTCAACTTGGGGCAAATTCGAGCGTTAACATAGTGGCGACCATACTGGGGAACGATTAGAATGGTTTTCCCTTTGATGTCATTTCTCTCATAAGCTATAGACGGAGCCTGAATATTATCCAGATAGCCTTTGAAATGCTTTTGCTTTGCATTAGCGCAAGTAGATCAAAGCTACTTCAGTCAATCTCCGGTTTAGCTTTTGACCGTGACATTTGAAACACCCCAGTACATTTGCAAACTCTGAGCTTTTGGATGATAAGTTGAGAGTTTTCACAGGCTGACTAGCTGTTTTGTTCCTTGATATTTTGAAAATAACAAGTTGGCTTCAGATCCTAGTCTCATATTTAAATCTCATTCATGTCCGGCTATCTTTAAGTATTTTGAAGAAATTGATTTTGACGAGAGGTTTGAACTATCACTGTTTAAAACTAAATCTGAAAGTGCACTTGATTCTCTAGTTCCTAATCCTGATTTTGCTGCTGCCCTTGAAATTGAGAGAAACAATAAAGTGGTTGAAAATTTTATCCTACGACACCTTCAGACAGATATTCAAGCTGCAAATCTGGTTGATTTTCTAGAAGTTGCATCTGCCAACATTGGATCTACTATCACGGCTTCTGCCTCGCACGAGCAGACCGAACCCCCTTTCATCTCCATTTCTCCCATAATTACATATCCAGAATCTACAGTCAATTCCCCTTCTTCATCCCACGTGGTTTCTCCTCCACATACACCCCTACATACCGCACATACTTCAGCTACACCCACTCCTCCAACTACCCCTAGACCAAATCCTCCAAAAGCAATGGCAGCTCGGTTTGCACCCCTCGCTTTGCCTCAAGTTTTGAATGACATGCCTGCAGATTATCAAAGTAAAATTCCTTTGTTTGATGGCACACCTCAGAATATCATAGCTCAACAACATGTGGATAAGATGGCAGATTTCTTTGATCTTCATGAAATCGATGAAGAAAATGTGACTATGAGGTTATTTGTGTAGACTTTTGGTGGAGAGGTAAGGAAATGGTTTAGAAATCTGCTAGCCAGAAGTATTCCTACATTAGATGATCTCAAAAGACAATTTCTAGAATGCTGGGAAGTGAAGAAAGATCCGCTGCAAATCAATGCCGAATATACTAAGCTTAAAAGGAATGCTGGAGAGTCCGTTCAAGACTATTGTATCAGATTCAATGCAGTATACAACGCAATTCTGGATGATTTAAAACCAACCAGAAAATCAGCGCTTCTCGAGTTCCCCGATGGTTTTGATTCAGACATGGCATATCAACTAAGGGAGAGAGATCCAGCCACCTTAGAAGAGATGCAGAAAATTGCAGTCAGTGTCGAAGCAAATTTGAATGATAAGAGAGCTAGAATGAAAGCTGAAAGGAAGGTTACTATAAAGGAAGAAGCTTCTACATCAGACCAAGTTCTTCGCAAGGTAGAAAAGATGATTGAAAGGTTAGCTATTGACAAGCCCGAAACGCAGATTCGGAATCCTAATTTTCGTGGTCAGCAACAACCACAATTTAGGATCAAACAGCGTGAGCAGCGAACACAAGACACACCATCACAACAACAGCAAGTGAAGACACCTCTCCAGCAGAATTTTGTTGGTCCTGAGTCAGATGATGATGATCAGGTAGTTGGAGAAGAAAATCATTTTTTTACTCCTGATGATATGCCCACATTTATCACTGAAGATGATGAAAAGACAGCAAGATCAACAGTTCAAAATGATGCAGATTTTATCTTAGCAAATGAGATCGCTTTGGAGGAAGAGTCAGATGAGTATCAGAGAGGTTATATGCATGCATTGTCCGCTCAGCAACGCCAATTATCACTAAGAGGTAGAAATGTTCCCATAAATCCCATCCAAAAGAGAAAAGAAGTTCCAGCATCTAAAGAGGAAACATCAGTTGCATCAAAGAAAGGTAAAGAGAGTGCTAACCCTATGACCAGCAAGCCTATTCCAGCAAATGAGATCCCAGCAAATGAAAAGGTAAATCAGATCAACATACCAAAGGATAAACCTGAAAAGAAAGATGTTCCAGCCAAAGAAGTGGACAAGACTTCTTCTTTTAATTTGGAGAATGAAATTTCTAAATTGAAGGTGTCTATTCCATTAACTAAGCTCATGAAGAACAGCAGCTATAGAGGACAAGTCTCCAAAATTCTGAATTTTGACCCAATGTCTGATATGGTCAGTGTTGAGGATGATCAGCCGGAATTGATATTTGGACCAGCATTAAGTGGTGAGTCAGAAGTACCTCCTTTTTATATAAGTTTAAGGCTGCATGAGTTTGTGTTGCATAATGCTATGTTTGACACTGGCGCTTCCCACAATCTTATGCCAAAGGCCATCATGGAAAAGTTGGGTTTGGATATCACCAGGAAATATCATGATCTCTACTCCTTTGATTCCAGCAGGGTGAGATGTATTGGGTTAATTAAAGATTTGGTTGTAAGTTTGGATCAGATCCCTGCAAAGAATGTCTTGATGGACGTTGTTTTGGCCGACATTCCTCCTCGCTTTGGTATGCTCCTTTCTCGATATTGGGGGGAAAAATTGCAAGGAATAATTCAGCTTGATTTCTCTTATGCAATGAATCCCGTGTTTGGCCAAATGAGAAAGTTGTACCGGGAACAGAAAATGAAATATATGATCACCAGCAAGGAGAAACCAATCAATCATCCGATCAGTTATGTACATACAGATCTTGAATCTTTCGTTTTGTATTCAGATAGTTTAAGTGATATTGATAGTCAGTTAGTTGTAATAAATGATATCCCAGAAATAGCAGAGAATTTCAGAGAAGTCCTAAGGAAAGAACGTCAGGAACAACAGAGCATCACTGAGCAATCAACTGAAAGTAATGGACATCAAACAGAAAAATCACAGTAGACAACCTTTCAGCACTTGGCAGAAGAGGAAGACGGTTTATGGACCATGTATTTTGATGGAGCAGTAGGTAATGATGGTGCTGGGATTGGTATTTGGGTACGTAGTCCTTTTTCTGTCTCAGAAAAAGTACCTAGTAATGTCCGGGTATGTTCTTACAAACTTGCTTTTGATTGTTCAAATAATGAAGCCGAATATGAAGCTTTGATTGCTGGCCTGAAAATTCTAAGAAAGCTAAATGCTAAGAGGATTGCCGTGTACGGTGACTCTGAATTAGTGATCAAGCAAGTTAAAGGCGAATATCAAACAAAACACCCTTGGATGCGGGCATACCGGAATGTTGTTTTAGATATATTGAAAGTATTTTCAGATTATACATTGACGTGTGTGCCTCGTGTTCAAAATAGCATTGCGGATGCACTTGCTAAGGCAGCCAGCAATCTGAAAATTCCTATGAACTCAAGTAATAAATTTGAAATTCATGTGAAGCACCGTCCCGCTGTCCTGGATAATCAAAGACATTGACAAGTTTTCCAAAATGATGAGGAGATCAATGATTTTCTGCAAAATAAAGGTGAGTTCGAAAATGTTTTAATGGATGCAGAACATGATGATGGTAGTAATGAGTTGCAAATAAATCAGATGGAAATATTGCAGCTCAAAGATAATGTAATTCCTAAAGGTTTGATACCTTTAGAGGAGCTTTTTGATCATGATGATGTAGCCCGCAAACCAACATTGCAGCCAACAGAAAAAGGAGTTGAAGAGGTAAATATTGGAACGGCTCAGGATCCTAAGACGGTAAAGTTATCCAAATCATTGACACCAAAGGTAAAGGAAGAGTATATCAGATTGTTGTCTTCATTTGCCAATGTTTTTGCATGGGATTATTCCGATCTGAAAACATATGATACTAATATCATTCAGCATACTATTCCAATCAAACCAAATCAGAAGCCATTCCGTCAAAAGTTGAGGAGGATCAATCCTAAGCTGCTACCATCGATTGAAAAAGAGGTGAACAGGTTATATAAGTCAGGAATCATTGTGCCTATCAGATTTTCTGATTGGATATCAAATTTGGTGCCTGTAAGAAAGAAAACAGGTGAGATCCGTTTATGTATTGACTTCAGAAATTTGAATAAGGTGTCCTTAAAAGATAATTATCCATTGCCAAAGATGGATCATATATTGCAACAAGTAGTTGGAGCATCAAGAATGTCATTACTCGACGGGTATTCCGGATATAATCAAATTTTGGTCCATGAAGATGATCAAGACAAAACAGCCTTCACCACTCCATGGGGAACCTTCCATTATGCCAAAATGCCTTTTGGTTTAAAGAATTCAGGTGCTACTTTTCAGCGCGCAATGGACATGGCCTTCGCTAACGAAAAATATGTATTTTTGGTTGTTTACCTTGATGATTTAACTGTATTTTCAAAGACTGATGAGGAACATTTATATCATCTGAAAGTTGTTTTTCAAAAGTGCAGAAAATATGGCATTTCGCTGAATCCAAAAAAGAGCCTTTTCGCCATGAGTGAAGGCAAGCTCTTGGGCCACATCATATCAAAAGACGGCATCCGTGTGGACCTCGCACGTGTTGAAGCCATTCAGCAGCTTGAACAACCCCGGAACAAGAAAGAAATACAATCATTCAATGGTAAACTTAATTTTCTGCGTTGCTTCATTCCAAATCTAGCTGAGCATCTTAGATAAATCACAAATATGCTGAAAAAGGACAGTCAGATAAAGTGGACCGATGAGGCGGTGAAATAATTCAATTTGGTAAAATTAGCTCTTTCTTCAGCCCCTACTTTGATTAGCCCGGACTACACACAGGACTTCATTTTGTTTTCATTTGCTTCTGAGCACACTTTGGCAGCCGTATTAATGCAGAAAAGAGAAGGAGTTGAAAGACCCATTGCCTTTTTTAGTCGGATTATAAGAGACGGAGCATTGAAATACAATATCATTGAGAAACAAGCACTTGCGCTTGTAAAAGCTTTGAAAGACTTCCGTGTATATATACTACATTCCCACATAATAGCATACGTTCCTAGTGCAGCAATTAAAGACGTTTTGGTACAGGCAGACCCAGAGGGAAGACGAGGTAAGTGGATTGCTGCATTGTTAGAATATGATGTGGAGATTAAACCAACCAAGCTGATCAAAGGACAAGGACTTGCAAAACTAATGGCTGAAACAAATATGCAAGTTCTAGACATAAATTTGATTGCTGCCATGACCGATGAAGATGAAAAGAGTATGCCAGTTCAGGTATCTAATATGTTTCTTTCTTCTCCTTGGTATGCTGATATTTTATATGTACTTCAGAATTTGTCTTCACCTCCCGGAATGCCTAGAAATAAGAGTAGAACGTTGAAATTGAAAGCTGCCAAATTCTACATAATAAATTCTGCATTATATTGGAAAGACCCTGGTGGAATGTTATTGAATTATTTGGTAGAGGAGGAAGCTCAAAGAGTTGTGGAGGAATTTCATAAAGGAGATTGCGGGGGCCATTTGTTTTGGAAAACCACAGCAAATAAGATTCTAAGGGTGGGATATTATTGGCCTTCGCTGTTTTTAGATGTGTTTAAGGCTGTTAAGAATTGTCATGAATGCCAAAATTTTGAAGGAAAGCAGAAACTACGGCCCTTGCCTCTCAACCCTATTGAAGTTAGTGCGCCTTTTCAGTAGTGGGGATTGGATTTCATCGGGGAAATTCATCCGGCATCATCAGGACAACATAGATGGATATTGACTGCTGCAGACTATTTCACAAAATGGATTGAAGCTATTGCTACTCGACAGGCCACGGATGCGGTAATCATTTCTTTTCTTGAAACCAATATTTTGTCATGTTTTGGATGTCCTAGTAAGCTAATCACAGATAATGCAGCAGCATTCAAATCAAAGAGAATGGTGGAATTTTGCTATAAATACAATATCAGCCTAGGACACTCAACTGCATATTATCCTCAAGGCAATGGATTGGTCGAATCATCTAATAAATCTTTGGTTAATATCATAAAGAAATTGCTGGAAATTAATAAAAAGAACTGGCACAAGAAATTGGTGAATGCTTTGTGGGTTGATAGGGTGAGTTAGAAAAAGTCTATTGGCATGTATCCTTTTGAGTTGGTATACGGCACAGACACGGTTTTTCCTACTTCGCTTGCTGTCCCAGTAGTCAAATTGCTTCAGGAAGCTGGTAGTGAAGAAGATCCCATGCAAAGGAGGATTAATCAGATGATTCATTTGCAGCAGACACGAGAGGAGGTATTGCAAAATACTTTCAAATTGCAGGAGCACATCAAAAAGATTTATGATAGAAGGCAAAAATAGACACTTTTCAGCTAGATGAGGTAGTTCTGAGATGGGATGCTTGAAATGAAGACAAAGGAAAACACGACAAATTTGAAAACTTATGGAAGGGTCCTTATAATATTGCAGCATATCGTGGCCAAAACGCTTTCCTTCTCAAAGAAATGAATGGAGATGAATGTCCTGGAGGGCTGATTAATGGTCGACTGTTAAAGAGATACTACTTCTGAGTATTTTCTGCTCATTTCATCATCATTGTACATATCGTTTTACTTCTGTTTTATTGCACATGTATACTAACTTCTCATCTTCAGTCCGGGGCCCGCAGTGAAGGCTATAATTCTGAAAATAGAGGTTAGTTGGTTTAAGTTTGTCAAGTCAGTTGTATCAGTCTTTTTAGTATTGAGTCTGTTTTGGTCAAACTGGTTTTTGATTTTTCCGTCCAATTGTCAAAATTTTGTGTTGGAATAATGACTCCATCGCCCAATGGATGAAGGCACTATCTAGCTCTTGCAGAGATCTGCGGTTCTTGGCATCTCCAAGGAGCTACCATCCCCATTGGAGCAAATGTTAGAGTCGGTCTAGTTATCCCTCCGTCAGAGATCAAAGCTCTTTTTTGCATTTTGTGTTTAGGTGTCCCATCAGTTTCGATTAGTTGCATTTCGTTAGGCATGCCATAACTCTGACGGAATGGTTTGTGTTACTCATTCCCCTCGTGCTTGGCACTGCTGGTTCAGGTCTATTCATAAAAACAAGTCTTCAAAGGTCATGTACAATCCTGTTTCAAATTTCTGGGTCATAACAATGGTTCTTGCTCATTAGGCCTTGGGTTCAGTCAGTCTTGTTTTGAAAAGTCTAAGAAGACCAGTAGGCCAGAGGGATATCCTTGATAGGTGGTTACTTCAATAATTTTCATCATTATACAGATAAATTAGGACTTCTCTTCAAAACTCTGTTTTGAAGATAAGTCGTCATCTCATTTTTGTAAAAATCTTCAAAAATTTCAGTTCTTGAATCGTCCAAGCACAGCCTTGGTCTCCTTTGCCAGATCATATCACAACTATCCCTGCAAAGAATTGCAAAGAAAATCATTATTTCAACCAAATTTAAGGAGGAAACCAAAAAGGTCAGAAGTCTATTAATCCTGAAAAAGTGTCAATGACAAAATATTACAAAATGGGTCATGGACCAAGCAAAAATCAAAAGGGAGTCTTTATAAAGATATTTCATGACATTTTCAACTCATTTTGCATGCCAAGAGTGAAGAACATCATTCCAAAGCGAAATTGTGAGTTTGTGAGGAACTTGGAGCAGTTTCAGGGGTGTGCGACGCATTAGACTAGGCGCGCGACGCATCAGGCAAAAAATCGCAGTGTAAAAATACACGCGCGCGGCGCATCGAAGGCGCGCGGAGCGTTGGGTGAGGCGCGCGACGCACTGGGGTTTAAGCCAAAAATTTGCTTGGAAACGCATGAACTCGCCTCCTCTCCGCACAAAATTGCAGGTAGGCTCACATCCACCACTTGTGCTTGGTTTTTGAAAGATAAATGTAATGGGTTAATGATATGTTTGCCTTAGAAATCCAAGTGGAAAGCCCTCCTTGTCAATGAAATTGCTGTAGGGTTTGAATGCAAAAAATTGCTGTAAGGGTTTCAAAAACAAAGTGTAACCAAGGTTGTCATTATTTCTCCATTTCCCTTTGTTTCCCATTCCCAAATTCACCCTTATTTTTCCCCATTAATTCCCTCCTTCATCCTACACTATAATCCCTCAAATCCTAGTCCCTCACCTCTATTACAAAACACATTATCCTTATCATTTCCCTTCCCTTCTCTAAGTCCCTTGTTTTTATTTCCAAATTCCCTAATTCCCTAATGTTTCCCCTTTCCTAATATTCCCTTGTGCATTTGTGTCCCCTTGGTCACAACATTTTTAGAGCAAAATAATAGTTTACAGGCAATTGTGCACGCAGTTTATACATCAGCATATATATTCCAGCTATCTTGTTTTCAAAGGCATGTCAGAGACCGAGTCAGTCTATGAGCAGGAGTATGATAATGATTCTACACCAGAGGTAAATGTGCCAAATGTGCCACTGAGGTATCACAAAGGTGGCAAAAGTGGTTAGCATGTCAGGGAGGAGCCTACTTCTTTGGCCCAATTGCAAGCTTTCCCACTTGCAATGGATTGTTTTCGGCGTCAATCATGTTTCCAATACTGTGAGATGATCTCACAAATCCAACATCATCGGGAACTAGTCCGTTTATTTGTTCTACATTTACAGGATGGTCATGTAAACTTTGCCGGAGTGAATTTCAACTTGTCACCCGAGACTATTGCTCAGGCCACCAGGATACCAAATGTAGGGGAGGAATGGAGTAAACGCCAGCTGTTAGACAGATTCTACTATGAGCCATATATCAAACCCGGGTATATGAGACACTTGAGTGCAATTTTTCCTTTCAGATTCCTGAGGGATGAGTATGCACCATTGATGAAACTCATCATTCGATATTTCAGTTGCGAGGGCAGATTCTCGCGTCTCTATGCGTACCATGTATGGTTGTTGATGCATTTCACGAGGGTACGTATGATGAACATTCCATTTTTCATGTGTCGCAACATAGAGAGGATGGTGCCTTTAGTACAAAGGAAGAGCCTAACACATCAGCATAAGAGCATATATCATTATGCGTTGATCAAAATCATAGTGATGCATCAGTTGGCACAACAGGGCATTACTTGGGAGGATTTCATCTCCCGTGATTACTTCGCAGCGCTACAGCCACCTACCAAGATAGTTCATGATGAGGGAGCACCTTCACACCAGCCAGGCATTCCCGAGACTGAGCATATAAGTGCTCCTCCATATGTGACATACCAGCGAGGCCACAGGGCCTTATTTGCATCTACACGACGAGTACTATCTCCACCCGGGGTGGAAGGGGTCTCGTTGACTTCATCAGCACAGCGAGTATTATCTCCACATCATGTGGAAAGGGTCTCGCCTTCTTCTTCAGCACAGGTACAGATCCAAGATAGGGGCAAGAGGCCCATGTTTGATGAGGGTCCTTCAGGAGGTCAGGACACGGATATCATTGATCTTGATGCGAGCTCTCCTAGCTTGGAGCTAAAAGAGATCATCCGACAGCAAAGGGCTGAAAATGACTCGCTGCAAAAGAAATTGCAGATGGCTAAGTGGATGATCAACTACTTGGAGCAGCGCAACAAACAGCTGGAAGATGAACATACACTTTATGAGCTACGGCAAATCCGGGAAGACCGAGAATTGGCCCGAAAGAGACTCGGTGATTTGACACCGATTGATAGAGAGTCTATGCTCATCCGGGTGAACATTCATTTGGAGAAATTGTTGGCGAAGGAAAACAAAGACAAGGACATGCTTCGTCATATGAAAACTCACTATTGGGCTCGCATGCATGTTTGCAAAGCAAAAATGAAGATCCTTAAGAGGCGATTGAGCAAGGCACTAAAATGACAGAAAAAGCCCGATCCACTCCAAATTCTGGCCGAGGCTTCATTGGCGGGGCACAATACATGATAGAGGGTCTTTACTCCGAATTTGAGCAAATTCGAAGAAATTTTTGTCATTTTTGAAAATTTTGTCCTAAAAATAGGTTTTTTGGCGTGCGACCCATAAGATTGGAAGGTCCAAATCACAAATGGCTTGTAGTGTTGGATTTTTCATGATGAAATATACATGCTAAGCTATGGCCAAAGAATTTAATCAAGTTATGGGTGACCAAAAGGCTCAAAAACACCATGAAAATCACCTTTCTGCCACCTTTTGCACCAGCAGGAAGTACTTCCGGGAGAATCCACTTTTGGAGGGGAAAATGGACACCAAATTGGAAAATTCCACTTGGGTTGGAAAGTAGACATCCAGGGATTTCCAACAAGCCAACCTGAGCTCAATTTGGATGCCAGGAAGTGCCCCAAAAACAGGTGGAAAGGCGCGTGGCGCATAGGGCTCAGGCGCGCGGTGCATAGGGTTTTTTGGCACAATTTTCATCTTCAGCTCAGGAAACGAAGCCAGTTTGACCAATTTTGACTTGTGATGTGATTTTTTCACTCCTATTGATGTAATTAATGAAACATGATGTAATTTTGGCACTTTATTACTTGTTCTAGAAGATTCATTCACTAAAAAGTATAAATTAAATGAATGAATCAGTTTCCTACCTTATAGAGGCAAGTTGTTTTGACTACCTAGATTGTAGTGCTTTGTTTAGAATTGGTTGAAACAGCTCCTAGGATGATGAGATCGACCCCTAGAGGCAAGGGAATGGGTTGGATTTCCTATATTATGTATTTTCTTAGTCATTTTCATGGTTGGACTCTTGGGGAAAAGCTTTTGAGACTCTATTGTACATTTTATTTCAGCATTTTGGCAAAGGAAAGACCAGGGTTTTGCAGCACTGTTTGGAATTCATGTGGCTTTATGTCTTGATGGTGTGCTTCTTTCAGTACTTGTAAGTTTTTATGTGTATCATTTTCCTTCTCTCATCTTCTGCAATTGAACAAATGAAGTGTTAAGGTAGAATTCATAATCTGTAATGCTCTGCCTTTAAGTTTGTTTGATCTCCTATGTTTTCATCTGTTTAAGGATAATTCTTGAGGTTTCCTTGCTCTCCTTAGCTCCTCACCTGTCTGATCTACTCACCTCATTAGCTTTTAAGGCATCAAACAATTGCCTACCTTGCTCCAATCAGACCTCTGCAGAAACTGTGTCTCATCCCCGCACCCAAAATTGCCTTTCCCTTTGAGTCAACAAAAACCCCAAAAATCACCTTTAAACCTCTGCACTTAATACCTAACCTAAGATTAGTTACAATTTCAGTCATTTCGAGCCTCATTGATTATATTTTTCTGAGATTGACCCGGAGAGAGCCCTCTCCTATCCTCGTAGGGCTAGCTACGAGGCTAAGCGTGGTTTGATTTTGCCTTGAGTTTTGCCTTCCTTAGCCTGGGGAAAATTCGAGCGTTAACAAATCCCACATATATCCAAGGTAACAATATCTAACTCAACCTCATCTACAAATTCTGACCCAAAAGAAAACTTAAGTTTACATTGTCTAGTCACTTGTAGTTGTGCTTTACCACATAACCAACCTAATGGATATGGCTTTTTGTGAGGTGTGGTTAGTAATCCCAAATTCTTTACAATTGCTTCAGAAATTAAATTTACTTGTGAGCTACTATCAAACAAAGTATCAATATTTTGATTCTTGGAAACAAATTTGATATGAAAAAGCTCATATCTTTTTCTCTCATTTTCTTCGTTATTAGTTGATTTTGTAGAATTACTAGAAGATGCTTCAGAATTTTTACCTTTTATACCGATGGCTGCAATTGTTGTTTCATCTCCTGAGTCTAACCCCAAATCCTTTTGAATAGCTGCAGCAGTCTTCTTCTTCTTGCCATCGTACTTCTTGGGTTTCAGCTCCAGATGCAGAATCTAGTAGTGTTCATCATCATGCCCATCCTTCTTATAGTGAGTGCATAATGATTTGGTGTTTTGTACAATATTTTTCTTCAGATCTTTCCATTTCTATTTTCTTTTCTCCTTATTCTTGCTTGCAGTGGGTTTTGATGATCCCCCAACTTTTGGGTTCACATAATTGCCTCTAGCCTCTAGATGTGTAGCTAGAACAGATACCTCATCTATGCTAGTAGGATTAAACATGAGAATAGTGTGCCTTAAGTAGCTGTGTAGACCACCTATATACTTCAGCAGAGTTTTAGGTGAGTCTAAAGAAATTCCTAGAATCAAAGCTCTTTTCCTAAATTCTTGAGTGTAACTTTGTACACTTTGCCCTTTTAACTGGTGAAGAGTTTTCCAGCTCATCATGGCTTGCTGCATATAGGCTAGTGGATAGAATTGATTTTTAATTGCAGAAACAAATTCACTCCAGACAGAAAGAATTTTACCATGCTTCTTCATGTCAGCTTGTGTCCTGCCTTCCCACCATACCAAGGCAGTGTCTCTAAGGTGTAGGCTAGCCAACTAAATCTTACTATTGTCTGAATCAATGCTCTGCACTTTGCAATAAACATCAATCTATCTAATCCAATTATCTAGCTTCTCTGCATTCAACTCTCCATCATATATTGGTAAATCAAATTTAACATCTAATTTAATCAAAGATGTCTTCTTTTTGTTTTCAAGGCTACTAGGAGGAGTGGGAAGTTTTTCTTCTTTCCCTTTGCCTTTAGAGTGGTCATGGATGAGAGATTCTTCTACTCCTTTATCTCGTTTGGAGTTTGTTGAATCTTCTTCTCTACCTTTCTTAAATTCTCTATACATTTCCTCTACCATGGCTCTCATGGTCATGAAACTATCCATGAACTGAGGGTCTGATTCCAAGGGACATTCTTTTGACATTTTCCTCTCAGGGTAGACTCTTCCAATTTCAGGGTTAGTTTCAACCAACTCTCCTTCTCCTAATTTAAGCTTTGATCTAGTTAGCATTCAACAACAAAATCCAGCACAAGATTGTCTAACCTTAGTAACCTAGGCTCTGATACCACTTGATCTGGAATTTATCCAGGACAAAGAATTAAAGATATTACAGACTCATGTGCATGGATGTGCCTATGTTACTTTATGCAATAGGTTGATAAGATTGTGAAATACATAGACATTGAAGTAGTTAGAGAAAACACAATAGGAAAACATGTAAATACAACAAGTTTAATAAGGAGTTCACCCAATGCTCCTGGGCTACGTCTCCTAGTCCAGCCTTCAGTGGTGGCCTATCTATTATGTTTTCTAAGCAGAGTTTTTACAACAGTGAGCTCAATTTGAGTCTCACTTAACAAATATAAATCAGTAGGACCAAAGTACACAGACTTTCCTTACTGAAACTCAACCACTGCTCGTCACAGTAGTATGAGCCCAAAATGAGACTCATACATGATAGGCCTATGCCAAGGAGTTCGCTTGAACCTCTCAATCCTTCTATGGAGTGCACAGACTCTTTGAATCTCTCTGGCTCTGTCTCGGTGCTGCCTTTACTCTGCAGGTCAGCTCGACTTACTTTCTCTGTTCTCTACTCTTAGCTTTCTTACTGGGTTTTCTCCTTTCTAGCTGTTTACTTTGTCTCTATCAGTTTGTGGCTTTAAAGCCAATCTGCTTTCTAACTGTTCGTTTCTGCTTCCCAGCATTCTGGTTCTTCTGCCTCTGTTCGTTTGGATTTCCTTATTCTGCGTCATCATCACTGTGTAATGCTTCACAAGGAGGTGGCCACATGTTTCATAACGAATTGAGTGTCAGTTCTCTTGGAAATGTTTGAGCGGTTGTTATTTCGTTTAACTCCCAAATTTCCCGCGAACATGATTCTTTTGCCGACTCATCATTCATGCTGGACTTCAAACTTTATACAACTCAGCCTATTTACCCTGTTGAATCTGGTCATCTGTCAGATTACATGTTCGTCGTCGATCTGGAGCCTCCAGATCCTACGGTCTCCGTCCATATCAGTCAGGTAAGTTGCATAACGTTTACTCATCCGATGTGAGTGGTTTTCTCTCTCTTCCACTGGACGCGTGGCACCTAGCATGTGGCATTGGGCGGGACTTGGTCGAAACCGCTTACCGCTTGAAGCCCTTGTGATATCCTGCCAGTTTTCGTGTGGGACCCGCCTCTGATGGAATCAGCGAATTTCGTATGGCTTTTGACTTTTCGGGTCCGGGTCACTCTGGGTTTTTTCTTCTCTGAGGGATTTGCCTGGCGATATGTGATTAGTGACTTGTTGATAATCGCATATCATAAACCTCCCTCCATTTCTCAAAAAGGCTTCCCATTTTTCTGTTTCGTGGCAACGTGCGTTACCATGGGCCAACGGTTGGCGCGCTTGATCGAGGGTCCTCGTTGCTTGGTGCTACTCACAAATTACAACTATTCGAGGATATTTCTGATAGGCTCAAACTTTGTAAGTCTTTGAAACTTTGGCATGAATTTTTCAGAGTTATGAAAACTTAGAGAGTTCTTTAGGATCCAATTCGGATCAGCTTCCATATAATTTCTCCAACCAAGGCTTTGAGGACTAGTAACTCAACCCAAGCTATTATAGGGCTTCCATAGTGTTTGTCTGACCAGGGCTTCCAGGAACTAGTAACTCAACCCAAGCTAAATGAAACATAGAACCAACCAAAACAAAACAAGGAAATAAACCCACAATCTCAATGGCTATCTAGGAAATGGAAAGGCTAGGAAAATTCAATGTCAATCCAAGAAATCCTCCATGCTAGTGAAATATCATGACCAATAGTCCACATGCATATGCCATGCATGCCAAAACTAGTGAGGAAAGCATACATGCAACTCGGTACTTGCAAGCAAAACCTGTTGTAGTTGTTGATCTCGATGTCATCTTGCACTTTCCTTCTCTTCCCTTTCCTTCTTACTCCAAAAATCCAAGTATGCCACACTCCTCCAAGAGTGCTCCAAGAAACTTTAAGTGTCCAAGAGTGAGAGAGAGAGAGAGAGTAAAGAGAGAGCTCCAAAACTGAACTGACAAAAGTATGTGAAATTATCCTCATAAGCCTTTTTATTAATGAGGCATCTATTATCTTCATTTTCCTCCTCACATGCAACATGTGACCTTTCACCTCCCTTTTCTCCTAATTTCCATTATTTTCATAAATAAATGTGTCAAAATGTCATTTTTCCTTTCCAAATCCTTAGCCATTTCCTTTTCCAATTTCCTTTACCATATTAATCGAAATTAACACCCACACTAGGATGTCTTGCCCAACATTCAACTTGGAATAAGTGTCTTTATTATTTTACCTTTATTAACTTTTATTACATGGAATGTTCACCAGGGCTATTACAAAACCCTCCCCCTTGGGGGAACACCATCCTCGCTGTTCAACAACACCTACAACCACAAGATTGTTGTAAGAAAAATATACTATCGATGGAGCTTTATAACTTAGCTCCTTACATTATTTACAATGATCACCCCACTAAGAAGCAAACCAACATGACAACATAATAAATATAACATCACAATGACATGACACCCATACCACTTATTGGAGATTTATAACAAGCTCATGGAGGTATTTACATCAATATACATATGTACATACACTAAACATCACCAAAACATGTACCAAAACAGATACCAAGATATACATCAAAACACCATATCAAAACTGCTTTGCCTCAATCGAAAAACAAGGAAGGATACATAGCCCACATCTGATCCGCCATCTCCCATGTAACTTCTTCGGGCCCAAATTTATTCCATTGCACCTTAACGTGCTCAATTTATCTATTTCAGAGCATGAGAATCTTTCTCTGCAAAATTCAATGCGATTCCGGTTGGAATTCTCGTTCCGGCTCCACCAACAATACAGACCATTGAATCACATGATCAACATCTTTAACATACTTATTAAGAAATGAAACATGGAAAAAATCATGGAATTTCACTGTCGAAGGCAGTGCAAGTCAATAGGATAATGGTCCAATCCTCTCGATAATACTGAAGGATCCACACAATCGTGGTGCCATCTTGGCACATGATCCAATCCACAAGGAGCTCTTCTTTGGTTTTATGCGCAAGTACACATGTTTCCCAACCTCGAACTCCTTGAACAACCTATTCGCTCCATCTCTTCCAACATGTCTTATCCAATCAACACCCTATTAACTAGATCACTCCGATTGATGGGAGTATTACAAATCTACCCGTACAATGCCTCAAAAAGACTCACCCTCAGAGACTCTTGGTACCCATTGTTATAAGTGAACTCTACCAGTGGAATTTACTCTTCCCACTTCCCTTGTTGATGCATGACATACATCCTCAACATGTACTCCAATATCCAGTTGACCCTCTCTATTTGTCCATCAATCTGCAGATTATAAGTTGTAATGAAGTCACACTCTCTACCCAAACCTACAAATAACTCTTCCAAAACTTTGAAGTGAGCTTCGCATCCCTGTCTAACACAATCTACCTTAGAAATCCATGCGATATGACCACACCCATAATGAAGAACTCTACCACATAACTCACTGGGAATGTAGACTTCACTAGAATGAAGTGTGCAATCTTCATCAACTTGTCCACAACAATCATGATGGAATCATGTTGTCTCAATGCCCTCGACAAACCTGTGATAAGGTCCATGGAAATGACCTCTCATTTCCACTCTAGAATCAAAATTGGATGTAGTAGTCCACCTGGATTCTTACACTCTTCCTTCACCTGTTGACAATCCAAGCACCTAGCCACAAACTCTGATACGTATCTGTTCAAATTCAGCCAATAATAGAATTTCTTCACTCTTGTCAGCATCTTATGATAACCTGGGTGATTTGAATGTGGTTTTGCATGAAACTCTCTCAAGCTCACCTTCTTGAGCTCACTATTGTCCAGCACATATATCCTACCTCTAAATCTAACCAATCCGTCTGCTGTGAGAAGAAAGTCCTCATCCTATGTACCTACACTTGTACCACTAACTGTACCTATACCTTTACCATCACTTGTACCTGCACCTGTGCCTATACATGTACCACTACCTATACCTATACCACCACATGTACCTTTACATGTACCACCACCTGAACCTGTACCTTTACAATCACCTGCACCTGTACCACTTCCTACACCTGTACCTATACCACTACTTGTACCTGTACCTGTGCTACCACCTAAACTCTTTTTCAGCCTGTGCACAATCTCCATATACATGTCATCCTGCTTACATGCCTGTAATATCATATCTTGTAAGTCTTTCCCATAGGAGCTCATAGCTGCTAAGTGATTTACCTGTATTTTCCTACTAAGAGCATCTTCCACCTTGTTCTCTTTACCTTTGATATACCTGATCCTAAAATAAAAGTCACTGATCTTGGCAAACCATCGAGGTTGCCTTCCATTCAGATTCAATTAGTCAAATAGATGCCACAAACCACTGTGATCACTCATCAATACAAACCTTCTTCCAAGAAGACAATGCCTCCACATCTTCAATGCATGTATGATCACTGCCAACTCAAGATCATGAGTGGGGTAGTTCTTCTCGTGCTCATTTATGTTCTGTGACTCATAGCATACCACTTGTCCATCCTGCAGAAGGAATCCACTGCGTCCTCTCTTGAAATAATTTGTACATACTACAAATTCTTTGTTCGGATCCACAATCTTTAACACTTGTGCATGTGTCAACAATTGCTTGAGCTGCTCAAAACTAGCCTCACACTCCTCTATCCATTCAAACTTCTTACCTTTCCTCTACAATGATGTGATAGGATAAGAAATCTACGAGAAGTTCCTGATGAACCTCCCGTAATAGCCTGCCAACCCCATGAAAGATCTCACCTCATCCACATTCCTGGGAGCTGCCCACTTCATGATAGCTTTTATCTTCTTTGGGTCCACTGCTATGCCATCCTTGGAAACCATATATCCCAAGTAGTGTACTTCAGTCTAAAAGAAACTGCACATGCTAAATTCTCAACATCATTTTCCTCATTTTTAGAATATACCAATATGTCATCAATGAAGAAAATAACAAACTTATCCAAATATGGATGCAACACACAATTCATCAAGCACATAAAAGTAGTTGGAGCATTAGTAAAAAACAAATGGAACTACAACAAACTCATAATGCCCATACTTGGTCTTGTAGATGTCTTCTTCCTTAATTCCTACTTGATGATATCTAGATCTCTTATCAATTTTCGAGAACACTGTTGTTCCCTCCAATTGATCGAACAAGTCATTAATCCTTGGTAATGGATACATGTTCTTGATAGTCACTTTGTTCAATTGCCTGTAGTGAATGCATAATTTGAGAGTACCATCCTTCTTCTTCACAAATAATACCTATGTGCACCATGGCGATACACTTGGTCTAATGTATCCCTTGTCCAACATTTCCTTCAACTTTAGCTTCAACTCTACCAACTCAGGTGTACTCATCTTGTAAGGTGCCTTTGATGTCGGAGCTTCCCCTAACACCAACTCAATAGAAATGTCTACCTGCCTGTGAGGTGGAAACTTTGAAATGTCCTCAGGAAATACATCCTAAAACTACTGTAGAATTATGTACCTGCTCAAAAAATCTGCATCCTCAACATCCTTACCTTTTTCACTATAAATGTGAACTGCAAACAGCACACACCCTTTTTTGGGACTATGATTTTCCTATATAGTTGTCATCATCCTAACTGATGTCTTTTTATTCTTACCTCGCAGATCTCTTGGTTCTCCATTGTCATCCAAACACTCAATATATTTTTCATAACAATCCACCTTTGTTCTATGAAGGTACAACCAATGCATGCACAACAAAATATTGTATGATCCCAATGGTAATACATTCAAATGTGTTGTTGTAGGCATAACATTCAAATCAAATGCACAAGCTCTTACCAAATGGTGAACCCATTTCTTTTTACCTGTAGCCAACTACACTAACCAAGAATCTGCATGTAATTCTTTATTAAAACCACACTTATCCACTAGGCCAGGACTAACATAACTATAATTGGATCCAAGTTCAATCAAAATAGAAACAACTTGATCACAAAGCTTACCGTCCATCTCAATAATAGATGCTTGATGGTTTGTCTGTCTATTATCCAGCGTTGCATAAATGTGAGGAATGCTTTGACCAACATCCCCAATATTTTTCACATCCTGTGCACTATATATATAAGGCCTACCACCCTAATTATGTGGACAATCTCTCCTATGATGATATTTTCCACAAGTCCAACACTCTATAGGATTCTAGCCTGCATCCCTATTCTTCTCCTCGGATCGAAATCCATATCCTCTATTTGATGCATTGAACTTCTTGGATGGCACTACATTCTATTTATTACCTGTACCCTAAGGTCTTGCTCTCTTCTTGTCCCATTTTCCTTTGTTCTTTGCATTACCTTTCCAGTTTGGCTTAGTCTCATATTTGTGCTTTGATTGTTCATAGAAGTGCTTTATTCAGATGGCCTCCTCCAATGATCTAGGCTCATTGAACTCAATCTTGTATTTGAATTCAATTGGTAATCCACTAATGAACCTTTGAATCTTTGCCTTCTCCTCCTTGAGGTAATTCACATACTTCAATAGCTCTAAAAACCTGCTAGTGTACTCCTCATATGTCATCGATCCCATCTTTAGCTCATAAAATTCTTTTGCCCTATCATCAAAGTATCTCTCTGATAGGTATTTCTTCTTGAAAAACCTCTTGAACTCACTCAAAGTCAAATCCTCCTCATGAATACATCTGACATTCTTCACGTCTTCTTTCTAAATGCCTGATTTACCTTTGAGACTGAATGTAGCTATTATGGCTTTCATGTTCTCTTAATAATCGTGTAACCTGAAGAACTTCCTCATACCAAGCAACCATGCCTCTGCATCTTGTGATTTCTTCATCTCTCCATCAAAAGTAGGTGGATTTTATTTTTTAAATTCATCCGGAAAATATCCCCTATCACTCCTCCTATAAGGATGATAACAATGATGATCATAGTGCCTATCTGAACCAAAACTAGAATAGTTCCTATGTCCATCCACCCTCCTATTTGGAGTGTCCAACAACCTACCATCTCTCACTGTGTCATCTCTATCTAACCTATGACCACCATGATACCTACTACCATATGCTCCATTAGTTTTGTTCTCCTGCTCATGGTTGACCCAAAGTGGTCCCTGCCATTGCAAATCTGACAAACTCTGAGGTATCACTGCATTTAGCTCTACTTTTTTCTCTTGTGCTTATATGATTATGTCATTGTCTGCCTTACAACTCCTTATTTCTGCCTTTAAGCTTCTCAATGGGTACACCAAATCAGAGGAGTGGCCAACATAACATTTCTCATTTGATCCATAGGGAGTGTCTCGGGAACTGCAGTCTACCATATTTCTAGTTGTCTTTGATATTTCTTCTTGCAAGGTATATCATGTTAGCTAAACCAAATCATAATAAACTAACTTGCCTGAGTATAGTTCAGGAAGGATATCTCGTCTGCAAGATCCACAAATCAGCATGATACATGTATAACATAATCATGACAACATATAGAAATATAACACATAAACATATAACCATACAACCATCATTCTAGCTAGAGTCCAGTCAGCAATGCATGACCATGTCAACTATACATACAATAACCTCATGCATGAAAACAACCACTACATCATTGTACACTTGACCACATGTGAACATTCACATGCATAACCAATGAATAATCAACCACACACTCATAATGACACACTCGACAACAACACTATCAACTTTTCGTGGAAACATCACTACAACCATGATTCATACCATACAAATGCAATCAACACATGGTCCTACAACACAAGAGACACACATAAAACCACCATGAATGCATGATCAACACATAACCCATCCATTTTGAGGGGTGAATCATGCTCTGTTACCACTCTGTAACACCATCCTCCCACGTCTACCCAAGTAATCAGCCAACCGAGGTAAACATGTGACGAGAAGTTACTATGATATGGTTTTACCTACTAAGTCACGTTAAGGAAGTGGAACCAACAGAAACACACCATACAGACCTTTAGCGTTAGCAGCAACACTCCTAAGAACCATCCCAACCTTTCTGGTAACCAGCCACTGGGTCCCATTGAGGTTTTAGACCACTTTACCCCCCAACTCTCCCATGATATGAGCCCAACAGTGTCCAGGAGGCTCTATATGCTCTCATGACAAGGCATGCCGACATCTAGGGATTATTTTGTTCAGTGATGTGCCAACTTCCCTGGGATTTGAGCCACCTTTTCAGGCCTAGAGCCCAAGTCACTGTCCAGAATTCAATGAAACCTTTGGGACAAAAATATAACAAAGAAATGATGATACAATTAAAATTACTTGAACAAACCTTTGAATTGACCCCTACCAACCATGATAGGAATTTCGTCAAACATATCAAAAATATGTAATCTACAGGTGTAAACAACAAATGTAATCATAAGGGTCCCATACTCATATGAGAATCACTAAGAAGCATTAATGCCTCAACACATTAGCTGAAGTTTCATCCATTAGGTCATATATAGCGTTCATTCATTTACAAGTAAAAACATTATGAGAGCCATATATAGCTATTGTCATAAAACATATACATAACCGACATAATAAAAGTAGAAATACCAAGGAAATCACAACCATATGATCCACATATAAACTAGTATAATACTCATAGAAATACAAGGATAAATAACCTCATCTTGATGATGCAAAATCCAAACTCGGGATGGGACTACGACGTTCCACCCAACCGTAGAATGGCTGAGCCAAATCTCTCTTCATCCATTCACCCTCATGCCATATTCCAAGCATGAATGTGGGATATCATAAAATACATCAATCCAAAACCATCCAGGGCATCCAAAGGCCAACCACCTCAGCCCATCAAACAGTGATTCCACCTCACACTCATACATCAAAAAACCATCATCAGATTGGTCTCTACCCAAGCCTTCCATGGCTCCAGATCATTTTTTCCAACCAAGGTTTCCAGGACTAGTAACTCAACCCACAAATGCCATTGAGCTTCTAAAGCATTTTTCCAACCAGGGCTTCTAGGACTAGTAACTCAACCCACTAAGGGATTCCAGAGCGTTTTTCCAACCAAGGATTCTAGGACTAGTAACTCAACCCAAGTTGTTACAGGGCTTCCAGAGTGTTTGTCCAACCAGGGCTTCCAGGGACTAGTAACTCAACCCAAGCTAAAGGAAACATGATAACCAACTTAAAAAAAAGAAGGAAATAAACCCACAATCACCATGGCTATCCAGGAAATGGTAAGGCTAGGAAAATCCACTCTCAATCCAGGAAATCCTCCGTGCGAGTGATAGACCATGACCAATAATCCACATGCATATGCTATGCATGCAAAAAGTAGTGAGGAAAACATACATGCAACTCGGTAGCTGGAAGAAAAACTTGTTGTAGCTGCCCATCTAGATGTCCTCTTGCACTTTCTCGCTCTTCCACTTTCTTCTTCTCCAAAACTCCAAGTATGCCACACTCCTCTAGGAGTGCTCCAAGAAAATCCAAGTGTCCAAGAATGAGAGAGAGAGAGAATAAAGAGAGAGATCCAAAACTAAACTGACAAAATTATGTGAATTGATCCTCATAAACCTTTTTATTAATTAGGCCTCTATTTTCTTCATTTTCCTCCTCACATTCAACCTGTGACCTTTGACCTCCCTTTTCTCCTAATTTCCATTATTTTCATAAATAAATGTGCCAAAAATGTGATTTTTCCTTTCCAGAGCCTTATTCATTACCTTTTCCAATTTCCTTATCCATATTAACTGAAATGAACACCACACTAGGATGCCTTGCCCAACATTCAGTTTGGAATAAGTGTTCCATCAACCGTGGTTATTGTTTTACCTTATTAACTTTTATTACATGGAATGTTCACTAGGGTTGTTACATGGGAGCAGTTTTGATGCAACATGGTAAGCCAATATGTTATCATTCTGAAACCTTTTCCAAAGCAGTGATAAACTATCCAACTTATGATAAAGAGTTATATGATTTGGTAAAAAGAGTAGAGAAATGGAATTTGATGGATAACAAAACGATTATTCATATTAACCATCAACCTTTGAAATATTTACAGCCGTAAACTAAGCTACAACAAGCTAGACATTTTATATGGATGGGATTTTTGCAACAATTTCATTTAGTTATTAGGTATAAGAAAGGTATTTACAACAAGATATGTTATCAAGGCCTATTTTTAATGCATATGTCATTCTTAAGCATAAACCAATCATGCATGAAAGCTATATTGAACAATATGCTTAAGATGAGGATTTTAAAGATGTTTATGCAACCTTGAGTCAAGGAAAACATGTTGAAGAGTTGGATTATCACGTTCATAACAAGTTGTTGTATCGTCATGGAAAGTTATGTGTTCCACAGGGTGAAATATTTAATGTTATAAGGGAAGCCCATACCTCTCTTATTGTTGGTCACTTTGGTGTAGGAAAAATAGTTGCTTAATTAAAGAGGTATTATTATTGGCCTTGTATGAATGAAATTGTATCAAGATATGTAAAATGATGTTCTATGTACGCTACTAACAAACCAAGTAATAGAAAATTGAGTTTGTACACTACACTTCCTATCCCTTCTCATCTTTGGGAAAGTATTTCTATGGATTTTGTTGGGGTACTACCAATGTCTAGGAAAGGTCAGGATTATTTATATGTTGTAGTGGATCATTTCAGAAAAATGTGTGTGTTGATGCCTTGTAAGAAACAAGTTACAACTGAAAAAACTACAAATATTTTCTTCCAAAATGTATGGGTTCATTTGGGTTACCTATTTCGATTATTTTTTATTGAGATTCTCAATTTATTGGGAAGTTTTGGCCAAGTTTATGGGACCTAATGGACACACAGTTGAAGAAGAGCACAACATTCCATCCACAAACATATGGCCAACCAAAAGTAGTGAACAAAAAGGTAGTGCATCTCCTTCGAGGATATTGTGATAAGCATCCTAAACTTTGGGATGAGCATTTGCATTACATCCAACATGCCTACAATCCTTCCAAGAGTTCATCTTCACAAGTATCTCCATTTGAAGCTTGTTTGGGTTATTTTCTGAAGTCTCCTTTGGATTTCATCTTTGGTAAACATATTGTAGTAAATGGACATAGTGATGTGGACAAATCCAATTAGCTCATCAAAGGGTACAAGAATAGTTGGAGAAAATCCAAGTTAAGTACAAAAAAAGACATGATAATCATCGGGTTGATCATGATTTCCAAGTGGGAGATCAAGTTTGGTTGTACATCAGCAAGGAAATATTACAAGGTGAAGGTAAAAATCTCAAGCCAATTAGATATGGTCCTTTCAAAATCTTGGAGAAGATTGGTAACAACACTTTCTGATTAGATTTTCCACCTTACATGAAAATTTATTATGTTGTGAATGTGGAAAATTTGAGATTGTATGAGCCTCCTATGATCGTTGATCAAGAAGAGAATGTTCATATTCCATATATAGAATATTTTTCTCCTGAATATTTAAATGAGTTGCAGGAAGACTCTATTCTTGACAGGAGGATAAGAATTTCATGTAGAGGCAATGTGGAGTATCTTCGCGTGGGGCTCAAAGGTACCAATCCAAGCAAAGTAAGCTAGATAAAGGTCGAGAAAGTGAGGTAGCTATACCCTCACTTACTTGCTGAGTAAAAACATACTTTTGGTGGTCGTAAAGCTTCCAGTGGGGAGGAGTGATCCAGGGGATAAAAAATATGCTAAAAAATGAAAATACTCAAAATCTCCCGAAACTAGTGCCAAATCGTATATCTCATCATTGTGAATCCAAGGATGCTTGAATCACCTCAATAGAACACCATACAAGGAAGTTATCACGTTTTGAAGTTTTTGGCAAACAACAAAAAAGTCAAAATGCAGGGTTGACTCTGTAGGTTGTACGTTGACATGGTGTTGATGTTAGCAGGATGATTGGAAGATGGGCCAATCCCATGATGATAAGTGGTGACAATTAATTGGAAGATTGAATTTGAAATTGGGCCAATCTCAGGCCACAATGTGGGCCAATCAAAGGGCACCACGTGGCCTAATGAGAGGCCACCACGTGGCCTCGGGAATGGCGCCAAAAATTGGTTTTTTTGATCGAAAAGCTCCATGGGGTTCGACCCCATGCTCCTGTTCAAGCAAAAGACACCCGACCAATAGGTCTAAAACATGTCTTATTATAATATGGGCACATTTTTTTATTTATTTCCAAATGTATTGGCAATTGGAGGAAGGGGTAGGCCAACGGGCCCACCTGACCAACCTGGCCCTTGGTTTTTGCTATATGGTGCGACCAAGGGCAGAGTGGTGAAGGTGGTGAGGGGCTAAAGCTAAGCGCGTGGCACCATTACCCCAACCTGAAGCCTAGAGTCTCGTATCCTGATAGAACTATCAATGGAGGAAAAATAAAGGGTGGGCACATGGCACCTCTGCCTGTGCCTGTGGTCACGGTTGTTATTCAGAACCAGGAGAGGACCGTCAGTGGGGCCAATCGTTACATATTAATACAACACCAGAATTCATGCCTACACTGTCGGGTCAAACTCGTGACCTACGAAATTCCAACCTAAGTGCCCAACTAATTGGGGTGAAATCAGTTGGTTTCCAAATATGAAGAGTCGAGACCTTTTGTTGAGTAGTTTATAGGAAACTTGAAGAAAGAGGCCTATCTTGCTCATTTTTAAACCTTCTTGAGCTCAATAAGAGCCTAAATAGGGGTTTTTGAGCATTTTGGACATGATGATAGTGTTATATTTTTATATTGAATCTTGTATGTTGATTGAGCATTTGAGCATATAATAAAAATACCACCATTGGAAGTTGGACCCGAAGACGTAGCCTAGGAGGGGTGAACTCCGTTATCAATTTGTTGTCTTAGATGTTGCATCTTTTTCAATTGTTAACAGTTAAAATTATGCAAAAATTTATTTAAGTTTGTGTCCTTTTGCAATCACAATCCATTGCCTAAAATACATAAATTAGCTTGCAAATCATTTCATGAAACCTTCACTTTTTTAATTTTGGATCAGGATTAGAGAAAATAAGAATAATACTAGCAATGGAGTCACCATAGTATAAATTGGGAACATGTTAGAAGACTTCAAAAATGATATACTTAGATCATTGAGGTCTCAATTTGACACATTACAAATGAAAAATAAGAAGGAAGGAGATGACTTAACTTTGGAAATATTTGGTCCAAAAGTGTAGGAGAAAGCACCCATTCAAAGAGTACCTATTAGACCACATTGAGGATTATGTAATATTCGGAGAGGACCATGTCATAAGAAAATTTCCATATCTTCCTAGACTAAAAGATGTATACTAGGAGGCTAATGAACTAGAGCAATTATGTTTTATCTTGAAAAATCACCCATGGCAACTTAAACCTCAAGTTATGATTCCATATCAATCGTAATAGTATAATTTATGTTGGTCTAACCCTTCAATGAAATACTCTTCTCTACAATGGTTTTTACCCACTCATCCATGGATGGCTCCCCCCGCAAACCAAATTTGGCAGTAAGGGTTGAGAAATTCATCCTTTTGAGACCCTCAACATCCCTTACTACAACCATCTATGTCACTTCTTCCTTCTCTACCAATGAAGTCATCTACATCAACCCCTCTTCAACCTCAACTTCTTGTACAACCAATTTATAATCCAAATAATGGTAAGGTTTCTAAACCAATGCAATTTTATGGGATTTCTACTTACCCAACTTCCTCTATTTCTTCAGTGGATTTTCATGATGTTTACCTTAGGTTAGGGAGGGATCTTAGTAAAGGAAATCAACCACTACAAATAGAGGATCTTGAAGAGGAAGTTTTGAATGGAGAACTGGAACTAGTTCAATCTTCTTAAATATTAAGAACTAATTATAATTTCCCAGATCCATAAGTTTCTCCTCACCCTGAGAGATTGGACCTAGAAACATCTATTACCTAGTGTGAATTTGACTTCCTAGGATAACTTAAGAACATGTATGTTCACATACCACTATTTCAAGCCATTAAAGATCATGTTCCTATCTATTCCAAAGCGGTTCAATAATTATGCTTGAAGGGACCCAATGGAAAAAGGAAAGACCCTCAAATAGAACATATTAAGGAAAAATTATCAGATCTTATGTTATGGGGGAGGGGTGTCCTTGTTACTAAATATTCAAATCCTAGTAGCCCAGTTGTCAATGCACAAATTAATCATATGGTTATTCCAAACACATTGATCGACGTTGGAGATACTATTAATGTGATGACCCAAGGAACAACGAAATGCATAGAACTTTAAGGCCTTAGGAAAACCCCAACAATATTCCAACTAGTTGATCAATTCACCATCAAACTTGAAGGGATTCTAGAAGACATAGTAATTTCGATGGATTTTTGGGAGTATCCTATTGATTACATGTTGTTACAACCAAATATACCTGGGAGGGTATCCTTTGATCTTAGGAAAACCATGATTATACATTATAGATGCATATATTAGTTGTAGGTATGGAAATATGACAATTTCGCATAGGACCTCCACCAAGAAACTCACCCTATATCCTCCCAGTAAACCTAACATTGATTTAGAAACTCCATTTTGGGAAAATGGAGAGGAAAGGGACGAGGAGACAGTTAGCGACCAAGTGCTTACTATGGACCAATATCTTTCCCTCAGGGATAAAATTGAGGGTGAGGAGATTGGTGACTTTATAGCTTCATCATCCTCACCTAAATCATACATTCTCAATCATATCTCAGACCCTAAATTCTTGGATTATATTTCCATAGCAAAGGTTTCACCCTTGGAACATTATTTCTCTTTTAAGGAAAATCATGGTTTAACTTCAAAAATTATGTAAATAAGCCCCAATTTTTTTTAAAGATCAATGTAGGGCTAACAGAACATCAAAGGGAGAAACTCATTAAGGTTTTACAAAAACATAGTGATGGCTTTCTGTGGGATTACAGTGACATAAATGGGATCCATATTGATTTGTGCACTCACCATATTTATATCAAGGAATACTCCTTATCCATTCACCAAACTTAGCAATGAATGAATCCTTGTCTGTGGGACATAGTCAATCAAGAGTTGAAAAAATTACTTTTAGTTAAATTTATTTACCCTATTTCTGACCCTCAATGGGTCTCCCCTCTTGTTATTGTGCCTAGTAAGAATGGAAAGTGGATATTTCGTGTTGATTATTCAAAACTTAATAAGGCCACTCATAAGGACCATTTCCCATTAGCATTCATTGACTAGGTGTCAAACACTTTAGCTGGAAAGGAAGTATTTATTTTTTGTTTATGTGTTTAGTGAATATAACCAGATTTAGATTTCTTATAAGGACCAACACAAAACCATGTTTACTTGTCCCTAGGGGACATTTTTCTATCATTTTATTCCATTTATACTTTGTAATGATCCTACAACTTTCCAATGAGTTGTGATACGAATATTCTCTGAATTGATTCATGAATGTGTGGAAATGTACATGGATGATTTTACAACATATGGTGATGAATTTGAGGTGGCTTTGGATAATATAGAAAATGTATTAATAAGATGTAAGGAATGTCGCATATCCCTCAATAATGAAAATTACTTAATGTTGCTAGTTAAAGGAATCATGTTAAGGCACCACATTTTTTCTAAAGGCATAATAGTTGATCTAGAAAAGGTAAAGGTAATATTAAACTTTTCAACTCCATGAAATCAAAATAGTTACGAGGCTTCCTTAGGAATGCAAGTTATTAGCGACTGTTTATTGAAAATTGTATACAAATAACTTGTCCTTTATTTTCTTTACTTACTAAAAATGTTGACTTTTTATAGACATATAATTATTAGCACGCCTTTGGGGAATTAATAACAAGATTATCAAAAGATCCCATATTGAGAGGGCCAATTGGTCCTCTCCCATTTGACATATCTATATATGCTTCAGATACTACTATTGGAGCTATGCTAGAAAGACAAAAATATCATCATCCATATGTAATATATTTTATTAGTAAGAATCTCTCTCCCATATAATTGAATTACAAAGTTACAAAAAAAGGAATTCCTTGCAGTGATTCATGTTATAAATAAGTTTCTACATTATATAACTAGATATTTGTATTATTACATGTTAACAACATTTACAATAGGTATCTAATTAATAAACAAATTACTAATGTTTTTTTTTCTAAGTAAAGGCTAGTTCTATATTAAAGAAAATAAAAATATGTACAGGAGTTAGACCTTCCGAGGAGGCCGAGGCCAGTCCTCAAACAGTAAAAACTGGACCATACTGTCTATCCGTTGATTCTAATTTACAGAAGACCTTCCATGATTTTGATCTTTCCTAGCCATCTGACTACCTGGACTTGTACTGACAAAACTAACAGTGATAACTTGTAGGCAAAACCTTTTGACATCATTGACTCTAACACAGATAAAGCTGACTGCAATAAACTGTAACAGACTGAAGTAGAAAGACTGAGACCTTAGACTGAGACAGACAGAATGAAGACGCATCATAAACATCGAGACCATTTCAAAATCTTTGGCAAAAGCACCCATCGAATTTTACTGCACCTAGCTGGACGACGTTGACTGCATCTCCTTCCCTGGGCTGGGCGAGTCAAGCCAAATGATGAAGCCTTCCTCGTCCAGAATCGGCTCTCCCAAGCCAGGTTGCGGGCGGTCATTGCGCGCTTCCCTCTTCATAGCATAATTCGAAGGCAGAAGGATTCCTTGAACCGATGCCTCCTGAGCTGGAACCTCCCGAACCGGGGTATTCTGAACCGGGATACCCTGACCCTGGCCTTCCTCGATGCGGTGTGCTCTGTACACTAATCCATTCATATCCCCCAGGAGAATGTCACTGTCCTGAGGGCTTGCGGAAGCATGAGAGGTTGAGCTGGGATTGCCGGGCTCTTCCTCAGAAATGTACACAAAGAGATTAAACACCACCTCTGGTCTAATGAGCCTGCTCGGGAACCTGAGACGGAATGTCTGATAAGTACCTTGCGGGACAAGGCTCTCCTGCTCCGAGCTAGGGGAAGAGGGGGGTACAGAAGCCATAGGGGAAACAGGGTGCAGATGCTCAAGGTCAGGGCCGACACGAGTGCTAGACCTCCCTCCTCTTCTTGGAATGCCTCTGCTACGCGGCATGGTGAATAACAGAGACCCAAACAGCCTTTCGTCCCCTTGAAAACCGACAATAAGAGTGACACACCTCACAACACAAGAATTTACAGAGGAATTCTGGCTCTGAGTTGGCCCAGAAATAACAATAAATAGAACGAAGATAATTACCATTGCGGGAGGAGGGCGCATCACCATAAACCGGTTCCTCATCGAGTTCAGAGCTGCCATGCTCGTCATGAATGCACAGTCCCCTCGGCTCTGATCCATACAGCGCTCATCCGCCTTGAGCATTAACTTATAACCGCCTTCGCAGACCTCCGAGTACATGCGTCTGCCATCCGTCATCGCCGCAGGTGTCGTGGCAGGCAGCATAGTTAATGGCAAGTAGAAGCACCCGCATCCGGGTAACAAATTACTAATGTTAAGGTACTAGATGTTCGTTATTATTTCAAAAATTCAATATAACCATCATAAATAAGCCTAGAAAAAGATAAAGTAGTGCCAAATTTCCTTTTTATGATTACCATGAAAGAAAAATAGTCACCTATTAGAGACTATTTTCCTAATGAACATATTTTAACAACATATATTAACTCACAGTGGTTTGCAGATATTGCTAACTATTTGGTTGTTGGGAAGATTCTACCTCATCTATCTCCAAAGGAATGACATAAGATCATCAAGAAAATTTCGACGTTGTCATGGATTGATGGGTGTCTCTTTTATATAGGGTCAAATATTATTATCCAACAACATGTGAGAGAGGATGAGATCCATGATGTATTAAGGGCTTGTAATGATGGCCCTTGTGGAGACCACTTTGCAAATAAGAGGATTGGTTATAAAGTACTCCTTCAAGGGTACCGCTTTCCCTAGATTTTCTGAGATTCCAAATTGTAAATGAAAAGATGTGATAGAGACCAATGCATGATAAAGCTAGTCTCAGATGAAATTACATTAATGACGTAGCTAGAGATAGAAACCTTTGAGGAATGGATTCTTGATTTCATTGGACCCATCATCCCTCCATCTATATGGAACTCCCACATCCTAGTTTTCAAATATTATGTTATAAAATGGATGGAAGAAAAGGAACTCCTAGGTTCAAGAGGACAAGTAGTAGCTTACTTCCTCCATGGGGAAATATTTGTCAAATTTCGGGTACCATAGGAAATTTTCATCGATGGAGGAACATAGTTCACTTCAAGACTCATTGAGGACTTCATGGGGGCATGCAAGATAAAAAAGAGGGTGATGACACCAAATCATACATAAGCCAAAGGGTATTTAGAAAGAACAAATAATATCAAAGATGCCATCATAACAAAGAGTGTTCAATTCAACCTCAAGTACTGGGTAAATAGACTTCATAAATCATTATGGCCTATTTAATGGCATCAATAAATACCACTAATTTCACTCCATATGAGATAGTATATGGAAAGAGATTTCTTTTACCAATAGAGGCAGAGGTATGAACCATGAGGATAGTAGTATAGCTTGGGGTGCACTTATCTGAGGCACAACAACAAATACTTCTCCAAATCAATGAGCTAAATTAACTTCATCAAGTTGTTGTACATAAAAAAAACATTATTTAGCAAAAAAGAGCTTGGTGGCATGAAAATTTCATATAGAAGAAAATATTCAAAGTTAAATATTGGGCCTTGTAATTTTACTCAACATTTAAAAACTTGAAAGGAAAATTTCACACCTATTAACTTGGACCATATGAGATCAACACTGTGTATGACAATGGGTCCATTCAGCTTTATTCCATTGATGAGGAAATGGCTCCAATAATGGAAAAGGGGAATATGCTTCAACTATATCACAAGCATCTATCAAAATAATCCTCAAGAAATATTAATGAAGGATGGCCTGACAACAATTTGGAGATTGTCTGTAAGGGAAAATCCCCACGCCGATGATTCATTTCTGATTTTCCTATTCTCAAAAAAAGGTGTGTGTGTCTATATATCTATATATATATATATCATGTGGATGCAATGCCATTTTTGCAACACTATCATCATGTGACTATCATACCTTTAATAGAGAGAACCAACATAGTGTGTGACACCTTCAAGATGAAGTTAACTCGATGGCCATGCTATGACACCTTTTGATTAGGCCAACTCAATGTCTATGGTTGTGAAACCATTAAATGTTGTTGTTGGAACATTGGTTTATAAGGTACTACAAATCCTCATGTTACAACACCTTTGCTAATAAATAATTACATCCCTCTCCCTTTTCCACTGACAAGATCGTAAAAGAAGATGGGACATGACACGCTTGTCGCTACCAACTTGGTGAAAGTTTCTAACACACGACAAGAATTAAAAGGATAGGATGTTTCTTACATATTGATTGACTTTAGTTGGTATGATCACAGTTATCTTGAAATGATTTGCATGCCTCATTTCCATTAATTCCCATATCACTCCATTGCTACCACACCATATGACACAACCTATGCCATTAACTCATAATTACACTACCTTAATTATAAATTTCCATATCCTGAAGGACTGTTCATCCACATAGAAAACAATAGACTGTCTAAGTTTGAGCAAGCATCATGGGTGGCTCATGAAATCATAAAAACCCCTATAAGACCCTCCTACTGCAATTATATGGCCACATTTGGGACATATTCTAGGCCACAAGGTGGATTGAGTACACATAAATATAGCATGCGTATGATGATAATGTTGTGCTCGAATTAGCTATGAACCTATAAAATGATAGAATAACATTGGGGGAAATGCCAATTTTAGTAAATGAAGAAACCATAGTTGTTATATTATAGTTGCCACAAGTGGAAGAATGATGAAACTCATAGAAGAAGCCACAACGAGAGTTGATGAAAGAATTCCTAGAGGCAAGCGAGTATTGATAAATAAAGGTAAAATCTTTGGCAACAAATTGTTTCCATAACCCTAGGTCAACATAGATATCTTTATAATTTTTTTTTTCTATGAGGGATGCCATGCAATTACTTTTTGGCACCATTTGAAACTGTTAAACCATTTGAGGCATCATAGGTTGATTAACATGCCCTTATTCCTATGGAAGGCATTACAACAAATGGCCACCAATGCTGAAAATAACCATTGGCTCAAGGATTCCCTAGACTTGCACCATTGTCTTATCAAACTAATAGTGTTGTATGCACTTTAGTAAACATGACCACACCTAGGATGACCTATTAAGGATACCAAAGCTAAAGGAACCCCTGGAAGAAGCATAAAATAGACAATATGGAATTATTTTCTTGAACCATTTGAAATTGTTAGATTATCTGAGACATATGAGGTTGATAAACATGACTTTCTTCTTATGGAATAAATTGCAACATATGGTCACCAACGTTCAAAAAATATTATCAGCACAAGGATTACCTCTTGCACCATTATCAAATTGTTGGTGGTACATGCACTTCAATAGTGGTGTTTTTCCTGGGATGACTTTGTAAGGATACCAATGCTAGAGGCACACCTGGTAGAAGCACGGGTTGCACCAAAGTAGGGATCAAATTCTACAACACTAGAGACAACAATTGTTGCAACACCAAGGGAATTAGATGTTGTGACACTAGAAGAAAAGAATGTTACAAGACCTAAAATATTCATGGTTGGAGTATTTATTGCAACATCAAAGGAAGTAGTTGTTGCAACACTAGAAGAAGGTAATGTTGCAACACCTAAATCATCAAAAGTAGAGGTAGTTGCATCAATACAAAAGGCATTGATAGAGTCGCAACATCTAGAAGAATATATGGAGGTAGTCATGATAGTGATCTATAAATCATTGGGAGTTAGCCTCCAACTAACAGAATATGGCACAGGACTAGGAGACCCTCATATTACCACACCCAAAAGGAGGAGAATGAGGTACTTGAAAAAGGAGGACTTGACCGAAACTATTGCAACAAAAACAGAGGGGGTAGAGTAAGAAAAGGCAACATAGGTCCCTACTAACACACAGGAACCAACAATGATAGTAGAAGAATAGATGGAAATCCCTACTAAAACACAAGAACCAATAGATCTAGTGGAATAGAGAAAGTATATGAACAGATGAAAGCCCCTACTAAAATACAAGAACTAGCAGGGGAAGTGGAAGAAGAGATATTAGAGGATAAAATAGAAACACTTGTTGCCTTCTTCTCTCTTATGGCCTAGATGACTGCCTAATGGCCTTGGAATTCTCTATTTTGATTAGGTATCTATTAAGCTCTGCCATCTTGGGGTTTAGCGTAATTTATTCATTTCTTCCTTCTTGTAGCAACATTCTGCCTTCCTGTAGTAGTCATTCCTCATCTTTCAGGGTCTTCTCACTGTATGGGAGTGACGAGAAATGATGAAGAGGGATTAGATGATAATGCTAGGGCTCAAAGGGAGTAGTGTAGGTTTGTGAAAATGGAGAGGATGTTCTGTTTATTTTTTTCAAGAATGAAATGGGATGGATGAATGATGAATAGATAGTGAATATGAAGTGGATGGAGGGCTTGGAGTGTTGTGGTGACTTGGACTTTGCAAAAATTTCTTCTTTTAACTGTTGTCCTCATTCCTTGAAATCATCACCCTTCATAATTTGACTTTTCAACATTGCATGAGTGAAGGAGTGAGTTGCAATTAACTAGTTGAAGGTGGCTGAGACTGCTGACCCATCCTTAGCTTATAAAACCTCATCTCTCATGCATTGACAACAAATTTCTAACTATAATATGCTCAAGAGAAGAGGTCAAGAATATTGCATACCTGTACCTACCTGATGGCCTTCCTATAGATGTTGTTTGTTGGAGAGTGAAATCCTTTCTTGTATTTGCTGCATGTGTTTTTCTCTTTTTTCTCTGATGTTGTTCCTTGATGTGCAGGTACTGGATGGTGATGCTGATGAATCCTCATTGTGCTGGTGGGTTCCCTCTTGTTAAATCCCCCTGTCATGTTTCTCTGATGGATGTGGAGGGTTGTATATGTCTCCTTATCAAATTTAATGGATGAGGAATTTTAGATGAAAATTCTGTGTATACAATTCCCCTAGATTGCAATCTTTTTCAACACAATAGAAGGCTTTTCTATATTGTTTTCACTTGGAAAAAAGTGGGAAAGTTTATCTCCTACCTCCTTATCACTCTCTGATGAATATAACCTCTGTTTCTCCCTTTTAAAACTGCTCACTGCCAATCCTGTAGGTGTTGTTCTGTATCCTGTAGGATCTCCTGTAGGATCCTGTAGGTTTTCAAGGAATCCTGTAGGTTTACAGGACAACCTTTTGTAGTTGACTTGTTTTGTCTGTATCTCCCAAAAGGTATAATGGATTGACCTGAAAATTTCTAAGAATCTTTCCATAATCATTATACAGCTCCCCATAAAAAAATATTGGTCAATGGATGCATGGATCTCGAGAAAAACTAAAACTGGATGAAGGTGATGGAGGTCAATTTATTGGAAACCATGCACTGGAATTTGCTGAAATTTATTGGGCATGTTACCATCATCCATATGCATCTCTGCATGAAATATCTTTTTAAATGGATGCACGCATATCGCGAAAATGCAAAAATGGTTGTAGGTGATGGAGGCTGATTTCTTGAAAAATGTGCACTGGAATTTGCTGAAATTTATTGAGCATTTTATCATCATCCATATGCATATCCCCCTGAAACAAATTGGCAAATGGATGCATGGTTTTCAAGTTATGGCAAAAACAAATTTCTGCTCTATGTATTTTTGTATCCTGTAGTAAAACAGAGCATCCTGTAGTTTTTTAGGAAAACAAGCAAACTAAATTGTAGCAGCTTGAGAATGATGGGTGGATGGTGAAAATAGACGAGGGTGATGGATTGGCATGGCCTTGGACTTATTGGAGCATTTGAGCAAAGGAGGAGAAAGTCAAACTTTGATTTCTTTTGACTAGGTTTGACCTATTTTTTCTTTCTTTGGTGACAACTTGTTTTTGTTCCTTTTAGATGTTGGAGAGCACCTACATTCATCAAAGAGATACATGGAGTAAGGATTTTATTTTGTTTTTTCCTTTTTTTTTTTCTTCTAGGCCTACTAGCCGCCTCAAGGAGGTTTTCAACTAGTAGGTCTGCCTAGGCACCTCAAAGGAGGTTTTCACCTAGGATATTTTCTTTTTTATTTTTTTCTTTACTTTTTCCAACCCATTGACCGCCTCATGGAGGTTTTCAATCAATGAGCCAATTTGAGGCGCCTCAAAGGAGGTTTTCACCTGAGACTATTATGTTTTTCTCTTATTTTTCATTTTTTTTCTACCCTACCCTACTTGAAAAGAAAAATCACTTTCAAGTATAAGAATACTTCCAATGGAGCCATGTGCACATCAAGCTGATAGACAAAATGATGTGGAGGCTTGAAATGTATGCTTTGACATGTTCCTGGATTTGAGAGATCAAATGATTTGACTTTGATAATATCAAGCACATTTGAAGAAGAGGGTATTGTTGCAACTTAATGACTTTCTGGAACCATATTTCATTATAGTTGTGATGCCCCTAGTCCACTTGTTGATTTGGATCATCTTGGATGTCTTCTTCTTCCATGACCTTCAAATCTTCCTTTTTTTTGCTGATTGTTCTCTTGAATACATGGAGGATTTGATGGTAACTATGAGGGAGCTCTCTCAGTGTCTAATTTTGATGTTTGCTCTTCATCAAGTGTAGCCAGTGATTCTGTGGTCTTCTCATTTGAATCTTCTTCTCTTGGATGTGGTCCTTCAATGAGATCAAGATAATCTCATTTTTGCAATACTCTTCCTGAGCTATGCTGAATACCATTGATCTCAAGAGGATATGTTTGGAAATGTTGTACCTCAGCATTGTAAGTGGGTTGAGCTACTTCAATGTGTGGATTTGGAAATGGTGGTACAGGTAGTTGAGTGGGAGTGGATATTTGAGATGGATGTGGTTGAGGTTGTGGTTGTGGTGGAGATGAATGGTAGGGATAATGTGGAGTTTTGTATGGAGGATATTGAGGAAAGTATTGCGGATATTGTGGATGGCTTCCATAAGTTCTGTTATCACTCAAAAATCTTCCCTAGAAGTTATAAAAAGAAGGAATAATCTGAGGTAACCACAAATCTAATCTTTTAGACTTGGGTTCTAGCCAACCTAAGTCTAGAGAGGGCTCTCTCTTTATAATTTAACTCTGTTTTGGGTTTGATTTCAGGCTAGTTCTTAGTGCTCATAAGGTTTTGATTTTGATTGGGTGGTGGAATTCAGGGAACAGATGGACAGAGTAGCCCTTCAAGCCATTAGGCTATGGAGTCAATCAAAGAGTGGCTTAACTGGACTAGATCAATCACTAAAGGATGAGTTCACAGGGTAGGCTAGGACATCAAAAGGAAAATCTATAGGTTCAAATGGATGATGTAGTCCTGCCCAGGGTGAAAAGGCAATGATAATCCTTAAACCAGGATCAAGATGAAGAACAGAAGGACATCAGTAGCAAAGGGAAACTAAGAATCCTTTACTATGGACTAAGGGGGGGAAACTACGGAAGTAAGGGAGTAATTAAGAATTCGCAGACTAAGATAGTTTAGCAGAAAACAATGAGAAAGTAAACAGTCAAGACAGAGAGCATTAAAGCTAAATCTAAAATATCATTCCTTGTTTACCACTCAGATTTCATAGAGACATATGTGAATATTTATAAACATGAAGAGAAAACAGTAATAAACATGAAGATTTAATACTTATTTGATTTCCACTGTGCACAAGAATCTTGTGAAATGTCTTTAACTTTATTCCATGATCCAGTAAACCAATCCAATATTGATTACAATAGCTCCTTAACTTGATAAGAAATGTCTACAGAAATGTCTTTGAATCCACCATGACTACTTCAAAATGTGAAGTATTTATACAAAAAATATTACAAAATATCTCATAACAGTTTGAGATTTAATTTAGGAAATCAAAAATATCTTCAAGCATGAAGATAGAGATAGATGGAAAACTGCATCTTGCTGTCCCTTTTATTGTGATTGTGCTGGCTATTGTAGTTCGAATTTGGCTCTTTCAGTTGACTGATATCTATGTGCTGGAATTACTTTATCTCTTCAACCTAATGATACTCTTTACCTGCTATACTTTGACCTCGTTTCACCTATTTTACCTGGCTGCCATATGGATTTACTGCAATAACTTTATAGTAAATCTATTAATTTTACCCACCATTCATCTTCAGGTAATTTTACCTTCAGCATCCTTCTATATGTCTCATCAGCCTCGGTGTACTTAGCAAAATTTGGCTTGTTGACAAACAGATGCTTTATCTCGTGTTCCAGGAAGAACAGATTTTCCAGATTGTCATACAATACCATTCCTGTGGGTAAAGCTTTTACCCTTGAAGTACTAGCTTGGTCTTTGTCTAACTTGTTTAGTCTATCCACATAGTCTTCTTGGGTCATAAGCTTGTCATGGATGACCATAGGATTGGGAAGGACCTTTTCCCTCAAAATTCCAAATTTTGTCATGAATATATCAATATCAGTTTGCATGCTTTGGCACTTCTTCTCAAGATTGAGCATAAGGTTCCTTTTAGTAAGAACCTTATTGATTTCTATGATGTTCCCTGTCCTATCTTCTATGCCCAATTCATCCAGCTGATACCTGTTCTTGCTGTTCAAGAATTTTATCAGTTGGTTGGCCTCCTTAGGTTGGTCTCCCAGATCTCCTTTGGTATTTTCGATGGCTTAGGTGGCCACTTTCACTAGTTCAGTTTGCTAAAAAATTACATGAATTGATGGCCAAACATCATTAGCAGAGTCAATGGTGTTGGCCCAGAGCATTTCTTTTATTTTTCCTAGTGGCTGTTGTAAGGTCAAGTCTTTTTCAAGGAATTTTTTCCTTTCACCCATTCTTTGACTCTTCTGAGCTTCTTCCTTTTGTTGTATTTGTGCAAGCTTGCAGTAAGTTTCTAAGCTTGACACTTTTTCTTTAAGCCTTTTAAGCTTGTTAGCCTGGATAGTCATTTCTTCCATGGCTTTTACAAATTTGGTTGTCTTCTCTATAGATGTACCTACATTTGTAGATGTGCCTGTGATTGGCACTGATGCAGTAGGTGGAACTATTGGTGCTAAGGAAGCAGCCAATGTAGAGGGTACTGCTGTAGAGACTATAGGAATGACAGTCTGTGGAGTGGTGGCCAACTCACTCTGCTTAGACTGAATTAAGTTGTCTAGCTCTTTCTCTGTCTCCTTTAATTGATTATTTAAGTTAAGGACTAAGTCCATAAGCTCCTCCTATTTCTTATAGGTTTCTAGTACTTCAGCTGTCTGTGGATGATGGAGGTGTGGGATTTTAAGCTACTTTTTCAAGGCATCTATGTCATCATTTTTCTTTTTGATTATCCTTTCTGCAGCCTTTACATCCTTGGGATCATTCCCCAACTCTATGATTAGGTCCTCTAAGGTTTTTATCCTACTATCCTTGGCCTGTGAAGATGCCTTTTCTAGTTGGAATTGCGCTGATATATTATTCAGCGAATTTTGTAGTTGATGTGCTGCAATGACCTTGCTGGTCAATGTGGAATAGACCATTTCTCCAGTTTGTTTGTGCAATTCTATTTGGTCGATAGGATGTATATCCTTCACCAACACCTCAAAATATGTCTTCAAGTAATCTGCTATTGACTTAAGCTGCTGTGTGGTAGGCTTCATGAAAGTCATTTTCATCTTACCTTCTTTTACATCAAAGGCTGACATTAGTCTTGTTTCATTGGTGGGAGCCATTTTGAGGTATTGTGCATATCTATGAGCCTTCAGCCTTTCATTTCTAGCCTTTATATCTTTGTATTTCTCTCTAATGTCCTGGTCCTAGCCAGTTGGAGCCCTGAAGGAGGATACTTCCACACTCTGTTGTCTTTCCAGCATTTGTGTGGTGGAAGGTTCTTGTGTTCCTCTAGAGGGAGTAGCTTGCTTGCTCTCTACCCTTTCTGAACCTATGGCCCCAGCTATTTCCTCTGTGAAATCTTGTTCTGAAAAATGATTTAACCTTTGCTTCTTAACATAGGTTTGTGCCATTCGTCTGCCAGAAGGAGTGGCCTCCTCCCTATCTCTTTTGGGATTCTTCTTCTCATTTAGAGGAGTATGTATAATAGGAGTACTTATAATTGATTCTGGTTGTCTTGTTTGAGTCAACTCTTCTAATATGTCTAGATGCTCTGACTCTTCTTGTTCCTGAGGTCCTTCTTCTACTTGTTTCTCGTTGTATTCTTGTGTTTCCCTCTAGGATATGGATTCTCCTGGTACCTGTACAAAGGAACCTTCATCAAGTCTCATTTCTAGATCAACCAACACATTATCAACAACAACTTCTGTGCTATCTTTGTCTACTAGAGTATTTTCCACCGATTCCAACTAATTTGCATATTGGTCCATCTTAGGAATTCTGTGGTGGATGTAGGGAGACAATTTGTTCTTTTGTCTTCTATTGCAAATGAAAACAAAAGGGTCATATCTCCATATGAAGATTTGTTTCAGTTTGAGTCTTTGAAGGATTTCATATAATTCTCCTCCAGCTTCCCTACTGTTACATATAAAGGGGCTAAGCTGGTCTTTTATTCTGAGTTGAGCTTTCTTCTTGGCCTTTACAAAATGTACCTCATCTGAATTAATTATTTTCCTGTAGTACTCCAGAGCAAATAGTCTCATTGGGAGGTATCTTGGCAATTTGTAGGGTGCCAACTCACAGCCATATATTCTGATTTCAGTGTGATTTTGGTATAAATACCAATCTCCCACTTTGTGTTGTTTAGATAACTGTAGGACCCTCCTGATATCTGCACTGATCCTTGGGGGAGGACTTCCTAACAACATGGTTGCCACTGGGTGCACAAAAAGATCTATGAAATTTGTATAAGTATATGGAGAGTCATATTGGTGGATTAATGGGGTCTAGAAGACTATTGATCTAGGGTTGCCTCTAGTATCAAGCTTTTGAAGTGTGAATGGAAATTTATCAGCTTGATAGTATAGGAAAAGATGATATAAAACTGATGAGTACTTAAATACTCTTTCATTGTCCATTCTCATGAATTGATCATGCATTTTATCTGCAATGAATTTGGCATAATCAAGCATGATGGCAGGTTGTTGTCCAGGAGTGAAAATGGACATGGAGGCTATAATGATTTCATCAACATATTCATTGGTTATATAGCCTAAAACACTAGATATCATTGATAAAATGTCTCGGCCCAGCTTGGAAAAAATGGTCCACATGTATGGGGGAGGATCCTTTGGTATGTATTTTTGTTCCACAATGAAGGTCTGGAATAATTTAGTAAGTTTGATGGAGGTAATTATAGGGAATCTGTCAAGCAAGTATCCAATAGAAATGGGGGTCAGGTTTTGCCTTGGTTGCAACTGCAGCATTTCATTGATGGATTCAGCAGTGATGGTGAATAACACAGTATGGTTAGGAGTCATCATTGCTCTTTGGTTGGGACTGTAGTTCATATGGAAATAGTGGAAAATTTCAGGGAAGAAATGGACTCTAGGGAATTGGTGCTTGGGCAAATTGATTCCCAAAGACCTATTTTGACTGCATGGTTTAAACATTGGTCTCTGTACCTGCAGTGTAACTTCAATGGGGATTCCTCGACAATGGTGTCCTTAATTTGGAAATCTTTGTCCGCGAAAGGGAGATGATCTAAATCCATGTGGGGAGTGGTAATTGGTCGGACATTGATTGCAACTGGAGCAGCCATTCTTGGTTATTGTGGATTCAAGAATAGGGAAAAAGGGTTTCCTGGTAAATTGGGGGAAAATTGGTTCAATTCAAAGTGGTTTGGGGTTGTTGGACAATTTTTCCATTTAATTTCTTAATAATTCAAGCAATTGAGTAATAGGTTTCAAGAATGAGACAGGGTTTCTCAGTGATTTTGGGTAAATACCTGGTTTTGGCTCTAAATGGGTTGATGGGCGACTGCGCATGGTTTGCAAGAGGTGTACATGACTAAAGAGTGGACTGGAAGCTCAACGGCTTCTGCAAGTTGGTGGTTGAACATGGGTTGGCAGTTGCACGTAGTCTGTAGCTTGTATGGAAGTCTGAGTGTCTTTTTCATGATAAAACCAAAAATAATGAGTTTTTTTAGTTTTATTCTCAAATTCAACCAATTTAGCGGGCACACGGGGAAAGGTACATTTGGCAGTTAGCGGGGAATGAGATGTTTTGTCGTCTAGCGGGAAAGCGAAAAGCGGGTTTTGATCGCACCGCTTTTGGGCTGGGGTGGTTTCTGGGGGAGGTCGCCTGATGCCATTCATTGGGTGCCACATAGCATTGGGGCAAAAAGTGAAACCACCCATATCGGTTGGGTAAAGTTCGACCTTCAGAGGCCGCCTGATATGATCGATGGCCGTCAGATTAAAGAGGGCTAATCGAACGATGGTCGGGGGGAGCTTTGACAGGAGGTTAAATGGAGCGGCCCGATAGAGTTTTAAAAGTGGCAAGATTAAGTTATTGAATTGAGGCTTTTGTGATCCATATTAACTTTATGAGAGATTTTTCGGAGTAAATCACAAGATATTTCATTTGTCAACGCGTTTCGAACCAACTAGTGTGGTTCATTGTCAGGATAAGTTGAATGAGAATATTAGGCTTTGCATTTTAAAAATATAGAGCAGAAACTCGAATGGCTATAAAACGGCTATATTGACAACGACTTGATTTGACTAGATTAGTTAGGACCGGAATAGAGTTATAACCATTATTTAATTAAAAAGTAACCTTGGTTCGTTAGATTCTTATTAGAACAAAGGTAAATGGTCCATTTATAATTATAAATATATATTAGAAAATAAATTATAACCAAAATTAATATACATTAATAGTCAGTTAATTAAAAAAATTATTAAATTATACATATACCTAAATATCTAGATTCAAAAATAAGTCAAAAGGGATGTTCCATATATTAATATATAAATAAATATTAAATCAATTAATAACTAAATTAATATTAAATAATAGTTATTTATAGAAGTTCAACAAATATATATAAATAATAGGGTAATTTAAGGTTATGATAATAGAGTAATCTAATGATATTATAAATATATATAAAAAATAAATTAATAGTAAGTAATCCAAGTTATTAAATCCAAATATTAGAGTAGTTAAAGGTTCTAAATATTAGGGAAATATATAAATAGTGGGTTATATAATTTTATTAAAAAGGTAAAGGGACAGCTTATACTCTTAAGATTCTAAAAATATATAAAATAGTTAAAAAATTAATTTTAATTAAATAGTTATCTATGAAAAAATATTAAAAGACAACAGGAAAAAACAAAACAAAGGGAAGGGAAGGCAGGAAGACCATGACTAGGAGGATAGGGTTGGGACCCAGCAACTACTGATCCTCTAGCCATCCTCTCTATTGAGATTGTTTGTCCTTTTTTCAATCTCAAGCGCTTCCCTAAATTTTCGGAGATGGAAATGGGACACTCTAGCAACCACACTAGCCTCCGCGATGCAAACATGATGATTGGTTTTCTCAACATGCTTTGCTAAAGCAAAGGACTTGGCTCTCCTATGCTTAAGGTCAGTTGCATGCTCACTAATCCTTTGATTAATGGAGCGACTAGTCTCACCAATATAGGGGGTCCCACATGAACAAGGAATGCTATAAACCCCTTTCATGTCCTTGGGGTAGATGGGATCCTTCACAGATCTGAGAGACTTATGAATGGTGTTGAGAGGTCTAAAGGTCGAGGGGACATTATGCTTCCTAAGAATCCTCACAATCATGTCCATAGTACCCTGAAAAAACGAAAGATGGACACCAGGAATCCTCTCCTTCTTATCTCTTTTAGCAACTGAATTCTTAGCTGCTTTGAGGAAAGCTTTCTGACCAAAGTGTCTACGATAACGATTCTCAAAAAAGACATTAAGGAGATGGGATTTCTCCTCCTTGAAGCTCTTTTCATCAGAGATCCTTAAGGCACGAGTAGCAAGGGTGTTGAGAACCCCCAACTTCTGAGCCGGGAAATGGTGGGAACTAGCATGAAGATATTGCTCCGTATGAGTTTTCTTACGAAACACACGGTGGGAGAGGGAACCATCACCATTCTATGAGATAAGAAAATCAAGGAAAGGGAGGCAACCATCGACTTCCTTCTCCTTTGTGAACTTAATGGCCGAGGATTGACTATTGAGATGATCAAAGAAGAGGTCTAACTCTTCTTGGCCATGAGACCAGATGACATTAGTGTCATCTACATATCTCTTCCAAAGCTTAGGCAGGAGGTGGGTTGAGTTAAGATCCTTGGATTCAAAATCCTCCATAAAAAGATTCAAAACAACAGGGGAAAGGGGTGAGCCCATGGCAACCCCACAGGTTTTCTCAAAGAACTCACCTTCAAAACAGACAAAGGTTGAAGTGACGCCGATCTCAACCAACCGAGCAGTATCAGGATCGGTTAGATGGTATATTACTTCCATGGCCTCATTTATAGGGATGCAAGTGTACAGGGAAACCACATCAAAACTGACCAGAATGTCCCCAGATTCCATCTTAATATCTTTGAGCTCTTCGATAAAAGAAGCAGAGTCTTTAACGAAGGACCCTATACGACCAACCAAAGGTTTAAGCTTCAAGGCAAGGAACTTCGCCAAAAGATAGGTAGGACCCCCAATGGTGTTGACTATGGGCCTAATGGGAGATCCTTCCTTATGAATCTTAGGGAGACCATAGATTCTAGGAGTGATAGGATTACTCTCAATGAGCTTACTGTGCAGGGGACCCACCGAGCTACTGGATTTGATGGCAAGGGCTACATTCTTGGGGATATTCTTTAACGGGTTTTTGGGAAGCTTCTTATAGCTCCCACTGTTATGAAGATGCTCCAACATTTTACTGCGGTAGTCTTCCTTGTTAAGAATGACAATAGCCCCACCTTTATCAGCTTTCAGAACAACAATATCTTTGTTCTGATTCAAGGATTTAGGGCTTCAAATTCGTCCTTGCTAAGGTTGCTCTTAGGAGGCTTAGCTTTCCTAAGGACCACAGTGCAATCTTGCCTAATAGTGTTTTTAATACTATAAGGTAAACCACGAATCCAAAACTCAATGTCACAAATAATGTCATCAATCGGGATCTTCTTAGGGGCCAAGGCAAAATTTAAGCCTTTACTTAAAACCATAAAAACAGAAGGGGAAAAAGAGAAACTAGACAAATTTACAACCTTCTTATTATCATGAGAGGGAGGGGGAGGAGGATCAAACCTATCAATATTCTTCTTAAACTTAGAATTGCTGTACCTGTTAAGAACTTTTAACTTATCATTAAAGATATTACTACTACTTACCGTAATATTATTCCTCGAACTATTATTATTATTATTATTATTATTATTATTATTATTATTATTATTATTATTATTATCAACACCCATATTATTATTATGACTAATATTAATATTATTATGCTTATTATTACCATTATTATTATTATCAATATTATTATTAATAAAACTATTATTATTAATATTATTATGATCACACATATTAATATTATAACTAATATTAATATTATTAATATTCTTAATATGCTTATTATTACCATTATTAATGTAATCAATATTATTATTAATAAAACTATTAATGCAATTATTATAATTGTTATTAACAATAATATTATTATAATTATTAAAATTATTATTATTAATCATATTATTATTATTAATAGAATTATTATTATCAACAGTATTAATATTATAATTATTAATGCAATTCAAGCAAGACCATAAGTCCTCCTGAGAGCAATGTATGGGTAGGATGGAGCCCATACCGTCAACCGGACACACGCTTCAGGTCCGAAATGGTTATGGCGAACCAACTCCGCTCTCCACATTACCATGCACTCGTTCAAACATAACCTGCGTGTTGTCAACCTGAACCAAGCTGCTCCGAAATGGTTCTGGCGAACCGACTCCACTCTCCACATTACCATGCACTCATTCGAATGTAACCTACGCGCTTTCAATCGGAACTGTCACGCCCCCAAGCCTGCGGTAGTCTTTCAACCATGCTAGGCGAGGTGTGGCACCACCGAGCACTTTCTTTTCACCAATACTTATGTTCGTGGACTACGCCTAACCACTTATTCCTACTTAGTTTGTGTTTCGCAACCAAGTATTATTAATGTTTCCTTTATACCAATGAACACCCATACACATTCATTATCATCAACAATTATAAATGAGAACACAATTGCAGAGTATAAAGGGAGGGGCAACTCCCTGACCAATGAATCTGCCCGAATAATATATTATACAGTCTTTCAATATTACAAAGCTTTACAAGTATACTTGGAAACACAAAGTTTCATACTTCGCCAAATTTACAATCTTAGGCAAACTTAGTTGCCTAGCTCGTCGGTGCCTCCGCATGACTCACCAACCTTTCATTCACCTTGTCGCACGATCGTGTTGTTTTCCCAACTTGGGTGCGCCTCCGAGTCACCACACATAGGCGCCTCTGCACGAGTCGCACCTTCGTTCACAATCTCAACACTTCACCAAAATTCACACTATGCACACTTGCACGACGGGTGAGTGCTCACCCGAGTCACCCAAGAACTCGTGTCAAGTCGTCGCACAAACTAGGCGCCACACCCGTGCATGCCTTTCTCAACCGGTGGACGACCTCTACCCGTGCCCTTCACCCAATTCCAAGAAATGACACTTAACTTCGTGCGGCCTTGCCCAAGAATAGGCGCATCACCAAACTGCGCCTTTACCTCTTGCTGCGTCCACCCCTAGTTCTCCACCTTCCTCTTCTTCATGGGCGAAGTATTTATGTGTTGAGCGATGAGAGATGGTTGAAATGACCTCCACCGCGTGCTATTTTATATGAGTGGTAGGGCGAAGTCGTGGCTGCCTAGCCAACTTTCCCATGCCCTCAGCTCCAGCGCAATTATCTCCAAAACATCTCATCGGCCTTCTCCAAATGCCTACACACAAGGTCGACCTCCATAAGTTTTAACCCATGCCTCCACGCATATAAAAACTCGTCGCTCTTCCCTCCTACGCACTTCATTATAACATAATGCCTTCGCGTGCTAAGGTCGAGCTCACACTTCAAGCCGGAGCGCGCACATAAGGCATGCAGGTCCTTACATCCTCCTCCACCTGAAGTTGTTGTCGTCCTTGACAACATACTATCCTGGTAGCCATCCACCAAGATCATCAATATCTGTCTCATCCTTGGTACATGATGTCAACTCCTCCACATACTGCAAACATCCCTGCAACATATGTAGAAATACCATCTCCATCATGTATCGTCCTCATCCTGTGAACTGTCTTCCTTGTCTGTCTGATGCCAACATCTCTCCGTGAACTTTCGGACCCCAAGTTTGAACTAGTTGGGTAGCTAATCCAACTGTCACTCTCAAGCCATGAGAGTGAACATCCTTATGCCTTTACCAGTATATCTTGGATTCTGCCACATCTCGGACTCACTAAGAATCTCACCCATGCTCAGGTCCATGGAAACTCCATCCCATCTGCAACATGTCATGATTCTTGATGCCAAGCCATCCCTGCACCGTCTGCCATACCTGCTCAACCTGTTTTAAGGACTCACTTCCATGAGCAACTAACAATGAGCCCCATCTTCTTTGTCATCTAAGAAGATGTGGAGGGAGTAGAGCTTGAAGGCTCACCCTCATTAATCATCTCAATCCATCTGTCAAGATTCTCTATCTCCATCCCCTGTAGATAAGTGACCCGATCCTCCTCCCGGACATTTGGCCTCACATATGCCTCATCATCATCATCATCATCCTCGACCACTTCTAGCCTTCTTCAAAAATCCAAGATACTCTCTGAAAGTGTCCTAATGACCAATGACTGTTTGGTAAGCTTTGTCTCAACCGTAGAAAACCACTTACTCATGTCTTCCACCCGCTCCTCATCCTCCATTTGCATCACTGCCAACTTACAATCAGTCTTTGTCACTCCAATGGTTGGTACACTAATGGGTAAATCCTCCCTTCCATCGTAAATGTACGGCCTCTTCAAATGTGGAACAATCATAGCATCAAATTGTTTCAAGAATTCCATTCCCAGCATAGCTTCGTAGTCATCTATCTGCACTATAGTGAAGTCGACCTTCCCTGTCCATTCACCTAGTGCTGTGTCCACCTTTTCAGCTACACCAACAATACTATCCAGAGGAGAATTGACTGTCTTCATCTGTGCCTTCATTGGTACAAATTTCAGCCCAATTCTTCTCACAGTATCTTCACCCATGAAGTTGTGAGTAGCCCCACTATCCACCATAGTGAGTATATCAGCACCTCCAACCTTCATCTGAACATACTCCAACCTGTTCCTCTCAGGATCCCTCTGAGAGATCACCTTTGTAGCAACAACAACACAAAGTATCTGCATCATCCCCACAGAAGCTTCTTCATTCTTCATATTGGATTGTGCAATCGCAACCAATTTTGGTCTAGAAGGATAGTTCTTCACCGTATGTGGTCCAGCACATATCCAACACTTCAAGGCTTTCTTCATCTTCGAATTATCATCCGATTTTGAAGCATCATCCTTCTTCTTATCTTTCAGCTTAACTGACTTCTTCTTCCTATCATCAGAAGTCTCATCATAATGCTCCACCAACCTATCCACAGCAGCAAAAGCTTCCTCAAGTGTTCTAATCCTCTGCCTTTTCACTTCATTGCATGCCCAAGGCTTCAATCCAATAATGAATTTGAACACCTTGTCGCTCTCCACCATGTCAGGAAGTTCCAGAACCACACTTGCAAACTCCCGCCGATATGTCTGAAGGTTCCTGGTCTGCTTTATGAACTTAATTTTCATCCTTGCTTCCCACGTTTCATCTTGAGGACTGAAATGGGCCTGCAAAGCTTTCTTCATCTCGTCCCACGAAGTAATGTCACTAGCACTACCACTGGCAATTTGATCCAACCTCCTTCGCCACCACATCTTAGCATCCTTTGTCAAGAACTGAGCAACTACCTTGACCTTCGTCTCATCATGAAATAGACCCAATAGTTCCAAGTATTGCTCCATGTCCCATAGAAAGTTGCCAAGAGTCTTTGCACTCCTTGTACCATCATAAGATTCCGGTTCTTTGACTTTCACATGAGGCACTCCTCCACCTAAGTTATGCCTCACGACCTTCTTCAACATTGCGATCTCATCTCTGGCTTCGTCAAGAGATTCCTGCAAGTTCATGATCTCTGCCAAGCCTCAGTCTCTTGCCTCTTCAATCTCCTTGACCCTTACTTCAAGTTGTGTACACATAAGATCAGTGTACTCGTGTTGAGTTTGAAGTTCCTCGAGCTCTTCCCTCATCTTCTAATTGGCCTCTTGATCTTTCTCGATCAAGTCCATCTTCTTAGTCTAGAAAGCTTCTAAGTCCCCCATATTTTCCAACACTTTTTCAATGAATGCCATAGTAGCATCCTTCGCACCATGACTAGACCTAGCCTAAGATTCAGTTGCCATTGCTAACAACTTCCTTCTTCTTTGGAATCTAGTTTCGACCATCCAACAGCTTCACCAAGTTGCCTGCAACCTGAACTAGCCCTTGTTCCACTTGTGTGAAACAGATTCCTTCACTTGCAAGTACCTGCTTCACTGTCTTCAAATTCCAAGCTTCCAAGTGTATCCACACCTGCACTTCGTCACGAGCAAACCTGCTCTAACACCAGCTCCAACCGAGCTCTGATACCGCTTGTCACGCCCCCAAGCTTGCGGTAGTCTTTCAACCATGCTAGGTGAAGTGCGGCACCACCGAGCACTTTCTTTTCACCAATACTTATGTTCGTGGACTATGCCTAACCACTTATTCCTACTTAGTTTGTGTTTCACAACCAAGTATTATTAATGTTTCCTTTATACCAATGAACACCCATACACATTCATTATCATCAACAATTATAAACGAGAACACAATTGCATAGTATAAAGGGAGGGGAAACTCACTGAACAATGAGTCTGCCCAAATAATATATTATACAGTATTTAAATATTACAAACCTTTACAAGTATACTTGGAAATACCAAGTTTCATACTTAGCCAAATTTACAATCTTTGGCAAACTCGGTTGCCTAGCTCGTCGGCGCCTCTGCACGGTCGCCGCACGACTCACCAACCCTTCATTCACCTCGTCGCATGATCGTGTTGTTTGCCCAAATTGGGCACGCCTCCAAGTCGCCACACACGGGCGCCTCTGCATGAGTCGCACCTCCGTTCACAATCTCAACACTTCACCAAAAGTCACATCGTGCACACTTGCACGACGGGCGGGCGCTCACCCGAGTCACCCAAGAACCTGTGCCAAGTCGTCGCACAAATCAGGCGCCACACCCATGCATGCCTTTCTCAACCGGCGGGCGACCTCTACCCGCGCCCTTCACCCAAATCCAAGAAATGACACTTAACTTCGTGCGGCCTTGCCCAAGAACGGGCGCATCACCAAACTGCGCCTTTACCTCTTGCTGCGTCCACCCCTAGTTTTGCGCCTTCCTCTTCTTCATGAGCGAAGTCTTTATGTGTTGAGCGATGAGTGATGGTTGAAATGACCTCCACCGCGTGCTAGTTTATATGAGTGGTAGGGCGAAGTCTTGGCTGCCCAGCCGACTTGCCCATGCCCTCAACTCCAGCGCAATTATCTCCAAAACATCTCGTCGGCCTTCTCCAAACGCCCACATGCAATGTCGGCCTCCATAAGTTTTAACCCATGCCTCTATGCATATAAAAACTCGTCGCTCTTCCCTCCTACGCACTTCATTATAACATAACGCCTTCGCGTGCTAAGGTCAAGCTCGCACTTCAAGTCGGAGCACGCGCATAAGGACTGCAGGTCCTTATAGGAACCATGTTGCTTCGAATTGGCTCAGAGTTGCAGTGTGTGTCCGGTTGACGTTATGGGCTCCATCCTACCCATACGTTGCTCTTGGGAGGACTTATGGTCTTGTTTGAATTGCATTAATAATTATAATATTAATACGGTTGATAATAATAATTATAATAATTCTATTAATAATAATAATACGATTAATAATAATTTTAATAATATTATTGATAATAATAATTATAATAATTATATTAATAGTTTTATTAATAATAATATTGATTACATTAATAATGGTAATAATAAGCCTATTAAGAATACTAATAATATTAATATTAGTTATAATATTAATATGTGTGATAATAATAATATTAATAATAATAGTTTTATTATAATAATATTGATAATAATAATAATGGTAATAATAAGCATAATAATATTAATATTAGTCATAATAATAATATGGGTGTTAATAATAATAATAATAATAATAATAGTTTGAGGAATAATATTAGGTAAGTAGTAGTAATATCTTTAATGATAAGTTAAAAGTTCTTAACAGGTACAAGAATTCTAAGTTTAAGAAGAATATTGATAGGTTTGATCCTCCTCCCCCTCCCTCACATGATAATAAGAAGGTTGTCAATTTGTCTAGTTTCTCTTTCCCCCTTCTGCTTTTAAGGTTTTAAGTAAATGTTTAAATTTTGCATTGGCCCCTAAGGAGATCCTTGTTGATGACATTATTTATGACATTGAGTTTGGGATTTGTGGTTTACTTGATAGTATTAAAAACACTATTAGGCAGTATTGTGTTGTGGTCCTTAGGAAAGCTAAGCCTCCTAAGAGAAACCTTAACAGGGACGAATTTGAAGCCCTAAAATCCTTGAATCAGAACAAATATATTGTTGTTCTGAAAGCTGATAAAGGTGGGGCTGCTGTCATTCTTAACAAGGAACACTACCGTAGTAAAATGTTGGAGCATATTCATAACAGTGGGAGCTATAATAAGCTTCCCAAAAACCTGTTAAAGAAGATCTCCAGGAATGTAGCCCCTTCCATCAAATCCAGTAGCTCAGTGGGTCCCCTGCACAGTAAGCTCATTGAGAGCAATCCTATCACTCCTAGAATCTATGGTCTCCCTAAGATTCATAAGGAAGGAGCTCCCATTAGGCCCATAGTCAACACCATTGGGGGTCCTACCTATCTTCTGGCAAAGTTCCTTGCCTTGAAGCTTAAACCTTTGGTTGGTCGTACAAGGTCCTTCGTTAAAGACTCTGATTCTTTTATCGAAGAGCTCAAAGATATTAAGCTGGACTCTGGGGACATTCTGGTCAGTTTTGATGTGGTTTCCCTGTACACATGCATCCCTATAAATGAGGCCATGGAAGTAATCTACTGTCTAACTGATCCTGATATCGCTTGGTTGGTTGATATCTGCCTCACTTCGACCTTTTTCTGTTTTGAAGGTGAGTTCTTTGAGCAAACCTGTGGGGTTTCCATGGGCTCACCCCTTCCCCTGTTGTTGCGAATCTTTTTATGGAGGATTTTGAATCCAAGGCTCTTAACTCAGCCCGCCTCCTGCCCAAGCTTTGGAAGAGATATGTAGATGACACTAATGTCATCTGGTCTCATGGCAAAGAGGAGTTAGACCTCTTCTTTGATCATCTCAATAGTCAATCCTCAGCCATTAAGTTCACAAAGGAGCAGGAAGTCAATGGCTGCCTCCCTTTCCTTGATCTTCTTATCTCGAAGAATGGTGATGGTTCCCTCTCCCACCGTGTGTTTCGTAAGAAAACTCATACAGAGCAATATCTTCATGCTAGTTCCCACCATTTCCCGACTCTGAAGTTGGGGGCTCTCAACACCCTTGCTACTCATGCCTTAAGGATCTCTGATGAAAAGAGCTTCGAGGAGGAGAAATCCCATCTCCTTAATGTCTTTGTTGAGAACGGTTATAGTAGACACTTGGGTCAGAAGGCTTTCCTCAAAGCAGCTAAGAATTCAGTTGCTAAAAGAGATAAGAAGGAGAGGATTCCCTGTGTCCATCGTCCATTTGTTCAGGGTACTACGGATAGGATTGCGAGGATTCTTAGGAAGCATAATGTCCCCTCGACCTTTAGACCTCTCAACACCATTCGTAAGTCTCTCAGATCTGTGAATGATCCCATTGATCCCAAGGACATGAAAGGGGTTTATATCATTCCTTGTTCATGTGGGACCCCCTATATTGGTGAGACTAGTTGCTCCATTAATCAAAGGATTAGTGAGCACGCAGCTGACCTTAAGCATAGGAGAGCCAAGTCCTCTACTTTAGCAGAGCATGTTGAGAAAACCAATCATCATGTCTGCATCGAGGAGGCTAGTGTGATTGTTAGAGTGTCCCATTTCCATCATCAAAAATTTAGGGAAGCGCTTGAGATTGAAAAAAGGCCGAATAATCTCAATAGAGAGGATGGCTGGAGGATCAGTAGTTGCTGGGTCCCAACCCTCTCCTCCTAGTCATGGTCTTCTTGCCTTCCCTTCCCTTTGTTTTGTTTTTTCCTATTGTCTTTTAATATTTTTTTCCCCTAGTTTCCTGTTCCTTGGGGCCTTTGTTCCTTGGAGTTTTTGTAGTAGCTCTTATTCATGCTAAAAACTTAATGAAAATAAGCTTGAAATTAATCTTTGATTATTTTAACCCTTCAATAAACCTTTAATTTTAAATATTAGCATTTTCTTTTTAACCTTTAATTATTCTAATATTTATATATTTAACTAACTTTCATAGATAACTATTGAATTAAAATTAATTTTTTAACTATTTTATCTTAACATATTTTTAGAATCTTAAGAGTATAAACTGTCCCTTTACCTTTTTAATAAAATTATATAACCCGCTATTTATATATTTCCCTAATATTTAGAACCTTTAACTATAATATTTGGATTTAATAACTTGGATTACTTACTATTAATTTATTTTATATATATATTTATAATATCATTAGATTACTCTATTATCATAACCTTAAATTACCCTATTATTTATATATATTTGTTGAACTTCTATAAATAACTATTATTTAATATTAATTTAGTTCTTAATTGATTTAATATTTATTTATATATTAATATATGGAACATCCCTTTTGACTTATGTTTGAATCTAGATATTTAGGTATATTTATATATTTAATAATTTTTTAACTAACTGACTATTAATGTATATTAGTTTTGGTTATAATTTATTTTCTAATATATATTTATAATTATAAATGGACCATTTACCTTTGTTCTAATAAGAATCTAACGAACCAAGGTTACTTTTTAATTAAATAATGGTTATAACCCTAATCCGGTCCTAACTAATCTAGTCAAATCGAGCCGTTGTCAATATAGCCATTTTATAGCCGTTGGAGTTTCTGCTCTATCTATTTAACATGCAAAGCCTGATCTGCTCATTCAACTTGTCCTGACGATGAACCACACTAGTTGGTTCAAAATGCGTCGACAAATGAAATATCTTGTGATTTACGCCGAAAAATCTCTCATAAAGATTAAGTTAATCAGGGATTATGGTGTGGTTAGGGCGTCAGGGGTGATTTTGTGGGCAGAGTTTGATTATTAATTAACCGCAGATCGGTTGATTAATATCTTTTATCAGGATAGGGTTTTTATAAAGTTTATATTTCAAACGGGGCGGGGTATTAAGATAAGGGTTTTTATTAAATAACTATAGGGGAAGGTTTTATTGCTTTTTTGGGATTTAATATATATAAAGTTAGGAATTAGTATGATGTAAAAAGTGCTGAAGTGTAATGTATTTCGTTTATTTGTTATTATCATAACACATTATACTTAGGCTTGAAGTGTTTTTGGGTTTTGTGAATAAAAGGGATTATTCCATTGGGGGTGATCACTTTTCTAAGGTTTTACCCTTAGAGAAAGGGGTTTATTAGGGGGAAAATGACTTTATTTAGGAAAATGATGTTTTTCTTTAGGAAAAGGGATTTGTTAGGGAATATGAGTAAATTGAAGGGGAAAAATGTTTATGAGGGGAATTTTACTACTTTAGGACCTATAAGTCATTGGGCTGAGGGTCCGGTCCCTCCAGAAGTTAGAGAAATTCTCTAAGCCCCTTTGACTTAAGATTTTAGGTACTTAAGACTTTTCTTGGAAATTAGTTAAGTGAAAAAATGTAATGAATAAGGGAGGTTAATCAATTTGACTTTGTGAACTTTGATACATGCTCAATTTTCATTCATACTTATAACTTTGATGATGAAGGTGAATAATATGCTTTTATCTAACAACCATCATAAATTTGCAACCATTCCTCTACTTACCCATCTACTCATCCTACCATTTTTACTTCTCTTTATTAGGGTGCACTTAAGCTGGCAAACCCTTGTCAAAACATTTTCTTTTCTTTTACATGAGTAATCTATCTAAGTCTAACCTTATTACATCCAAGGGTTCAGATTAAACAATTGAGCTCCATTTATTTACTCTACCTAATATAATTATCTGCCAACATTCAACAATTTGGTCAGATTTTATTCTCTATCCACAAGCATGAAATAGCCAAGTTTAAAAATTTTGACTATCATGGATTGTGGCAAAGATAACAAGATGCACACAATCTTTTATTCTGCATCAAAAAGTAAATAGTAGTGTCATTTTGACTTGCACACTTTGATGGTCTTTTCTTTTCTTGGGGTTCATTTTTTTCATCTTTTTTGACCTTTTTTTATTCTTTTTGTCCTTTGATTTTTCTTTTAGGACATACCCTCTTTACATTTTTAAATTTTTTTGAATATGAAAAACATTTGCAAAAAGCAAAGGTATGTATATATTATAGATTTGACCTCATCCATTCAAAAATTATGACTCCTATTGGTATAGGAACCTAACAGTCGCTCCACTTGGGGATGACATTTCCTATTGAAATGTAATGAACTAGTAGATCAATGGCCTTCTGAATTACTGTGATCTTACTCTGTAATTTTTTCCTTTCCTTTACTGCATTATTGATATTTATGACAGTGAAACTTTTGAAGCTTAGGGCCTTCTCTTTGGGCTTCAACTCCAAAATTACCATCCAATCAACACTTAAACTTTGAAAAATAGAATATGTATAAGTGATTAGTGAAATCAGTGACTAGGGTCTATGTAGTGCTTAAGCATTCGACCATTAACTGGTCCTCCTTCTACTTCTGCACCATCCAATTCTTTGAGGAAAAAAGCATTATTACCCCTGAAAGCATAAATGATATAAGGGCCTTTCCATAGAAAGTCAAACTTCCCATGTTTACCTTTATCCTCCCTTCTTGAGTCCCATTTCAAAACTTTATCTCCTAGATAGAAATCTTCTGCCTTGGTCCTTTTGTCAAAATCTTTCTTGATTCTTTCCTACACTATTTGGGATCTGATATACACTTCTTCCCTGGTCTGCTGCAAGTGAATTGTTTGATTAATTCTCCTTTGAATATCATTCGGCTCAACCTGCACTTCTTGGAGTAATTTCATCACTGGTGTTCCCAAGGAAGATGGGAAAACAACCTCCATTCCATAGACTAGCTGATAAGGGCTAGTACCAATGGATTTCTTTGTGGTCAGCCTATCTTCCCACAAGGCATTTACTAATTTCTTGTTCCAGGTTTTCTTATTATCTTCCAATTTTTTTTTGATGATATTCACTAAGCTTTTGTTGGAAGACTCTGCTAGTCCATTTCCTTGGGGATAGTGGGTTGTGGAGTGTCCCAAGGTTATATGATATTTGTTACAGAAGTCAATCATTCTCTTGGATTTGAATGCTGCTGCATTGTCTGTGATGATTTTGGTTGGGCAACCAAATCTGGATAGAATGTTGGCCTCAAGGAAACCTATTATGACAATATCAGTAGCTTGTCTTGAGGGTATGGCTTCTATCCACTTCGTAAAATAATTTGTAGTAGTCAAGATCCATCTATGTTGGGCAGAAGAGGGGGGATGGATTTCACCAATGAATTCAAGACCCCACTGCTAAAAAGGTGCTTTAGTGGATATTGGTTTCAAAGGTAATGGTAATAGTTTTTTCCTTCCTTAAAAAATTTGACATTTATGACAGGAGGTTACAAATTTATTTACATCAAAAAATAGAGTGGGCCAGTAAAAACAAGCTCTTAAGATTTTGTTAGCTGTGGTTTCCAGTAAAGATGTCCCCCACAGTCACCTGCATGAAGCTTTTGTAATATTTTGTTAGATTCTTCTTTTAATAAACAATTAAGAAGGATGCCTTCATGATTTTTCCAAAATAAAGCATTGTCAATTATGCAAAACTTCAAAGATTTCATTTTTAAGAACCTAATTTAGTCCTGGATAACTCAGGACGAGCTTGAAGATTTTGTAGAACGTATATAATGTCAGCATACCATGGTGATTCTATGAAGGCTTGGCTGATTTGTGGAGTCGCCATCTCCTCTTCGTTATCCAATTCTGCAATAAAATTAATGTCTAGGGCCTGACAGTTCGATTCAGACATGAGTTTGGCTAAACCTTGGCCTTCGATCAATTTTGTAGGTTTTATTTCTAGGTCATACTCTAACATAGTAACTATCCATTTCCCTCTTTTCCCATCTGGACCATCGTGTGTTAGGATGTCTTTGACTACAACATTGGGAACATAAGCTATTATATGAGAATATAGGATATAAACTCTGAAATCTTTAATGGCTTTGACTAGAGCAAAAGCTTGCTTTTCCATTATATTATACTTTAAAGGTGCATCTCTCAGGGCTTTGCTAAAGAAGGCTATTGGTTGTTCAAAACCCTGATCATTTTTCTGCAGTAGGACTGCAGCAATGGTATGTTCTGAGGTGAAAGAAAATATGATGAAATCCCTATCAAACATTGGACTGATGAGAACTGGTGTTTGTGTTAAGGCTAGCTTTATATCTTCAAAAGACCTTTTAGCCTCAAGTGTCCATTTAATAGTTGAATCTTTCTTTAACATGTTATTTAATAATCTAATTAGTTCAACTAAGTTAGAGATAAATCTTCTCAGAAAGTTTATTTTACCGCTTGTAGTTCTCTAATGCTCCTTGGATGTGGTATTTGTAAAATGGCTTCAATCCCGGTTGGATCTATCCAGATACCATATTTAGAGATTATGTGGCCTAGTAATTTTCCCTCTTCCAACCCAAATAGAGTTTTTTTAGGATTCAAAGAAATTCTATACTTCCTACACTTGGTGAAGACCTGCCTTAGATGATCTAGATGTTGTTGATCAGATTTAGAGAATACAGTGATATCATCTAAGTATATTACCAGGAAGTCATGGATTCCTTCGCAAAAGCTATATCCATAGCTCTTTGAAAGGTGGCCCCTGCATTCATTAATCCAAAAGGAATTTTCACATACATGAAAGTGCCCCAAGGAGTAGTGAATGCAGTTTTTGCCTGATCGTCTAGGTGGACTAAAATCCGGATATAAATAGAGAACCCATCTAGCAGTGAGATTTTGGTTGAACCTACTGCTCTCTATAATATGTGATCCATTTTGGGAAGAGGGTAGTTATCCTTGAGTGAAGCTTTATTTAGATTCCTAAGGTCAACACATAGTCTAATTTCGCCAGTTTTCTTTATTGTAGGTACCAAATTAGAAACCAAATCAGAAAATCTAATTGGTGCAATGATGTTGGCTTCATACATTCTTTTGATTTCCTTTTCAATAGAAGGAAATAGAATGGGGTTAATCCTTCTAGGCTTCTGTCTAAAAGGCTTTTGGTTTTCTTTTAAGGAAACAGTGTGTTGTATTATGCTGGTATCATAAGACTTAAGGTCCTCATAACTCCAAGAAAAAACATCTTGGAATTCCTTTAACAGTTCTATGTATTTCACTTTTTCATTAGGAGGTAAAGACTTTGAAAGTTTTATCAGTTTGGGATCTTCTTCAGAGCCTATGTTACACTCCTCTATGTCTGATTTTAAGGGTTTCGTTTTCGGCTTTCTAGGGACATTGTTTGAATCAAAAAAGTTCTCTAAAGGAGTTAATCCTTTGGGAAAAATAATTTTCTTTGAGATTGATGATTTCAGAGTCTTCGTCAATTATCTCATCAATTTCAATTTGCTCTAGGTTTTGAATATCTGATTTTGTAAACTTTGTGGGATGGAATTTATCTATCTCTTCATCTTCTAACCTATTAATTTCTATTTTATCTGTAAAATCATGATCTAGTGTCAAGTCAGTATCTATGTTGTTGTTCACAAATTCATCATCTAAAGTTAGAAAATTTTTAATTTGTTGGTCATTTATGAATACTTGCCCATTTTTTAAGTTGTCAGGAATAACAGGTCTGTGCCTAACCTCAGCAGTGTACTGATGCTTAGGCTGAAAAGGTAACTTGCAAGTACTAGCAAACATAGCTAGACTATGAGCTTGCATATTGTGTTTTCCTGGAATAATAGCAAGCTTGGTTTCTAAAAAGGTATTTCTACAACTGTTCCTCTGTAAAATCCTAACCTAGGATCCCTGGTCATATAAACAGCGTTGATTTATTTTATAACCAACTCGGAATCTCCCATAATAGAGACTCTTATGGCTCCTAACTTTTTGACCAATTTGAGACCGAAAAAAAGTGCTTTGTACTTGGCCATGTTGTTAGTATATTTGAAGTTCAATCTATAGGCATGTCCCTCTGAGTGATCATTTTCTAAGTTGTAAATCCATACTCCTGTTCTTGAACCTAGTTTGTTCACTGACCCATTGAATTCAAGATGCCAAAGAATTTCATGTTCATAATTCTTATTGTCCGGGGGAAAAAAATCTTCTTTGATTAAAGTATCTAGGTCATCTTTATTATCTGAAATTTCTTGAATTTGGACAATTTGATTTTCTTTTGCTACTACAATTTCTTTTGGTTCTGAAATAATGTAGTTTGAAGTATTTTCTTGATTTGTTTCAGCATTATAAAGAATGAAAGAATCGATGTCAGAATGCATTGAATATATAGGAAAGTTTTGAGGCCTTTCCTGGCTACTCACTACATACTTCATCAGAGTCTCTCTATACAGTTTTTTAGGATGTCCAAAGACTGATATGGTAGTATAAGACATGTCAAGTTGAAGAGATCTTTGGAGTTTAGCACCCCACGATCTAGACAATAGCATGCCATATTTAGGTGGTATATCAGTAACAACTATGTCCATAAGAATTGTCTTAGTAGGGTACTGCACTAGGGAAACACACAGGTCTTTTATAAGTCCTAGGCACTTAACATGGCTTGAATCAAATGAAAATAGGTCCTTGTGAGGCCTAGTGATATCCAATTTTACCTTCTCCATAACAAATTTAGGCATAAGATTGTGTGAAGCCCCAGAGTCTAGCAAGACATTATGTAGGATTTTATCGTGGATGTTAAGGCTAATGTAGAAGGGTGGTATCCTTCCTTCCACTAGTTTTCCATTAACATAAGGGCCAAAAATTAACTCAGGTTGATCATCAAATAAGTTAACAGAGTCTTCATTCTCAATAAAATTTAAAGATTTTCTTATTTGAGATTTGTAAGTTTCATGTTTGATCAGTTCTATTAAAGGAATTGAGATTTACAGTTTGGCCACCTCTGCTCTCAAATTGAAAGGCAAAGGGGATTTATCTGTTTAAACATTTGGAATTTTAACAGCAGGGTTTGGACTAGTTTGTTCTTCTTTTTTAGTGTTTGGAGTCTTTTTTAGCGGATTTTCTAATGCAATTTATGGAGGCTGTTCCACTATTTCCTTGGAGGGAATTGGAGTGGAAGGTTGTTCATTAGAAGGTTGGTCATTGGTTACATCTTCAATGGTGGGACTGGGAGGGTTCTGACTTGTTCTAGAGAGGATTTGGAGAGTTTTAGTAACTAGAGTTGCTTTAATTTTCTTAGGTTGATTAGGTATTGCTTTATTGTTTTGGTCTGGAGCATCAATGTTCTTTTTGCTCCTTAAACAGTTTCCTCATCATCTGATCCCATTAAATTAATTTGAGTGTCTTTCTCAGGGTCTTCTGAATGGGAAGTTTCAACATAGTTTTCCTGGAAAGATGGCCTAATATTTTGATCAGGCCCATGCTTCCCAGTATTTTGGTTCTAGTTCTTCCTAAAGTTTGGATTTCTCATTGGAGGTGCCTGTTGGTTGTCCCAGTGAGGCTTCCTTTCAATGTTTTCTATCATATCCATCAATTTTTCCATTCCTTTGGCTAAAGCATCCATTTTTTGGTCAAAGGGTGAAGCTTCCTCTTTCAAGGGTACTCTCCTTTCGTTTCTAACCCTAGCTCTTTTGGCAAGTAGATTAGCTTCTACACTAACTGCTGCACTTTGCATCTCTTCTAGTGTTGGGGGATTCCTTTCTCTCAGTTGGAAAGCCATATCAGTGTCAAACCCGTCTAGAAACTTTATCAGAGCTAAGCTAGGTGGAGGTCTAAGGTCAAGAGGTATTGCGTTATATACATTGTTAAATCTAGTACAGTAGTCCTGAACGGTTTCGTTTGGTCCCCTCTTGATATTTTCATATTCAGAAAGAATTTGAAGAGGGTTCTTTTTCTTCTCCCACCTATTTAAAAATTGATGGTAAAAGAATTCTAAACTATCTATACTATTATTAGGCAGAGATCTAAACCATATTCTCACTTCTCTAGCTAGAGTTTGGGCAAAAATTCTCATTTGGACAACTCCTATGTCAATTTCTTGCAATTCGAAATAATTTGTCATTTTTCTTGTGTGTTGTTGTGCTGTGTAATATCCAGTGCCATCAAATAGGACAATTTTACTCTAGTTGTCTTGTGGCATGACACCTTGAGGAGTAGGCATCAAAAGAGGGGCATATCTATTTGCCATGGCTCTAAGTTGGGCAGGACTGAGAACAAGAGTTGAGGTAACAGGGGGATTTGGGGTAACAGGGGGTGTTTCAGAGGTTGACGAGGAACTGGGGGTACTAGGTGTTTGATGGGTAGTGATAGGCTGATGGGGAAGCGAAGGTATGAATGGAGGTGTGGAATGAACTTCAGAAATGTGAGGAAATGATGGTGAACTAAAGGAAGTTGAAGCTGTTTCAGAAAGTTCAGGGATCCTAATAGTAGTAAGGGATGACTGAGGGGAGTTTAGAAGGTACTGATTAATTGACTGGTTTTCCTTTTGGACCTCAAGCTCTTTAATGAATTCTGGATCTAGAACTAGGTCATCAAGTGCACTTTCAGACTTGGTTCTGAATAGGGAGAGGTCAAATGACTCGTCAAAAGGGAGGTCTTCTAAAAAGAGCCACTCATCAGGACAAGAATCTACTTTGATCAAAGGTCTTGGGCTTACTGAACTTTCTTGTCTTCTGGCTATTCTCAAAATAAGGTTGGGATTGTCAAATACAGGGGGAGGATTTGGATCTGGGTTGGACCTAGTATAATGAGTTCTCCTTGAATCCATATTTCAATCTTTTTCTGATTATTTTCTTTCTTATGAAATTTAAGAAATAACTTCTAATAAACCCTATAAGAGGCTTGAAATAAAAATTTGAAATTTCTCAAAGGTTTATTGAGACTGAGGGTTTGATTCCCCAGCAGAGTCACCACTATGTTATCACTCAGAAGTCTTCCCTAGAAGTTATAAAAATAAGGAATAATCTGAGGTAACCACAAACCCAATCTTTTAAACTCAGGTTCTAGCCAACCTAAGTCCAGAGAGGGCTCTCTCTTTATAATTTAACTTTGTTTTGGGTGGGATTTCAGGCTAGTTCTTAGTGCTCATAAGGTTTTGATTTTGATTAGGTGGTGGAATTCAGGGAACAGATGGACAAAGCAGGCCTTCAAGCCATTGAGCTATGGATTCAATCAAAGAGTGGCTTAACTGGGTCAGATCAATCACTAAAGTAGGAGTTCACAGGGTAGGCTAGCACAACAAAAAAAAATCTACAGGTTCAAATGGATGAGGTAGTCCTAACGAGGGTGAAAGGGCAATGAAGAATCCCTAAACTGGGATCAAGATGAAGAACATAAGGAGATCAGTAGCAAAGGGAAACTAAGAATCCTTTACTATGAACCAAGGGGGGGAACTACGAAAGTAAGGGAGCAGTTAAAAATTCCCAGACTAAGATAGTTTAGCAGAAAACAGTGAGAAAGTAAACAATCAAGACAGAGAGCATTAAAGATAATTATGAAATATCATTCCTTGTTTACCATTCAAATTTCATAGAGACATATGTGAATATTTATAAACATGAAGAGAAAATAGTAATCAACATGAAGATATAATACTTATTTGATTTCCACTGTGCACAAGAATCCTGTGAAATGTCTTTAACTTTATTCCATGATCCAGCAAACCAATCCAATCTTGATTACAATAGCTCCTTAACTTGGTAAAAATGTCTACAGAAATGTCTTTGAATCCACCCTAACTACTTTGAAATGTGAAGTATTTATACAAAAAAATATTACAAAATATCTCATAACAGTTTGAGAATTAATCTAGGAAATCAAAAATATCTTCAAGCATGAAGATATAGACAGATGGAAAACTGCATCTTGTTGTCTTGTTTATTGTGATTGTGTTGGTTGTTGTAGTTTGAATTTGTCTCTTTCAGTTGACTGATATCTATGTGCTAGAATTACTTTATGTCTTCAACCTATTGATACTCTTTACCTGCTATACTTTGACCCTGTTTCACGTGTTTTGCCTGGCTGCCATATGGATTTACTGCAGTAACTTTATAGTAAATCTGTTAATTTTACCCACCATTCATCTTCAGGTAATTTTACCTTCAGCATCCTTCTATATGTCTCATTAGCCTCAGTGTACGTGGAAAAATTTGGCTTGTTGACAAACAGATGATTTATCTCGTGTTCTAGGAAGAACAGATTTTCCAGATTGTCATACAATACCTTTCCTGTGGGTAAAGCTTTTACCCCTGAAGTACTAGCTTGGTCTTTGGCCAACTTGTTTAGTCTATCCACATAGTCCTCTTGGGTCATAAGCTTGTCATGGATGACCATAGGACTGGGAAGGCCCTTTTCCCTCAAAATTCCAAATTTTGTCATGAATCTATCAATATCAGTTTGCATGCTTTGGCACTTCTTCTTAAGATTGAGCATAAGGTTCCTTTTAGTAAGAACCTTCTTGATTTCTATGATGTTCCTTGTCCTATCTTCTATGCCCAGTTCATGAAGCTGATACCGGTTATTGCTGTTCAAAAATTTTATCAGTTGGTTGGCCTCCTCAGGCTGGTCTCCCAGATCTCCTTTGGTCTTTTGTATGGATTTGGTGGCCACTTTCACCAGTTCAATTTGCTCAAAAATTACTTGAATTGATGGCCAAACATCATTGACAGAGTCAATGATGTTGGCCCAGAGTATTTCTTTTATTTGTCCTAGTGGCTATTGTAAGGTCAAGTCTTTTTCAAGGCATTTTATCCTTTCAGTCATTCTTTGACTCTTTTGAGCTTCTTCCTTTTGTTGTATTTGTGCAAGTTTGCAGTCAGCTTCTAAGCTTGACACTTTTTCTTTAAGCCTTTTAAGCTCTGTAGCTAGGATAGTTATTTCTTCCATGGATTTTACTAATTCTGCTGTCTTCTCTGTAGATGTACCTACATTTGTAGATGTACCTGTGATTGGCATGGCTACAGTAGGTGGAACTGTTGGTGCTAAGGAAGCAACCAATGTGGAGGGCACTGCTATAGAGACTGTAGGAATGACAGTCGTGGAATGGTGGCCAACTCACTCTACTTAGATTGAATTAAGTTTTCTATCTCTTTCTCTGTCTCCTTTAATTGATTATTTAGCTTAAGGACTAAGTCCATAAGCTCCCCCTATTCCTTCTGGGTTTCTAGTACTTCAGCTGTCTGTGGATGATGCAGGTGTGGGATTTTAAGTTGCTTTTTAAAGGAAGCTATGCCATCATTTTTCTTTTTGATTAGCCTTTCTGTAGCCTTTACATCCTTGGGATCATGCCCCAACTCTATGATTAAGTCCTCTAAGGACTTTATCCTGGTATCCTTGGCCTATGAAGAGGCCTTTTCTAGTTGGAATTGCGCTGATATATTATTCAGCGAATTTTGTAGTTGATGTGCTGCAATGGCCTTGCTGGTCAATGTGGAATAGACCATTTCTCCAGTCTGTTTGTGCAATTATATTTGGTCAATAGGATGTATATCCTTCGCCAACACCTCAAAATCTATCTTCAAGTAATCTGCTATTGACCTAGGCTGTTGTGTGGTAGGCTTCATGAAAGTCATTTGCATCTTACCTTCTTTTACATCAAAGGTTGACATTAGCCTTGTTTGATTGGTGGGAGCCATTTTGAGGTACTGTGTAGCTCTAAGCCTTCAGACTTTCATTTCTTGCCTTTATATCTTTGTATTTCTCTCTAATGTCTTGGTCCTAGCCAGTTGGAGCCCTGAATGAGGATACTTCCACACTCTGTTGTCTTTCCAGCATTTCTGTGGTGGAAGGTTCTTTTGTTCCTCTAGAGGGAGTAGCTTGCCTGCTCTCTGCCCTTTCTGAACCTGTGGGCCCAACTATTTCCTCTGTGAACTCTTGTTGTGAAAAAGGATTTAACCTTTGGCTCTTGACATAGGTTTTTTCCATTGGTCTTCCAGAAGGAGTGGCCTCCTCCCTATCTCTTTTGGGATTCTTCTCCTCATTTAGAGGAGTCTGTATAATAGGAGGAGTACTCATAATTGGTTCTGGTTGTCTTGTTTGAGTCAGCTCTTCTGATATGTCTGGCTGCTCTGACTCTTCTTGCTCTTGAAGTCCTTCTTTTGCTTGTTGCTTGCTATGTTCTCATGTTTCCCTCTGAGATAGGGATTCTCTTGGTACCTGTACAAAATAATTTTCATCAAGTCTCCTTTCTAGATCAACCAACACATTGTCAACAGAAAATTCTGTGCTATCTCTATCTACTAGAGTATTTTCCACCCATTCCAACTGCTTTGCATATTGTTCTATCTCAGGAATTCTATGGTGGATGTAGGGAGATAATTTGTTCTTTTGTCTTCTATTGCAGATGAAATCAAAAGGGTCATATCTTCATATGAAGATTTGTTTCAGTATGAGCCTTTGAAGGATTTCATCTACGTCTCTTCCAGCTTCCCTACTATTGCATATAAAGGGGCCAAGCTGGTCTTTTATTCTGAGTTGAGCTTTCTTCTTGGCCTTTACAAAATGTACCTCATCTGAATTAATTATTTTCCTATAGTACTCTAGAGCAAATAGTCTCATTGGGAGGTATCTTGGCAATTTGTAGGGTGCCAACTCACATCCATATATTCTGATTTCAGTGTAATTTTGGTATAAATAACAATCTCTCACTTTCTGTTGTTTAGATAACTATAGGATCCTCCTAATATCTACACTGATCTTGGGGGGAGGACTTCCTAACAACATGGTTGCCACTAGGTGCACAAAAAGATCTATGAAATCTGTATAAGTATATGGAGATTCATATTGGTGGATTAATGGAGTCCTAAAGACTACTGATCTAGGGTTGCCTTTGGTATCAAGCTTTTGAAGTGTGAATGGAAATTTATCAGCTTGATAGTATAGGAAAAGATGATATAAAACTGATGAGTACTTAAATACTCTTTCATTGTCCATTCTCATGAATTGATCATGCATTTTATCTACAATGAATTTGGCATAATCAAACATGATGGCAGGGGGCTGTCCAGGAGTGAAAATGGACATGAAGGGTATAATGATTTCATCAACATATTCACTAGTAGTATAGCCTAAAACACTAGATATCATTGATATAATGTCTCGGCCCATCTTGGAAAAAATGGTCCACATGTATGGGGGAGGATCCTTTGGTATGTGTTTTTCTTCCATAATGAAGGTTTGGAATAATTGAGCAAGTTTGATGGAGGTAATTCTAGGGAATCTGTCAAGCAGGTCTCCAATAGAAATGGGGGTCAGGTTTTGCCCTCGTTGCAACTGCAACATTTCATTGATGGATTCAGCAGTGATGGTGAATAACATAGTATGGTCAGGAGTCATCACTGCTCTTTGGTTGGGACTGTAGTTCATATGGCAATAGTGGAAAATTTCAGGGAAGATATGGACTCTAGGGAATTGGTACTTGGGAAAATTTGATTCCCAAAGACCTATTTTGTCTGCGTGGTTTAAATACTGGTCTTTGTACCTACAGTGTAACTTCAATGGGGATTCCTCGACAATGGTTTCCTTAATTTGGAAATATTTATCCACCAAAGGGAGATGATCTAAATCCATGTGGGGGGTGGTAATTGGTCAAACATTGATTGCAACTAGAGTAGCCATTCTTGGTTCTTATGGATTCAAGAATGGGGAAAAAGGGTTTTCTGGTAAATTTGGGGAAAATTGGTTCAATTCAGAGTGGTTTGGGGTTGCTGGGCAATTTTTCCACTTAATTTCTTAATAATTCAAGAAATTGAGTAACAGGTTTTAGGAATGAGACAGGGTTTCTCAGTGATTTTGGGTAAATACCTGGTTTTGGCTCTAAACGGGTTGATGGGCAATTGTGCATGGTTTGCAGGAGGCATACATGACTGAAGAGTGGACTGGAAGTTCAACGAATTCTGCAAGTTGGCGGTTGAACATGGGTTGGCAGTTGCACATAGTCTATAGCTTGCATGGAAGTCTGAGCATCTTTTTCACGATAAAACCAAAAATAATGAGTTTTTTTAGTTTTATTCGCAAAGTCAACCAACTTGGAAGGTACACGGGGAAAGGTACGTTTGGCAGTTAGTGGGGGATGAGACGTTTTTTCGTCTAGCAAGAAAGCGGAAAGCGGGTTTTGCTCACACCGCTTTTGGGCTGGGGTGGTTTCAGGGGGAGGTCGCCTGATGCCATTCATCAGGCACCATGTAGCATCGGGGTAAAAAGTGAAACCACCCATATCGAGTAGGAAATTTTGACCTTTGGAGGCCGCCCGATATGATCGATAGCCGTCGGATTAAAGAGGGCCAATCGAACGGTGGTCAGGGGGAACTTTGACACGAGGTTAAATGGAGGGGCCCGACGGAGTTTAAAAGTGGCAAGATTAAGTTAATCAGGGATTATGGTGTGGTTAGGGCATCAGGGGCGATTTCATTGGTGGAGTTTGATTATTAATTAACCGTAGATCGGTTGATTAATCTCTTTTATCAGGATAGGTTTTTTATAAAGTTTATATTTCAAACTTTTAAGGGCAGGTATTAATATAAGGGCTTTTTTATTAAATAACTATACCGGAGGGCTTTATTGCTTTTTTGGGATTTAATATATATATAAAGTTAGGAATTAGTATGATGTAAAAAGCGCTAAAGTGTAATGTATTTCGTTTATTTGCTATTATTATAACACATTATACTTAGGCTTGAAGTGTTTTTGGGTTTTGTGAAGAAAATGGATTTTTCCATGGGGGGTGATCACTTTTCTAAGGTTTTACCCTTAGAGAAAGGGGTTTATTAGGGAGAAAATGAATTTTCCTTAGGAAAATGATGTTTTTCTTTAGGAAAAGGGATTTGTTGGAGAATATAAGTAAATTGAAGGGGAAAAATGTTTATGAGGGGAATTTTAGTACTTTAGGACCTATAAGTCATTGGGTCGAGGGTCCGGTCCCTCCAGAAGTTAGAGAAATGCTCTGAGCCCCTTTGACTTAAGATTTTAGGTACTTAAGACTCTTCTTGGAAATTAGTTAAGTGAAAAAATGTAATGAGTAAGGGAGGTTAATCAATTTGACTTTGTGAACTTTGATACATGCTCAATTTTCATTCATACTTAGAACTTTGATGATGAAGGTGAATAATATGCTTTTATCTAACAATCATCATAATTTTGCAACCATTCCTCTACTTACCCACCTACTCATCCTACCATTTTTACTTCTCTTTATTAGGGTGCACTTAAGCTGGCAAACCCTTATCAAAACATTTTCTTTTCTTTTACATGAGTAATCTATCTAAGTCTAACCTTATTACATCCAAGGGCTCAGATAAAAAAATTGAGCTCCTTTTAGTTACTCTACCTAATCTAATTATCCGCTAAGATCAAATAGTTTGGTCAGATTTTATTCTCTATCTACAAACATGAAATAGCCAAGTTTAAACATTTTGACTATCATGGATTGTGGCAAAGATAAAAATCTGCACACAATCTTTTATTCTACATCAAAAAGTAAATAGTAGTGGCATTTTGACTTGCACACTTTCATGGTCTTTTATTTTCTTGGGGTTCATTTTTTCATCTTTTTTGACCTTTTTTATTCTTTTTGTCCTTTGATTTTTATTTTAGGACATACCCTCCTTACATTTTTTAATTTTTTTGAATATGGAAAACATTTGCAGAAAGAAAAGGTATGTAGATATTATAGATTTGACCTCATCCATTCAAAAATTATGACTCCTATTGGTATAGGAACCTAACAAGTTCCTTGCCAACCTTGTTGCCAAGATTGGTTTTGGGGTTGAGATGGCCAATTTTTCCAAGGAAAGGGTGTGTTCCAATTACTTTGAGGTGGATGTGCATAAGCTTGAAATTGTGAATTAGGATCTTGCATCATATGAGGCTAAATAGGCTGCCATTGTCCTCTTGGAGCTACATAACATAGCTGCATTGTTGATTGACTTTCTCCATTGTCCTCTTGGTAAACTTCCTTCAACCTTGGTAATGATGGACAATTTTTAACATCCTGTGATTCTGCATGGACAACAAAAATATCAACATATTCTTTTTATTCATATTTCATTCTTAACCTTTCTACTTGTTTGGTTAGATTGCTAATAATTTTTGTTATAAAGTCATCAAACAAATTTCCATGTTTAGCTTGACTTACTGATCTTGATGTTGATTTACCTACTCTTGCCCTTCCTCTTGATATGTGTTTGCATATTTCACGAATTTCTTCAAATGATAATTGGTATACATCATTTCTACTCATGAGATCAAAGAGATCAATCCACTCATCCCTAATTGTTCTAAGTAAGAGGGTTTTTAGTGTGTCAGATCCTAAATGATGTAGTTTTCCCCTCTTAACATTATACATGAGCCTCTCTATTAGATCTTCTAGACTCTCATCTTCTCTTTGATTAATTCTAAAGATTTATTCTTTAAGATCCTAATCTTTATATTTTTCTAGAAATATCTTTTGCATGTCATTCCATGATCTTATTGAATTAGTCCCTAAACTCATGAACCATTTAAGAGCTTTGTCCTTCAATGTTGTCGGAAACAATCTCAGTTTTTGAGTTTTTAATAAGTAGCCATAAGATCTACAAACAATTTCAAATTCAAAGAGAAAGGTTTCCAGATCCTCTGACCTTAGACCATGAAATTTTGGAAGAAATGATGAAGGGATGTTCTTCATGTGCACACTATCATCAGTATCTTGAATGGGAAATACGAGAGGATCCTCCTCATTGTCATCATCTCCATCCATTTATTCTACATTCTTTGCCATCTTCTTCTTCTATCTGCAAGAGTGAATGGTGATGTGGCACTTATTGCACCACGTGATCAAATGGGGGGGCGTGGGTTTGTGTTGGAGATTTTTTGTTTTGTTTTTATGATTGAATGAAAACACTAATGCAATCCACTTTTCTATTTTTGAAATTAAATATGCCAAATGAAAATATTTTTTGTTTTTGCAAAAAGTAAAAAGAAATGAATCAACTAGGGAAGAAAACAATGCATACTTCGATAGCTCCCCAGTAACGACGCCAAAAAATGATGAGCCTGGGTATTGCAGCAAGAATGTTGCAACTCCCAAGGATATTGACTTTAATTATAAACCTGGGGTTCATAAAAACTTAAGAGGTATCGACACTATATGTGCAGCATACAATGTGTTCTTCCTTTGTTGTCATGATGTAATGGAGTGCATGTACTGAAGCCAAATCCTAAACTGATTGCAGAAAATGAAATGTTCGAAATGGAACCTTAGCCTATTGCAAGAAAGAAAGTACAAGGAAAGAAACCTATTCTAATTGCATAAAGATCATGAACTAAATGTAAAAGAAACCTAGCTTAACCATATTTATCACATGTGATGATTTAAACTAATTGAGCATGAAATTTGATCTAGAGAGTACTAACTATCGTGTGCATGTGTAAATATAAAAGAACTCATTTTTTTTAAATCTTTTTTCTTTATGAATGCAAATACTAATCTTTCCTTGATCTTTGGTAGGGGAGACAAGTGTGGAACAAGAGGGTTAAAATGGTCTTGATGGCATGGAGGTCAATTAGAGGCCTAATCCTAGCTTCAATGATGTTTTTTCTCAATTCGGGCTCAAAACAGGCTTTCCAACAGGATGCTATATTGATTTCCTACAGGATCCTCTGATTTACTACAAGGTGTTATAGATTTACCATGTGAAATTATAATTCATCCAATGACCAAGAAAATCAAATACAAATTGGATAGGACGAATTTTTTTATTAACTAGGATGTCTTAGGTCCCCATTCCAAGTGGAATCACTCAAAAAGACCTCTATTAACCCATGCTAAAAAATAGAAAAACATTACCAGTCGGAAATCTAGAAATTCAAGAACTAGTGAGCTAGTAAATCTAAAAATTCCTAACCTAATCAAGTGCAAATGTAGTGGGGTAATTTTTTTTATAAAATAGAATGTTTTTTTGATCTAATGCAAGTGAAACCAAGTCGATTGAAGCTCGTTAGCATGCTCTAAAAAATAACAGAAATTTATTGTTCTTTGCCACAAAGGAGTTCCAAAAATCTAGATTTGGTAATAAGAAGACTAATCCAAGCAGCTCAATGATTACTATGAACTCCCAAATATTTTCCAAGGATGAAATAATTCTTGTGATCCTACAAAAGAACTTACATAAACCATTTAACTCGATCGTACAACAATAAATCATTAATACTAAATGCAGAAATAAAAACAAGAGATGCATGTGAATAAGCAGCGAAAAGAAGGAAAGAAAATGATACAAAAGGCCTTTGAGGCTCCTAGGATGGTCAAGCCCAAGGAAACTTAGAGACCTATGGAGGAGAACAAGATTTAGAAGCTGAACATGACACCAATATTCATTATTTTTGTCAAGACAATTACATCCCTGCAAGAAAATACAATGGAGCTGCAAAACTATGAGTTCTCTCCACAAGCACACTAATGAGAATCCCCCCTAGAGAAAATTCGACTTTGTACTTATAAAAAATGATTAAGAATCATTCCTTGTGAATGGAGAAAGCTTTTCCCACCAAAATCCCTTGATTAGTGAATCTGGTCCCCAATACTAGGAATTTGCATTAACTAGTAGGGAACACATTCCTAGATTTTCTTAATCATTGGAGTTCCACAATCTGTGCCATAATTCCATAATATCTTGTTGATTTATTATTTATTGTTGATCCTCCTTTAGTAGAGAACAAGTCCCTAAATTATCTCCTCCTCCACATCTTCATAATCTGCCCAATATTCTCATAACATTCCACAAAAAGAAATAATATTAGGCACAAATATGAAATTAATCATAAACCTTCCTAATGAATATATTGAAGTTAAAATTACATTATCTAATGCAGAAAGAGAGGTTTAATGTGCTGAAGGATGGTCATAGGCCTTAATTTATGTTTAATTTAGAGGCGTGGGCCTTAATTTATGTCTAATTTAGAGGCCCATCACTTGTAGCAACTTGTTTCCTCCTGTTTTGAGAAAAAATGATGATTTGAGCATAGGTTAGGCCCTCCACGAGACTTCCATGCCTCTCATTGCCATTTTGGATGAGCTTTTACATGCCTTTCTCCCATGCAAATATTATATTGTTTAACTTAGCATAATTTTACATTTCTAAATCGAAAATCAAAACTCTTTATTTTTGAAATTTCAACATGAGTTAGTTAGTGCATGCATATATGAATCATAGAGTGATAGAATAACTTTCCATGTCCAGTTAGTCCAAATAACTAGATGATAAGATGTAAGGTTAGATTAGTTCTCTTTTGCAAGTAGTTTATGTCATTTCCTAGCTAGATGATTTCATGGCATTTCCTAGCATTTTCACTTCAGTAAATTTCATTTCTTCAGTAGACAAGCACTTTCTTTCATGTATTGGAGCTAGATTTACATTCACTATTAGTAGTCAGACTCCTTCTAGTCAATAGAAGATTGGTTTGAAACCCTAGTGGTCCATCACCATAGTTGAAAAGTGACATGAGTAGACTATTGCATCTATTGTGCATATAGCATTTTCACCTCCAAGTTTGTACAAAACCTCGGGTTGATAAAGTAAAGTTGGTAGCCTTAGGAGTTGCAGCATCCTTGCTGCAATATTGAAGCTCATCACTTTTTGGAACCATTGCCAGGGAGGTGTTTAGGTCACCACTTCGTTTTCGTTTTAAATATTTAGGTAATAATATGTTAGATACTTGTGATTTGATGAATGAAATAGTCTCTTTTTCTGAGTGAACGGGTCCTATTTCACCAATGGGCAAGGAAGATAGATTGTTGTGGATGATCAAAAGTGCCCATACCACGAATTGTAGAGAAACCAGACAATTCGAATCAGATACGACGTATGCGTGAGCTACAACCCGACTTAGCCATCACTGGAATGGCTCATGCTAACCCGTCAGGGGGGTGCCTTTCGTTTCATCCCTTCCGGACATATAATAGCGGTGTGAAATCACGGGGATGGGAGAATTCTGCTCTGATCTTTATCTGTCCCATTGTTCAGTAAGTAGCGAGGGGGCGACTCCCCAGTCAAGTGCATTTGTGCATTCGGCAACAAGGAGTCTATTAGATAGGTGAAAACCAGTGCTGATCCTGAGAAAAGTGGGGCGAATTCTCTTATATTAAGGGTGCTGATCTAAAAGCTATCTCCCTGCTATAAGGATAGAGAGCGGTAGTTTGAAAGCTCCTTTTTTCTTTCCTTTCTATTTGACATTAAGTAAATATTTGCAATTGTTTATTTATTTCTGTTTTGAATTTAATAGATAGTTGCAATTTATGCTTTCTTTCTATTTTGCAAGTAATTTTGGAAAAAAAAAAACTAAAAGAAAAAACAATTCCTTTCATGCCTCGTAGGAGTAGAGACAATTTAGGAAAAATTTTGCCAAATACCCCCACACCATCAGATAGCCAACCTTCCCTCTTCTTTGGTGGTTGTTAGCTTCCCTCTACGATTGCAGGGGAGCTAGAGGACCCATTAGGTGAACAACTAGAGACCTTTGAAGAGCTTATTGGGGAAGAAGAAGAAACCCTTCCACACACGTACAACAAGGCTGAAAACATAAATGAAGGTTCTTTTCCCATTAGAGAGACTAATGGAGATTCTAGGATGAAAAACATAAGCCCCTATGCTCTTCCTCACTTCCATTTCTTAACCTCAGAAGACCCTAATACCTTATTGTTTAAGTTTGTTGTCATCAACATAAATTATGATTATGCCTTTGATGACCAGTAGTTGAAATTCTTCACATCCACCCTTAAGGATGCAACCTTGTGTTGGTTCATGGGTTTGCGTGGGGACAACATCACTACCAGGGATCAGATGCAGAAATCCTTCAATGACAAGTATAATGACTACTGTAGGTCCAAGGATACCAAAGAAGAATTATTCAAAATGACCTTGGGACATGATGAATCCTTGGGAGATTATGAGGAAAGGTTCCAACTCAGCTACAAAAGGACCATATGCACCCTCGATCCCGAATCACTCAAGTTAGTCCTTCTTAGAGGGACTAGGGAAGATATCCTAGAAAACCTAAGCATGTTGTCTAGAGGGGACATCTACCAGTTATCTTATGATGATATCATGACAGTTTTCAAAAATCATTCTAGGGCAGCGAGAAAGAAGAGTAGGGCTAGTCAAGATTTGGCCAACTCATCCTCCTCCAAAACATCCATCAAAACTGAAATTGGAAACATGTTGGAGGAATTTAAGAGTGAAATGTTGCATACCCTTGCTCTACAAATGGACACAACGTAGATCAAGAGGAAACAGAAAGAGCCTTAGTTTTATTTTTCCCTAGATGCACCAGGAAGCACACAATAAATGAATTCCCATTGAATATTATAGAGGTATGCTCGGTCTGTGAGGAAAACCACTCCACAGATAAGTTCCCTTCTCTGCCTAGATTGAAAGTTGTGTATCAAGGAACTAAAGGTGTGACTGAACAACTATGTTATATCAACCAAAGGAGGCCTCAAGGACCTTGACCATACCAATAGGGCATGCAAGGGGCATCCTATTCATATTACAACCCCAATCAGAATGCATCCATTCCCCCTTGGTGTCCTCCTACTCATCCTTCATGGTCCACACCTTCTCCCTAGTATTATGCACCTCAATACCATTCCCAACCTATCAATCTATCATTTCATCCATATTCTCCCCCATAACATTAGTGGAATACCCCATCACAAGGGTGGAGGCCCCCATACAAACAATATCCAGCTTTACTGCCTCCACCTCCATCTCAACCACAACTCCTTCACCCTGCTCCACCTAAGCAACCTCAGATGTATGCTCAGCCAAATCCGAACCCGAACAATAAGAAGGCACAACAGGTCTATAGTGGAGAGACATCCTACCTTACCTATGTTGTGGAAATTCAAGAAATCAACCTCAGGTCTGGAAGAGTGCTTCCAGATAACCAACCCCCATCTCCACCTAAGGAGCTTGAAGAGGAAAAGGAAAGGAGTGTTACTCAAGCCAATCCACCTCCTTTTCTTGAGAGACTAATCCATCCTAGCCAACACACCCCAGAAGAGACTAAATTTATGGGTGAATTGAAAAACTTGTGTGTTAAAATCCCACTCCTCCACGCTATCAAGGATGTCCCCATCTACAACAATTTAATCAAGGAGAAATGATTCAAACATCCTGGGAGGAGAAAGAAAGACACCCTACCATTAATGTCATTGGACAGTTTTCTGACTTAATGTTGGGGAGAGTGATTTTCCCGAAGTATATAGAACCTGGAAGTCCTGTGGTATATGTGCACATTGATGGCATCATTGTCCCCCATACCTTGATTGATCTTGGGGCTTTCATCAATGTGATGACTAAGGAGACAATGCTTAAACTAAATCTCCAAGAATCATTAAGGGAGACCACAACAGTCTTGTAGCTTGCAAAAAAATCCATAGTATCTCCTGAGGGATTTGCTGAGGATGTGATGGTCTCCATTGATTCTTGGGAATACCTTGTTGACTTCTTAGTTATCCAACCTAAGACCAAATTCAATGGTTATCCTCTCATCCTTGGAAGGCCATTGCTAGCCATTGTTGATTCTTACATAAGTTGCAGTGCTGGGAATATGACTAGTGAAAATAAGCATTTGTCCAAAAGATTATTCATGTACCCTCCTGCTCAACTGTCTCTAGAGAATGACCTACCCTTATGGTTAGAAGAGGAGGAGGAATATGAAGTATACCATCCAAAATATTACCCAATATGTACCCTAGATGTTATTATAGGAGGGGGGAAACCTGATGAAGACGACCTGATTGATCAATCCTTCAGAATCAGCCCCCCAACACCATGTCTCTTGATGACTTAGTAAAGAAATATAAATATAACCCTTGGACTAATTTGTGCCTAGTTGACTCAAGCCTTAATCATGTCAAGATGATAGAATTTGGTCCAGCTAAAACATTGAAAATCAACCCCTCTCTCTTTGCACATCAAGCAAAGGAGTTATGTGACATGATAAGAGAGCATTTGGATGCCTTTAGCTGGATTTATAAGGAAATTAAGGGATTTCACCCTTCGATGTGTACTCACCACATTTACATCAAGGAAGGTTGCAAGCTAGTGTGACAACCTCAGAGGAGAATGAACCAAGCCCTCAAAGACATAGTTAAATAAGAACTGTAGAAGTTGTTGGATGCAAGGTTCATTTACCCCATCTCAGATAGTGAGTGGGTGTCTCCTCTAGTTCTGGGCTCAAAGAAGAATGGAAAATGGAGTATCTGTGTGGACTACAGAGAGTTAAAAAAATCCACTAAAAAATAATATTTCTTTCTACCTTTCATTAATCAAGTCTTGGATGGTCTTGCAGGGAAGAAGTTCTTCTCTTTCCTGGATGGATTCAGTGGTTACAATCAGAACTAGATCAGCCAAGAAGACCAAGATAAAACCACCTTCACTTGTCCTTGGGGTACCTTTGGTTATAGGACCCTTCCTTTTAGATTATGTAATTCCCATGCCACTTTCCAAAGGGTAGTTCAGAGCATCTTTGCAGAGCTAGTCCATGCCTCTGTAGAAATCTATATGGACGATTTCACTCCCTATGGCTGTGATTTCTTTGAGGCTCTCTCTAACTTGGGGAAAGTATTAAATAAGTGCATTGAAATGAACCTATCCCTTAGTCTTGAGAAGTGTGAGTTCTTGATGAATGCAGGGACTGTTCTAGGTCACTCAATATGCCAGGAAGGACTACAGGTGGACCCAAATAAAAATTTCTATCATAAAGAGGGTCCTACTCCTCAGAAGAAGAGGGATGTCAGAAGTTTCTTGGGATTAGCTAGATACTGTAGGATATTATTGGGCATGGAATCCCCCAAAGGCATGTTTTGGGGCTTAAAACCAAAGTTTTGACAGAATCTTGTTGTAAAGCTCCGCGAATTGCGGGTGCGCGGCGCGAAAGTATGATAGAGTCACAGGGTTGTCCGCCCTAGTTTTGTAAGGTAATGTTGGCTGGATAGACCTACCCATGGTCCACGGACCATGGGATTGTATAAATAGAGCAAGGCTCTAAGTGTATAAGAATCATCTAAGAATCGAATAATAAAAGTAAGAGCATGAGAATTCTAAGTGATGGAGTCGTAGTGTGAAGTGTGTCTTTGGGTTGTAGAGTAGGAGAAGGCTTTGCAGCTGAGTGCGCAGTGGCGTAGTAGTCCACAGCTGAGTGTGTGGACCCCTGTAGCTGAGTGCGCAGGGCAGAGTCGAGTTTGTAACCAAGGAAGGAATTAATAAAGAGAAGTTTTATCATAATTATGTGTATATGTTCTTGGGTTAATGCGTGTTTGATATAATTGGAAAATATACTGTTTATTTACTGCACGCACTTGAATGAATGGTTTATGTTGTTAATTATAACTTAAAGCACGCAAGTAGGCTAAAATAATCAACTAACATTGGAATATCAGTAAGGTCTTGGGTAATAATGCAAGGGTGCGACATTCAACCCCTGGGTAGGGTTGCGCGAAGGCAGTATATCAGGCTGTGAGGTACAAGGAAATGCGCGAAGCAACCTGTGTGCAAGATTAAACCGCGGACTAGTCAAACTCATCAGACATCTCCAGGGTATAGAAACCTGCTTCTAGCACCCTCCCATACTACTTCAGGTGAGACCTTAGTCTGCGCTCCGCGGACTGTTGCCAAAAGGCCTAGTAGTACTGGGATTTGTTTTACTAATTAACTCCAAACTTGGGTCAGGCCCCAACAAACCAAAAAATGGTTCCATTGCTAGGACCAGGATCTACATAAGAGATATCTGATGTCACATCACTGGAATCCAACAAAGAAAGGAATTGAAGAGTGGTTGGACAAAAAAATTCACGACTTCACAGTGCAGGAAAACAAGAATCTACGATTATCGAAGGAAGAGTGGTTAAATTGCTACTTATATACGGAAATCTAGGAAATTTTCTTTGCATCCTTCCCTACTAAGTTGTACGAGTGGATCGCGAAGCTAGCAGACAGTCAAGGAAGGTGTAGGCTCGACAAACCTATTGTGTGGACTCCAGAGCTGGTGCGCAAACTGGAAGCATTAGAAGATAAGATCGCGTGCATTGTTAATCACTAGCTGGATCGAATCATAGGAGGGTTCATCACTGAATTCACGGTAGATACTTCAGTGAGCTATAGCGAGGCAAAACGATGCTTCCTCAAGGGACTGCGAGGTAAGTACGTCAAATCTTTGAACACTTGGATTAAAATGCCACTGTGTGAAAAGTGAGTTATGTGAATAAATTGATGTTTGGGGCTGCGTAGAGTGGGAGGATCTACAGAAATGAAGGTAGCACAGACCTCGAAACCAACCCCTTGATATCACCTCTATGAGGGGGTGAAGAAGAGCTTGCGAAGGTATCACCAAGAAGTATGATCAGTCTGATAAGGTAGAGAATTCCGCGCATACCACCCCCGACCACACCACCACCAGTTTCACCATCTTCACCCCCAACTTTGCCCACACCACCTCCGCCACCACCGCGAAGTAGTATGGCTAGCACAATAAAGCTACCAATTTTCAAGGGAGTAGGGAATGAAGATCCGGTCCAATTTTGGTTCGTGATAAAAGCAGTATGGGAAGCACAAGGTGTCACGGACGACAATATAATGAAGGAAACATTGGTCAGCGCTCTGCAGGATCGCGTGCTGGCTTGGTACATTAAACATTCCAATGACAATCCAAATGCAGGGATAGCGGATATCTAGACTGCGCTAAACAAAGAATTTAGTAGGCCAAAATTGAAGGCACAGTTGATTATTGGATTCAAGGAAATCACTATGCTACTAGGCGAAACCCTGTGGGAGTTGGATCAAAGACTAAAGGGAAAAATTTGTGAAGCAAACATGACCTTAAGAGACGGGAAAAACTGCAAATGGTTCGTAGCCTCATTAACACCGCATCTACGGAATGCGCTATCACAAAAAAGGCTAACCACTTAGGCAAAAGCTTTGGAGGTTGCGATGAGATTGCACGAGACTCCGATACAAGATCCAAATATGGGAGTCTAACAGATTCACGTGTAGTTAAAGAACTTGTGCCTAGAGATGTAGAGTTTGAAACAAGACAGGACGACTCATTTAGAAGTGCACGAGGAGGTATGGTGCGTAAAGTGCAAAGGCTAGGGACATGACAAGGACCATTGTCCAGTCTTCACAAACTACCTAGTGGGTGGAGGACAATTTCCCTTGAGATTAGAGGAAAAATTAGGACCAAGCTCGGTGACTACATTATGGTGCGTGATTTGTCAGATAGGAGGGAAGCATGCTACAGATAACTGCCATCTATTACAGAAGTATACATAGAATTCCCAGCAGTTGTTCTGTAATTTCTGTAGGTCAGTAGGCCATGATGAGTGCACCTGTAGAAGTTACGAGCTGATGATGGATCAAAATCCTACCTATAGAGTTCAAGCTGAGACATGGCCCCTCGATCAAAATGCAGGAATGGCGTGCTCTGGATTTTAGGGGTGCAGGTGAGATCGAGGAGGAATGGGACTAGGAAGAGGTCACGACCAACTGAGATGTTACAATTGCAAAGGACCGGGGAATTATTCCCACGATTGTGCAAATCCGATGAGACAATCATGCTTATATTGTATGCAGTTTGATCATGAGACAGAGGACTGTCCCATGCTGATAGCAAGGTTGTGTGATAAAGGAGCACTCCAACCTCCCCCGACTCAGAGCCTGTAAATGATGAGGTTTGAGCCACACGAGGAAGACCCAAATGTAAATATCGTGCTCTAGAGTGTTATCATGATAGGGGATCACAAGGACAAGCAGCCTGAAGAAAGTACATGGGTTCCCAAGGCTCTGGTGAAGGAACCTAAATTTGATCTGGAGCATGCTAAAGAGACATTCATGGAAGCTAAGAAGAGCTTCGTGGATGCCTCTACGTCAGGAAGTAAAGACAGATTGGAACTAGAAATGGACCCCTCGATGCTCACTACATTCTTGGAGACATGCATGAAACTGCTGCGTGACAGCAAGGTGGTGAAGCGGCTGCAAGAACTCATAACTAGATGTGTTGGGACCATGCCAAGAGAACTGCGCGTAGTCCGGAATCTTGGGAAGCACACAACGTGAACAGGAAGGGAGATTAGATTGACTGTGCAAATTGGGGAATATGAAATGGATCAAGTGATTCTAGATGTAGGATCAGAGATGAATGTCCTGCCAAAGAAGACATGGGAGCACATGGGCAGGCCTGCTCTGTAATGGTCTCTGATCCAACTATGAATGGTAATCCAGCATAAGATCCTACCTATGGGGAGATTGTAGGGAATCATAGTAGATATCAAAGGAGCGAGCGCACAGGCAAATTTCGAAGTGATAGAGATTGTTGATGACAACAATCCCTATCCCACGCTACTAGGAATAGATTGGGCCACTGACATGAATGGGGTGATAAATCTAAAGAAGTGAAAGATGATTTTTGAGAAAAAGTCATTGCGCGTAGTGGTACCGTTAGACCCTGTGGAAGGATCGTGCTACACAGAGCCAGTGTGAGACTACGATAGTGATGACGATCTAGACTGTATCTACAAGATAACCATGTGGGAGTAGGACTGGGTAAATCCAACAGTGGATGACAGGATTTTGTGGAAGCATGAAAGCTCCTACACCTCAGATTCAGACGAGGAAATAGAACGATGGAAGAACTGGTTACACAAGATAACCACACTCAACTGTAACATGATGACAAGGTCGTTGTGCTACGTGGAAATAGAGGTAAGAGATCTGCCTATGTATGACGGGTTGAGCGAGGTGGATGATTTCCTGAACAAATTTGAGAAGGAAGTGCCGGAACAACAATGTTTCGATGCCCTGAAATGGGTATTGCGGGCTATGCCCGCAAGGTGGTGGGGTACACACTAGCAAAGTTTTGAGGACTGGCGTGAATGTAGAAGGATCATGTGCCTATGATTTGGGAAGCCTAAGATGCAGATAAAAGCCAAGTACGAAGGACAAAACGACATGTGTGCCCACCTTTCCAGATGGATACAGGCGTATGGTACACAACCTGCACGAATGCACATCATCCTCGCGGTAGGAAACACGATCGATAAGCAGGGGTGGGCAAGACAATGGTGTGAACAATCCCTCCGTTTGGGACCAAAAGCTATGATAAGACCAAGCACGCAGAAGGTTATCTGCATGGAAGCCTTTGACAAAGTGTGTGAAGTACTGAACGGGGTCCACAATACGAAATAGACTGACTAGGGCCTGCGCGTACCTGCAATACTATGGGCTTATATGACAACGTGAAATAAATTGACAGAACAAACACCTTTTCGGTTAGTCTATGGTGTGGAAGCTGTCATGCTGATGGAGTATATTGCACCTAGTCTGCACATCACAACACTCACAGGTATGATAAACCGCGAAGCTCTGGAAGAAAGGCTCGTGCAATTGGAAGAACTTGAGGAGGAATGGTTCTTGGCTGGTTTTCATCAGCAGGTACAGAAGCAGTGTAAAAAGGCCTGGCATGACTGCCATATTAAGTTACGCACCTTCAAGGTAAATAAATTAGTGCTCTTGTATGATAGTAAGTTTGAAAAATTCCTGGAAAAGTTTAGAATGGATTGGCTGGGACCATACGTGGTTAAGGAGCTCACAGACGGAGGCGCGGTCCAGCTAGTCAAACTAAATGGAGAACCTTTCCCAGGCAAAGTGAATGGTAGCCGTTTGAAGCCCTACACAGGTGGACCGGCTATCTGACTAGCCAACAGAAGCACAGTCTTCACGCTCCAAGGATCCGGATGAAGGAGTAGGACTATAAACATATGCAGTAGATACCAGTACAGATGTAGAGAAGCAGTTTAGACATAGAGGTCTTAAAATAGCATATGTAGCAGATCCAACAAGCAACAACTCAGTGCGCTGCTGACCTCTGCGTAGTTCGAGAACGTTGGAGGGACTCCGTGCAGAGATCACCGCGCTGATAGAGTGACTCGAGGGTGAGTCATGATGTTTGTGTTGGGGGCCTTTTGGGCATGGAATCCCCTCACGGCATGTTTTGGGGCTTAAAACCCAAGTTTTGACTGAATCTTGTTGTAAAGATCCGCGAATTGTGGGTGTGGAGCGTGAAAGTATGATAGAGTCACAGGGTTGTCCGCCCTAGTTTTGTAATGTAATGTTGGCTGGATAGACCTACCCATGGTCCGCGGACCATGGGATTGTATAAATAGAGAGAGGCTCTAAGTGTATAAGAATCATCTAAGAATCGAACAATAAAAGTAAGAGCATGAGAAGTCTAAGTGATTGAGTTGCAGTGCGAAGTGTTTCTTTGGGTCATAGGGTAGGAGAAGGCTCTGCAGCTGAGTGCGCAGAGGCCTAGTAGTCCGCAGCTGAGTGCACGGACCCCTATAGCTGAGTGCACAAGGCGGAGTCGAGTTTGTAACCAAGGAAGGAATTAATAAAGAGAATTTTTATCATAATTTTATGTATCTGTTCTTAAGTTAATGCATGTTTGATATAATTGGCAAATATATTTTTTATTTACTGTGTGCACTTGAATGAATGGTTTATGTTGTTCAGTATAACTTAAAGCACGCAAGTAGGCTAAAATAATCAACTAACGTTGGAATATCAGTAAGGTCTTGGGTAATAACGCAAGAGCACGATGTTCAGCCCTTGGGTAGGGCTGCGCGAAGGTAGTATATCAGGCTGCGAGGTACGGGGAAGTACACGAAGCAACTTGTGCACAGGATTAAACCGTAGACCAGTCAAACTCATCAAACATCTCTAGGGTGCAGAAACCTAGTTCTAGTGCCCTCCCATACTACTTTGGGTAAGACCTCAGTCCGCGCTCCGTGGACTATTGCCGAAAGGGCCAGTAGTACCAGGATTTGTTTGGCTAATTAACTCCGAACCTGGTCAGGCCCCAACAAGCCAACAGATATTCATAAAGAATTTCAGCAAAGTAGACTCACCATTGTTTGGACTACTGGCCAAGGACTCTGACTTTTGCTAGTCAGAAGATGCCAAGAGGCCCTAGAAACATTAAAGGACAAGTTGAATACTGCACCCATACTCTGAGGCCCAAATTGGGCCCTTCCTTTCCACATCCATGTTGATGCCTCTGACAAAGCTATAGGAGCATCTCTAGGCTAGATAGATGACAAGTTTCCTTATGACATTTACTTCATTAGTAAAAATTTGTCCAAGGCTGAATTGAACTATACTGTGACTGAAAAAGAGCTCCTAGTTGTTGTCCATTCCTTGAATTTTAGACACTACATCACTGGTTACCAGACCTTTGTACATACTAACCATGATACTATCAAATATTTCATGAACAATCCTGATGTGAATGCCAGAATTACTAGATGGTTTCTTTTATTACAACAGTTTGATCTATCTTTGATAAGCCTGGTATAGAAAATGTAGTTGCATATTTTTTGTCTAGACTTACTTTGCCTGTAGGTGAGGAAGGAATGGTTGAATATCAGTTTCCAGATGAGCATTTATTTTTTATTTCGTTTCTCTCTCCATGGTTTTATGAAATAGCCAACTACCTAGTGGTTGCATAGTTTCCTCCAAGGAAAAAAAGCATAATTGTAAGAAAGAGTGCCCCATTCACTTGCATTGGGGGCAATCTCTTCAAGCTAGGCCCAGATCAAATTTTGAGGAGATGTGTCAGGGAGGAGGAAGTCTTTGACATCCTTCTAGCCTATCATGATGGGCCTTTTGGAGGTTGGAGGTCACTTTCCAGCCAAGAGGACAACCTTCAAGGTACTGCAAGTTGGCTACTACTGGCCCACTCTCCACTAAGGTGCAAGAATATACACAAATCGATGTGATCAGTGCCAAAGGATGGGGAACCTACTCCAAAGGATGAAATGCCTTTGCAACCTCAAGTGACTCTTGAGAAATTTGACAAGTGGGGCATGGATTTCATTGGGCCCATTGATCCATCATCAACGTAGAAACATAGGAGAAAGTGGTTGAGTTCTTAAGGGTGAATATATTCTACAAGTTTGGGTACCATAGGGAACTAGCCACTGATCAGGGAGCTCAATTCACATCACACATGATTGAGAATTTGTTGAGGCAGCATAAGCTCAAACATAGGAATTCAATTTCTTATCATCCTTAGTAAAATGGACAATTAGAGGTTATTAACAAAGCATTGGAAGGCATCCTCACTAAGGTTGTGAGTAGCAGCATGAAATATTGGGCTAACAAACTAGTGGAGGAAAATTGGGCCTATAATACAACCTAGAAGACAACCACTAGCTTCACCCCTTATGACTTGGTCTATGGAAAGAAGGCTCTGCTCTCCATTGATTTTATGGAAAGAAGGCTCTGCTCTCCATTGAGTTTGAGTACAACACTTTGAGAATGGAAGCACAGTTTTATTTGGATGTTACAAAGGCACAACAAGAGAGGTTGCTCCAGCTCAATGGTTTGGATGAATTCAGGATGCATTCCCTCCTACACACTGAAGTTATTAAAGTACAAATAAAGGTTTGGCATGAAAAAAACATCAAGGAAAAGGTTTTTCAAGAAGGGGATTAGGCTCTATTATATGAATCCAGGTTCAAGGACTTCATAGGAAAATTGATGACCAGGTGGCTGGGCCCATATCTGATAGAAAAGTGTCATGACAATGGGGTTGTTCAAATTAGGACCATTGATGAAGAAGGTATCCCCTTGATTTTCAATGGATACATATTGAAAGCCTATAAAATACCTCTGGCAAGCGAGGAGATCATCAATACCATCAATAAGGAAGTGAATGTGCTTGGAAGTGTCTTAGCTTCTAGCTCACCAAATTCTTGAAGAATGTTTTTATTTTTGAAAAAAGAAAAAATAATAAAGTACCTACGTTAAAACCTCCATGAGGCACCTAAGGCCAACTTTTGGGTTGAAAACATCCTTGAGGTAACCCCTGAGTGGAGAAAAGGAAAATAAAAATATGCATGGGAGAAAAACTCCATTGATGCACCTAGGGTGGGCAAATAGGCTGAAAACTTCCTTTGAGGTGACCTATGTGTCTTTCAAAAAAAGAGAGATAAAAAGAGAAAAAGAAAAACAAAGTGCCATGGTAGGGACCTCAAACATGCCCACTAATAAAATTCTGTGATTTTTGTAGGTTTTTAAGGACAACAAAGGACTCAGACTTGAAGGGACAACAAGCCAAGCATCACACAAAATATTCCTCCATCCATTTCATATCATTCATGCCTACCATGTCTCCATCATCCATCTCTACCTTCAGGGAAGTAGATGGAGTAATATATGGGTAAGTTTCATTCTACTTCCCCATCTCCTTCACCACCCATGAAAATAAGGAGTGCCAACATCTCTGCAACCATTGTGACTCCTATCCAAAGCTCAACAGTAGCAACAAATACCAATAACCTACACACAACAACAAAGTAGACATCTACATCAACAGAAGGAAAAAAAGACCAAAGGAGAGCACTCGCCTGAACAAGAAGCACAACAAGGTCATCCTCCAGCATGCATCGACCAAAAAAGGTAGGCATAGGTATGGCACCTCAACCAAACTCTACCCTGAGTATGATATGCTAAAAGTGTAAGGAATGTGAAAAAAAAATTATAAGCTAGAGGTGTCCAGTTAACTTGGCCACCCTTAGCTCGAAGACAAAAAGTAATGTTCCAGTCAGCATGTCATGTTGGAGGGTCACATAAAGGAGCATCAGTCAAAAAGGTGATCAATTTAGCTATGTAAGAGTGGGTGATAATTATGAGGGGAGACTTCATGATCACCAATGGTGGGCCAACGATCCCAATGAGGAAATATTGTACACTGCTAGCCAACACAATGCTCCAAGGAATCGACCATAAATAGCAAAAATTCAAAACTTTCATGCAACCATCATCCATTTTGAGATCAGAGAGGCCGGAACCACCTTAGAGAGCCATCGAGGAAGAAAACTCTGTTTTGGCCACTCTACAAGAAATAGAACTACAAAAAACTACAGGAAACCCAGGGAGCTATAGGAAGGACTAGAAATTCACAATAAATATGCAAGGGGGTGCCTAAGGTCTAGTTGTTTAACAATCCTCATCATCCATAGCATCACAGTGAAAGGTAGGTGGCCCATGTCTCCTATGTTTTTAACTTGATAGCTATGGAAAAAAATTAGGGACAAGTTTGAAATTTTCTAGTAATTACAGTGGGCCTGGGGTTTAGACAAATTTTTTTGAAGTTTAAAGAAAATTTCGTTGAGTTAGGAAAGGGTAAAAATTGCAGTTAGCCACCAAAAATTCTAAACTCTCAGTCACCTTCAACTCACACTAAGGCCAACCTACAAAAATTCCTACAGTCAACTAATTAGAGAAGAGAAATTAAAATAGGGTTCAATATAAGGGAACCCACAGACACATCCAGGATCCACCTCCATCCCCCTGTGGTAGAAATATTTAGAAGGCATCATTGGTTGGGATTCTTTGATCTGATCAAAGGGTATGATGATGATATAGCTTAGGAATTTTCCATGGCATTCAACCCTCAGGCTAGAACCAATGCTACTATTGTGGTAAGAGGGATTTCAATTACAATTAACCCTGAGGTGATTAGCAGAGTCACTACACTTCCTCAAGGGGTGCCATGGAGGAAGGAGGATAGGGCTAGCAACGCTTTTTCTAAGAAAACATTTTTCCTAGATGATGAAGAGCCAATTGAGGACAAAAATGGGGTTAGAATGGAGAGCCTTCCCTATCCTTGGAATGGGGTGAACTATCACCTTCTCAAATATATTTCTTGTGAAGGGAGGCTCAGTATAGTCTATGGCTACCAATTTAGACTCCTCCATGAGTTGAGATTTGGAGAAGATTTACCCATAAACCAATGACTCAGTGTACCCTATTTCCTGTTGCAATCAATAATAGACATGAGCCTAAAGGTACAAGAAGGGAAACATCAACAATTGGCACATCATGGACTCATTAAGCTAATAGTAGAGGATGCCTTGAAATGGTTAAGAGTACCTATTCTATGGTCCACATTTAGAGACTTGGAAAAAGAGGTTGTAATTAAATCCAAGCCCTTGAATATGATAGGGACCCAACCTCTAGTGGAGAAGAGGAGGCAGAAGAAGAAGAAGAGGAAGAAGAAGAGGAGGAAAAAATAGATAAAACAGAGGAGGAATAAGGAAAAGAAGGAGAAGAAGAGAAAAGTGAAGAGGAAGAGTAGAAGGAAGAGGTAAGCCCTGAGGAACATACCAAAGAATTGGAGGAATCTCCAAGGCTGTCCCCTGAACCCATTGAGAAGGAGGCAACTCTTGCCTTGAATTCCCTAAGCACACTCATAAAGTCAAAAGGAAAAAGACAGAGGTAGACTCCCCTCTATTTCAAAACAAGAAGAAGCACCAGGATCAAGCAAGGGAGGCCACAAACACCCACAAGGACTCCCATCATAATTGAGGAGTCACCAAAAAATCAGGAAGAGCTAGTTTCCTTAGGAATGAAAGTTGAAGAGGGCACATCAAAACAAGCTACCCCAAAGGCTCCCATCACCTATGTTAGGAATCTTGTCACCATGTCAACATCAGAAAAGCAAGATAAGGCACTTGTGACACCATTATAGAGAGGAAAAATCTTTCTATAGGAAACTCTGTCAGTCCTACAAGAAACAAAAAAAAATCTACAAGAAGGAAAACAGGGGCAGAGGGAAGGAAAGGGAGCAACACCACAAGTGCATGAGGGGGAAACTTCTTCAAAAAAACCTAAGGAGGAATTCCAAGAGCTACAAGAGCCTAGCCCACAACCAAATATGAGCTCTTTCTACAAGTTCATTGAAGGAAATAGAATAATACCACAGAAATTTACAATCCCTCTCTTCTTTGAGCTTGAGAAAGAGAGAGGAAGGACACATTGCTGGATGAAAATTATCAAGTCAAACAAGGTAGAATATGTGGGTCATATGGAAGGGAAATTCATAGAGATGGGTAGGGAGTTGAGTGATATGAGAGATAGGGAAAAATTATGAGATCTCAACTACTGGAAGAAAACACATGGCTAAGGAGGTAGTTGCAATAAAAAGAGATCCAATTGGCCACCATGGCAAGCCTCTCCATGGAGGCACTTTAGTGCAGGATGCCATCAAGATCATATGTATACCTAAAAGAACAATGGTTGCAATTTCAGAACAAGACACTAGCACAACAAGGGACTATACCTTTCCAAGACTATAGGCATTTCATTGAACTATGTGAAAAGAGCACCCTGGAAGATAAGGCCAAGATATCTGAACATTACCTACACAAATTGGCCTCAACAAATTTGAATGTGTGGGACCCCAATGAAAAGTTGAGGGATTTTCAACTAATGGCACTTGCATCATGGATGAGTCATGAGGAGGCCATGGCTAAGGAGGTGAAGAGAATATTGGAAAAGGAGGAAGGGGAGCCCCTTTACATCAGAGCAGAATAGATAAATTCAATGGCTGTCATTAGCACCCACAACATCATCTCCAATGATGCCCATCTTGCACCAAGATACCTAGCTACACAAGAACATGCCATCACCCACTTTGAAGACACCTTGAGGTTGTTGGGAAATGAAAGCTAGCAAGCATGCCAAAGGAGATGGAGCAACCTACCACACAGTCTAAGGATTAGAGAGTACCATCCCCCTGAGAGGTTGAGGAATGCACTAGAAAGGACCCCACTGTATAAGAATGCCGTGTGGATACTAAAAACCAATTGGATTGGGTTAAAACTCAGTCCACCCTTTTTATTGGGTTTGATAGAAGGTAGGAAGGAAGAGGATGAAAGAGAGCAGTGGAAAAAAATAGAGAAACATGTAGGATTCTATCCTCAAGAGGAAAATCCATCAACGGAGGCCTGGGATGTCAGAGAGGCTGCAAGAGCTATGAAAGATATGGACATAGACTAAGTTGCTCAAAGGATGAGATACACCTTTAGTAGGGGGGCGATAATGAGACTCATCAATAGGTAAACTATATGGGTCCTAATTCCACTCTCCATCTTATTGAAATCAACTTTTCTCGCATTTACTTATATATTTTATTATATTTTGATTAGTGAAAAGGATAAAGGTGAGATGTTATGTCATGTGGCCTAATATGTATCAATTGTGAGAATTGGAGCAGTTTTTGGTTAATTTAAGTGCAGGAACATGAAGTGGACAAGAAATAGGGATTGTAGGGGAATTGTCTGCCTCCTTAACTCCTCAAATCATTCGAATATTCCTCCACCATATCTCATCGACTTGGAGTTACAAGAAGCCAAGCCAACCGGGTTCATTGGTACCCAGGCTAGTGATAGTGAAGACAAGTCATTCTTGAGTTTGGGATCCAAGTCTCCCTCATTTTTAGGAAGTTTTTAGTAGCTTCTTTTTTTATAATAAAGAAGGCCAAGGGCCTCATTAGGATTCGATTTTTTGTTGTAGCCAAGAGGAAATTTAGAGCTAAAACATTGTGACTGTTAATATTATGTTGTATTCAATATTTTGATGATAGTGAGAAGGTTTACTTTGATCCAACACTGAGTTGAATCGGAGGGCTGAAGCTCTTGGGTTAGGGCCCAACCCTAGAAGTAGAGGTTCCTCTTTTTGTACATGTATTTTTAGGGTAAAATCATAGTTAGTTGCTGAAGCTATTTATGGTTTTTTTAATTTACAAGTAGTTGGATGATTATCTAGTCTTGCTTTCACTAGTTGAAGAACTAAATCAGTCATACAGTAGTGAAAGAGAATACTTTAGAAAATATTGTGACAGTTCCCTCTTCCTCATCTCCCTCATGGGATCATGGTTTGAGGGCCACACTCTCACAGCCCCAAAAACATATTTATATTTTGATCATTGCATAGCTTAGGGTTCCTTGTCGAAAAGATCATTGTTTATAATTTCTTGGAAACACCTGCAGTTGTCATTTTGTTCCATGATTTTGCTACAGTTTTAATAAGGAATTTAATTTCATATATATAGTCATTAGCAATCAATAAATCAATTTTCTCAAATTGAACTCATATTTTCCATATTTATATGAATTTATGCATAAATGAAGAGAAGAACATGTGTTGTTGTGGGATTTTTTAATCTGCAGGGAGGAAATCATTCCACCAACCTCATCTAAGCCTTCTCCACCTACTGCCAAGGCCTACCAACCCCTAATCCGAATTTTTGTTTTATAGCCACTGTGGACAGCCACCTTGAGCAAATCCAACCATCTTGAAGTGTTGGACTGAGCCTTGGGAATTGTGCACCTTCCCTACACCTTATTCCACCATCAGAAATCTTCCCAGTACTTCATTTCATCTTCCCTACCTTCCTATAGCCTTTAGCTAGTTTCCTGTAGAAAACCAGGACATCTTGCAGTAAACTAGGACATCTTGTAGTAACTACAGGAAACCTTGTAGCATCCTGTTTTGAGTAGAAATGATGATCTGAGCATACGGTAGGCCCTCCACATGAATTCCATGCCTCTAATTTCCATTTTGGACCAACTTTTACATGCATTTATCCCCTGCAAATATCAAATTGTTTAACTTAGCATTTACATTTCTAAATCGAAAATCAAAAGACTCTTTTTCTGCAATTTCAACATGAGATAGTTAGTGCATGCATATATGAATCATGTGATAGAATATCTTTCTATGTCAAGTTAATCGAAATAACTAAATGATAATACGCAAGGTTAGATTAGTTATCTTTTGAAAGTAGTTTATGTCATTTCCTAGCTAGATGATTTCATAGCATTTCCTAGCATTTTCCCTTTAGTAACTTTCATTTCTTTAGTATACAAGCACTTAGTTTCATGTATTTGAGCTAGCTTTACATAACTATTGGTAATCAAACTCCTTCTAGTCAATAGAAGACTGGTTTGAAATCCTAGTGGTCCATCGCCCCAGTTGAAAAGTGACATGAGTAGATTGTTTCACCTGTTGTGCATATAGCACTGTCACCTCCAAGTTTGTATGAAAGGGGTTGTTAAATTAAAGTTGGTAGCCCTAGGATTTGAAAAATCCTTACTGCAATACTGAGCATCATCAACATTCATTTATTGTTAGAAGAAATAAAGTATTGGAAAAGAATAATAATGACCTGCAACACAAGATTAAAACTCTAGAGGCCAAGGTGAAGGATAAATAATGTTTTGAATGACTGAACTATCTTGCTCAGGTAGTACAACTCATAAATGACATTAGGAATGAATATGAACCAACTCTTAGGGTAGGACAGACATTTCATTAAAAACTACACAAATAGATAACCTTTATCTAGGAAAATGTTGTCCAAATAGAGGAGGAAAGACCTGAGTTACAAGAGGCATCCACTAAAAAAAAGGCCAAACTGATAGAGGAGAAAGTTTTTCAAACATAAATCCAAGATTATTTGATATCATTTTGGGATTCAACTGCGTTAAGTAAGTCATTCATCTATGACCATTTCCATGAGAGGTAGTCATAACTGACTAATTTATCATGATTTTTTAATAATCCACTTAGCACTCATTGCATTGAGTGATGCTCATAGGGGTGAAGAAGTGGGATTGAAACTAGTGAAATGAATCATATAGCGTCGAAAACCCCAATACTAAATAAATAAATCCAATATGTATGAATGAAATCTAAAGAAGATAAGTGGAAAAAAATGATGGAATTCTATGAAGAGGGAACATTTCCAATGGGAAATCATCACGAATATGTCAAAATCCTTAAATAAAAGTGGCAAAAACACCTAGAGGATCATGATAGGGATAAATGGGATCAATGGAAGAAAGAAATGAATGAAGAAATAGGGAAATCCTCCAAATTATAGAGATAGGTGGATGAGTTGGAAACTAAGAAGATACAACGTGGCTTACTATTGTAGTATACACTCAATGGTAGGGCATCATCCCCTGTCTACAACATGTACTAACAACAGAAGTATCTTATGTTTAAGAGGAAAGCATTGATGGCTAGTAAACCCTATGAAGTGAATTCTCCAACTACCGTCTTTGAGGCATACTACAACAAAATAAAGAAAATAACTTGATGTGTGAATTATATCAACATGATATTTTACTGCATCACAGTCCTGAATGGAACCCTAACCACTTTGTGGGGGATATCCCATTGAGGTCATTTTTATCATACCTGAACAATCATGGCGACTAGAAAATTACTCATCAAGTAGTTAAGTACAACTATAGATGTAACCTACGGGTTAGGGGAGAGTATTATAGACGCAATATTTCCCTTATCATACACTTTATTTGGGTTAAATATCATTGACATGCAGAGTTCATGGCTCACAATAGGGGAGAAGATATTGATAATTGTAGGACACAAATGGAGGTATTGTCCAAAGAAATTGTAGAGAGATGTTCTCAGAGGTGGAAACAGGCCATTAAATATCTAGATAAAAAATATCCATTCAATCCCAACAACCTTGCAATGGCCTTGGAAACAGTGCACAATCATACTAAATGCATGGAGAATGATGGGAATGAATGGATAGACCTCAAATTTCACTGCCCCATTATTTGGTTTCCAACCCCAAAATATCAAGGTGATTATCTCATGACTAAGAATGAGGAGGATTCCTGCTGCAGGAAAATTAAGAGAAGAAAGGGTTATTTATTCACAATATGAAACATCATAGTTTGAATACAACATTAAAAACATTCATGGGGGTCACTTTCACTCAAACTCATACTGATTATCTAGTTGCAAGAGGACTTGCAACACTTTCAACTTAGGGAGAGTACATGTACCCAAACTAGAATTTTTTTTAGCAACCATTCATCACCTTTTTGAATATATTTTTCCTATCTTCATACCATCCGATAACCCACTTTTCTCACAATGATGCATTTTTTTACCAAGGTACAATATTTCTTGTGATGGATGACATGGAGGTGTCTCTATAGGGTCTGGGTCTTTCTCAACCCACTGAGGTGGTATCTGAAGGGTTAGTGCACTTAGGAGAGGGCATGAGTTCGTCATTCCTTTCTATTCCATCACCATCGGACCTTAGAATTAGACATCCCAAAACCAATATGTTGAGGATTTTTTGCGTAGTGTGAGGGTTTCATTGGAAGAGTCATGTGGTTTGGGGCTTGTCTTAAACGATGCAACATATTTTCCCATCAGTGAACAGGATCATTTCATAGAGGGATTTCCAAGCTTAGCTTCTTCAAGGAACCCTCAACCCTCGGATTTCTTTGACGACATTGCTAGAAGGGAAGCCGAAGTGTAAGATAATCGAGCCTCAGACTCGGATGAAAGCCCATAGGGGGGAAAAACATAGAAAAGTGCAGCCCAGACTCTAAGTGCAAAGGCTGGAAAGAAATCCAAATTGTCTAAATCAAGAGAGAGGGGTCATTTTCTAGTATTTGGGGAAGGAATAGGTATGGACAAAGAGGCCCTGACAAAAAGCACAATGTTGGTGGGCAAGGTCCGTGGTAGGAATTACTTCCTAGGTCATCTAAAATAATGGACAGTGGAGGTGTGGGGTAATGTGATGGAGCAACTTCCAACTTTTTTAACGATTTCCAAGGGCTGGTTTGCCCTTATTTTTCCAGAGCCATAGTAGGTGAATTGGGTGTTGACGCGTTATTTGCATTTAGAAATGTCTCCTGCCTTGTTAAAGCATTGGTCACCTCTCCTTGATCCTGAAAAGGAAAATGTGGGGGTTGGGCCGATTTGGGTCCGTATCCCAGGGGTTTCGCTTTAGTTCTGTGCAAAAGACATTTTTGGATGCATAGGGGATGATTTTGGGATTTACATGGACCATGATAGATCTTATCAGGACATTGAATGCTTGGAAATGGCCTGAATTATTTTCCATTTGGATACTCGTGAAGGCCTTGTGGATAGTTACCATTTTCAAATGTGGGACATTATCAGATGGCAAGAGTTGGATTACGAGGGTATTTGTTTCAGATGTCAGTGCTTCCATGAGGTTGGCCACCTATACAAAGCTTTCCCTTTGATAATTGGGCGGAGGCCGAGCCCCCCCGAAGTCTTCTGCCTCGGTGGGTAACCAAACTAAGAAGAAGGTGGCCTCTATGCATGTTGCTCTTCGGGCGGAGGCAGTGCAGGAATAAGGGGGTGGTTGGAGAGGCGCAGCCCGGGATGAACACTTGGACCTCTTCTGCACTGATCACCAGAGCATGCTCCAGAGATTCAACATTGTTTTTGGGGAAAGGAATGAAGTCATTGATTTTCTATCCAAAGAGGCCACGCAGTTGATTAGAGGACACTGGTTGATTCAAGAGTACATGGTAGGGCATTTATTCTAGATATTTCATCGCCCATTCATTGAAGGGGAGGAAAACCTCTCAGAATGATCATTCATTTCATTTATTTTTTGTTTCTGCTGTAACTAGTTTTTGAGCTGGGCCATTTTATAGACTTATGGATTCTCTAGCCATTATTTATGTTTTTAATCAGGCTGTTATGTAATTATGTAAATATTGGTAATGATCTTGGACTATTTCTTTTTAGTACCAAAAGCATCTCATACATGCTGCTTTGCAACATGTAATTTTCTTAAACTTATTTAATGAAAATTACGCCTTTTTTCCAGGGAAAACAAATACTTCTCGTAATATGTCATTTTTATTGCTCATTCTTATGTGTTAAGGAAATAATATGCCTTTTTTATGCTAACTATTGAGAATTCATGAGAAATTATCCAAACATGTTCATATAGGTACCCCTAGAGGCATCAACAAATAATTTGGAGAAGTTCATACCCTACAACACCTTTGTGTTGTTGAAACACCTCCATCATGTCCAACATCTCCAATGCATTTTTGTTGAAACATCTCCAATGTATCATTGTTGCAACACCTTCATGTTGTTGCAATGCCCTACCGATATTGCAACACATCTAAAGTATTGATGTTGCAACATGTCTAGAGTATTGATGTCTCAACATCTTCACACAATTATTATTAGAAGAAATTGTTGCAACTCCTTACCAACAATGTTGCAAATCCATTGATAGTTATAACACCATAGCGTGAGTCAACTACTAGATGAACAATTGTCACTGTTAGTTTCCTAGTGGAGTGATTGACCACTTTATTATCCAACAAAGGAAACGACAATAATGGTTGTCCATCCAACATGGAGAGCATAACTACAACATATTTGACCCAACCTCCTACTTGTGACAATGGTTGAGTGATCCAACAAATGTAAAATCTTTCCATATTTTGGCAATGTTATTATGACAAATGGAGAATAGCTTGAGAATCTGATATTTTCATGATTGTCCCATGATTTCAAGATTAAATTAAGAAAATGAACCATCATGTAAATACCCCACTCTACTCAATCCAAAGGTAGGGGAACAAGACTATTGTAATTACATTTTGATTAATTTTAATTAAAAACTCATTGGTTCTTGTTCCATTTCCATTTTGTGCATGTAATGTGTTAATAGTGTAGTTGTTTTGCTACAAACTTAACCAGTGCCTCATCTAAGGGTGTAGGGGCCCCTCCTTACTTAGGTATTACCTATATTTTAGATAGGGTAGTTTATATTTTCATTCATTGTTTAGTAGATTTGACTGATTACTCTATTTTATAATTATTAATGATGTTGCATATCATTTAGAAAGTTACTCTATTTCATAATTTTATGTGTTGATTGAACTAAGCAGCGATTTACACTATTTCCATATTTTACGATATCGTCTTTGATTCATATTATTGAACTAGGTTTTTTATATTACAATTTTCCATCATTTCGGTATCTAATCTATTCATGTGGACTTTCGAATACATATTTTAGGATTAAATAGATAACATGATAAAGTAACCAATTTATTTTCCTATCCATGTGATTACTTTCCAACCAGAGTAATGTACTTTCCTATTGGTGTGTTTACTTTCCAACAAGAGAGCTTTACTTTCCTTCCAAAGCATGTTTACTTTATAGCAAATAGTAATTTACCTTTCTACAAGAGTGTTGTAGTTAATATTTCAATCCTTGCAAGTGTACAAGTGTAACATTTCAATTCCTGCAAATGTGATATGTCAATTCCTACAAGTATGAACCTTTCATTTCCTACAAGTGTGGTTTGCTTTAGTGACTTGTAAAAGAACATTAACATCTAATTTTATAACACTTAATAACTACTAAAAACTCATTAAAACTTAAAAAATGATATTAACATATATGATGCATGATAGTTTTCAAGTTCCATACAAACATCGGATTGAGAATTAAATGTATAGTTTATCATTTAACTGCTAAGTAATTACGACGTAATTAAAAATCTCGTCAGCAACCACATGAAGAACCAATTATTCTTCAAGAGTGCATCTCTTTAATTACCAATATTGGTTGTTAATAAATTTATCTAGATGAGCTATGCTTACTTCTTAGATAGAGGGGAAAGATAGTTAAATTTACAAATTTCAAACTGTAAAGAACAAAGAGATGGAGTTTTGTTGTATTTTACATTTTCTAAATGGAAACATAGTTTCTCAATTTTCGTATGATAAATTGACCATTGAAGTAGAAAAGGAATTGTATATCTTCTTCAACACATTTATTGATATATACATGGTCCACTCTAGAATAAATTGGTGTTGATTCTAATATCTCCACCTTACTTATAAATATGTCAATCTCCATGTACATATGTGCACATATTAGGGGCCTATCATTTCAAGTAAAATACATGTAGTGATATTTATTCTTGAATAGATATTCATTTCTTATTTTCTAGATGTGATACAAAATATGTACTCAAATCACATGATATGTGTGAAACTTAACAATTCATGAGAGTTTATCTTGTAAAGGGGATGGTTTCCAAGAAATGGGAGCAAGTAGTTACCAACTAAAAAATCTAGAGATCCAACCCTGGTTATATTTTGAAAAAGTTAAAATATTAGGGAGAGTTACTTGATAGTTTTGTTCTTTCAACATAATGAGTATCTAGGATGAGGCACCCCTAGGTACTTTAATTTTTTTCCAAATTTTTAGGCTATCGTGTACCAAATACAATGCAATGAAAGTATTTATGGGCTTGAAAATGGATTTCCATGTGGCCTTTAGTGTCTAAATCCAATTTTTTTTTCTCAAATTTAAGTCTATAAACCTTGTTTAATATGATTTTTAGTGTGTCACTAGTAGTCAACCATAAATAACCATCAACTAATTTATGCTTATTAAATCTCTTTATCTAGTTCCACCTCTAGACATTATGTTAGGAATGTGGACCCTATAGGTCGATCTTAGGAAGAAGTTATTTGGAATGAGACATTAAAATTTATTAATTATAGGCCTATCGTAGTTGTCCAAATTGAATTTAGACTTTAAGCTACTTGGCTCTTCTAATAACTTTCAAGACCATTGTAAACACCTCTAATATTTTTAATTACTTCCCCGAAAAGTTTCTTGTTTTAGTGGTTTTCTTGCATAAGGGTTACCAAAGAATTTTTTTCCTATGTTGGCTAATATGCTAACAACAATTATGAGGGTTTAAAACCCTAGAAATAATAATTATTAACATGTTATAAAACAGATCTACATGAAAATATTAAAAGAATATAAACTAGGCAATAAATATTTTATCTGAAAAAAAATAAATAAGTAAAAATAAATAAAAATAAAAATTAAATAAATAAATAAATTAATTAATTAAAATAAATAAATAAATTAAAATAATAATAATAATAATAATAATAATAAATAAATAAATAAATAAATAAAATAAATAATTGGATACAAGAATAAAAAAATAAAAAAAATAATAAATAATAAAATAAAATAAAATTAATTAATTAATTAAAAAAATAAAAATAAAAATAATAATAAATAAATAATAAATAAATAAATAAATAAATAATTGGATACAAGAATTTTGTATTCAAACAAATATTTTTAATGAAAGACACCTATGGACGATTCCTCTAAAAGTAGTTCAATATTATCTCCTGCTTGGAAGGGTTCTTCTGCGATTCCTTCTTGTAGCTATAGTGGCTTCCTCTCTCAAAAAAGATTGATTGTATGATTTGGAAAATGAAAATAAAAGAAAAGGAATATGGTGAGGCTCTAATGGGGAGCACTCAAATGTTATAAAATCAAAGGTTCGATGATGATAATGGTCACGGTGAAAATGAGGAGAAAAATCCTCTCTATTTATAATTAAATGCTAGGTTAAATTTGATATGGTCAAATAATAAAATCTTTGTTGGACCAAATAAAGATCTAAATAATTTTGGTATTTTATTATTATTTGTGAGAAGGAAAATGTCAAATAAATGGTCAATAACCTTTATGTAGATAACTAACTCAAAAAATAATGATTTATTGAGTTCATTAATAAAAATGGTGTTGTTTCTGCGATCAACACCCTCCAAAATTTTTCTCATACTTAAATTTTGGAGCCCACTAAGGATCTTACGATATGTCACTCTATGGTTATCCCATGATAATTTGATGTTTGGAAATGTGTTCAAGTCTTCTTCCTAGTTTCAAATTGACAAGTCACTTGCATGCACATGCACATTATTCAATGATTGCATGAGAACACTTCCTTTATGAAAGAATGAATAGGCATACCACCTTCCATCGAGACAGTGCCTGTGCGATGTTCAACTCATGTCAATAGTCAATGCATGCTTTTATTGATAGTCCCCCTCACTTTGTTGCATTTCTACTTCTATTTGGTGAGTTTTCTCAACTGTCATCTTTTGTGCATTTTTTCTTTCATAAGTGTCATATTCACATTCGCGGTTGTTTCTTTTTCTTGATCTCACTTTCATAAGTGGCATTTTCATGTTATGTTAGCTTTGGCATGTGTTTCTTTCAAGGTTGTTTGCATTTTACAAGTGTCGTCTTATGTTTTTCTCATATCACAGGGGTCACTTTTGTGATTTCCACTCCTTCATTTGTCACACCTTTGCACAACACCTATGTTGGTTTTGGCACACTTTGTTTCATTATATGGCCTTACATATCATCACAATATGCACTAGACACATTCGTACATCTTAGCACACCGTTTGGTCATAATTTTCATAGTTGTTGTAACTTGTGTTCTAAGTGTTGTAATGTGTTGTTTCAACTGTCGCACTTAGACATAACTGTCACTTTGTTGTCGTTTCAACGTGTTATTGTCATTCCTGAGTCTTTTGTATCTTTCTATATTTTATTGGTGGTTTTATGTGTGTGATCTAGGATTGAGTCATGTTTGGATGCATTTTCCTCTCCTACTCTATCGATCTAACACTTAACCATTATGGAGCCCTTCTTGGTCCTTTAGCCCAGTGCAAGTTGTGAATCCTTTGGCCCTTTTATCAAGTGAAGATGTCAGCCTATCCATAGGCCTTAATGATGCAATCATACTCCCAAAGGTTGGTGCAATAAGTCCCTCTCAAGATTACCCCAAATTTGTTGCACACTATGATCCTCCCACGGGTAGTCACATGAAAAATATTGCTCATACTGACTCACTACACTGAAGTTTGGTCACTTTTTCATTGCATGGAAAATAAATCATTCCTAGATAATAGCATGGATCTCTTTCACCCTTTTTCAGAGGAAAAAAATGCAATGAGAAGATCCTCCTATCTTCTCAGTGCAGTGAAAACCATCCTGAGCAAAGTGGTTACATCCCTATGCCCTTCATCAATGAAAAGCACACTCCAAATGGTCAAGCACCCACTGTCGGGTAAAAATGTGCTATCCTAGGATCAAAATTGCATTAAAAAGAAATAGTGACCCATTGTTGAAGAAAATTGTGCTCTCTCTTAAGCATCCTCTTCCTTTGAGTGTATGGCACACTCTAGAAGGTTGAAGCCTCACCCTTCCCCCTTCCCCATTATGCTTTGTGCCCAAGATTGGCTTAAAATATTTCTCTAAAGTGCATGGCATATTAGGGAACGTTGAAGGAAGCCTACTCTCTTCCTTTAACTAGTCAAATTGCGCCCTCCTTGAAGTCTTCTCTTCCCTTGAGCACATGGTGCACTCCTGAAGGTTGAACCTTTCACCTTCCCCTCTTCCCAATGTGCTCATGTTCCCTAAGAACTCATTTGACCCTTCCTTTGAGCACATGAAACGACATGTAAGGCTTAAGGAATCCTACTTTCTACCTTTGACTAGTCAAATTGCACCCTCCTTGAAGACTTCTCTCCCTTTGAGTGCATAACATAGTCCTGAAGGTCGAACATTCCACCTTCCCTCCTTCCCAATGTGCTCATGCACACTAAGCCTTCCTTAGACCCTTCCTTTGAGTGCATGGCATAGTAGGGAAGGTCAAGTATTCCTACCCTCACTTGTTACTAGTCAAACTGCGCTTTTAGGTTTTCCTTCTTTCTTTTGAGAACATGGCACAACCATGAAGCATGAAGCTTTCCACCTTGTCCCTTCAGCTTCCCTCACTGTGTTGGACCAAGGAGAGCTCTTAATCATAGTGCATGACATGGTAAAAATTAACATAATAGCCCTCTTAAGCCACTGATGAGCTTGATAATGCCCTCTTAATCAGGCTTGCTTCTTTTAACCTTCTCACAAACCTATCATTAGCAGATCATTCCATGAGCTAGGTAGTGATAAGATAGATGTTTTTAAGACTATTCCTATGTTGTCATGAATTATTTTCATTGGTAGGAGTACCCTCCAAGCATGAAAAGGTGATACTCAAGAGAAGATAGCAAGGAGAAAGCATGAAGAAACACATGCATAGAAGAAGAAATGGTAGATTTATCATGAATACATGAAGCAGATAATGAACCAAGACAGAAAGAAGACATTGTATGATGACTCATAGGATTAAGATATTGATCAAAGACCCTTTGGAGGGTGAATATTAGTAGCATAGTAGATATTTCATGAATATAAAGCATAGACCAAATATATCATCAAGGATAAAAGATGAATGTAACAAAGAAGATATATTTACATTGCCACCTCATCATGAAGTCCATGTCATCATTGTCAAGTTGTGACATGTACAAGTGTCATCATAATGGTCAATGTGTGTCCATGTGTCATGCCACATAATCATGTGGAATGTAATGATGTATATTCAAGGAAAGGGATAAAATGTAATGAGTGTAAGTCCAAGAGTCATATGTGGGATATGAATAGTCACATAGTCATATATGGACAAAATGTCTTTAGGAGAAGTCCAAAAGTCATTTAGAAGTTCAAGAGTTGTTTAGAGGTCCAAAGGACACACTAGAATATGAAGAGTCATGAGAGTAATCCAAGAGCCATGAGGATATGAAAGATAATTCCTCATTTTATAAAAGCAACCTCATAACTCAAGAAAAAATATTCTGGAGGCTTAAGGTTTAGAGAGCTAGTCTTGGCTTCTCTACTTGGCATAGGAGAGAAAACTATTCTTTGGAGAAGAAAGAAGTGACTTAATGTTCCACTATTGGAACGAGTGTCTCACTATTGTAACTATGTACTCAGATCTTTCACCTTATAATTGAATCTCTACAAGCCAATACATTTTCATGCACATATCGCAAATGTTTTAGGACTATTCTTGGGATGTTTTCGGTATATGTTGTGTTCATATGTACTGGAGAAATTGAACTATTTCGGTGGATTTGGTACATATATTTTTGAATGTGTGTTGTATTCACCTTAATATTGTTGTGTGAAATATTTTTCTAGTGAATATTTTCATGCTCTTGTGTGACTCTTCTAGGATAGTACTATTACTTTCTTCTTAGACACTCACTTTTTGCCTCCCCTCGTGAAGGTTTCCTTTTACATCATGTAATTGGTGCTTCATAATGTCATCTGAATTGATTTTTTCAAGGTTTATGTATATAATCTCTTATGTTATCCATTGAAGCCGAGATGAACCTTTTTGTTATGGTGATCAAGTCGATACTTTGAATGGGGATCCTACTCCAAATAGTGTGAGGTCTAATTGGCACTTGACATCGGGGAGACCCCTTGTATTTTGGCGATATCCAACATCGTCAACATTTTGGTGCTATAAGGAGGGTCATATGAAAAGTTGTGGCCATCGAGTCTATTTTTAATCTCTTATCTTATCTTAAATGGTTGTTTCTCAAATCATAACCTCGGGACATTTTCTAAATATCTTGATTTTACCATCCCTACGGAAATCATTAATGACTTGCCTCAGTTTAAGTTTGATGGCCAGGGTGAATTAACCCTTCATGAACATATGTTTAAAATTGTTCGTTTTTTCCTTTCTAATGGAATACATTATAAGGATGTCATGGTCATTTTTTTCACCCTCACATTTGAAGGTCGAGTTAAGAAATGGTGTCATACATTCCATTTTGCTTCTACCCATTCACTCGAGAAACTTGTTAAGGATATTTGTGAAGCCTTTGAAAAGTATGATTATCAAGATGTATGTGATAGAATTGATTTTCTTAGAATGGAACTTGGTGAATCTGCGAAGGACTTTCTTAATTGGTTTCTTCACCTTTTCTATGAATTTGAAGAAGGAATGGTTGATTCAGATTTCATTATGGAAAAAATTCAAAATTTGATTCTACTGTCTTTTAGATCTTTTGAATCTGAACCCCCAGATGATTTTCTCTCCCTAACATTAGCTAACCATGAGACACCTCAATCTCCCAAGGAGGAACCTATTATTCCTTTTTTTCTTGACGTCCTCCTCCTTTTTTAATACCAGTTTGGGTGCCCCCTGATGATGATGTTAAAGTTAGGAACCCTGGAAATCAAACTGTTGATCTGTCCATTCAATTATTATGATCCACATCCTACTAAGGAAAACTTGGAATGGTTCAATAATTTCATGGAGGCCAAAGTGAAATTTGATCCCTTGGGTTTTTAAGATCATATTAATGCACATAAGTCCAATCTTGAATCTGATCCAAATTTAAACTTGATTGTCTCTAGGGATACTTTAAAACCTCTTCCACCTATGTTTCATGATTCCTTGTTTAATGGTCTGCTTGTTTCACCTACTTCAACTCATAATGATTTTCAATTTGTTGTTTTAAGCAATAATAAAAAAAACAAATTAGTTATATTTCACATGAAGAGGGGAAAAGTGTTGAAGATATATTTTATCTTTCCTCTTTCTTTCAAAATGATAATCTTGCCTTTCTAGATGATCTCCAATATTTTAATCTTGATAATGAGTCAAATGACTCTGAACCTCACATTCAAGTTGAGGCTTTGGATAACCATGACCGTGATATCCATGTTTCCATTAACACATATGGTGGTGAATATCCAAGTATATTGGATGATATCCGCTCTTCTTCTAAGGGTTTGGATCTGCAAGGTATTGATTCAAAATTTGTTTCTCACAATTTACAATATCCATTTATGAATTAAGATGCCCTTTTGATTTAGAATGATCTTGAATATTCTTTAATTAATACATCTTTGGATGACAAATCTGAAGAGGCAAGTTGTAAGGTTTTTGAATCCTTGGAAGATTTGGGTCAATCTGAGTATCATATTGGTATGCCTATCTTTGACCATTATATTGATGAAAATGAAGTTGATATGTTATTCTGTCAAGTATAATATGATGCTTCTCCTCCTCCCGAGTCTTACAATACTTCTTCACCTCTAGCGCACTCTTCATTGTACCGGGATATGTTTTATAATTTTGTCACACCAACAACCCCCCTAAATCCTTTTGATCATTATCCAACTTATCATGGTTGCAATCAGGTACATGATGGTGTGATACTACAATCGTAGGATGAAAAGTTTGAATCTACTATTCATGACCTATTTAACTATAAATCTTTCGTAAATCAGGAGGAATATGTTCCAACTCTGAATTATCAAGGGATTTGTCAAATTGATGTATCTCAATTTTCTATCCATCAAGAGCATAATGTGTTTAATATTAAATCTAATCAAACCAGTGGAATTGACAAGGTTTTCATTGATACATATTTTGATAGTGGTGCATGTCTACCTATTGATATTCATAAGCACCCAAATTTGATGATACAAACATCTGAAAGTTTTGAGACTTGACAGGAAGTCGAGGCACTTCAACTCCTATTGATGGTTATGTCATATCCTCACAATCCTTTTGATATCTTCGAACTAAGTTGGATCCTGATTTTCACACATAATTCTTTCCTTAATATTAATCCATTGGTTAAGAGTTCATTCTTAAAGGACTCTTGGTATTTTCACATTGATCTGCATGATCTAAAAGACATAATTTCTAATCAGATGAAAGGTTCTTGTTTGGTTAATTCCTTTTCTTGTGAATCCCTTGGATTGGACTCAGGGTTGGAAATCCCACCTTTTACTAATCATTACAACCTAATACCCTATATTTTTTATGATCAAGATAAAGGAAATTTTGGGTTGAAGGATTTTTCTATGTTAAAATCCTCTGAATATGACCATGTTATTATCTCTTTTGTGCATACCACAAAGATAACCATCTTCATGGCACATTTTCTCTTCTGGAACAATTGTAATTGGTTTAATAATTCAGCCGACCAAAACCCTTGTGCTAGTACTGAGTTTGATTTGACATATATTTCTAATATTTTTTCAACCCATTATCTTGATTGGTTTCCTAGATTCATAATCTCAACAATTATATAAATTCCCTAATATTTCTTATTGTTGACTTTGCATGTAATTGGATATAAAGGGAACCAATAGAGAATCAATATTATTCTATGTTAATCGACCAATATGATCATAATACTAAAGATTCTCATTGTGATGTGAATACATTAATTGAATTTTTTTTTTCCCATACGTCTTGAGGTTTTCAAATTGATCGTCTTGTATATCAATTTTTAATCATTGAATGGTTAGAGAAACCTTACGTGGCAAGATTATATGCAACTAACAAGTTTCGATCCTTTGTAATATCTGTAAGAACTAAAAGCAGAGATGAATGTGTATTCACAAGAATCCTGCAAGGTTTGTATGATATACATTTAAAACAAGAAGGTAAAGTTCAAAATTAGCTTGAACCATTCTGTATAGAAAATTATTTTGGCAATAATCTAGACCTTCAGTTTATTGTGGAAGTTTTCAAGGTTCTTATCTTTTTTGTTGCACAGGGTTTTATATTGCTTTTAATTGCTCATATCTTTGTGGTTGTAGTTCGAGAACGGCAATGTTTACATTGGAAATATAATTACACTTAGCCCTGACATTATAGTTGCTTAGGTTAGGAGTAGGCTTAGTTTCACTTAGTTTCCCTTGCAATGCATCCACCGTCTGCCCTGCTCTCCATCGAGTCTTTGCATTTTCTTTTTTTTCTTATTGTATACTCTACATTTCGTTTTATGTTACACCTCCATTTACTTGATTCTTTTGCTTTTGTTTCATTGTTTTTTCGTCTATTTTATTTTGTTTGTTCAATAAGACCTTGCATGAAAGATGCTTTTGTTTGGCTCAAAAGTTAATGTGGCAAAAACATGAAAAGGGTAATTATGATGATGAACAATGCTTGGCTAGTATGTTACCTCTTCTTTATTGTGGGTTTACATATATTTAAAGTCGATTATGTCTAAATTGAAATTACGATCCACTCGGACATATCTACTTTGGTCGAATTGTAAATCCTATATCTATTTTAGGATCCTCATTCCACAACTTGGCATTGTAAGAGAATAGTGTATCTCTTTTTGATTCAGTCTATGATCCAGGTGGATGTTGGTGGCCACCCACCTATCCCATTTGAACCCCTAGAACTATCTCTTTCAGTTTTTTAGTTTCTGTAATTGTAGCACAATTTACTATTTTTAGCAGTTTTTCGGGTCCTGAACTTCTGGCGTTGTTTTGAGGCCCTAAACGACGTTTTTTGGGAAATATGGGAGCAACATGGGTCCATGGACCGATGTTTCTCTTCCCAAAGTTGTAGTGCTCACATGTATCTTTCTAACGAGCTATTGTACGCATCAAACGAAGATCATATGCCAAATTTATGACCCCGGGAAATTGATGTACCAATTTACCCAAACGGGGCCCACAATTTGGTGTTTCATCTTCTAGGGTTAGGTTTTGGGATGTTAAGGGTTTTCCATTGTTTCTAAATAATAAATAGGTCTTTGAGCCTCATTGTAACACAATTCAGAGGCATGTAGCCACCACATCTCTTCTCAGAGATAAGCTACCATCGCCCTAGTTGGTTTATTTCCATTGCTGTTTGTAAGCATATTTCAGTATTTTACATTAATGAAATGAAGTATTATTTTTGCTGCATCTTTGTGTTTATGGTTATCTCTGTAATTTTTTGTGTTCCTATTTAAATCCAGATCAGTCTAGTAGAGAAAGGATAAGGGGTAAATTAATTAGCGAGCAAACCAATATCAGAGGTATATAAATACTTCTCTAAATGGGAACTCTCCTATGCTCTCAATAAATTGGGATCCCTCTTCCTCCCATTGAGAATAATAAGTGCCAAATCATAGTCCTATTAAATATATAAATAAAGGGTGAAAGAAGAAAATGGCTTCCTGGCAGGGAGGTGAAGCAAGTGATTTCGTCAAGCTACTGTCTAGGTTTGTCGGCAACAAAGAAATGCTTGTGCTCCTATAGTGACTCCATTGATGTAATTTCAAAGCCTTCTGGCAGTGGAGAAATGCCAGAGATGAAACTCATACTCTAAATATCTTAAACTCACCATGCATATTACCCTTTCTTGGATCGGAACAATTGCGATTTGGCAAGCCTTAATAGGTGTTTAACCAAGTAAGGGAATGGAGGGGACTATATCTCTAATCGAGTTAAGTAAGGAAGTTAAGGTAATCTATAAGATGAATCAATACTTCCTAAAAGATTGAGACCTTCCACTAAGAGAATTAAACCTAAACAAACAATCTCGAGTTCTACCAGTGTGTCACCAATTGTTTTCATTGCAATCAATACCCTCCAAAAAATTTTTCACACTTAAATTTTGGACCTACTGAGGATCGTACAATCTATTTCTGTTTGTTTAATCCATGATCATTTGATTTTTTTCAAAGCATTCAAGTCTTCTTCCTAGTTTCATATTGATAAGTCACTTGCACGCACATGAACAGTCTTCAATTATTGCATGAGAATATTTCCTTTATGTAAGCCTTAACAAGGATATCATCGTCCATCAAGTTAGTTATTGTGTGATTTTCAACTCATTTCTACATTCAATGCATGGTGAGTTTTCTCAACTATCGTCTTTTGTGCATTTTTGCTTTCACAAGTGTCGTTTTCACATTCGTGGTTGTTGATTTGCCTACTTTCACTTTCATAAGTGGGATTTTCATGTTATCTTCACTCTATAATGTGTCACTTTCAAGTTCGTTCCCATTTTTCAAGTGTCATATTATGTTTTCCTAATATCGCATGTATCAATTTCATGATTTCCACTCTTGCATGTGTCAGACCTTTGCACAACACCAAAGTTAGTTTTTGCACACTCTGCTACATTATATGGCCTTACATATCATGACGATATGTGCTAGAGACATTCCTACAAATTAGCACATTGTTTGGTCACAATCGTCATAGCTGTCTGTTGATGTTGTTGGAAATTCATCACTAAGGGGATCTCCCCACTATGAAGTCCTAACTAGACCTCACACAGTTTGGTGTAGGAGTCCCATCCAGTATAAAGGCTCAGTTTCTGTATACCTAGAGATATTCCTTGGCTCTAACTTTCAGTGCATTAGAGTCTTACGCTAGTATCTTCAAACAACAAGGTAAGTGTGCATGGTGAGTGCGTAATGTAAATGTGTCAAGGTTCTCTTACTGGAAAGGGGGGGAGAAAAGTGAGCCTCTAAGTGAGAGATAATAGTACCACCTAGGAAGAGACACACGGGAACCAAGAAGGTTTGTCCAACGTTTAGCGAAATAGTCAACAGTGGATGCGATAGCCATTAAAACCTAAGTACAGGGGAAGACTCGTCCACCATCCAGTGGAGTAGTCCACAACGAATGTGATTGTCATTATAACTAGTAAGCGAGGAAGGTTTGTCTAGTATCCTGTGGAGTATTCCACAAGATTGAGACATCAGTGATAACTAGTACAACACATTCCCAACAAGATAAGTACTAAAACAGTTGAAATAGTTCAACTATATTAGTACATGTGAAACAAACATGAATTACAAATGCCGAAAGGATAGTCTTACATAAATCCACAACACATGCATGAAAACGTGGTGGCTTGAATAGGCTTCTATAAGAAAAAATTCCAAGACACATATGTACATCATACATCACTAGCCCCAGTAGTGGGACATTGGAGCCACTCCTCACTCCTCAAATAACTGACTGAAAAATATATATGCTTCATGGGAGGAGCCAAGGTGAAAATTCCTTTGCTCATACAATGAGGGGGTATATAACCAAGGGTGATGCTTGACCCTTGTGACTCTTCAGATACCCTCATCTTTGGTCAAAATCCTATGACTTTTCAACTAACATGACTCTTCATATTCATGTGTGTTCATTGGAATTCCACTTTACATTACATTCGATTTATAATATACATGGCTCATAATGGTGATGTGGCCTTTGAAAACTCATGACGTGACTTGGCATGACACTGTTGACATGGACTAACTTGTTGAGGTGGCAATGTCAAGCCATTATTTATGGTGATTGATAGATGTGTTCTTGGATGCGCTCTCTCTTCTCCTCCGCATAGCTTGATGATGCAGGGTCTTCAATGATCTTTGGTCTTGAGAGGTGGTTGCATGTATGTGTTCCCTTTTCTTGTGTTTAATAGGCTTCTTTGTCCATCCAGCTGTAAGTGAGTCTTCTAGCATTTTTGACCCTCCTTCTCCTTCTTCATCATCTTGCTGTGATCTAATAGTGTTCCTATTCCTACAATTCACTCATGACGGGATGGAATCAAATCCAAAAAACTCCTAGTATAAGATGATGCATTTTTATCCATGTATTGGGCCTGGGATAGATGAAAATATAGGAAAAGGGCCCAACAACTATGCAGTGCACATTTCCAGGTGATAGGGAGGGATACTAGTCACTGATACTGCATAGTTCACAACTTATGCTTGACTAAGGAACTCCGAAGTACAGTCTTCACTGCTAGGAAAAATTACACAGAGGACATTAGGGGGTAGGATTGCATAGTTGATATCATCAGTGGTAGTTGCAAGATGAGACCCTGGGAGGAAGGTCTATGCATTTTTCTGAGGGAAGGTAGGACTGGGTAGCAGAGGGACCAGAGAAGATAGATTTGTGTAGTTTCTTGGGTCAATGAGTCCCGACTGAGCGAGGTCACTAGGGGACACCTCTATACAGTTTTGGGAGGAAAAGAAGGCTTTTTTCTTCTATGCATTGTAGGGTTACAGTAGGCAGAAGAAGGTTTGATGAATGATCTTACGAAATGCATAGTTCAGGTCAGGCACGAGGCAACTTATGTGAAATTATGGGAAGGAGCATGTTGCTCACCTCTAGGATTGTGCAATGAAACTACCTTGGGGAATGGTCTCTATGCACTATGGAGTTCCAAGTAGCAGAGCAGCATCACTGAGGGGTGAGACTGCGTAGTGTGTAGCTCAGTCGAGGTTAGGTGAAAGAGATTTTTCTGGTTAGAAGGTTTTTCAGGAAAAAAGCCTAAGTGTGGGAGGCAAATGAACTTGTGAGGAACTTAACATTGTAATCACACACTTAGTGTAATTTGACGACACGAAAACATAGACCATCATAACAACAAGACAAAAAATTACCCTTTGTGTGTTAATTTTAGGTATGTTCTATGGTTAGAGCAATTTATTTCAATTTTCACAGTTAGCTCAATATCTTTTCCAGATTAGCAATCACATCAAAATTAAAGTAAATTGCAGATGGAACATAAACATAGATCGCAGAAGACAAGCCAAGATAAGAGGACATAATATGTGGCACTAGCCAGGGACAAACCCCAATGTGGGGAAACCCTTGATCAATTATTCTTATATGTTCTTCAATATTTCATCAGAGAGAGAGAGAGAGAGAGAGAGAGAGTACATTTACAACATAAGTCAACACTTTAACCTATCTAAATAAGAGCATAGATCATCTTTATGTAGATGATACATGAGGTAATTGAACTTAGTTAAAGAAATGTTGCTTCAATTGATTCTCCTAGGTGACTCCATCACCATGCATTGTGTTGCACCTCATCATCATGCTGCACCTCACTGTGTTCCATCGTGTTGCACCCATCATCACTATGATGGACCTCATTACCATGTTGCACACATCATACTGCTACACCTTCCGATACTGTGACATCTCTCTGTACCTTATCACAATGTTGTCACTGCTCATACTATTGCACCATGGTTATTTGTTGTCCCATGCAAGCACCGTGTCCTTGTTGTCCCATCTATCATGCTCCACCATGATTGCATTTGTTGCACCTTGTTGTTTTTGTTGTCCTGTTGTGCCATCATTGCACCATTCCATTGTTGTTGTCCCATTGCATCATGCCATCATATTACTAGCACTATTGTCCTAGTGGTAGTATCCAACACCTAAGAAACACCTCCACATGGCTCCTAACAGATTCTCCAAGTGTCTAATACATCAATGAATAATCACTGTAGATGCTGCCACTGGTTAGGTCATCTAACCATCAAGTCAGGCACTCTACTTTGGCTAATACAGGCTGCAAATGAATCCCATTCAAACTGATCCAAAATCATGGACCCAACACAAGTCATTAATGGAGAACATAAATACCTTTGTACTATTGTTCATAGGCAAATTTCTGGTCACTAGTTAGGGAAACCTACAATCCTATATCCAGCCTTCAATTATGCCCAGATTTGTTGTTAAGAAGTGTGGTTTCCATTTTTTAGGAGGCTGACCCTTCTTGTTGTGATTCTGGGCAATCTAACCCTCTTTAACAACCTTGGCTTGCCCTATATTGCTTGTGGCCTACTATAGAAATACATCACAATTCTGCGACTACCTGTTTAGGGTCTGCCTCCCCTCCGCTTGGCCCTCAAACAACCCAGAATTCCCCTTCATTGCTTCAACCTCCAAGAGAAGTCCTTCAACCCTCCTTCCTATACTTCAAACCCCTCTAAATAGTCCTTGAATTATCACGATGTCCATGACTCCTTTAGGACAACACCTAGCTCATTCATAGGACTCCTTTTCTTACTGCGTCTAGGTTACCCTTGGGACAACATGGAGGATTAGGGCATCTCTTCATGACTGCAGATAGGTTATGTGTAGAAGCTAGGGCTAGGACTACGGCTAGGGTAGATTGTTAAGCCTCCTTTCCTCCTTCGTCTTAGGGTTACTTCCTCCTAGATTTCTCTCCCACTAAAACCCAAGACAAGTGGAGAAAAATCAAGAGAGAAGTGTGTGTGAAATGTCTCTCAATTCATCTCTTTTTATGCTAAAACGTTGAGCACATGTCTGGGTTATTTGGTTGTTGGCCAACCTTGACGAATTGTCTTATAACACAAATAAATTCATAACTCCATGAATATTTATCAGAATCGGATGATCTTTAGATCAACCCTATACCTCTCGATGAGAGGGATCCAAGAAAAATATCATCTACCATAAATAAGATGAACCACATGGAGTTTGGCCCTAGTTGCCAATTTTAACACTCTCTCTCACCTAGGGAGAACTCCATCTATTGATCCATTTGTTCGACTGTACTATCTTTGCCATTAGTGCCCTACACTGCTCTGCTCTGCTTTGTTGAACCACGAAGAAGAAGAATTGATCGAGAATGTCTCATACCATTCTCTACTGACTTGAAGTCAATTTCATTGATCCCAGATCAATATCACAAGAGAGTGTCTCAAACCACTCATACTGATCCCAGATAAATGGAGGTCATCCTAGCATAGGGAGTACGGTAGATATAATGATGCATCCATCGATAGTACTACTATGGTCCCTAACCCCATTTCCCTTCGCATTGGCTAGATGAGAGGTACTTCCCATGAGTCCCAGATTACATGGGTTGGATGCCTTGACAAGAGAACCACTCATCTTGTCCCTAAGTCGCCAAGGGGTATCACAGGGGAAGTCTGAGCCATTCACCTTGTACACAACGCATGATTAGGGAGGGTGAATCGCCCTATGGTCGCTTGTTGCTCCAAGAAGTACCCCAAGCCCCCTGAATCTCCCAAAGCTCAATGCATGCATCACGTAGGACCCTTATAAGAGGGTCTCTCAACGACTCCAAGTCATTTGGTAAAGTAAAAAATTTGACCTTTCCTCGGGGCTTTGACAAAATGTTTGCCACCTGTACATTAGTCTCAATGTGATGAAGCCTTCTCGCTCATCAACATACCATATCCCAGATAAGGTAGTATCTGATGTCTATATGTTGGAGAAATCATAGAATATGGGATTTCTCAACAATCGAATCCCCCCTGGTTGACACAAAAGATCACAGTGGTATCCATCATGTGTATAAATAGCTCACTAAAGAGCTTCCACAACTAGGAAGCTTCACACGAGATCATACTCGTAGCTATGTATGTGGTGCTCAAAGCAACCATATTCTGCTTCCTGCTCATCCAGGATGTTGAGAAGAACCCAAAGAGATTCGACACTTAGAAGTGCTCTTGAGATCCTCCACACTACCTACCCAGTCATCATTTGAATAATCATGTGGCTTCATATTTCCGGCAGTGTATCTCAATCCATGAGAGATTGTGCCCGAAGATATCTGAGAAGATTCTTGGCACCAATATAGTGTGGCTCAACCATATATGAGCTCACCATGCTAACTACAAAACATATATCTGGATGGGAGTTTACCAAGAGAATCAATGCTAGTATGAGTTTATGAAACTTAGAGGCATTTCCAAAATCAAGTCCGGCATCACTACCACTTAACTTCTAAAAGTTAAGCTCCACCAAGGTAGTCACGGGCTTGTAGTTCACCATTCCAAATCTGAAATCCAACTCCCTCTTACTTTTGCAAATGAGAGGGTCTGCACCTGTCAGAAAGAGGTTGTCCTCAGTGTTATCAGGAAAGCTAGTGTCCATTCAGAGCTGCTAGTCCCACTAAGATGGGTAGCTATCTTAGAAACAAACAATTTAAAGTCACTTGTGTTTTCTTTATGAGAGATAGATGAGAGAGAAGCAGAGAGTACCAACCTCTGTCTTTCGCTAGTCTCCTTGCTTGTTTCCTCTCTCCCTTGATAGAGATTTCGCCACTCCTTTCTCACTTGTCCCACTTCAAAGAACACTTGTAGAGTCAAAGCAGCAAAATACCATCAAAGCATAGAGATCTATAACCATAAACAATATAGGATTAGATGTATATTAACCATACAAATGCATACACCAATACAAGATTCAGAAATATACAAGTATATGGAGGAAAACTCAAATAACTTTATTGATAGTAGTAGTAGAAGAGAGGATTACAACCAAGTTGTCTGATCCAACGCCATCCTCCCAGCACGAAAGCCCTCTTCACCTCATGAAAAGCTAGATCACCCAAAAATACAATGTTGCACAGAGAAACCAACAATACTTCCTTACAAAATACAAAATTCCAGCATTTGGATCTCTAGGATGAGGGATCCATTAATAGATATTTGCAGGTGGGTGAGTCGGCTTCTGGGATTTTGATTAGTGTCATTTCACTGATAGTTCCTGGTTCCACTTGGAGATTTCATGATCTCTTACTCATTCCTAGGTGAATTAAGAGAGGTAAGTGTCAAATGAGAAGTTTCTAGAAGATTCTCTGGGTTTCCACCTAGCAAACTGCCTCTGCCATTTGTCTTCTCTCGCTCATCGCACCCTATAGAAGGAATTTTCAATATGCATCACACCCTTTGTATGTAACAGGTGAGATGCATCACACCCTCAGCATAGAACAGTCTGTATGGTCCAGTTTTGACCAGTTTTGAGCAGTTTTTCAGGGAGAACTTCTGGGAAATGATGTAATCAGCTGACCTTGTTCCTTTAGGGTATGAAACAACACTTTTAGGGTTAGAAGCCCTTGTTTTATGGACATATTTGATTGGGGTTGCAGTTCCCAAATATGTCTATAACGGTTACCCCCTAAAGCATGAGGTCATAAATCTTCTGATGTTGGGTGAAATGCTTTATCATGAGGATCTGAGGTTTTTCGAACTGGAAGGTGACCTGTAATAAGATACAATACAATACATTATCTTCATAATATTTTCATGATCTAGCTGAGGCGGGCATTCCCATGCTCAGCTTTATAAATTCATTTTCATGTACATAGAACAAAAATTGTTTGTGTGGCAGACTGATGATTCTGGTAGAGCCATCATCCCTTAGCTTAGATGATTATCTATGTAGCCATGATGTACATTTGATGTCTTTATTTTCCTGAATATATCGCAGTCCAGATGGATGAAACTAGATTCAGGGTCTTCAAACTCATTCAATCTTCGCCCGAAGTACAAGTCGATCCATGTGAAAAGATGTTCTGATGTCGAACATGGAAAGACATCGCTTGATTACCAGCTAATAATATAAACTATTAATAGGCACGAGAGGAATCACCGATAATGATAATGACCCTCAAGGTACTGTAGTACAATTCACGTGGTGTGAATACATGAGTCGATGTCAAACACCATGCAAAATCTTTCGGTCGAAGGCCATTGATATAAACCTGTCACCGGAAGTGAGAAACTTGCCATTGAGGCATGCAAGCTTCAAAGTAATGAAAGGGTTGTTCCTAGGTCAGCTTCTTGGATAATGAGCTGATGTCGACAAGAAGTGATCCATCGTAGGAGGGCCTTAATGAATCCCACATCTATGACACGAAACAGAGCAAATGATTTTGTGGAGGTGAAAACGATTTGATGATACAAGGTTCAAGATGGTGGTCATGAAAGAATGAAGCATGAAGGTATTGGAGCAGATGAGATGTTAGCTGGGTTGGTGAATTCTCTGAGCGACTTCTCTTGAACATATCGGTAACACTGAAATGGATTGGTAGCGTAAACCCCAAAAATGGATGGTACGGAGGACCAATGGTGATATGACCAGTGAACAGAATAACCCTACCCGACTCAATCATGGTGATGGAGTGAAAGTGTCATGTTCAAGAGCGACCTGCTACCAATGAAGTTCTTCAAGTTTTCTTCCCAATTTTTTCCCCAGTCATTGCTGACCAATACCTCTTTATTTTTATCGAGCTTGAGGAGGATAACATATGCTTTTTCTATAATTTTCCCTTCGGGCAAACATGTCGCTATGTTTTAGTGAGCCTAGTGACAGTGAAACCCGCTCTTGTCTGCATGGACAAGTTTGTCTCTATTGCTTTAACAAGTTTAATGACAAAGATAACTCGGTCCTTTTCAATTGTAGAGAGTCTGAAAAGAGGCAGAAAGGAAACTCCAGTAGTCCTTTTTCGTAGTATAATCCCTTAAGTCCAAAAAAGTATAAAATAATACGAAAGGGATGACTTTTCCGATCACTTTAACGAGCCGAAAAAGACAAGCGCTCGATATTTTTGTGTAATGATCCCTCAGGTCCAAAAAGATTAAAATATAGAGGAGGGATGGCACTTCCAATCACTTTAACGAGCTGGAGAGGCCAATTGCTCGGCAATCTTTTTATATTTTACGAGTCTAAAAAGAGCTTAAAAGAGACTCGTCTTTGAGGAACGAGTGATATTTTCGGGTAGCAGCTGGTTCCAGGTAAGGTTTGGAACTTTTCCATCACGGCAGTGTAAAGAAGGCGGCTAATAGAATCACTCGTCGTAACTATTCCTCAAAAGGGTAAACAATCAAGTGGAGGCGTATGATCGGCTAAAAGGTGGAGGTGATGGTAAGAACACGACCAAGGTTCAAAAGTTGATAGCGATGTGATCACAAAGGTTATTTACCAAAAGGTGGGTTCATTTTTTAATGAGTTTAAACTCTGTGGGAACATATGCTTATCACTAGGTTTATTTTTTAACGAGCTTGAACTTTGCTGAAACATTTCTCACTTTTCCTTTTTATGTAAGCTAGGAACAACCAAACTATAAAGCTAAAAAGCTAAAAAATGAAATTGGTCGCTTTTGCTTGCATAAAAATGTTTGCATGCCCCCAGCATAAAAAAAAAAGTCTTTAGTAACCATATGGAAACTTACTGTGGTTAAGTATGATGATTTTCTATCAATACTTAGAAAAAACACTTCCTGCACTTTGTCCACCAAATAGGCAAAGGTGAAAGGTCACTTGGACCAATCACATAACTTACAGGGAAACTTATCTCTATAGCTGGGTTTGTCTGTAAAATAGACAAGGGTGCATGCCCCCTAAGCTTCATTACATTCACCAGACTACTCTGGAAATCTAGACAGAGGGATTACCAAACCAATCACAAAACTGCAGAATACTTTTTACGTACGACAGTCAATCTTCCTGAATGTTGTGTTCAGTGCATTACGATCGATAGGGAAGCAGACATGGCTTCCTAAGGATAAAGGATATAGGCTATTGTGGTCTCCCAATATGTACTCGACGGTACGTGGGAGCACAAGTCCATACTAGCACTTGTCGTATCAAAGAGGAGGAATCACCCAACCTATGATGAAAATGATAGTTACCAGGCTTTACGATGCTGGAATACGTCTCTAGCCTAGACTTCTAAATGTTGTGCATTAGGTTCCAAAGAATTTTTATGTTCATTGAGGTTTATTTTACAGTTGATATTTCTTAAGAAGTTTGCCTTTAAGGTTCACTGTGTGATGTAAATATACAATTCCTAAATATGCAATCTAAGATGATAAACAATCATTTACTTTCCTTTAGCAATGAAAATCCTAGCTACTAAGGAAAGAGAAGTAAAATTCTTTCAACATAGAGCAGAGAGCACACACTAGATGCACTTTTCCTAAATCAATTTCCGCATGAAGTCTAAATGCAAATGCACATGCATGTATTTGTTTTTCAGTTTCCTTAATGTGTGAATGACAAAAAATAAAACTAGGTATAGATCTGAATTAATTTTCTTCAAAGTGACACTACAGCAATTTCTTTTCAAAAACGAAAGGAAGATTAAGACGACACTTTCAATTTCGACTTGAAAACTGCTTTCGACACTTCAAAGAATTGATGATTCAGATCAAATACAATGACAAAGTGTAATCAACTATCTAAAAGAGGAAGACTTTACGAAACTCTTTTCTTTAACTGAAAATGACACTTGCGACACTTTCAAATCAAAAAACGACAGGTCGATTAAGCTACTGTTTGGAAAGGAAGACTATAAATGATGAAAAATACATTAAAAACATTCATAATTCCTTATCAATGGAGGCTAAATAATGCAAAGGAAGGGAGTTTCAATAGTGATATACTAATCATAGACAACAAAACTACTAAATAGAGTTGAAAACAATGAAGAAAAAACAAAAAACTGGAGGCAGAAACAGTCTCACTCAATCATCGCACCTGTAACACTGAGAAATAGGGATGCACCTCACCTGCAGCACATGGGAGGTGCAATGCATCTAGATTGCCAATGAGAGACAGTGCGATGGTTCAGGGATGAGACTGAGCTCTGTTTTCACTCACAGTTTACAGCTAAGTTCAGGGCTTTAGGTTTAGCTAATGATAGACAGTAAACACAAAGTATAGGGGCTGATCTAATGAGGTTATTTGAGCTACCACCAGGGCTCTTAGGATGTTTGTAAGTCAGTTGTTCAGTTCATAAACAAACTCGGAGATTGAATGAAGCAACATTGATCTACTTTGCACTTGCATAGAAAATGCAGTTCGAAGGCTAGCTGGCTTAACTTCAGGCTCCGTCTGTAGTTTATAAAGCAAACAAATAGAAACAAACAAACAAACTATTCGCTTCCCAGCAGAGTCGCCATTTTGTTATTGAGAAAACTAGTGTCCATTCAGAGCTGCTAGTCCCACTAAGACAGGTATATATCTTAGAAATAAACAATTTAAAGTCACTTGTGTTTTCCTTTATGAGAGATAGATGAGAGAGAAGCAGAGAGTACCAACCATAGTCTTTCGCTAGTCTCCTTGCTTGTTTCCTCTCTCCCTTGATAGAGCTTTCGCCACTCCTTTCTCACTTGTCCCACTTCAAATAACACTTGTAGAGTCAAAGCAGCAAAATACCATGAAAGCATAGAGATCTATAACCATAAACAATATAGGATCAGATGTATATTAACCATACAAATGCATATACCAATACAAGATTTAGAAATATACAAGTATATGGAGGAAAAATCAAATAGCTTTATTGATAGTAGTAGTAGAAGAGAGGATTACAACCAAGCTATCTAATCCAGTGCCATCCTCCCAGCATGCAAGCCCTCTTCACCTCATGAAAAGCTAGATCACCCAACAATACAATGTTGCACAGAGAAACCAACAACACTTCCTTACAAAATACAAAATTCCAGCCTTTGGATCTCTAGGATGAGGGATCCATATATAGATATTTGTAGGTGGGTGATTCAGCTTCTGGGATTTTGATTAGTGTCATTTCACTGATAGTTCCTGGTTCCACTTGGAGATTTCAAGATCTCTTACTCATCCCTGGGCGAATTAAGAGAGGCAAGTGTCAAATGAGTAGTTTCTAGAAGATTCTTTGGGTTTCCACCTAGCAAAATGCCTCTGCCATTTGTCTACTCTCGCTCATCGCACCCTACAGAAGGGATTTTCAGTATGCATCGCACCCTCTGTGTGTAACAGGTGAGATGCATCGCACCCTCAGCATGGAGCAGTCTGTATGGTCCAGTTTTGACTAGTTCTGAGCAGTTTTTCAGGGAGAACTTCTGGGAAATGATGTAATCAACTGACCTTGTTCCTTTAGGGTATGAAACAACACTTTTAGGGGTTTAGAAGCCCTTGGTTTATGGACATATGTGAATGGGGCTGTAGTGCCCAAATATGTCTATAACACTCAAAAGGTGCTGGTATGAGAGGTATATCATCCACAACCTTCAAGCAATGGTTTGGATCGGATTCACTCCTAGTGAATCTCAACATCATCAGATAGCTATCAATCCTCTCATATTATGCCCGAGGTGTTTTTCTTCAATCCATAGAGGGCTTTCTTCCACCTGCATACATGAGATTCCCGATCATGAATCTCAAACCCCTCGGGTTGTTCCAAACTTGTGGACCTGCTACATGAGGGGAATGGTCCCCTTGTAATATTTTCCTTCGGTACATATTGGACATGTAACTTCATGTTTTCTTGAATTCAGGCATCCATGTCACCATATAACTCACATCGGGTGGGGCCCCATAATAAGAAGACCTCCAGTGCTATAGATGAGATGTGTCAAGTGACATGGTCCCCAATGGACCATCCTGAAAATTGATACAAATTTCCAATCCTGAACCCATGAGTAAAAGCATCTATGAAAATTCTATTTTCAAACATGTGCCTTTCCATTGATGAATTCCACTCTGAAACCTTTGACTTCCATTGCCAAAATGGACACCAGTTTCTTCTTGCGATCAGGTACATAAAGAGATTCTTGTAAATGAATCGAGTTACCCTCATTCAATTGAGGGGTAACATTCCCTACACCCTTTCTGGGACAACTGGCATTGACTCCAAGTATAATCCCATGATTGTTTCCATCTCTACCAAATTAGAGAGAGCACCCTTCTATCTGATGAAGTGCCTTGAAGCACTACAATCAATAAGTCATATTCCCTAAGAGTCTGGAGGAGAGGGCCAATATAAGATAATGCTTCTTTATCTTGTCAGAAATAACCTTTGATTCTTCATACCTGGAGTTCCTCTCTTTCTTTGAAGAGTCGGTCATTTCCTTGATGACCTGCATTACTTGTCATTCCTCCGATCATTGAAGATTTCCTTGGAATGATTGTTATCATCATCAAGTGATGTGTCCCTACCATTCAGACACTCCTTCACATAATGGTCGAACTTATTGCAAGCAAGGCATCTGCCTTTCCTTCCACCATTAGATCCAGACTTCCAATTGAAGTGATCTTTAGGTAGGCCATTAGATTCTTCCGTTGCGCCACTTGGATAATATTCTCTGCTTCGACTTCACCCTTGGGAAGAGGGATGAGGAACCCATTGAGCCTTTTGTCCTTTGCCAACTGTCTTCCGTGATTTCTCTTTCACTCTTTCTTGGGATTTATCTTCACCTCAGCTTTGATACCATGTTAATTTTAGGTATGTTCTATGCTTACATCAATTTATTTCAATTTTCACAGTTAGCTCAATATCTTTTCCAAATTAGCAACACAACAACATTAAAGTAAATTTCATATAGAACATAAGCATAGATCGTAGAAGACAAGACAAGTAAAGCGGACACAAGGTGTGGCACTAGCTAGGACAAACCCCAATGTGTGGAAACCCTTAATCAATTCTTCTTATATGTTCTTTAATAGTTCAGCAGAGAGAGAGAGAGAGAGAGAGAGAGAGAGAGAGAGAGAGAGAGAGAGAGAGAGAGAGAGAGAGTACATTTACAATAGAAATAATCACTTTTACTTATCTGAACAAGAGCATATATCATTTCTAAGTAGATGATACATGAGGTAGCTGAACTCAGTTGAAGACATGTTGCTTCAACCGATTCTCCCTGGTGACTCCATCACCATGCATTGTGTTGCACCTTATCAATGCACCTTGTCATCATGTTGCACCTCACTATGTTGCATCGTGTTTCACCCATCATCACTATGATGGACCTCATTACCATGCTGCACACATCATACTGCTGCACCTAATGCTACACATTCCGATACTGTGACATCTTGTTGTACCTTATCACAATGTTGTCACTACTCATAATGTTGCACCATGGTTTCTTGTTGTCCCATGCAAGCACCATGTCCTTGTTGTCCCATCTATCATGTCCCACCATGATGGATTTTTGTGCACCTTGTTGTTGTTGCTGTCCTATTGTGCCATCATTGCACCATGCCATTGTTGTTGTCCCATTGCATCATGCCATCATACTATTAGCACTATTGTCCCATTGTTAGTGACATTGCTGCTCCTATGTGGCAGTATCCAACACCTAAGAAACCCCTCCACATGGCTTCTAACATATTCTCCAAGTGTCTAATACATCAAAGAATAATCACTATAGATGCTGCCACTGGTTAGGGCATCTAACCATCAAGTTTGCCCCTCCACTTTGGCTACTACAGGCTGCAAATGAATCCCATTCAAACTGATCCAAAATCATGGACCCAACACAAGTCATTAATGGAGAACATACATACCTTTGTACTGTTGTTCATGGGCAGAGTTCTGGTCACTGGTTAGGGCAACCTACAGTCCTATATCCAGCCTTCAATTCTGCCCAGATCTACTGTTAAGGAGTGTGGTTTCCCTTTGTTAGGAGGTTGACCCTTCTTGTTGTGATTCTGGGCAGTCTAGCCCTCTTTAACAACCTCGGCCTGCCCTATATTGCCTGTGGCCTGCTACAACAAGACATCACAATTCTGCAGCTACCTGTTTGAGGTCTTTCTCCCCTTCACTTGGCCCTCAAATAGCCCAAAGTTCCCCTTCATTACTTCAGCCTCCAAGAGCAATCCTTCGGCGCTTCTTCCTGTACTTTGGACCCTTGAAAAACCCTCTAAACAGTCCCTGAATTCTCACATTGTCCATGACTCCTTTAGGATAGCACCTAGCTCATGCGTAGGAATCCTTTCCTTACTATGTCTATGTTACCGTTGGGACAGAGTGGAGGATTAGGGCATCTCTTCTTGACTATGGCTAGGTTGTGCATAGAAGCTAGGGCTAGGACTACAACTAGGGCAGATTATTAAGCCTCATTTCCTCTTGCGTCTTAGGGCTACTTCCTCCTAGATTTCTCTCCCACTAAAACCCAAGACAAGTGGAGAGAAATCAAGAGAGAAGTGTGTGTGAAATGACTCTCAAGTCATCTCCTTTTATATTAGAATGTTGAGCACGTGTGTGGCTTATTTGGTTACTCGTCGTAGTCAATTGTGGTATTCAAAGAGATCGTGATGCAACCAGGTGAGACGCGTTGGGAACTAGATTAGAGACTGAAATGTACGATCCATGAAGCCAAAATGAATTTGACAGATGGACAACATCACGAGTGGTCTGTGGCTTCACTACTACCACACTTAAGGAGTGCACTATCGCAACAGAAGATAACAACTCAGGCAGAGGCCTTGGAGATTGCTATGAGACTACATGAGACTCCGCTGCAAGATCCTAATCTAGGAGTCCAGTAGATCCATGTGCAATTGAAAAATTTGTGCCTTGAGATGCAAAGTCTGAAGCAGGATAGAACGGTTTGACCAGAGGTACACGAGGAGGTATGGTGCTTGAAAAGCAAGAGTCAGGGTCATGACAAAGACCATTTCCTGGTATTTGCACATTACCTTGCAGGAGGAGGACCGATGCCTTTAAGACTGGAAGCTCAAGCAGGACCTAGTGCAGCACCTGATTTATGTTGCGCTATCTATCAGGTAGCTGGAAAACATGCCATGAATAACTATCACTTGCTACAGAAGTATGTGCAAGCACCGCAACAGTTGTTCTACAACTTTTGTAGGTCGGTATGACATGATGAGCGTACTTGTAGGAGCTATGAATTGATGATGGATAGAACTCCTACCTATAGAGTTCAAGCTGACACACGGCCCTTTGACCAGAATCTAGGGATGACGTGGACAGGATTTCAGGGGCGCGGACGAGGCTGAGGTGGAGGAGGACCTGGTAGAGGTCGAGGACAGTTGATTTGCTATAATTGTGGAGGACCAGGACATTATGCCCACGATTCCACTAATCTAACGAGTCCATCATGAAAGTATTGCACGTTGTTTGATCATGAGATAGAAGATTATCCTATGTTGATAGCTAGGATACATGACAAAGGGGTGTTACCGCCTCCCCTGACTCATAACCTGCAGATGATGATGTATGAGCTGTGCGAGGAAGATCTGAACATAAATATAGTGCTCCAGAGTGGAATCACGATGGGAGATGACAAGGGGAAACAATCAGAAGATAGTACATGGGTTCATAAGGCCCCGATGAAAGAGGTTGAGTTTAATTTGGAGCATGCTCGGGAAGCCTTCATGGAAGCTAAGAAGAGCCTCGCTGAGGCCTCCACTTCAGGAAGCAAGGATAAGCCTAAGTCAGAGATGGACCCCTCTATGCTCACAACTTTCCTGGAAACCTGTATGAAGTTACTGTGCAACAGTAAGGATGCAAAAGGGCTACAAGAACTCATCAACAGATGCGTTGGAATCGTGCCAGGTGAGCCGCGCGTGGTACAACAGATTGGAAAGCATAAAAAAAGGACATGATTAGAGATGAGACTGACCGCACAAATAGGAGAGTATGAAATGGATCAGGTCATTTTGGACTTGGGGTCATATGCAAATGTCCTACAAAAGTAGACTTGGGAGAAAATGGGAATACCTACGCTACAATGGTCTCCGATTCAGATAAGGATGGCAAATCAATGGAAAATCATACCCATGGGGCGGCTGCAGGGGGTGACCGTGGATAATGAGGGAGCGAGCACGCTGGCAGATTTTGAAGTAATAGAGATAGTAGATGACAACAATCCCTACAATACACTCATAGGAATTGACTGGGTGTTGGCTTATATGGGCCTGACCCAGGTTCGGAAGAGTTATTTAGCCAAACAAATCCCATAGCTACCGGCCCTTTCGGCAATAGCCTGCGGAGTGCGGACTGAGGTCTCACTCGAGGTAGTAGGGGAGGGTGCTGGAACCAGGTTTCTACACCCTTGGGATGTCTTGATGTGGTCTGGAAGGTCTACGCATCGTTCTGTGGCCTCAAGCCACTCTGATTCCACGTACATTCAGAACAAGGCAATTCCTTAATATTTATTATTACTAAGTTTGTTACAGATTAGATCTACTTCTTTCGGTATTTAAGCAAACATTTGATATAGATAACCAATTTGTGGCCCCAGGAAAGTTATAGATTTACATAAACTCATAATATAAGCATAAACACGCAGATCAAATAGATATATCAACCATAAATTAACCAAATCCACAATATTTCAGAGTCAACACAATATTTGAGAACGAAATTGTCTTTATTCAACTCTGTCACCAATACAACCATATTTACCTTGCGCACTCAGCTACAGGGGTCCGCACACACAACTATGGACTCTACCAGGCCTCTATGCACACAGTTGCAGAGCCTCTATCTACCCAAAAACACCCTCGACTTGAACTTACAAGCACAAAGATTACTGTCCCTACAACCCCATAGCACTTAGATCTATCAACAACCAAAAACTGCCTTTTCCCCCAGAGCCATGCTCTATTTATACATTCCCATGGTCCATGGACCAAGGGCAGGCTGAATTACTTCCTATTATTCTATACTATTTCTTGGGCGGACAACCCCTTGACTCGGCCTATTACATTTCGCGATCCGCATGTTTTGGAGATTTATAATATTATTATCCTAACTTATAGGTTTTAAGCCCCAAAATTGTTACGCGGGACCTCCGCTACCCAACAGGTCCCCAACAAAATCATTGTGACTCGTCCTGAGTCACTCGTCGGTGCGGCGATACGCACTACCTAGGCTCCGCGGTTCACCTTCCTGTGAGTGACATACTGCTCCCTCTTTGTCTCTTGCAACGCTTATTCCAGATCTTGCTCTAGTGTCGCTACCACTTCACACAACCGATACTACTCATTCTGCTCTGCTCGGTGAACACAGAACACCCCCTCATAGGATTTTAGCTCTAGCTGGGGTGCTGCATACGGGAACTCCTCGTACCAACGCAACCATTTTCCAATTTCGTATCTTCTATACACACTTTCTGCTGCAGCTTGTGTTGCAATTTTGCAAGACCATTGCTGCTATCCACGGGATCCCAATCTTCAAGGTGCATCAGAGACGACATATTAACTGTAATTCCACCATTTGTCTCCATATTTACAGCCTTTCCCTTATCTTTCATGGTTCGTCGTCCAGCCCATGGGTGAGACAGTGACATCCTGACCAGTTCTTCTTCGTGTCTATAAGTTTCTGGCACATCCCCTGAACTCGACGTGGTGCCCACAGCTATCAACACCGTCCTTTTTAGAAATCCCAACACCTCGAATGGCCAGATCACAATCCTCGGCCTTACTCAAGCGTAGATAATGAATAGTTCCATAGCGGCTGGAAGGCACAATATCTTACGGTTCTCAGAAGAGTAACTCGTTTGGTGGATGCCCCACTGTGATTTATAAGTGTCTCGAAATTCAAATTCGTTGGCTTCTTCCTTTTCTGCTACCCTCATGCTAAGCCTACGGTAGATTGTTTCAACTCTGGCTCGTACCCTGTCTCTTAATTTCCTGCCGCCTGCTCCCTTTCGCCATAACTCAAACATCTTGTCATGAATAATGATGGAAACGGTCACCTCTCTGCTTGTCAACACAACAGTGCAGCCATGTTCGTGCAACTATGACTTTTGTGATATATCAAATCTATGTGCACCCGAGTTGTTGCGATTTTTCTCCCCAGAGTCCTTTAACATCATGCGCTCTCTTTCAACTAGATGGAGCGGTGAGACTATCTTGCGGCCGGTTAGTTAGGCGATTGGCCCACCCATGTAGAGCTTCAGGCCACTGCCATTTAATCTTCCTGGGAAGGGGTCTCCATTGAGCTTAGCAAGTTGGACTGTGCCTCCATCTATAACTTCTTTGACTACATAAGGTCCCAACCAGTGCATGCAGAGCTTACCAGGGAATTGGTCGAACTTGATGTCATACAGTAATACTGGATCATTTTCCTTGAATGTGTCCATCTTGATGTGATGATCATGCCAAGCCTTCTCTCACTTCTTTTGTACTTGCTGATGAAATCCTACCAGAAATCGCTCCTCCTCTAGTTCCTGTAGTTGCACGATCCTCTCTTCCAAAGCCGCACGATCTGCCATGCCTGTCACCTCTGCTATTCGTAAACTAGGTATAATGTACTCCATGGGCATGACGGCTTCCTTGCCTTAGACTAACCAGAAAGGTGTCTGGCCTGTCAAATTTTTGCATGTTATTTGGTATGCCCATAACAAATCAGATATGCATAAATCCCAATCGTTGCACTATGCATTACATACCTTGGTTAACATTGTCTCCAAAATTTTGTTAAATTCTTCGATGGTCCCATTTTCTTGCGGATGGCATGGCGTACTCTGTTGATGGTATATCTGAAATTCCTCAGTGAGCGCGCTGATAGTCTCATTCAGGAAATACATACTGCAATCTTCAGGCATCCAAATCGCGTTAACACATTCTCGAACAAGAATTTCGTAGTTGTAGTAGCCGTGCAGTCTTTAACCAGTTGTGCTTCCACTGATCGAGTCAAGTATTTTGTGGCTGTGATATTATACATGCCCTCATCTTTCCTAGAGGTGTGATAGGCCCCACAAAATCAACTGCCCATTTCTCAAATGGTTGTAGCATCATTTGTGGCTTGAGCGACATTTCATCCCTCCGCGATGGTTTCCCAATCTATTGATGTACGTCGCGGGCCCGATAGTATGCTTTCGAATCTTGATGTAGAGTTGGCCACCATAGTTCGGCGCGAAGAATCTTTTGTTCTGTGGCACAACCCGCATAATGTCCTCCAGCAACCCCCCCATGTTCTTCAGCCAGAATCGGTCCTTGCCCGAATTCAGGTACATATCTGCGTAATATTTTTCGTTGCCCATTTTGTAGAGGTGACCTGAATAACAGTAAAATCTGCTACGCGTATCACCAATTATTTCTTTTGCTGAACAAAATATCCCTGCGGTGCGGTTCCTATGGTTAAGAACTGGATTATATCCTCAAAATGGCCATCTGCGATGCGTACTGCATACAGTTGTGCATCCGGTAGTCCTTCCTCTAATTTTGTGGGTTCTTCGCTATTCTCAATTTGGGACAAGTGATCTGGGCTTGTGTTTAGACGTCCCAGCTTTACGATGACTTCAAAGTCATATTCTTAAAATAATAGCAGCCACCTACAAATGCACCCCCCCAACACAGGCTTATTCACTAGGTATTTTAGTGCAGAGTGGTCAGTATACATCTTAAAGTGTCCTCTGAGCAAGTAGTGGCAGTATTTCTGGAGTGCATATACCATCACCAATCCTTCTTGTTCAGTAGTGGAATAGTTCTTCTTAGCTTTTGACAATCGGCGACTTGCGAATGCGATCGGGTGATCGATTCCTTCCGCTCCTTCCTGTGTGAGTACTGCTCCCAACGCGATACATGACGCATCAACATGCACGTGAAATTCGATGTCCCATTTTGGAAAGACCAATATAGGGGTTGATGCCATCTTTTCCTTAAGCGTTTCCAGACTTTTGTTACATTCTTCATTCCAGCAATACGTAGCATCCTTTTTTAGTAATTGTTCCATTGGTGCCGTGATCTGTGCGTAGCTTTTTATGAACTTCCGATAGTAACCAGTGTGTCCTAGTGTGGCGCACAGTTGTTTGACACTTCGTGGCGCTTGCAGGTTGAGTATGACAACAATCTTTGCTGGATCCACCATCAGATCTTGCTTACAAACCACATGGCTGAGAAGGTTTTCGAAGGGGATGAGAAAGGTACACTTCTTTAGGTTAAGTGCAATCTGGTGCCATTATCAAGTATCCAACATTAACCGTAAGCTCGCGGTATGTTTCTTAACTAGCCCGAACATGGTCCAATCATCAAGATATACCTCTAAGAACTTGTGTATAAACTCTTTGAATGCTGCTACCACAACGCGTGAGAATATTGTCGGCGCGTTCTTTAGTCCAAAGGGCATCACCATATACTAAAAACAACCCCATTTAGTGGCGAAAGTTGTCTTACTCCTCTATTTTGGCATGATATTGATCTAGTGGTACCCTGAGAATCCATCCATGAAGGAGTAGGCTTCCTATCCACCCACATTTTCCAATACCTCATCTGTAAAAGGCATCGGAAATGGATCGTTAACACATGCATCATTGAGCTTCTTGAGATCCACACAAATGTGAATTTCACCCTTCTGTTTCTTCTTCTACACCACCATAGGACTTACCCAGTCGAACTCCTCCACTGGTTCAATTATCTCGGCTGCAAGCATCTTGTCCAACTCTTCCCGGACCTTCACTTTGTATTTTGGATTCAACCAGTAAGGCCGCTGCTTGACTGGCTTCGCATCTGGCTTCAAGGTTATCTTCATCATTCCCAAGTCACCAATGATCCCTTTCAACTTCGTGATTTTAGTCAGGAATAAGTCTTGATATTCTCGAAGAAGTTCGATGACCTTTTCTACTTTGGAATCGTCCCAATAGTCCCCAAGCTTTGCATACTTCGGCTCTTCCTCCGTTCTGATGTTTATTTGTTTTGTTTTCAACAGTGTGGTAATGTCTAGATCCTCAATTTCTGGTCTGCAAACCTCGTGACTCCCCTCTGTTTCCGAAATATTGATATTCCTAGGGTCATCCTCATCATCTTCGACCTGCACATTATAACATTCTAGGGCCTGGCTCAACTGTCTTGACCAGTCTGGCTGCACGATTTCTTCTAGTTCCAATGGTATTTTGAAGATAGCGGCCTTCACCAACTACAACGCGTTGTGCACCCTATCCATACATTGATATTCAAAGAGGAACGTTAACAAAAAACCCTCGCGCAAGATATCCCATTCGCCTGTACCATGTCGGAGCTCAATTTCAGTATACTAGTTCCTTGGAATGACATCCAGGGTATGATAAAAAAAGTGCACCCACTCCGGTTGAGGCTCTTCTCCATAGGCTTGGATCCATCTGGTAAGGTGCATGCATGGGTCATCATGTCCATCGTATTTCTCAGTTATCCGTAGTTCCAGGTTCCCAAATATTATCTACATCATATGCTTGCAGTTGCGCCAATCGTCGAAAGTTCCTTCATGTGTGCCCCACCAACGCACAGGCGTTGCGCGCAACACCCATCACATTGCATCAAACTATTGGGGCTCTTGAACCATGGTTTCAAATTTGGTTAGGAATTCCTCTACTACTGTGAGCCCATCATACATTGGTAGTTTGAGGTCCTGAGTTTTGACGCAATACAACGACTTAGTCATCATATTGTAGTTTAACGTGGTTACCTCGTTCAACTGATTATGCCACCGCTCGTCTTCCTCATCTGAATCTTCGGTGCAGGATTCTACATGCCCCCACGATATTCTTCCTCCCACAGTCGGATTGACCCAATCTTGATTTCGTGCGGTAATTTTGTAGATACAGTCTAACTCATCATCACTTCCTTTGTCGCGCATAGGCTCAGTGTAATGTGATCCTTCAGCTGGGTCTAGCAGAATGACTACGCGGAGTGACTTCTTCTCAAATATCATTTTTTGCTTCTTTAAATTAATAGCCCCATTCATATTCGTGGCCCAGTCTATCCCTAACAACGTAGGATATGGGCTACTTTCATCCACGATTTCTATTACCTCAAAGTCCATTCGGGTGCTCACGCCTTCTATATCTACTGTAATTCCTTGCAGTCTTCCCATGGGCAGAATCTTCTGTTGATTCGCCATCCACAATTGAATAGGAGACCATTGTAGTGTGGGTTTTCCCATGCGTTCCCAAGTCTGTTTAGGTAGTACATTTGCATCCGAGCCCAAGTCCAAAATGATCTGATCCATCTCAAAGTCGTCAATCTGCGCCGTTAGTCACATTTCTCGCCCAGTGTGTGACACTTGTTTTCCCAATTTTTGGACCACGCGAGGTTCCCCTGACCCCGCGTACCTAGTTATCAATTCTTGTAATCCTTTAACCACCCGATTGTCATGAAGAAATTTCATACATGTCTCTAAAAAGGTAGTTAGCATTGAGGGATCCCTCTCCGGCTTGGGTTGATCCTTACTACCTGGGGTAGAGACTTCTGCGAAGCTCTCCCTAGCTTCCAGATTTGTTTCCTTGTGAACCCCAGCATCATCCTTGATCACTTTCCTATTATCTTCCCCTATAGCTACACCACTTAAGAGCACCATGTTTTTGTTGGGATCTTCCTCGTGTGATTCGGCCCTCATCATTTGGACATTCTGCGTCGTCGTCGGTTGCTCTGCCCTCTTCTCCCATATCTATGCTATTAATGTGGGGCAATCTATCATTTCATGATTGAACTGTTCGCAGTAAAGGCACTATATTTTGGTCGAGTTGGTACAGTCCCACGCGTAGTGTCCTGTTCCTCTGCAGTTGTAATAGATTAGCTGCCTGTGACCCCTTCCTGGCCCCATCCCTCCCTGTCCTCATCCACATCCCTAGAATCCACCACGTGCTATCGCCATGGCTGGATCCTGACCTCACGCTTCAGTCTGCACTCTATAGGTAGGTGACAGGTCCATTAATAATTGATAACTATGGCAGTCTTGCTCCTTGTGGCCCACCGATCTACAAAAGTTGCAAAATAATCGCTGGGGGGTCTGGTTAAATTTTTGTAGTAGATGACAGTTGTCCATGTTGTGCTTTCCTCCCACCTGGAAGATTGCACACCAGAGTGAGGGTGCCATGCTCGGCCCTGCTTGTGCCTCTTGTCACAATGGCGATGGTCCCCCTGCTACCACATAGTTCGCAAAAACTGGACAATGATCCTTATCGTGACCTTGGCTTCTACACTTTATACACCACACTTTCTGTCGGACCTCTGGCCAGGGCACCTTTTCCTTTTTTAAGTTCTGCATTTCTAAACATAGGTTTTGTATTTGCGCGTGGATTTGTTGAACTCCCAACCCCGGATCCTGTATTGGAGTTTTGTGCAACCTCATCGCTGTCTCTAATGCTTCAGCCTGGGTTGAGATCTTTTGCTGTGATAGTGTTGTCCTTAGATGTGGTGTCAATGACGGCACAAACCATGCATAGTGTTGCGCATATGACAACGTCATGTTTGCCTCGCGGATTGTACTTTTCAATCTCTAATCTAGATCCCACAGAGTTTCATTAGGCATCATCGCAATATCTTTGAATCCTATGATCAATTGTGTTTCTGATTTTGGCCAGCTAAATTCTTTTTTCAACGTAGCTCGGATCTCCGCTGTCCTCACATTCGGGTGATCGCTTGAGTATTTTATATACCACGTCAGTGCGCAGTCCTGCAGCGCGCTAACCAGGGTAGCCTTTTTTGTGTTATTGTCTGTAACTGCGTACGCTTCCCATACTGCTGTCACCACGAACCAAAATTGTTCCGGATCTTCACTTCCTACTCCTTTAAATACTGGCAACTGAATCACACTCATCATCTTTAACTATTGGTTTGCACGTCGGTGCACTAGGACCTTCTATGAACTTGTACCGCTCCTGATTCAATCAATCCTTAGACTCTTTCTTTGTAGGATTTCAGCGTCCCAACATCAAACATCCCTTAGGCAGATCTCGGTCCCAACAATGGAATAATTTGTTGGCTTATATGGGCCTGACCCAGGTTCGGAAGAGTTATTTAGCCAAACAAATCCCACAGCTACCGTCCCTTTCGACAACAACTAGCGGAGCGCAGACTGAGGTCTCACCCGAGGTAGCAGGGGAGGGTGCTGGAACCAGGTTTCTACACCCTTGGGATGTCTTGATGTGGTCTAGAACGTCTGCACACTGTTCTGTGGCCTCGTGCCACTCTACTTCTACGTAGATCTGGAACAAGGCAATTCCCTAATATTTATTATTTCTAAGTTTGTTACAGATCAGATCTACTTCTTTCAGTCTTTAAGCAAACATTTGATAGAGATAACCAGTTTGCGGCCCCGGGAAAGTTATATATTTGCATAAACTCATAATATAAGCCTAAACATGCAGATCAAACAGATATATCAACCATAAATTAACCAGATCTACAATATTTTAGAATCAACACAATATTTGAGAACGAACTTATCTTTATTCAACTCTGTCACCAATACAACTAGATTTACCCTGCACACTCAACTGCAGGGTGTGGAGCTATAAAAAGGGTCTCTTTCACCTCTAATTATCTCACATTAATATGTCAACTCGGGAGCGTTTGGTTATTATAAAGAGTGACTCAATCCGAGGCTATTTTTCAGAGTAATGCTAGTAGTACAACATTCTACAAAAATACAAGAGTAAACGGATGCTTGCCTATAACTAAGTTACTTCAAATGACTAAAGCACACACTCTTAAAACTAGGCAACTGATCAGTCAAGGGTTCGGTGACGATAATCCATCCCTTTGGAAACTGACGGAAAGGAAATAAAAGCAAGGAAAATCACACATTCAGAAAACCAGGCAACTTACCAGTAAGGGGTTCAACAGCAATAGCCCATCCCTTTGGAAACTGATGGAAAGGAAATTAGAGCATGGATCACGGGTCTGGGAGCGAGGCAGTGAATGCCGAGGCTCACTACAGCCTTGGATCGTCTCTCACACCAAAATAACAAATGCAAGTAAATGGAACGGCAAATAGCAAAATGGAACAACAAATAAAGAATTGAACGACAAATCTGGAATGGAACAACAATCAAACAACTAAGTCTCGCGAGTCATAACCAAACTTAATCTATTAACCCAAATGCACTCTTCACAATCAAATATCAATCTCTCACTCTTAAGGCAAATCAAGCAGAACTCACTAATGGAACAACACTAACTATTGATAAATTATGGAACAGCACCAATAGATCATACACACGTAACACGCTGGAACAGTAATCTGATCAATCTTAATTTAACAGCATTATTTCTGAATACAACTTCGAATGAATCTATGACGTAAATGTTCAGTACAAGAGCTCTGTAACGAGACAGTAATAATATTCGGCCAAGACTAATAATCATTCAATCAACTCTGAAATGATCAGTAATGTAATGCAGAGTCAATACACAATTCTATCTGTAAAAACCTTAATGGATTAATCTTAACAAAGCATGTAATGGCGATTCATAAAGCATATCAGATTACCAGATAACAATGATAAGCAAACCACACAGAAATCAAATTGTAGTGGTACAGAAGGAAGTGTCCTCCGGGGCCGGGCCCTTAGCCTCAAGGGTACACCGCTTTGAGTTAATCTAGATGCAGAGATACGGTAATCACCAAGTTTATATTAACGCATAAGACAAAAGTACAATGAACGAGTTCTCAACGAGACTCGATGATCAAAGTTGATCTTTTACAGAAAATTATATAAAAGTATATATGTCCCCTAGGTTAACAGTGTTGTCTCTTTATATAAAGGTGACGGTGGAGATGTCTAAGTAACAAGATAAATAAAGCAACGATCCCTTAGGATCAAAGATCCCGAGGGATTCACCAAACTATCAATCCTTAATATTTTCTTTTCTTCTCCGCCGAGCTGGTGTCTTCTCCTCCTTTTCCGGGCCGATTTGCTTTGATCTTCTTAGCCTTGTTTGCATTTGGTTTCCCTTCAAAGGGACAGCAGTTATCTCGTCTTTATCTTTTCCTTTGGAACGACAACTCTTCGTTTTCACCCTTTCCTGCACAAAAGAATAACAATTATCAGTGATTAAGTCTTGCATATTAATTCACATGTTTTGTTATAATTCTTTATTGTTTTCCAGATTCATGATGCAAAAAGGTTTACAAATTCTACTGAAAAGCTATTGAAATGATCATCAAAAGCATACCTTTTTGGTACTCCACACACCCCCCTGCTTACCCTGTTTCATGCCCTCATGAAAACATTGTAGTTGACATGCAAGGCAGTAAGAGAATAGGCTGGAGAAGGAATCTCATGCGGAGGCTTACAGCCATGATGAGTGACTAGATAGTCAAAGAACTGACCTATTTGACCCTCAGGAATCTCATACAGGGCTTGATATTCGGGTGCAGGGTGCCAAATAATTGGACTGTGAAATCTATATCCTAACCAGGATGGCCCTGCTTTCAAAATGCTCTCGCCATAGAGGTTCAAACGGTTGGCAGCTAATTCAAAATTCTCATACTTAAACGGTTCCCTGAGCTGGATGTTTGGATTAGAGATTCGGTACCGAAATTTGGCTGCATCAATGACGAGGTCTTTGATAGAAAGAAAATACTGTAAAATTTGTCGAATGAGTGCCTCATGCATAGGTCCTAATGTTTCAATGACACCCGGAGTTCTCATAAGGTTTCTATGTGCTTTCCATAACCGCACTGGGTCCCTAGCTCAGCCCTTACCTACAAGTCTTAGGCCATTTTCCTGCCTCTGGAAAGTGTTATAGGCTTTGAGCCATTTAATCTGATTAACCCCAAATGAGATGAATGCTTGCAACTGAATGTCCCCAACGAAAGGACCAGGGTTCAATTCAGTCTCCTGATCTAGCACGAGGTTATGCAAATAAAATTCACACAACAATCTCTGGACCTTCACCCCATAATGTTTACAACAGTCTATAAAGTCATTGACAGTGTTGATTTGTATAGGGGTGCCTGCTTTAACAACTTTTATTTTTAATTGTAAATATCGTTCTAGTAAAAACAAAGCATAGTTTTTGGCAGGGGCCCTACATGCTAAAACGTCATTATATAAAGAACACAAGGTATCCATCTGCTTGATAACAGTATCTAGCCTACGGGTTACCTTTGTAGCTTTCTCTTGTTCCTTTCGCCACCCTTCAAAGGCCTGGCTTTCGGATTGATTGACGTTCCTTATTTGCTGCTGTAACTCTTCATATTTCTCATGGGGGACCGTTTGCTCTCTAAGTTGTTCAGCTTCTTGTTGGGCTTGCTTCATCATCTTATGCAAGGTTCTTGTCTTCGGATCTCTTTTCCATAGGTCAGTGGAGGCCAGGAGTTTTACCTGAACTTTCTTATTATGCTGTTGAAACATAGTGTCCTAGGATAAGTCCTTCGGTCATCATCATGTAGCATTTTTCGTGGCTTAAGCAAAGCCTGGTAGCAATGCAGCGCTGTAGGACTTTTTCTAGGGTGTCTAGTGCTGGATCAAAATCATCTCCATATGGTGTAAAATCATCCATATATACTTCAAGTCCATCATTTATTAAATATGCAAAAATGCTAAGGATAGCCCTTTGGAATGTGGCAGGAGCATTACATAGGCCAAAGGGTAGAACTCGATAGGCAAATGTTCCCCAAGGACAAGTAAAAGTAGTTTTGTCCTGGTCTTCAGGGGCAATCTGAATCTGATTGTATCCACTGAAGCCATCCAGGAAAGAAAAGAATTTCTTTCCTGCTAAAGTATCTAATACTTGGTCTATGAATGGGAGAGGAAAATGATCTTTTTGTGTTGCTTTATTTAGTTCCCTGTAATCCACACAAATTCTCCATTTTCCATTCTTTTTTGGTACCACCACAAGCGGAGAGACCCATTTACTATCAGAAATAGGATAGATAAAATTGACATCTAAAAGTTTCTGTAGTTCAGCTTTTACCACATCCTTTAGATGAGGATTAAGTTTTCTTTGCGGTTGACGAACAGGTCTAGCATCTTTTTCTATATAAATGTGGTGTGTACATAATTGGGGATCAATTCCTTTCATATCAGGGTAATCCCATGCAAATGCTTCTTGATATTTTGTTAACAGATGGATGAGCTTCGTTTCTTGTTCAGGTGTGAGATTGGCATTGATGTTTAAAGTTTTTCCCGGTTCAATTTCCACAATTTTACTATTTGTAACAGAAGTAACGGGTATCGTTTGGTCATGTGTATCTTTCAGAGGATCTTCTTCTAATTCATTATCAAATGCTGCTTCTATCATGTGACACTGTGCGCGGGATCTAGATTCAGTTTGACTGATGAAATTATTAATGGCATCATCTTCTGTTTGATCTTTAAAATCAAGTGCCTCTTGTATAGTCAATGGAGATCTAATGTTATCAGTAAGGTATGATACAGGGTGTTTATTAGTTTTGATTATTGTGACACTTGGCTGCGCTGGAGGATATAAAACTAAATTTTTGATATTCGGTCCTCTGGTTATAGTCATATTTCCCTGCCGGCAGCCAATGTAAGCATCGGCAGTGGCGAGCCAAGGTCTACCTAGAATTAGCGGGTGTCCATCAAGTCGGGTTTTTGGATTGATTATCAGGAAATCAGTTGGATATTCCCAGGAGTCTACAGAGACCATGACATCATGTAGAGTACCCTCTGGTCTCACCACAGATCGGTCAGCTAATTCTAACAGAGTAGAAGTGGGTTCTACAGATGTAATGCCAAGCTTTTGGCAAGTAGCGGTTGTTAAAATATTAATTGCAGCTCCTAGATCAACTAAGGCATTAGACAGAGTCTGACCATGAATTTGAACAGTTACAATTGGATTTCCTGGGTCTTCATATTTAATGGGTGTTTCCTTCCCAGACAGTAAATCAGATAAATTACTGACTACTTGGACCCTTGGATTAGTTGTTGTATTCCTCCTTGGTTTCTTGATGCACAATTCTTTGATAGTTTTTGCATATATAGGAATGTCTTGAATGGCTTGGAGGAATGGGATTTTTATGTACAGATTTTTTAATTCTCCTAGAATGTCAAAGTCGAGATATTGTATGGGTCGAGGTATGACCAATCGTTCTGGAAATGGAGGAGAGGATGTGGTTGCTTGATTATAAGTCTGCTGCTTGTTTACATCCTCTTGTTGTGACTATTGTTCTCTAGGTAATTGATCTTCAATATGAACTGTTTTATCTCCCTCAGTTCCAATTATACGTCCAGATCTTAACTGAAGATCATTGCACTCCCTCAGATCTGGTCCTATTTCTGGTGATTCGATGATTTGGAGAGATTGGACCGGTCTGTTATTTGGATTGGGATTGGGTTGAGCTGGGAGTTGCGGTCTCAAATTAGACTGGGGATTTTGTTGTAAGGCTGGCAGAGTAGGTTGAGGGAGCGAAACAGTTCCTGCTGGCTGGTGCATCGGTCTTTTCCAGTTTGTCTGCCAGGGTGAACTTTGTGAAGTAGGGGGAGTCCATTGTGGAGGATATGGGCCATTTTGCCAATATGGTGGAGTGTAAGGAAAATTCGGCCAACCAGATTGGCTTGTCTGATTCAGCCATGGGTTTGAAGAAGGAAACGATTGTGGTGACCAGTTTGAAAATGGGGGTTGAGATTGATTTTGCCACATACCATATTGTTGAGCATTATACTGTGGAGGCTGAAAAGAAGAGGTTGGGTCTGGAAACATACTAGATTGTCTCGGCTGCCACTGGCGACGCTGGTTGATCAAGTACACCGATTCTGGTTCTTCTTCCGCTTCCTTATATACCGCTTTCAATCCAGGAAGTGAGGGGCAGCTCTCTGTAAGGTGATCTTTTGTACAGATGGCGCATGTTTGAACTGTATCCAACGGACATTCTTTGTGGCTATGTTTTTTTTTGCATCGGGGACAGAAGATCGCCAAATTCTGTTCTGCCTCCATTTGCTTCTGTTTAGCCTGCACAATATCAAGTTGTGTAGTTAGTTTCCCCAGAATATCAGTTTTAAATTTTCTAATAAATTTCCAATTTCTACACGTGTTACTCCTTCTATTGATACTCTGTTATCTCTTGCAAACCGATCATATTCTGCCGGTTTTATTCTTGTGTTGCCTCTCGAACTCCTGATACATAAGTCAATGATGTCAGCAAAATTCTCTTGATAAATATCCCCTTTTCCCATGATGTTTAATGTTTCTATCCATTGTTCCTTCATGCCCCTTATCAATGCAGTTTTTAATACATTATCAGGTAAAGGTAGTGATGCATAAGGGGATCTTTGTAGATTGTACTGAAATCGTTCCACATATTCCTCTAATGTCTCATTCTGTTTGGCTGTCATTTGAAATATTTCGTCTTTTAATTCTCTGGACCTACAATAATCCTGATATTTCTTTAGGAAGGATTGTTTCATTTGATCCCAATTGTTGATAACCCCACCACAAAGTCCCATGAACCATCTTAAAGCATCCCCTTTTAATGTAGAGGGAAATAGTTTCAATTTCTGGGGATCAGTGGTGTAATAATATCCCCTGCATAACACATCGAATTCGAATAAAAATGCATCCGGATCTTCTGATGTGAGACCATTAAATGTAGGGATATGCTGAAGAGGGATAGCTTTCATGGGCGCATTTTCTGCAGAATCCACTATAGGATATTATAATGTAGAGGTTTGAGCATTTGGATGGTTCTGAGCCATATGATCGAATATATGCCAATAACCTTCTGGGATATCTAGGAGGGTATTCCTAGGTTGAGAGGGAACGGTTTTGACAGGGGTAGTTTTAATAGCACTTCCTTTATCTGGGATAATGAGAATACCCGATGTCTGAGGAGATTGGATTCCTTCAACAATGATTTTTGCAGCACTCCCCTTATCTGGGCTATTTAAAGGGCTGATTTGTTTCAATAGGAAATTTTGGTTCCTCGGTTTCCCCTGTTTCTCCTTCTCCTTCACAGAAGTTGCTGAAATTCCCTTCCTGCAATAGTTCTGGAGTAGAATTTTCAATTTCTTGAAAGTCCTGCTCTTCAGTTTGACTATGCACCTCAGCAAAGGCTACAGATGGTGATCCTATGGCCTGAAGGGAACTAGTAGGCTTTTTAGAAATGATTTTCCTAGGGCCTATTGATGGCTGAGATTCTGTTTTCTTATAGATTTCGTCTATGAAGGTCGTTCGGCCAAGGGTCACCGACCCCTTAGCTTTTCGGGTTTGGATGGAGGTTTGATATTCTTTTCTGTTTTTTTCTGCTTAGTCATGCACTCAAATGAACTACTATTCAAACAAAGCAAAAACAAATATGTTAGGAAAGCGGACAGTGGAGCAGGGCTTTTACATGCTCCGCACGCAGGTTCTTACCTTTCGTTTTTAAGATCCAACTCTTCCCTAGCAGGTTCGTACACTACTCTGAAAAAACAAATGGCTACACTCTTTCCCCAGCAACGACACCAAAATGTGGAGCTATAAAAAGGGTCTCTTTCACCTCTAATTATCTCACATTAATATGTCAACCCGGGAGCGTTTGGTTATTACAAAGAGTGACTCAATCCGAGGCTATTTGTCAGAGTAATGCTAGTAGTACAGTGTTCTACAAAAATACAAGAGTAAATGGATGCTTGCCTATAACTAAGTTACTTCAAATGACTAAAGCACACACTCTTAATACTAGGCAACTGATTAGTCAAGGGTTCGGTGACGATAATCCATCCCTTTGGAAACTGACGGAAAGGAAATAAAAGCAAGGAAAATCACACATTCAGAAAACCAGGCAACTTACCAGTCAAGGGTTCGGCAACAATAGCCCATCCCTTTGGAAACTGATGGAAAGGAAATTAGAGCATGGATCACGGGTCTGGGAGCGAGGCAGTGAATTCCGAGGCTCACTACATCCTTGGATCGTCTCTCACACCAAAATAACAAATGCAAGTAAATGGAACGACAAATAGCAAAATGGAATAGAAAATAAAGAATTGGACGGCAAATCTGGAATGGAACAACAATAATAAAATGGAACAACAATCAAACAACTAAGTCTCGCGAGTCATAACCAAACTTAATCTATTAACCCAAATGCACTCTTCATAATCAAATATCAATCTCTCACCCTTAAGGAAAACCAAGCAGAACTCACTAATGGAACAACACTAACTATTGATAAATTATAGAACAGCACCAATAGATCATACACACGTAACACGCTGGAACAATAATCTGATCAATCTTAATTTAATAGCATTATTTCTGAATACAACTTCGAATGAATCTATGACGTAAATGTTCAGTACAAGAGCTCTGTAACGAGACAGTAATAATATTCGGCCAAGACTAATAATCATTCAATCAACTCTGAAAGGATCAGTAATATAATGCAGAGTCAATACACAATTCTATCTGTAAAAACCTTAATGGATTAATCTTAACAGAGCATGTAATGGTGATTCATAAAGCATATCAGATTACCAGATAACAACGATAAGCAAACCACGCAGAAATCAAATTGTAGTGGTACAGAAGCAAGTGTCCTCTGGGGCCGGGCCCTTAGCCTCAAGGGTACACCGCTTTGAGTTAATCCAGATGCAGAGATACGGTAATCACCAAGTTTATATTAACGCATAAGACAAAAGTACAATGAACCAGTTCTCAACGAGACTCGATGATCAAAGTTGATCTTTTACAGAAAATTACATAAAAGTATATATGTCCCCTAGGTTAACAGTGTTGTCCCTTTATATAAAGGTGACGGCGGAGATGTCTAAGTAACAAGATAAATAAAGCAGCGATCCCTCAGGATCAAAGATCCTGAGGGATTCGCCAAACTATCAATCCTTAATCTTTTCTTTTCTTCTCCGCCGAGCTGGTGTCTTCTCCTCCTTTTCCGGGCCGATTTGCTTTGATCTGCTTAGCCTTGTTTGCATTTGGTTTCCCTTCAAAGGGACAACAGTTATCTCGTCTTTATCTTTTCCTTTGGAATGGCAACTCTTCGTTTTCACCCTTTCCTGCACAGAAGAATAACAATTATCAGTGATTAAGTCTTGCATATTAATTCACATGTTTTGTTATAATTCTTTATTGTTTTCCAGATTCATGATGCAAAAAGGTTTACAAATTCTACTGAAAAGCTATTGAAATGATCATCAAAAGCATACCGTTTTGGTACTCCACACAGGGGTCCACGCACACAACTACGGACTCTACCAGGCCTCTACACACACAGCTACAGAGCCTCTATCTACCCAACAACACCCTCGACTCAAACTTACAGACATAGAGATTATTGTCCTTACAACCCCATAGCACTTAGATCTATCAACAACCAAAAACTGTCTTTTTCCCCTAGAGCCATGCTCTATTTATACATTCCCATGGTCTGCAGACCAAGAGAAGGCCAACTTACTTCCTATTATTCTATACTATTTCTTGGGCGGACAACCCCTTAACTCGACCTATTACATTTCGCACTTTACATATTTCGGAGATTTATAATATTATTATCCTAACTTATAGGCTTTGAGCCCCAAAACTATTACGCTGGACCTCCGCTACCCAACACTGGGCTACTGATATGAACGGGTTAATCAATCTGAAGAAGTGAAAGATGATCTTTGAGAAGAAATCATTGCGTGTAATAATGCCCCTCAATCCTGCTGAAGGATCGTGCTTTACTGAACTAGCCCGCGATTATGAGAGTGATGATGATCTGAACTACATCTATAAGATAACAGTGAAATACCAAGATTGGGTGAATCCCACCACGGATGGACGAATTACATGGGATCGCCTGCACTTCGGACTTTGATGAAGAAATAGAACGTTGGCAGAATCGGTTACGGAGTAACAATGCTGAATTACAACATGATGACTCGGTCGCTGCACTGTGTGTCGTCAAAGGAAAGAAATCTGCCTAGCCATGATGGTATAAATGAGGTAGATGTCTTTTTGGATGCATTTCAAAGGGAGGTGCCAGAAAAACAATGCTTCCAGGCCTTGGACTGGGCACCGCACACTATGCCCGCAAGATGGTGGGGTATGCACAAGCGAAGCTTTGATGACTGGCGCGAATGTAGGAGGATGATGAGAGCATGATTTGGGAAGCCTAAGATGCGATTAATAGACAAGTACGATGGACAAAATGATCTACATGCACAGTTGACCAAAGCGAATAAGAACTATTCCACCACTGAGCGCGAGGGACTAGCTATGGTGTATGTGCTCCAGAAGTACCGACACTACTTGCTAGGAGGCCATTTTAAGATGTATACGGATAACTCCACGCTGAAGTACCTGGTCGATAAGCCTATGTTGGGGGGGTGAATTTGCAGATAGCTCTTATTGTTCCAAGAGTATGATTTTGAAGTTGTTGTGAAGCCTGGATGATTGAACACAGGACCAGATCATTTATCACGCATCGAAACAGGGGAGGAAACTACTAACTTGGAGGAAGGATTACCTGACACACAACTATTTGCAGTGCATGTCATGGATGGTCATTTCGAGGATATAATACACTTCCTAACAACAAGAATTGCACCGGAAGGACACTCTGTCCAGCAAAAGAAGTAATTAGTGGTGTGCACAACAGATTTTTCTGACATTGTCAGGCATCTATACAAAATGGGGATTGATGAGATATTGCGACAGTATGTACCTAAGTTTGAATGAAGCGACATCCTCGCAGATGCTCATGGGGGTGCCGCTGGAGGACATTATGCAGGGAGAGCAACCGCGCAGAAGATTCTACGCGTCGGGTTATGGTGGCCAACACTTCATCAGGATTCAAAAGAATATTGCAAGGTGTGTGATGTATGTCAAAGAATAAGCAGGCCATTGTGGAGGGATGAAATGACTTTGAATCCAAAAATGACATTGCAACCCTTCAAAAAGTGGGCAATAGATTTTGTAGGACCCATTCATCCACAAGGGAAGACAGGGGCGAGGTACATTATCACTGTCACGAAGTATTTGACTCATTGGGAATAAGTGAAATTGGTGAAGGATTGCATAGGCATGACTGCCGCGAAGTTTATATTTGAGCATGTATTGATGTGATTTGGATGTCCAAGGATCTTGATGAGTGATCATGGTACGCACTTCCTAAATGAGACGATCAGTGCACTAACGAAGGAATTTTAGGTGTATCACCAAAAGAGCACACCTTATCACCCACAGGCTAATAGGATAGTGGAGGTGTTCAAAAATGTGCTTGAAAATGCGCTGACCTAGGTTTGAAATGCTCAATGAAGTAATTGGGACCTATGCATACTTGCAGTATTGTGGTCTTATCGAACAACATGCAAAAAGCTGACGGGACAAACCCATTTTAGGCTTGTATATGGTGTGGAAGCCGTAATACCTATGGAATACATCGTGCCTATTTTGCACATAGCAGTGCTTACAGGTATGATGGATCATGGAGTGTTGGCCAGATAAATCGTTCTTGCAAACGAGGCCAATCTCCCTAGTATCAAAAGATATCTAGCAACAAACAGCACAAGCAAATCTACCTTTCTCTAAACATATTGCAATTCATTAATAAAAACTAAAGAGGTGTTTTAGACCCTACCTTAAGTCCAATGCTAGTTTGTGGTAGCCATGCTTCAACCATCCAAAAGAGTTTCCTTTTGAAAACCTGCAATCACAAACAAGAACACATAAAATAACACCTACATAGCTAATATAATAAATCATGTTCATCATGGTGATCAAGGAATCCATGAAATAAACCATAAAACACAGGTTATTGAGAAAAATAAACTTGATTGTATTAACTTTGAAAATAGAAGAACTTTACAACCATTGGTGCCTTGATGTTTTACAAGCTCTTCCCAGGGTCCGAAATAGGAATCTCCTCTACTTTGACAAGCCTCACACTCTTCCAAATGAGATCAAATAGGTATGTAATATTTCCTCACAAAAGCTCAATTAGGAAGACTAAGTTCCAGCAACATTTCACCTCAAAAATATTTAGCTTTTCACCCTCCCAAGTAACCAGCCCAATGCTTCATTTTATAGTGCAAAGGAAGGAGGTTACAGGTCCACATATGAAGGGATAGAGTCCTCCTTCAAAGGGATAAGCTCCTCACATCAAAGGGTTAGCTCCTTAAGGTATGGGATGCATGAACCTTAAAGGAGCGAACTTGCCACCTCAATATTCCTTCTAGAAGCTTCCAGAAATGACTCAAAGTGAGTTTTTAAGAATGTACTTGCGCCTTTTTGACTTTTACAGGGGTCTTCACCCATTACACAGAGATAGAGCGGTCAGGTGTGCAGGGGACATGACTAATAGGTGTGGGACCGCAGGTAATGCTAAGAGAAACTGCGGAACCAGAGTTTTAGAGACTTCTAAGGGCTTTCTCTTATTTTCAAGGTTTGACATGAAGAACTGAGGTTTAAGACTTGCAAAGGAGGAAAGTATGAGTGGTGATAGACTCACACTGATTGTAGAATGTCATGGTAACAATATTTTGTACAACAGATTGCCCCCTAAAGTGCGAAGTCTGTAATAGATGAAAATGAAGTCTTTCAAGTATGAAGACTGAAGTACTTTATCATTTCAAGGATCATCCTGTGGACACCCCAGTCAGAACCTATAAAAACATTCAATGAAAAATATATATATGTGAACATATCATCGGTGAGGTAGGAATTCCCATGCTCAGATCAAAACTGACTAGAAAACTAACTACACTGCTCTGATATCGGAATGATTTTGTAATACATCACAAGTATATACATATGTAGACATAGTATGGGCGTAACCATTTGTTTATGAATAGTCCACTGTATAATGAATAACAAAATTCCTCGCAGCTTGGATGGTGGAAACTAGATTGAGGGTCTTGATTTCTGCTTCTCGAACTAGTACAATTCTATCCATGTGAATGAATGTGTCGAAGTTGAACATGGTAGAAACCACTTGATTACCAATCAATGATGTGAACTATTAACAAGTGTGAGAGAAACCACCAGTAATGTCAATGGCTTTCAAAGTACTCAGTAAAATCGATGAAATGTGAATAGATGAGTTGATGTCGAACATGTCATAGAATCCTTTGATTGAAGGTCAATGATGCAACCTGTCGTCGAAGGCGAGAAACATGCCATTAGGGCATGCAGATTCCAAGGTACTGACAATTTCTAGATCATCTTTCTATATAATGAGCTGAAGTCGATAGAAAATGATCTGTCGTAGGCAAGCCCACAACACGAAATCATAGATCAAGTTTGAAGAAATATATTTGGCAAGGACTAACTCAGGGATGGTCAAGATGGATGACAGATATTTTACAGATGAATGGTTTATTTGAACTGACCTCTTGAAAACATAACGACACTGCAGATCGTTTGGTGACAATTGACCCAAAGCTAATACCCAAAAACTGGTTGAAGACTTTCAATATGGTTTGACTAACTGTTAGGAAAAGGATTTCCCAACCTAGGTGAACAAAAATTGTAGTTTTCAAGAGTGGTTGACTGCTTTTCTAAAACACAAAGTATAACAAACAGGTTCATTTTTCTCTCTTTTCCCCCACCATTTTTGGCAAGTACCTCTTTATTTTTGACAAGCTTGAGGAGGATAACATTTGCTTGGTTATAAGCTCATTCTTCGGATGAGTCCAACTTAGTTTAAAATTCGAACCCTAAGAAGGAGTGGTTCGTTCCTATTTAAAATTGAACAGGTCCTTTACTGTTAAGTTTTAACGAGTCCAGTATAGGAAAAACTCAGTGTTTTTCAATTTTAGGGAGTTAGAATAAAAACTTAAGAAAATTTCATGGATGTACTTTTTCGTAAATTTGTGTCTCCCAAGCCCGAAAAAGTATAAAATAATACTTGAGAGAACCTCTTTACCATTACGATCAAGGAGTACTTTTCATAATTAGTGGCCCTGATCTGAAAAAGTAAAAAAGCGATAAAAGACACGTCGTTTTATAACCAATATCGAACTTGAAATGAAAAAAGTCCGACTATCTTTTCATGTTTATACGGTTAGAAAAGAGTTGTAAGTGGACTGTCCTTTTAATTTCGTTTTAACGAGTTTAAAAAAGAAAAACTCGGCAATATTTTCATATTTTACGAGTCAGAAAAGAGCTTAAAGAGGACTCGTCCTAGAGGAACGAGTGGTATAAAGGGTAGCAAATAGTTCCGGCAATGGAGGAACTGCTCAAAACATGTAATGGTTAAGAGGCTGGCTAATAAAACCACTCATAGATGCGGTCCCTCAGGAAGGGTAAAAAACCAAGTGAAAGCATATGATCAGCCAAAGAGATGGGGGCGATGGAATGAAAACAACCAAGGCTCATCTTATAGAATTTAGCGGATAAAAACGAAAATCACGAGATGTAAATCGGGTATAGGTTCATTTTTACACAAGCTTGAACCATAGAGAACTCTGCTTGAATTCGGTTTCATGTTTACGCAAGCTTGAAATGAAAAACTATGCTTGTTATAAGTTCACATGCCCCCAGCATAATGACGCAAAACGAGGTACATGCCCCCCAAGCTTCATTGCATTCAACGAGGTGGATGGAATGAAGGTTCACTTTCGAGATCTTGGAGAGACTCGAGTTGGAAAGGGAGTTGTTTCATTTTTTAATGAGGTTGACACAGGAAAAGAACTATCCTCAAAACCCTTGTTTCATTTTTTAATGAGCTTGACACAAGACAAGGAACTATGCTCATGACTCCTTGTTTCATTTTTTAAACGAGCTTGACACAAGACCAGGAACTATGCTAGAGACTTCTAGTTTCATTTTTTAATGAGGTTGATACAGGAAGAAACTATCCTCGTTGACTTCTTGTTTCATTTTTTAACGAGCTTGACACAAGACCAGGAACTATGATCATGACCCCTTGTTTCATTTTTTAACGAGGTTGAGACAGGGACAAACTATTCTTGCGATAGGTCAGGAATTAGAAAACAACTGTACCGCCTGATATGCAATTTCAAAGGGATTCAAAGGCATCGTGCCATCAAATGAATCCACCTTGGAATCGGAAGGTACGATCCAAGGATCATCAAAATCAATTGTGTTCGATGAAATCATATGAATAGATGCAATAGAAGGCGATACGCTAGGAGGAGGGAAGGAAAAAGTTCCTAGTAAACCAGAATCTTTAATCAATCCTACCCCTACATCCTTGTAAGGGATAGTTGTTTTACCAACATGCTGGATGCTATCAGTAGAGGTTGGGTCAGATGAGAAATAACTCAGCTGGTCTATCGTAACAATATTTCCGTTATGAGGAAACTTAACAAGCTGAAAGACCGATGAAACAATAGCAGTCATAGCATAAGACCAACTGCGACCTAGGAGAAGGTTGTAATCTAGAGGGGCATCAACCACTTCCACATCTAGATTTATAGTTTTTCCTTCAATCCCTATAGGTAAATCTTCCAAAATACCAAAAGGATGGAACCCTCGGCCATCAAAATCCTTTAGAATTGTCGGAGACTGATTGAGTGTAGGAGAACCAAGAGATCTCCAACAATGGATCGACATGATACACGTAGAAGCTCCCTCATCAATCACAGTCCTAAAGCAAGGTCTGTTTTTGAATAACACTGGAATCTAGAAAGCCATTTGATGAGGAAGGTGGGGTGTACTATTCTCTGAATCGAAGATTATTAGGTTCGAATCTTGAATATCAACAGCTCCTATAGTAGACAATAGTAATTTACGCGGCGTTGGGCATGATTGTAGCACATCCAAAGCCGACATTGCTGAAGGGGCAATGGCTAAGTCTTCAACAATGTTATGATTCTGAGCAACTTTCACATATGGATTGAAAGATGATTTCCAAAATATACCTTTAGCAGGCGGTTTGGTTACTAAGTCTGGGTTAGGTTTCTCGATTTGTAGTGGAGCGGACCCAGGAGGAGGTGTAGTTGATGGGTTTGAATTAGAAGATTTTTCTTCTTTACCATCAATGGGATTTTTACTACCATAATCTTGTGATCGTGTCGCAATCCTGACATGAGACATCATCATAATGGGTTCTTCCAAGGTATTCGAGGAAGAAGCAACCGCTTTACTATCTTGAGTAGGAGAAGGATCCTTCAAGACAACAGGTGTTTGAGAATCTTTAACAAATTTCGAAAACTCTGCTCGATAGGGGCATTCTTTAGTAAAATGATCCTCATCGCAGATGAAACAAGGATAGTGAGGTTTTCATTTTTCGTCAATAGATTCATTTTTATTTTTTTTATCTTTTGAATTTTGATTTTTTTATTCTTCCCCTTCTCTTTACTATCGGATTTGGTCGTTGACGAATCGATGAAATGGACGTCAGTAGAAACTTCAGCAGAAGAATCTCCTTTTAGGGAATCAGGTAAAGTTATTGTAGGAGAAGAATTCTATGAAGATTTCTTCTTGCTTTTAATACTAACTGAACCAATGATACCATTAGCGGCATGAGACCCTGAAGGAGCTGTATTTTTTGGAAGATTAGGGATTTTTTCATGTAAAGTGCCTGACTGCGTATAGACGAGGTCAAGGTACTGAGCTTGAGAAATGACTTGCTCTTCAGTGACCACTCTTGCCTTAGCTACATCCTTAGTGATTTTAGGTAACAATGATTTAACAAACCATTCAGCTAAAATTTGATCCGAAATAAAATCTTTCACTAAACGCCTTCTACATCACCATTCATGAATATGATCATAAATATATGTGGACGTGGATTGTTTTAGTGAAGTTAAAAATTCCGTGCCATTGATGTATCTGACAGGCAACTAAAAGTGAGTTAAGAAAGAAGTAGCTAACTGACTGAAATTATAAAAAGAGCCTCGTGGTAACTCAATGTACCATTTGGCGGCAAGACCAATAAGAGTTATTTGAAAAAGACGCAATCGAATTGAATCATCAACGATGGAATTAGATGCACACCAGAGGTGATATGTCATCACATGATTTGAGAGATCCTCACCTGACTTACCCTCAAATTTCGGGATATCAGTGGGAAACTTATTAGGCATTGGCAGTCAGTACGAAAGATAATAAATCAGATCATTCGTAAGGCGCGACAAATCAGGTAAATCCAAAGTTGCGATAAATGGTAACTGATGGTTGGGTTCACGAAAACCTTGTGTAATGAGACCAGATCCAGGAGGAGGATATCCATGATAACCTAGAATCAGATTTGCATTACGAATGTTATAATCTCCTAGGAAACCAGGATTAACCAGACCAAACTAGGGTTGTTGAGGCTGTTGATAAGTATAGCCAGGATACGGTTGATACTGATAAACTGGATTTTGTATAGTAGGACCGGATTGATACTGTCCCTAGTATGGTTGAATCGTGGCAATTGTACTTGGACCAGCTTGTCCTGCGGGTATCTGGACCGAAGTCTGAACTGTAGGTCCTGACTGGGGCACAGAGACTTGAGGAGTTGACACTGATGCAGGGATAGTAGAAATCAGAGCTATAGATACTCCAGAAATGGGTGTGGTAGATTGAACAGAAAATGCAGCAGTTGCAGTAGCAGTTCGAGGCGGAGTTTGTGGTGAGCTAGGCCCAAGCGACTGAACTAAACCAAGTGTAGAGGTTTGAACCGTAGATTGGAAAAGTTGCTGGGTTGGACCAGAAACCAAAGGTTTTCTAGCTTGATAAGATAACTACACATTAGGTTGCAAAATTTGTTGAGTTTGAGATGGATCCCACACCATATTCATTCCAGGACCCATAAAAGGTTGTACATATGGAGGACCATAACCTGGTTGAACGTAGGGCTGATAATTAGGTGGTACATTTCCAGCTCCTTGTAAAAATGACTGACCAGAAGGCGGTTGGAAACCTTGAGTTGGGTACTGACCTTGAGGTTGATAACCCTGAGGCACATACTGATTCTGGGGTTGATAAGCATCCTGAGGAATATGGGGTTGACCTTGGGGTATGTACTATCTTGAAGGTTGAAAACCTTGAGGTAGCCCTCCAAGCGGAAACTGACTACCTTGGGGTTGCCCCCCAGGCGATAACTGACTACCTTGAGGTTTCCCCCCAGGTGGTAACTGACTACCTTTCCCCCCAGGCAGTAACTGACTACCTTGAGGTTGAGGGTTTGGAATACTACCAGACATCATAAAAATCTGTTCTACGTTCAACATTTTAGTTCCATTATTATGAGGTGATAACTGATGTTCAGTTGGTCGAGGAGTTGCTCCTGAAAAAATATCAGAAAGTTAGTACCCCAAAGGAATAGTAGGACCACCATATAAAAATGCTTCCAGTGATTGGGAAAACATGGATGACTATCTTGACATGATTGATCAAGGATAATAATCTTTGGGTGTAGGATGAAAATAATCACATGCAAATAAAGAAAATTTCAATAAAAGAACCTAAAGTCTCTAAAGAAACAAACAAGTGAATCACACGCCTAAAAAATCTAAGAGTTAAAACCACACACAAACAGTAACTTCCCATACTAAAAACACTATTTGGTGATGAAATCCAACGTTGTAGAATTTAATACAGAAAGATCGGTTGGAACAGTTACCCCGACAACCTGCTTAATGAAATAAACTGGCACAAGTTTCTTCACATAACCATCTCAAGTGAAGAGAACCCCCCAGAAAGTCCAAGTGAGTCTAGTCGACATCTGCTCCAGGTACAATGAGACTCATCCTTCATTTTCACCTTAGGAAAGAATCTTAATATTATGGTCACTAAGGTTACCAACAGTAACAAATACAACTGGGGGAATAGTCTACGATCCGATCTACGCGCAAAGGCAGAGTAACAAAGCTCAATCCCCTTGAAAGCTCCTCAACATGATCAATCCGAGGTTTACCAACAAGTGACCCCAGGCTCCTTGACAATGGTTAATCCGAGGTTTACCGTTTTTAATACACGCAAATCTTCTATCTTTCGCAATGAGACAGACTTGATTGTCTCAAAGGTTCGGACATGATCTCGTGATTGACTCCTTTAATAGGAGCTTCCCAGATTATATCAATTACAATTGGATTTATTTCCTACTGCAAGATATAGCTAAATGTTTGTGTTAACTATCTTGGAGAGTTAATTACTCCCTACTCCAAGATACTAGCCTAAGCTATATTGGTGAAAAGAGCCCTAGAAATAAAAAATATTGCTAGATCAATTTTATTTAAGCGTTATTTTTATGGGTTGTTTCTTAAGTCAATAGGTATGGAAATGAAACTTTGATGGTGTGAAAACTCGACTCTAAAAACACTAAAAGTGCAACTAAAATGATAAACAATTCTTTTTTCCTTCAATGAATTTCTAGCTAAAAGAAAGAGTTGAGAATGCAATTCTTTTAGAAACAAATCCTCCTTTCAACATAGAAATAAAAGAAAATATTTTGTATTTTTCAATAAACTCAAAACGAGACTACTAATTAAAGCTCACAAAAAATTCCTTTTCTTTTTCAACACTCAAAAACTACAAAAACAATTTTCTTTCAAAAGAGATTCTACAATTTCTAGAAAACACTCAAAACTAAAAAACTAATTTTGAGATCTAAAAACTTGAAAAATCTAATGTATAAAAGCTTCAAATCTTTTTGAGGACGTTTTACTTAGCTATTCAATAAACTAAGGATTAATTCATTCAGAAAAACAAATCAATCAAAAAACATCCAAATGTGTTTTCTTTTATAAAAATGAAATTCAAAACTTATAAGCAAGTTCGTTGAAAGCTTTGCAAAGAGAAAACAAAATCTATTTCTCACCAAGGGAAAATTTCACAAACCAGTCAGACTCATCAAGAAGAAAGAAAAGACCAGGGTAATCTAATGTTTCTTAGGCTTCTAATCTCTGAGTCACTACAAAGACCAAGTGAAAACCAATCCAGGCATGCAAAACTTCTAGAAAATCATCTAAAACAAAAATGCCAATGGAACATACTTGCAAGAGATTTTTGATAGAACACATGTAGATCTGGGTAGACACTAATAGTCGTAAATAAAACCTAAACTTAACTGGGAGAAAACATTTTATGTTTTTCAAAAATTTTGACAGGGTCCACAGGTTTCCAGTAAAACCAGGTGCGGTACTGCTCTGTGTACTAAAGGAAAAGTGCGGGGAGGTCCGCACTATCTGTAAAAAGAAAGTGTGGCTCCTTGTAAAGTTCAGAAAAAACAAAAAATAATCCAGATCCTAAGAACTACCCAATCCCACACACATCAAGCAAAAACCAGAAACAGGAACAAGTTTCTCAAGACAAAGAAAAAGGAAAACCAAAAACCAAATTCAGTTCCCCAGTGGCGTCGCATATTTGTTGGCTGGATAAATTGTTCTTGCGGACAAGGCTGATCTCCCTAGTATCAAAAGATATATAGCAAAAAACAAGACAAGCAAATCTACCTTTCTCTAAACATATTGCGATTCATTAATAAAAACTAAAGAGGTGTTTTAGACCCTACCTTAAGTCCAATGCTAGTTTGTGGCAGCGATGCTTCAACCATCCAAAAGAGTTTCCTTTTGAAAACTGGCAATCACAAACAAGCACACATCAAATAACACCTGCATAGATAATATAATAAATCATGTTCATCATGGTGATCAAGGAATCCATGAAATAAACCATAAAACACAGCTTATTGAGAAAAATAAACTTGATTGTATTAACATTGAAAATAGAAAAACTTTACAACCTTTAGTGCCTTGATGTTGTACAAGCTCTTCCCAGGGTCTGAAACATGAATCTCCTCTACTTTGACAAGCCTCACACTCTTCCAAATGAGATCAAAGAGGTATGTAATCTTTCCTCACAAAAGCTCAATTAGGAAGACTAAGTTCCAGCAGCATTTCACCTCAAAAATATTTAGCTTTTCACCCTCCCAAGTAACTAGCCCAATGCTTCATTTTATAGTGCAAAGGAAGGAGGTTATAGCTCCACCTATGAAGGGATAGAGTCCTCCTTCAAAGGGATAAGCTCCTCACATCAAGGGGTTATCTCCTTAAGGTATGGGATGCATGAACCTTAAAGGAACAAACTTGCCACCTCAAGATTCCTTATAGAAGCTTCCAGAAATGACTCAAAGTGAGTTTTTAAGAATGTACTTGCACCTTTTTGACTTTTACAGGGGTTCGTACCCATTACACAGAGACAGAGCGGTCAGGTGCACAGGGGACATGACCAATAGGTGTGGGACCACAGGTAATGCTAAGAGAAAGTGCGGAACTAGAGTTTTAGAGACTTTTAAGGGCTTTCTCTTATTTTCAAGGCTTGACATGAAGAACTGAGGTTTAAGACTTGCAAAGGAGGAAAGTATGAGTGGTGATAGACTCACACCGATTGTAAAATGTCATGGTGACAATATTTTGTGCAACATGTAGCCTTGGAAGAGAGGCTCATGTAGCTAGATGAACTCGAGGAAGAAATATTTTTTGCAAGATTTCACCAGTAGGTCCAAAAGCAGCATGAAAAGGCATGGCATGATTGACACATCAAGCTACACACATTCAAGGTAAACGATCTAGTTTTGTTGTATGATAGTATGTTTGATAAATTCCTTGAAAATTTTAGGATGCACTAGTTAGGGCCTTATGTTATTAAGAATATTACTGATGAAGGCGTGGTACAGCTGGTCAAGTTAAATGGAGAACCCTTCCCAAGAAAGGTGAATGGTAGTTGATTGAAGCCATACACCGGTGGTCTAGCCATGTGACTAAATGAAAGTAGCACACTCTTAGTGCTCTAGGCAACTGAAAGGAGGCACAAGACTATAAACTAAACTTCTCGGGTTGGGGAGCTGCACGATTTCAAGATTGCACGAAGCAGCGAAGTGTCACAGGGTCTGCGACAGCGTGAAGGCAGATGCACTACTTATGGAAATAGAGCGTAGGTATGTCGGAAAGTGACTGTTAAAATCACTGTTCACGATTTGATGGTTAGATTGTGGCCAAATGGAGCAGGTGACAGGCGTTTAAGGTGACACTTATGGGCTAGATTCTTGAAAATATTCCACCAATCTAGCATTACTAGGCCGAATGTGGGACGAATGGTCAGATTTCAATTCAAAAGGCTCTATAAATCACACATGGCTATCCAGTGAAAAACACTTGGCATTTTGAAAATTCAGTTGTTGCACTATTAGGTGTGTATGGACTGTGTGAATTTTGAGTCTTTGAGAGGAAGTTCAACGTTTGAGAGATTGTTGACGGAGACACAGGGCCTCCTGAATAGAATGATGTCGACAACCGAGGAAGCCGCGCAAGAAATTGAGGTAGTAGAAGCTGCCCCAGAGAGTGTCGGAGTGATAGTCAAAGTCCCTAAATCACCCAGAACATCGAGACCAGAGAAGGATAAGTAGACTATGATCCCAGTGCATGTCTCACCAAGAAACCCACAGAGGACCAAGCTTACTTTGCAGGAAAAGGGGAAAGCCATTAATCTAGAAGTAGATGAGGAAGAATCTGAAGAAATCCTGGCGGATGAGGAGGACTTGGAAATGGAAGTTGAAACCCAGGGTGCAGACCCTATTACCAAGTTACCAGAATATGTTCCTCTACGCAAGGGCAAAGCCAAGGTGCCAAAGGACATAGATGAGAGCAAGAGCTCCCTACAAATTTTGTTGCTCCTGAATGACATTGTTTTTGAGGGGCCACACTTAGGGCGAGTTCCTGTACTAAAGTTTGAAGATTGGGACCTCACAGATCACAAGAAATTCCCACATTTAGTGATTGAACAGCTAATGCATCGACGGATTGACATGACTACTGAGACGATTGAATTGGAGTCGCGGACATGGCTCAAGGGTGTAGAGAAAGCCGGGTTTCTCAACCTGCTCTGGGTGCTGCATTACCACTGCACCCTAGTGATTGTCTTCATCATCAGGCAACTGCTCTACTTGGTGCATGATGGGTGTTTGTGGCTGGAGGAGCCCATTCCCATCACAGACCACTTGATCCATCGAATCACATGGCTGCCTTACTCAGGGGAGGATCTAGCCAATATATCAGAAGGAAAAGGTGGTGAGTTGGCCCTCACGGAAGCTATGAAGAAGAAATTCAAGTTGGAGAAGAAGAAGTGGGGATATGCCATCTCCAGCATTAACAACCCTGCAGTCAAGGTAGCAATGCAAATATTAGTAGGGAAGGTGATGTAGAAGTGCCACGCAGATGAGGTGCCCGTGCCTGTGATTGCACTAGCATCCCAATGCGCTGAAGGAGTCCAGTTCAATTGGGCGAATTATCTATGAGGTGAGTTCCTTGCGAACTATCGCAAGGCACAGAAGTAGGGCAAGACATTCCATTATGTGTGGCTCTTGCTCTCAATTGTGCTAGTGGCATGGGAGCTACCAAAAGACAACCAATTCCCTTCAGTCATTCCGGACCTTCCAGAGACAATGAAGTATGCTTCGTTGTGGGCAACTAAGGACGTGCAACACATAAAATAAAGCAAGATATTTTAGGTCTTGAAGGAGATGAGCATCTGGATGGGGATCAATCGCAAGCTACGGTTGTCACCCAAAATATATGCTAGTTTGCAGAGCTTTGCAGAGTTCAAAGTGGATTTCCACCATGTCTTTATCAGGGCGAGGAAGGACCCCACAAAGAAATGGCATAACTTACCATATTTGGCAACTGACGATGTTATTTTTGCAATCCTAGAGTCTTGGCTATCAGAGTGGCGCATTGCAACAACCTCCGCGGTGTAAACAGAGGCTATGGCCCAGGCACCACGCGACGTCGTGAAATTGGCGGAACAACAGAAGACAGGAGGAGAAGAGCACGAAGGACAGAAGCCACCTTTGCCTCGGACTGAAGCAGAAATAGAGGAGCCAACAGAACAAGGTGGCACAGATCCACAGATGACGTCCACCTAACTCAAGTGTCAGCGACTGCAAGAGAACGTAGTGCCATGAAAGAAAACCAAGGTGTCAAAGACATCCTTCGACCCAATCACCCTCACTAAGGGGGATTTGCATGATATTGGATAAACGGTGAGGGATGTCACCATGGAGGCCATCCAACAGTTTGAAGAGCAGCAACAATTGGTATTAGGGGCTCTCTGGACAGAGCTGCAGGAGTTGCAGGCTTGCACTTCATAAGCTAGAATAGTGTCCACCAACGTCGTGTTTGGCACTTCAGTTTCCGAGGAGATGTTGCACACGAGGGTGACCAACGCGATAGTGATACCAGATGGGGCACTTACTATAGAAAATGAGGTAGTAGAAGCTACCCCAGAGAGTGTCATAGTGATAGTAGAAGTCCCCAAATCACCCAGAACACCGAGACCAAATAAGGATAAGCAGACTATGATCCCGGTGCACATCTCACCAAGAAACCCACAGAGGACCAAGCTCACTTTATAGGAAAAGGGGAAGGCCATTAATATGGAAGCAGACGAGGAATAATTTGAATAAATCCTGGCAGGTGGGGGGGATTTGGAAATGGAATTTGAAACCCAGGGTGCAGACCCTATTACCAAATTACCAGAATATGTTCCTCCACGCAAGGGCAAAGCCAAGGTGCCAAAGGACATAGACGAGAGTAAGAGCTCCTTGCAAATTTCGTTTCTCCCGGATGACATTGTTTTTGAGGGGCCACACTTAGGGCGAGTTCCTGTACTAAAGTTTGAAGATTGAGACCTCACAGATCACGAGAAATTCCCGCATTTAGAGACTAAGCAGCTAATGCACCGATGAATTGACGTGACTGCTGGAATGATTGAATTAGGGCCGCATACATGGCTCAAGGGTGTAGAGAAAGCCAAGTTTCTTAACCTGCTTTGGGTGCCGCATTGCCACCGCGCCCCAGTGACCGTATTCGTCATCAGGAAGTTGCTCTACTTGGTGCATGATGGGTGTTTCTGGTTGGAGGAGCCCATTCTCATCATAGACCACTTGATCCATTGGATCACACAACTGCCTTACTCAGGGGAGGATCCGGCCAATATATCAGAAGGAAAAGGTGGTGAGTTGGCCCTCGTGGAAGCTATGAAGAATAAATTCAAGTTTGAGAAGAAGAAGCGAGGATATGCCATTTCCAGCATTAACAACCTTTCAGTCGAGGTATCAATGCAAATATTAGTAGGGAAGGTGATGGGAAGTGTCGCGCAGAGGAGGTGCCCACACCTATGATTGCATTAGCATCCCAATGCACTGAAGGAGTCCAGTTCAACTGGGAAAATTATCTATGCGTCGACTTCCTTGCGAGTTGTCACGAGGCACAAGAGCATGGCAAGACATTCCGCTATGCATGGCTCTTGCTCTTGATTGTGCTGGTGGCATGGGAGCTTCCAAAAGATAGCTAATTCCATTCGGTCACGCCTGACCTTCCAGAGGCAGCGAAGTATGCTTTGTTGTGGGTGACGAAGGATGCGCAACACATAAAAGAAAGCAAGATCTTTTGGGTCTTGATGGAGATGAGTATTTGGATTGGGATGAATCGTAAGCCATGTTTGTTGCCCACAATACATGCTAGTTTGCAGAGCTTTGTAGAGTTCAAAGCGGATTTCCACCATGTCTTTATCAGGGTGCAGAAGGACCCCATGAAGACATGGCATAAATTACCATATCTGGCAACTGATGATGTTATCTTCGTAGTCCTCAATTCTTGGTCGTTGGAGTGGCACGCTGCAACAAGCTTCATGGTGGAAACAGACAAGTCCTCCACGCAGCGTAGGAAGGAAGAAACAAAACTCTGAATGGTGCAGCTGGCTAAGAAGCACAGGAAAGAGGAAGTGGAGGCTAAGGCCCAAGTAGCACGCGATGACGTGAAATTGGCCGAACAACAGAAGGCAGGAGAAAAATAGCGCGAAGGATAGAAGTCACCTTCACCCGGGACTGAAGTAGAAATAGAGGAGCTAATAGAACAAGGTGGCGCAGACCCACAGATGACATCCATTCAGCTCAAGCATCAGTGCCCACAAGAGAAGGCAGTGCCATGAACGAAAACCAAGGCGTCAAAGGCATCCTTCGACCCAATCACACTCAGTAAGGGGGATTTTCACAATAATGGAGAAACACTGAGGGATGTCACCACTGAGGCCCTCCAACAGTTTGAAGAGTAGCAACAATTGGTATTAGGGGCTCTTTGGAAAGAGTTGCAGAAGTTCCAGGCTCGCACTCCATAGGCTAGCACAGTGTCCATGAGCCTCGTGATTGGCACTTTAGCTGCCGAGGAGATGTTGTGCACGAGGGTGATCAATGGAATAGTGCTACCAGATGGGGCACTTACTATAGAAAATGAGGCTGACATGCCCACAATCAGCAGCCTGAAAGGGGTGGGATTGAATATGGCCATGCTCCCTCAAGAGACACTCCACCTCTTGTAGGATGGAGTCACCGCAGAACTTAAGGCCCAGGAGAGTCGCACTCTGCAGGTGATGAGCGAGCAACGCATCAATATCAAGCAGTGGGGCCTATAGCGTAACGAGGCAGTAGAAGAGAATAATAAAATCGTGCAGGTAGTGGAGGAAGCCTGTTGAATGGTCCCAAAGTTGGACATTTAGGTAGAAGAACCGATTGAGGCACGCATCCGCAAGTTGGACACACGGGTTCCCGACGCTTAGACAAAGATGGCTAGGGTTTAGCTGGAGCTGAACCTACAGATCATAGAATCACAGTTGAGGGCTCAGCCTTCAACTCTACCGAAAGTAAGGGAAAAATGTACCACCACTATTACGACAACAATAGCGACAGTCGACAGTGCAGTAGCAAACTGCACTCGATGTTTTGAACAATCATTCGAGGTCCTGGACACCCTGCAGGAGGACCCAAATGCAGAGCGCCTAGAGACAGAGGCACGTAAGCTACAAAAAAGATATGACGAGGTCAAAGGGACTGCACAGATGGTCATCCTTATGCAGAGGCTTGCTTGGATCTAGGAGGAAAAGGCACTTGAGGAATAGGTGGATGCCACTCGGCATAAAGAAGCGGTCCTAAAAGTGTGCCTACAACCATAGATATACGAGGCATATATGATCACAACTTCCATTGAAGGAAAGCTCACAACACTATAGGAAACTCAATAGAAGATTCAGGGTAGCAGTTCAATGGCAGTCACTAAGCAAAGAGTGGAAGAAGTCCACTAGGTGGTCGCTCAGTGCGTTTTTGAGGTGGTAGTTTTCCAAATGTATTTGGGAGGTCTTCATGCTAAGATCTCTGCGCCTACAGAGTGACTCGAGGGTGAGTCATGATGTTTGTGTTGGGGGCTTGTTGGGCTCAGGATCCCCCAAGGGTAGTTTTGGGGCTAAAAGCCCATATTTTGGTCAAATTTTGTAATCTAAGTGTAAAGACTCCACATTTTGTGGTTGCGGAGCGCGTAGGTGTTAAAGCTTCATGGGGTTGTCTGCCCTTATTTTGGAAATGTAATATCAGATGTAAAAGATCTACCCATGGTTTGCAGACCATGGGATTGTCTAAATAGAGCTAAGCTCTAAGTAGTTAGAATCATCAATGAAGGATTGAGTCATAGCTTTAGAGAAGAATTCTAAGTTTGGGTCGTAGCATAGGTAGAAGCTCTACAGCTGAGTGCACAGAGGTCTAGAAGTCCACAGCTGAGTGCGCAGACCCCTGTAGTTGAGTGCGCAGGGTGGGTCGAGTCTGTAATCGTCCGGAATTATCAATAAAGAGAAGTATTCTACAATTTCTACGTCTTTATTTCCTATTTATGCATCATGTTATGTTGGGTATGAATTTCACTTATAATGCTTATATGATGCACGAATGTATGTAAATGTGTTGGTTAAGTGAATGCAAGTAAGAACATCTGTTTATGTGAAGCTAACTAAGATCAGTTAATAAGATAAGTAAGACATTTAGCCTAGTTTGGAGATATCGTCATTCACAGCCATAGCAGCGTCAAAGTCCCTGAGTCACAGGTTAGGACTGCGCGAAAGCCAATTGTACCCTTTCGCGAAGGTAATGAAGGGTGTAACAGAGGGTTTTTCTTACAAGCCCTAGAGCGAGATCACCTGCGTGAAGGTAGGGATAGAAGAGATAAACGACATCACAACAATATCAAGGGTGCACAAACTTGGTTCTAGCACCCTCCCATACTGCTTCAGGTGAGACTTCAGTCCGCGCTCCACGGGTTGATGCCGAAAGGGCCAATAGTGTAGGGATTTGTTTGGCTAACTAACGCTAAACCTGGTTCATGCTCCCTCAAGCCAACACTCCTAATGTAAATAGACATCAACAATGGATATTGGCTAACACATATATTCCCACCACAAAACCATATTTTATTGGTCCATTAGCTACTAGGATGATAGTTATTGGATTTTGGGTGATCAAGGATTAGAAGTTGGAACGTTAGTTATAAGATGTAGTGTGTATATGACATTAGGAAGTACTTCAAACAATGACCAACTCTAAACTCCTAATACTAATGAACTCTAATGCCTTCGTGTTGAGGCCTCAGATTTCTGCTACTCCAACATGGGGGATAACCACCTGGTCCAGACCTTAAGACAACTCCTTTTTCATTTAAAGTGGTGGCTCCGACTGGGGATGATGGGACTAGTTTCCCAGAATGGGTTTTAAAATGAAAGTGGGTGGTTTTCGAGTGATTGCAATAGAATAATGATAACTAAATGACCTATTCTATCATGCAAATCTCTAGCTAACTTAATCTAATATAAACCCGGGTATTTCTGTATAATATGTGATCTAAAAAGATATCTGCTTGACATGTGATAATAAATATCAATCACATATAAAACATAGATGATAACGTGTAGAGATAATTTCTTTGACTAAATAGTTAGTCAAAGAAATGTATAAACTATATCGCATATATGATGATTTATATATGAAAATAAACAATTTCAGCTAGGCATCATATAGTAGTGCAATTAACGCTTAACAGAAAGAACATATCTCATATACAATTCATAAAAATAAAGTGTTGTCACTAATTAAACAGAAACAGGACTAATCATACAAGATAGAAGTACCATATATGTGAAGTTCTGCTCATTTGACTAATGACATAGATCAACTCCTTTCTTTAGATCAAATTATCTTCCAAGTATACAATAGTGCATCAACAAAGGAAAGTAGTATGGTATTTACAAGAAATGATCATGTTCCATAATTTCACCAAAGCATTCAAAAACTTACAAAAGTGCATTCTTTACAAATGTTTTTGATAAAATTTTGGACCCTTCTCTAAATGCATGAGAAGGGTATAAATACTATTCTAACTAATGTTCAAAAATGTATTATGGAAAAAATTCAGGAGGTTTCAAAAAACCTTCCTCCTAACTAGTTAACTAACTCTAAAAATAAAAAGTGACTTGATGATCAGAGGTTATGATGATGATTTTCTATCTGCCAGCTTGTCCTTCAAATTGCATATATCGGTCATCGGTTTGACTTAAGGAGGTGCCCCAAACTGTGTTTTGACTTGTCCTACGAAAATAGCGTTTGTGAGAGGTGGCAGCATTCGCTGAGTTGAATGAAGTGAGCAGTTAAGGGTCATGATTTGACTATGTGGCTTGATGAGGTATTGCTAATATGACTCCCAATCAGTCTTTGCTAAATTTGCGATTACTTCCCTCTGAGTTTCCGCTCTTTCCTTCCAGCTTTTATGCAAGTCATTTAAATCAAGCAGTTCTTTTGGGTTGCCTTCTTTCACCAGGTTGGTGGCATATAAAGTGTGGTTTACCGCCTTCACTATGTTCTTCGACACCCCGACTGCTCTTGCCACTGCTAGTTCAACTTGTTTGATCCTTGCATCCCAATTCATGAAAAGAATGTCCTTGTGTGCCTCCTTGAGCTCAGGTAGATTAGCCTTCCTTCCCTCTTTTATTTCTTACCACTCGATGAAATATGAGATTCTTGTGTTTAGATCAGTGAACTCAGTTGTCTGGTTAATCACTTTATCCATTAGCTGGTCACTAGTGATCAGATAAGAAGCAATATGTGACATCTTTTGGCAAATTTGTTCTTGCTGTTTTAACAGGAGGGAATTTAGTTCTAATGCCTCTTTGATGAATTCCTCGACAGTAGGAGCATCCTTATATTTCGCCATGGCTTTTTGCAAGTCTTGGAGTTGCATGTTTTTGGCCGATATGTCTGCTTCATGGATTCTCTTCAGAACCTCCATTTTCTGTTGTAATTGGGCTAGTTCATCAGTGGCCTGCCTATTCACACTTGCCTTCTCTGTTTCGAGCTATTGCTCGAGCTGTGCAATCTTCTCTTCCTTTTCCTTTAACAAAACAAATATCTTGGTAGCTTTTTCCATGGTGGCAGTTGCATACGCTCCTATAAACTATGACAATCTGGTCGAGTTTTCAGCTAGGTTGGAAAGGATGTCCTTCCAAACTATGTCCATTGTATCATTCTTAGGTGGGAGCTCAGGTGTTTCTATACTTCTTATTTTCCTTTGTCTCCCTACTACAGCCTTGTGCATCCGATGATAGAACACATCAAGAGGAGGGATTTCGGTCACCTTTAAGACAATTTCTGATGTGGGTAGAGCAGTAATGATTTCAGTCTGTTGAGACATCATTGCTTGCTCATCCATCAGTTTAGACTCTGTGTATTTCTGAACATGCAAAGGATTTTGATACTCCATAGTTTGCTGGGCATCTATTGTCTTGGGAGTGTCTTGTAGTTTCTTATTGAATTGATCCCACTCCTGCTTCAAACTGTTGATTTTGATCTCAGGACTGATATCTTTAGGTGGGGTTCTCATACCATGCTTTTCGGCTGACTTCCTTCTAGATTCTACTGTATTATCGGTGTTTAGGGCCTTCCTGTATCTAGTGCTTTCCCTGTATCCACATGAGACTCTATGCGAGAACTAGGTCCCTCGTTGTTGACAGTGTTATCACAAAATCAAGCACTGAAGGTTGCCAATCAGCAAGATTCTGTGTAACTATTTCAAACCAGGCTTTGGACTAAGGCTTAGCCTCCTTAGTCTGAGAGGGCTCTCTCACAGATTATGAATATTGACTAATGACAAGAAAAGATGGCTAACTCTTATAAGACACATGAAAAATAAGATGGCTGGACAACATTGAATTGATTCCCATTGGGCTTATGGAGTCTCTCATATCTCAGCAAACAAAACACTATCTTTTCATAGAAATGAGGGCACTTTACATCTATATGTTCAAACATAACTTCGAAACCACAGTTTGCCAAGGCATACAGGAAGTTAGAGCATGATTCATGAGTTCTAAGTGATTATGCATTAACAAAACTGTAAAAGAACCTTAAAGAAAGAATACCATCACACATTTGAACAAGAAGATCCATTGTGAATCCTGAGAAGAAAACACAGTCATTTGCATTACTGAAATTTGTTTATACATAAACCAAAAACAGTCTTCTCCAAAACATCCAACCCCCATTACATCAAAGTCTGATCTATATATAGAGATACGACCTTAACCACTATGAGCTTCCTCCTCCAGCATGAGGGGAGCTCGAAGACTATTACTAATTACCCCTATCTACCAATTAACTAATTCATTAAATACATTAAGCACTGACTGTAATTACAAAGAGTGCTAATTAAACTACATATCTAATTCTATCTTCCTCGTATCATGATCCTTCTTTGCTCTTGGACACCTGTCTCCTTTCAGTTTGGCCGAGATAACTGAGAAGTGGATGCAATGAACAAGGTTAGCATTGGATACTGAATGCGCTGATGGTTCATTGATCATAAGAACAAACCCCTGTTTTTCCAGTCCTTGTCTCCCACCATCCTTCGAAAGTTAAGAAACATGTTCCCAGCTCTTTAATACCCCAAAATTTATGAGCATCACCATATTTTAGATGTGTTGGAGGCTTCGTTGATGGACATGTGTATAAACCAAAACAATACTCCTCGTATTCCATTTCTGCCAAACCCTAACTGGTCATAAAGTACCTTTATAAAAGTTTTAACTTGAGACAAAATATTTCACCTTTACAAAAAGGCGCACTTGTCATTATCTGAATGGCTAGGATAGCCTCATGTGGTCTCCCTTATGTTCCTTAGGCGTTTCCTTCAAAAATTTGCTGATCTTACCATTAAACTGTTTGTCTTCATTCAAAAACAACACCTACAGCAGTTTCGTAGCGCGCTACGAAACTGCTGAATTTGCCAAAACAGTGTATATTTACCTTGAGGAATTTTCCGCTTGGACCTTTGATTCTTTTAACCCCCTTTACATGTGGCAGAGACCTATATGTCCTCAAAATAATGAAACTAAGCCAAAATTTAACAAAACTTAGAACAACACCTTTCTTTGAACAACAACATCAATTAGCAGCTATTTGACTTAGTTGTATCTTTAAGTTTTCAATTTGTTTCTTCTTGCTTCTAATCCCAGCTCTCAGTTGCTTGTTAACCATTCTGATGTATCTCACCTTCTTTTCCTTGCATTGCTGATATAATGGTAAGTGAAGATGACATGAAATATAAGCTTCTGTTTTGGCTGAAAAATAGGTCTTGGGACAGAGCTTATAACTTCTCGCAGAAAACGTATTTGGAAAAACTGAAGGAGGCTTTTTTGAAAAAATCCATGCTGAACAAAAACCTCCTTTGGTTTTTTGAAAAACTACTCCAGCTGCCCAGAATCAATCCTTGAAAAAGATGTGTAAAACAGGAAATTAAAAACTGCATCTACAGCAGTTTCGTAGCGCAACTTTGGTCATTAATTTCTCTTAGCTCGTAACAGATTTGAGGAAACTGAAGGAGGTTTTTCTAGTTAAGTCTGTTAGGAATAAAAACCTCTTTCCATTTCCAAAAATAGGCTTTCAGTTGCTTTAGAGACCTCCTAGAAGTTGACTAGTAAACACAGAAAGCAAAGTTTTTTATGCTGAAACAGGCTGCTACAGGGGTTTCGCAGCACGCTGCGAAACTGTTCTATCATCTTTATGCAGCTGTGATGATGTTTCCTTAGCCCTAGGGTTAAATTCCTTGCTTAATTTAGGAGTTGCCTCGCTTGAACTTGATGAAGATTTTTGATCTCTTACTTTTTTTCATTGAGAATTTTGTCAGTGAGTCAACTATGACATGCCTTCATATGCAAAGACATACGTTCATCACACCTTCTACATCCATCCCACGGGTCATTACATCAGAAGCAACTAGCACTTCAACATCTCCTGCTCTAAATGCATCCAACGCTTCACTTCGTGAATATTGATGTTGTAGGCTTGAATACTCAATTATCCTTAAGACCAGCCCTTCGAAACAGTTCAATAAGGTACATAACCTATGGGTAGAAACAACAGAAGATGTGAAAACAATGGTTTGCTCCCCTTTCAAAAGCTGCAACAGTGCCACTGAATACAGTGGCTTCAAGTTTGACTCACAAATCAATGTGTAAATTTTCAGTTGCTCAGGTGCTCTTTATTTTCAAATAGTTTCACTGTCTTTGGACTTCCTCGGTAAGACCTTTAATTACCAAAGAATGTAATTGGATAACTTGAGTAAATGGTATATAGATCAGTAGCTGCTCATCTGCATTTCTGGAGGGAAGCAGAACTCTGTTCAATAGGCATGCTAGGATTTTGACCTCCACTGAAAACTCGAACAAATCCCCAATTTCGTAGCACGCTACGAAACCACCTAAACAGGTAGCGCTGCGAAACTGCTAAAAAGGCTTTATGCGCATCAAACTAATGTGAGCGGTTTTGAAATTTTGGCATTGGAATTTTCAGTGATAACAGTGGCTCCACTTGGGATAGTGTGCCCTTGTGGTACACTAAGAACCTGCAGTTCGAGTGCCTTATCCTCCTTTGATGAACAAAAATTATTTGACAAACATCTTCTTCAAGCTTCTTGGGCCTTCACCTCGGGCTTAAACCTGATGATCACTGCAGGAGATAGAAGTCTATATCTACCACTACTAAAAAAAATTGCTCAGTCAACCTTGAGCTTATTTGCATTTATCTTACCTACCTACCCTATCAGCTGCAAGCTCCACTTGTAGCTCAAGCAACATGATATTTCCAATAAAGCCAATCAATTGTCTTTTCTGATATGGGAGGCTCCTGACTGCATTCAACCTCAACATAACCATGGTAGTGGGATGACCAAATCAACTCATAATATACTTGATCTTCATCATGCAAATGAAAATGAAAGACCGGAGTGCAAAGCTTGTCCATATATTCACTTATAGGGTCAAAGAATACATGGTTATGTTGATGATCATCATAATATTCCACATCTTTAGACAACTGATTCTCAACCACACAAGGTTCTTTTGATATGCTATCCAACTGCTTTTCTGAATGATTGTCATAAACAATATAATTTTCTTCTTTCTTATGATCATTTATTGCTGTAAGCTGCTGAGAAGTTTGACATAAAAAACCAACCTTTTCCTCTGCCTGAGGTTCGTAAAAGCTATCTTCCAGTACTTCTTCTTGCTGTTTGCAATCAATTTCATCTTCATTATGACCAAAAGACTGGCAAGTTTGCTGCATCTTCTCATTCATATCAAGGAATTGAACATGGTTTTCACAAATAAACCCTTGTTGATCTTCATGCTGCTTTTCACAGGATGTTATACTTTCTTCTTGGTGCTGAAATGCATTGTTATGAAGAGCTTCTAAAATTTCTTCATCCATAAATTCATTATCATCATAACAATCCTCCAAGTACTGAATGAGATTTAAAGAATGCCTACAGCAATCTTTAAGCAGCAATAAGGAAGGATAACCTTCTTTATACATTTCACAGAATTCATCATGAAAGCTAGCAAGCGAATATATTGAACCATTTTCCAGACTTTTATACCAAGACCATGCTTTTCCTTCTAAATTGGTCATAAACATTTTCATGAGACAATCTTCAGGGAAATGAACCTTAAGACTGCGTACATGCATATGGAATTTAACCAGATAAAGAGCAGCATTGTCCTTCTTTTCATCTTTGAATATTGGAAGATCATCTAACCAATCAACCTCTGGCATAGGATTTGGAAAACCAGGGATATGAGACCGATTCATAGGAGCATACCTGGCATTCTTTCTTGCAGTGGAATTCATCTTGAAGCTTCATCAAGCTACTGATCTTCTAGCAGTGGAGTCACCTTCTAATTTGTTATTTGACGTGTGGAGTCGCCAAGGTAGTTTTGCAGCCTCAAAAAGATGTCTGAGCTCCTGCTACCTTCAGAAGTTCAGCCTCTTATTTTCTGGAATGAATAGACTTCAGGCTCCCGGAAGACGCACCAAAATGTTATCACAAAATCAAGCACTGAAGGCTGCCAATCAGCAAGATTCTGTGTAACTATTTCAAACTAGGCTTTGGACTAAGGCTTAGCCTCCTTAGTCTGAGAGGGCTCTCTCACAGATTATGAATATTGACTAATGACAAGAAAAGATGGCTAACTCTTATAAGACACATGAAAAATAAGATGGCTGGACAACATTGAATTGATTCCCATTGGGCTTATGGAGTCTCTCATATCTCAGCAAACAAAACACTATCTTTTCATAGAAATGAGGGCACTTTACATCTATATGTTCAAACATAACTTCGAAACCACAGTTTGCCAAGGCATACAGGAAGTCAGAGCATGATTCATGAGTTCTGAGTGATTATGCATTAACAAAACTGTAAAAGAACCTTAAAGAAAGAATACCATCACACATTTGAACAAGAAGATCCATTGTGAATCCTGAGAAGAAAACACAGTCATTTGCATTACTGAAATTTGTTTATACATAAACCAAAAACAGTCTTCTCCAAAACATCCAACCCCCATTACATCAAAGTCTGATCTATATATAGAGATACGACCTTAACCACTATGAGCTTCCTCCTCCAGCATGAGGGTAGCTCGAAGACTATTACTAATTACCCCTATCTACCAATTAACTAATTCATTAAATACATTAAGCGCTGACTGTAATTACAAAGAGTGCTAATTAAACTACATATCTAATTCTATCTTCCTCGTATCATGATCCTTCTTTGCTCTTGGACACCTGTCTCCTTTCAGTTTGGCCGAGATAACTGAGAAGTGGATGCAATGAACAAGGTTAGCATTGGATACTGAATGCGCTGATGGTTCATTGATCATAAGAACAAACCCCTGTTTTTCCGGTCCTTGTCTCCCACCATCCTTCGAAAGTTAAGCAACATGTTCCCAGCTCTTTAATACCCCAAAATTTATGAGCATCACCATATTTCAGATGTGTTGGAGGCTTCGTTGATGGACATGTGTATAAACCAAAACAATACTCCTCGTATTCCATTTCTGCCAAACCCTAACTGGTCATAAAGTACCTTTATAAAAGTTTTAACTTGAGACAAAATATTTCACCTTTACAAAAAGGCACACTTGTCATTATCTGAATGGCTAGGATAGCCTCATGTGGTCTCCCTTATGTTCCTTAGGCGTTTCCTTCAAAAATTTGCTGATCTTACCATTAAACTGTTTGTCTTCATTCAAAAACAACACCTACAGCAGTTTCGTAGCACGCTACGAAACTGCTGAATTTGCCAAAAAAGTGTATATTTACCTTGAGGAATTTTCCGCTTGGACCTTTGATTCTTTTAACCCCCTTTACATGTGGCAGAGACCTATATGTCCTCAAAATAATGAAACTAAGTCAAAATTTAACAAAACTTAGAACAACACCTTTCTTTGAACAACAACATCAATTAGCAGCTATTTGACTTAGCTGTATCTTTAAGTTTTCAATTTGTTTCTTCTTGCTTCTAATCCCAGCTCTCAGTTGCTTGTTAACCATTCTGATGTATCTCACCTTCTTTTCCTTGCATTGCTGATATAATGGTAAGTGAAGATGACATGAAATATAAGCTTCTGTTCTGGCTGAAAAATAGGTCTTGGGACAGAGCTTATAACTTCTCGCAGAAAACGTATTTGGAAAAACTGAAGGAGGCTTTTTTGAAAAAATCCATGCTGAAGAAAAACCTCCTTTGGTTTTTTGAAAAACTACTCCATCTGCCCAGAATCAATCCTTGAAAAAGATGTGTAAAACAGGAAATTAAAAACTGCATCTACAGCAGTTTCGTAGCGCAACTTTGGTCATTAATTTCTCTTAGCTCGTAATGGATTTGAGGAAACTGAAGGAGGTTTTTCTAGTTAAGTCTGTTAGGAATAAAAACCTCTTTCCATTTCCCAAAATAGGCTTTCAGTTGCTTTAGAGACCTCCTGGAAGTTGACTAGTAAACACAGAAAGCAAAGTTTTTTATGCTGAAACAGGCTGCTACAGGGGTTTCGCAGCACGCTGCGAAACTGTTCTATCATCTTTATGCAGCTGTGATGATGTTTCCTTAGCCCTAGGGCTAAATTCCTTGCTTAATTTAGGAGTTGCCTCGCTTGAACTTGATGAAGATTTTTGATCTCTTACTTTTTTTCATTGAGAATTTTGTCAGTGAGTCAACTATGACATGCCTTCATATGCAAAGACATACGTTCATCACACCTTCCACATCCATCCCACGGGTCATTGCATCAGAAGCAACTAGCACTTCAACATCTCCTGCTCTAAATGCATCCAACGCTTCACTTCGTGAATATTGATGTTGTAGGCTTGAATACTCAATTATCCTTAAGACCAGCCCTTCGAAACAGTTCAATAAGGTACATAACCTATGGGTAGAAACAACAGAAGATGTGAAAACAATGGTCTGCTCCCCTTTCAAAAGCTGCAATAGTGCCACTAAATACAGTGGCTTCAAGTTTGACTCACAAATCAATGTGTAAATTTTCAGTTGCTCAGGTGCTCTTTATTTGCAAATAGTTTCATTGTCTTTGGACTTCCTCGGTAAGACCTTTAATTACCAAAGAATGTAATTGGATAACTTGAGTAAATGGTATATAGATCAGTAGCTGCTCATCTGCATTTCTGGAGGGAAGCAGAACTCTGTTCAATAGGCATGCTAGGATTTTGACCTCCACTGAAAACTCGAACAAATCCCCAATTTTGTAGCACGCTACGAAACCACCTAAACAGGTAGCGCTGCGAAACTGCTAAAAAGGCTTTATGCTCATCAAACTAATGTGAGCGGTTTTGAAATTTTGGCATTGGAATTTTCAGTGATAACAGACAGTCACACTGGGCGTAGGCTTGTCCTCTATTTTTAACAAATGCAACGGAATTATTTCGAGCCTTTTGTTTCTGAACTCCTGAAAGATTTCAAAATCTTCAGGACTCAGATTTGTCCTTGCCCATTCAAACGATTGTTCGAAGGATTCAACTGACTGTAAAAGGTATTCAAAATCATTAGCCTCATGGTTATAAGGCTTGATCTTTACTACAGTAGTGATGTTATATGCTATCTTGTCTGGATAAAATTGCCTTTTTGGCAAAGTATGGAGCCTAAGGCTTTCTAGGCTTACTGACTCCTTGATTGCATGCTTAAAATTTGCTAATGAAAAGGAACCACACCTAATAGGAAAAGATGGCCATATTAGCTTCTTGTTTTCTTTTAGGAGCTTGGTCAAGCCTTTTCCCACAGTTTGGTGGACTATTTCTCTTGCTAATAATTTATCAGAGACATACAGAGGGAGGACATGTGGGTCTAATGTACTACCAAAAAGCATGATGTATGCAAACCATTCTTCAAAAAAATACTTGCCGACTGCGAGAAGGTTTGTAGTGGCTTCTTTGGAAAACCTAAGGGCTTTCTTATTGAAAATTAATTGATGCAATGGAAAAATAAGAACATGGAATATTTTATAAAATGGGGTATATAATAGGATTCCCAAATTTGTTTATGGATGAGATGGATAGGGTAGGGGTCCTGCAAGGTCCATTTCCAACCCATGATTGGAAATTTAGTGTAGAAATAGATGGCATCCATGATGTAGGTACTGAAATAGAATGGAGGAAGGTTCTCTGGAGAGGAGGATCTCTTCTGTCGATATTCGGTGATGACAGTGGCTAGGTTATTAGATAGGATGGTGGCCCAATTCATAATGTGGGAATTGACACAGGCATCAATCAAAGGAATCCATTCTATGGAAAACTTAGCATTATTAGGTAACCCATATAGTCTACATAACATAGCAACTGCATAGTTGTAGGGGTTTTCCAAAGAGGCTACATGATACATACCTATTTTATCAAATTTGAACTTGTTCTCTAGTACCCTCCAGCCCTAGATCATCTTGAAAGGTTCTTTGTTCTTCTTTGCAAAGTTGGCCACATATGATTTATCATATATGTCCTGAGGGTCAGGTATATGGTACATTTGCTTCAGGTCTTCTACTTTGAATGACCCCATGAGTTCCATTCTTGAGTTCCTGAATTTCCTATCTTCAATAGTGAGTTTTTCCACCACCCACCTAATCATATTAGTGTATGGGAGGATTTTTGCTCTCGATCCTATTCTGTGAAGGAAAGAACAGGCAACATCCTTGAATTGGATTCCCGAAGGTTTTATTGAGTCAACCGTCACTTTTGTGATAGTAACCTTGGGATGCTTATCCTTAAACCTATTGTCTATGACCTCCTAAGCTGTTTCTCCCCCATCAGTGTTGCAGATCGTATCAGAGAATATAGGAGACATTTCTGATAGCTCGAACTCTATAATGCTCTACTTTTTATGTTTCCACATCACTTTCCGCAATGACGTGTCTTTTTTAGCTTGCCTGAAATGGAAGAGATATATTCAATGCAGACGATATAGGGAAATTAAGGCTAAAAAACTCTCTGAAATGGCTTTCAATTGTGGGAGGATTTTGAATGAGATATTTAGTGTTAACTAGCCATAACTTGAAACATCATTACCTCTCCTCGGGTCGCTAAACATTAATTACCCTGTCAAATAGTTCATTATTATATTAAAACACAGTTACTTCCCACGCTTGGTGATTTATTCACGCATCACATATTTTTAAACGATGTCATATAGTGTTGTCTGTTTATAATGTGAAATGCGATTGTGAATATCACAATATCTCATTTTACAAATCATTAACGGATGACATAGTGGCATGGATTATTTATATGTGACTCCTATGAAATGCTATTGCGAATTCTTAAGGCATTTTGATCAGAATGTCACAGCGAGGGGGGTTGATCACATATCGCAATTTCTTTAAGGTGTTTATGATTATCACATGGAAAAATGCGATTTGCGATTTGCGATGAGGATCCTAAACTTGGGTTGTTTTCTAAGAGTTTTCAAGGAAATTTCTTAGAGTTAGGATTTATTTTTCAAAGACTAAAAATTTAAAAAGGGTCCCCATTTATATGTCTAATATTAGCTATTACTATATATAAATGGGGGGGTTGTTACATAGTACAACAATTGGCGATTCACTTGGGAGAACCAGTTATCTCTGATTGGTTTTCTGAAATTTCTAAAAACTTTCAAAATAAGAAGAGTTATAGGAATAATAATTACATGAGTTATAAAGTAAACAACATTTCTATATAATCATAATCACTTACTCAATCTATTTATTCAACTACTTTACTCTTGTAGTGATAAAAATACAAATGTCTGCATCAGTCAATATTAAGATTTAAAGAGATATAGCAGGTGTCTTCTACAAATTAGTTTTTGGTGTTTACTCATTTATCATAGATAGAGCCTCTATTGCCAGTAGGCATTCATAGCCTTGACAGGTTATCTTTTAACCAAAAACAATTCATTGTCCCATCTGAAGCAATTTTCAAAATTCAAAATGATATTCACTCGCTTTCTATCTCATTTGGATCTTGTCCTATTTCCTTTTATATAATATTTTCTTTTAAGTTTCTTAAAAGACATTGTCTAGGCTTGGTAACCTAATAATGACAGTGCCTCTCACTGGTTGTAATTAAACTAAACAAGATGGATCTTGATGAGACTCCTTGTCCTTTGATTGATTAGATCATTGGCTATTACCTTGTTTTGGTATGCAGTTTTGGTAATATCAGTTTAATTATTTCCCTATGATCATGGTAAACAAGCTCGTAATGAGACTTATTATCTTCTAAGTTTTGCATATTTTAGAATTACACTTTGAAAAAGGAAAATTTTATCAGATGAGGTGAATCATTGGCTCAGAAAGTCCTTACTAGGTTAAAGATTCTTTTCTTGACTGATAAAAAAACATCTATACTTTGTAAAGGTAAGAGTTTGTTCATAGAATAAATGTTTCAGCAAGATCAAGTTTTTCCAAAGAAATCAGGTTTACTTTGATACTCAAATGTCCTAATTATTTCTTTAACTTTTCCTACTTATAGAAGCAAAAAATAAAAAATATTATCAAAGATTTTATTTTGAAAAGCCAAAAGTAAATACTACTTAACCTTTATTTTCCTAAGAATTTTAAAGGGGATATGATACAAAATTAGAAGAGGTTATCTTCTAGGAAAAGTATTTTTTTCTTTAAAATTTTCCCATTAATGGGCAAGGAATCTGTCCTTCTTGATAATTCTTGTAAAAGAAATGTTGATTGACCAATTTTCTCAATGATTTGGAAAGGGCCAAGCCATAGTCTTTGGAATTTGGTATGTTTACCTTTTTCCTCGTGTGCTTTGTCCCATTTCAAAACTAGATCACCTACTTCAAGAGTTTTATGATTGGTAGAAGTTGTATCAAAAGAGGCTTTGACTAATTGCTGATGATGGAAGTGGGTTGCTTTAGCCTTTTCTCATTCTTCTTCGAGCTTAAGAATCTGGAATTGTCTTGCTTGGAGAGAAGAGGAAGGGTTTTCATCGATGAATTTCACTAGGGCGAGAGATGGAATTGCTATGTTTGTGTGGAGAAAAACTTCTTTCCATAAACTAAAGCAAAAGGAGAAGAACTGATGGAGGTCTTCTATGTAATTCTGTCTGCCCAAAGAGAAAATGGCAATGCTTTGTACCAATTCCTATCATTTTGGTCAATAGTCCTTTTGATGATTCTGATGAATTTTTTGTTTGTCAATTCTACTAATCCATTACCTTGTGGATAATAGTTGGTTGAATACTTTAATTTAAAACCTCGCTTTAAAGCAAATTCTACTGTTGTATTTCTAGAAAAATAAGATGCATTGTCAAACATTAAAGCTATAGGTAAGCCAAACCTGGTAATTATGTACTGATCAATGAAGTCTGTGACACTTTCTATATTAGCTATCTTTAGTGGGATAACCTCTACCCATTTTGTAAAATAATCAGTAGCTGTAAAGATGTATTTGTGCTGCTTGGAAGAGTTAGGAACAATCTCACCAATTTTATCTAATCCCCATTGTTTGAATGGTTGTTGGATGTTTACTAGTTTCAGAGGGAATGCTGGCTTCTTTTCTCTTGTAACTGCAGTTTGACAAGTTTTACACTTTCTTGCATATTCATGTGCATCCTTGAATAGTGTTGGCCAATAATAACCTGCATGCATGATTTTGTGAGCTATGGTGTTTCCTTCGAAATGTCTTCTAGCTGGTCCATCATGTAATTCCTGCATGACCTTTTTAGCTTGAGGTTTTTCTAGGCATCTTAACAAAACCGAATCATATTTTTCCTAAACAATACATCATTGATTAATTCATACTGATTTGATTTCAACCTTAAAGCACGCTTTGTTTTATAATTGAGATGCATAGGAGCATATCCATTCTTCAAATAAAACTTCAAATCAGCATATTGCGATTGTGCATCATTAAGGCTTACCTCTGATATTTGCACTTCATTACCTTGGTCTTCTTCTACTGATAAGTGGGAAGCTCCAGTTAGCATCCTGCAAAAACCTTGGCCCCTAACAATTTTAGTTGGTCAGATTTCTACATCGTACTCTTGAAGCACAGTAACCCAATTGGCTCTTTTCTCCCCTACTTCTCTTTGAATCAATAATTGCCTTATTGCAGGGTAAGGTACTACTATCTTTGTATGGGTTTTGAGAAGATAAGGTCTGAAATGTTTCAAGGTTTTAAAAACAACAAAATCTTGTTTCTCAACAGCTGAATAATTTAACTCGACTTCTTACAATTTGGAGCTGAAAAAAGAGATGGGTGCCTCGATATTTTGATCATTCAGTTGTGTTAGAACTACTGCATATGATGTATTGAATGAAAAAGTGTACAACACAAAAGGTTTGAGAAAGTTAGGAGTTGTTAAAGAAGGAGCATTGATAATGGATTTTTTAATCAACTCAAATGACTCCCTTTCATCTTTACCCCACTTGAATACTGCTTTTTTTCTTATCATTGCTTGAAGGGGTAGGACAATCTATGAAAAATATGGAACAAATCTTTTCACAAAATTAATTTGGCCTAGGAACAATTGCATGTTCTTTTTGTTATGTGGGTGAGGAATCTTTTCAATCTCATGGATTATCAAGATCAATGTAAATCCCTTTCTTGGACATTATAAATCCAAGGAGTTTGCCTTCTGTTAAAGCAAAATAAGATTTTTTGGGATGTAAAGAAATGCCATATTTCTTGCATCTTTAAAAAATGTGCTTTAGGTCATTTAAATAATTGTTTATATCCTTAAAATAGACATTGATGTCATCTAGGTAAATAACAACTGATTTTAATCAAACTTTTAAAAGCAATATCCATAGCACATTGAAATGTAGCACCTGCATTTATGAGTTCGAAAGGCATCTTCTGATAAGCGTAGGTCCCCCACGTGGTCCTGAATGTTATCTTCAATTTGTCATCTGGATGTACAATAATTTGATTGTATCCTAAAAATCCATCTAGAAAAGACATTAATTCAAAACTTGCAACTAATTGCAATATTTGCTCCATAGTAGGCAGAGGAAAGTTATCCTTTTGACAAGCTCTATTTAGGTTTCTAAAATCAATACAAATCCTAATATCATCATTCTTTTTCCTCATAGGGATCAAATTTGATACCCACTTTGAGTGTCTAACAGGAAAGATTATTTTGGCTTTGAGAAGCTTGTTCAATTTAGATTTGATTTGACTTTCAAGGTTTAGGTGATTTTTCCTAAGCTTCTGTTATACTGGCTTTTCATTCGAAGTCATTGGTATGGTATGTTGAATTACAGAGGTATCATAGGTCTTGAGATATGCATAATCCTAGGCAAAGACATCTTTATATGTTTTTAACAACTTAATGAATGATATCCTTTCTTTAGATGATAATCCAAGACCTAGGTTGATATTTTTAGGTTGACCCTAGGTTTACTACTTCAAATCTCATAGTGGAACTCTAAGTTTTGGAGTTGATAGTCTTCTTGAATCTATCTTTTAAATCATAGAGATCTTCCATCTTAACTACAGACTTCGGGATTGGGTTTTGATCTTGTTTATGGTTGATTTGCAGATCATTCTCATGTTCATTTATGATCTGTTCCTCATAAGACCCTTCTGATGTAAGGAAATTGATTATATTAGCATCATTATTAAACACTCTCCAATTTGTTACATTATCAGGAATGGATGGCCTAAAATTTAACTCTATTGAAAATCTATCTGGACTAAATTCTTTTGAAGGTATAAGCTTGGATTCCACATTAGCAAGTAAATTAGCACTTGTGTCTTGCAATCTCGAAACTGAAGAAATGTTAAAAGCAGCGAAATGAGAAATAAGATTTTGGGCTAGAGATTGATAATGTTTAAGGTGCCTGGACACACAACGAATTGTGTTTCTTACCTGTTTAACTATTATTTCAGAATCTCCATATACTTTCAAATATTTTACATTAAGGCCAATGACTTTATACAGCCCTTGAATCAATGCTTCATATTCCGCGGTATTGTTAGTGCATTGAAATTCAAGTCTGCAAGCTAACATGGTTTTCTCTCCTCGCGGGTTGATTAAAATGCATCCTGCACCTGCACCATCTTTAGATTTGGAACCATCAAAATAGGGAGTCCAAAATAATGAATTATCTAAATATAATCTACTATATTTACACACTTGGAACCATCTGTTTGTGAAAAATTCTCTATTTGAGACACTACAACATCATTCGAAAAGGGAGACCTTTGAGCATTAAAAGATCCCAGGAATGACTCGGCTAAATAATTTCCAATGATATTATGGGTGAAAGAAACAAGTTCATTGCTTCCCTCAAGATCAGTGACTATGTATTTCATGAACTTTTCTCAGTTTACTCTGATTTGGTTTGGTTTACCATTGTGTGGGAACCACATGTGAGACCAATCAGTTGCGAAGTATCCGTGCAACTTTTCAGACCAATCCCTACTTAGAATTAAACCATAAAATTCAGGCATATTAACCACTAGAATATCAATTATGTTATTTCTCCAAGTACCTCTACTTTTGTCCTATCCAATTGAACTATGTGTACTACAGATTTTTTAGGTGTAATATTCAATTTGGTGCACGCAGTCTGTGGCATAATATTTGAAGAGGCTCCTGAATCAACAAGGAAATTATGGACATTTCTATTGAAAATCTCATAAGTAAGAAGAAACTTGAGGTGTATGAGAGATAGACCTATCAGCTATCAAGACTAAATCTATTAGATTTACTTTATTTGAAGAAGAGGGAGATTTTCCCATATTGTAGGCAGCTTGAGTAATTACAACAAATGGTAGAGGGGATACAAGAACTGCTTTTAACTCTCTTAATAAAAATTTTTGTTGTTGCTTGAGTTTAGTGAGTTTGTGTAATGAAATGTTTGCTCTCATATTTTTCATATCTTTGACTATGTTATATTCCACTGTATCCGAGATTAGCAATGTTTGGGAAGAATTTGGAGGATCAGTTTGACTAGTCTTAGACTTCTTACTTACTGTTTTCTCCTTTACAGGAGTAGTAGTTTTCTGTTTCTAATTTGTTATAGACATATTAGGAGAGTTTTTACTTCTTGTAGTTATTGGCATAGCTTGTGCTTCTTCTTCAGTTGGAAGAATGAAATCCCACATTCCATTTAATTCAACTTCTTCTTCTGTTTCAGCTTCCTCTTCGGTTGGTGAGTCTTCTTCTGTTTCTTGATCAGATTTGACATTTGAAATAGTATTCAGTGGTTGTGATGCAGAAGAAGGGTTTCTTTTAAATGAGAGAAAAGGTTTCTTGGGAGTAGAGGATTTTGTGACCTACTTCTTGATTTTGACCATTTCATTAGACATGGTTTTTAACACTTTCTGAAGGCCTTCAAGATTGAAAGGGTCCTTTGAAGCTTTCTTTTTTGAATCATCCTTAAATGTTACTTTCTTTGACTTCCTTTTGTCTATCTGTGATCTTTTTTCTAAAGCTATAATTCTTCTTTCTACAAATAGGGCTTCTTTCATGTTTTCAACAAGGGTAGCCTTATTGGCTCTATCTAACAAAATTGAAATATTAGAAGGAAGGGAGGCTATGTACCATTCTATTTGTACATCTACTACAGGTTTTGAGGTAGCTAGGATTTTGTTTAGTAACTTGTTAAATCTGGAGTTGAAGTCTTTGATCCTTTCATCTAAATTTGCTTTTAAGTTAGAAATATCATTGATTAAGGATGCTATGGTCCTATCATCACCAAATTTTGCAAGAAATACTTCTTGAAAAGTATCCCAGTCTCTTATTGAACCTGCTGGAAGGGAAAAATACCAAGACCCAGCAGATCCTTGGAAGGTATAATGAAACAGTCTGATTACAACATCTTCATGTGCAACTCCATTAAGATTCATGGCTAACATAAAGTTATTTAGATGTTCTTTAGCTAGAAGACCATCATCAGGATTGTACTTAGGTAACCATTTTTTTGGGTTTGTTGGGAGAGCATTTGGATTAGCAACCAGGACATCACCAAGATTTGTCAAAGGTTGAGCGGGTTGATTAGCCATAACTTGAGTCGGATACTGGGAAGATGGGAAGGACGATCCAGAAGTAGGTATAGATGGCGAAGAAATTACTGCTGGGTCAGCACTACTAGTAGCAGTACTAGTTGGAGAAGTGGATAGTTGAGAAGAAGTGGATTGAGTAGAAATGAATGGATGGAAGGGTGATGTGATCTCACTGATATTTGATTCAGATCTTGATGCAATAACTTTCCTACATCGTGGAGGGATAGGAAACTCAAAAGGAGTTACTCCAAGCCTTTCACTTTGAAATCTAGTTAATACATCAATTTCTCGTAATAAGGAAGTAACACTTTCTTCAAAAGCTTTGGAACTCTCTGGTTTCTCATTAGAAATGGATATCTGTTCCAATTTCTGTATCAAATAATGGAATTCGGGAGACTCGAGAGTGTAATCTGGAGAAGGTGGTTGTCTTACTACATTAGGAGACAAGGGAATTGTTTCTACAACTTCATATTTCTGATCTGGAGATTTTGAATGTGTTATCACTCCAAAATTTCTTCTAAGTTGTCATAAAAAGAAATGATAGAGGTAACCACAAACCAACTTTGGAGATTAGGGTCTATCCTTCCTAATCTCAGAGAGGGCTCTCCCTTTATGATTTAACTTTGTTTTAGTTAATTAATTTTAGGCTAGTTATGGCTGTGTTTGGGTTTTTTATTTGAATTTGGGCGGTGGGATCACTTACTTAGATGAAAAGGGTTTTCTTTTACCATTGGGCTATGGGGTCAAATGTCTGACAAATAGTACTGGATTAAGTTCTAAAAACAGTGTCTACAGGGCAAGATAGAGGAGTTAATATATATCTCAAAGGCTTGATGGTGAAATGGTTTCCAATCGGATCCAGGGAGAAAATAAGGGTTTCCTAGGCCGGATTATGAAGAGAAATGAAAGAGGTCATTCGGGATGGGAGAGAAATTAAGGGTTCTCAAATCTAGATATCAGAGGAAAACATATAAATGATTAACTGTGCAAAATAGAGTGTACTTAAACAAATTCTGAGTTAAATTTCTAGTTAATTCATTCAGATTTAGATAACATTTAAGTTTATGAAACACGTAAGAAAGTAACAAAATCAAACAAAGAAGATACTTCACTTCAATAGCTCATCTCATGAATCTTGTAGTGCAATCTTTTTATTACTTGCTCCAGTCTATTGACTTGAAAATTGGTACAATAACCCTTAGGTTTAAGATCAAAATAAATCTACAAATGTATGGAAATCCACACCTCAATACTTCGAATTATGAAGTATTTATACGAAAAGAATTTACAAAATATCTCAAACTGCATTGAGAACTAATCTGTGAAAAAGAAATATCTTCATGCAAGAAGATAGAGACAACTATTGAACTGTTGTTTGTTGTTCCTGTTATTTAGGTTCTGCTATCTTTTAGTCTTTGATCTTTTTCCCTTTAAGCTGCTTGGCTGTTTGGCCTTCATGCTGGATGTCATATTTACTTATGACCTTTCATCTGATACACTTTCATTTGCCTGCTCTGTTTAGTCTTTTAACTGTATGCTCTATCACTTGCTTTCATTTTTACCTTTTACTGTAAATATTACTCACTCTTTCATGCTTCTGTGTTTTTAGTAAAAATGCTTTTTACTATAAGACACATGTAGAATACAAAATGTTTCTTGGAGAGTAATGTGTAAGAATCTTTTGATGTGCTAGTGAAATGATTTCATCTCTGTTTTAACATTTACTCTGTAAATTGTTTCCTTCTGCTCTGTGATAATTGTATGTTCCTTCTGAATAAAGCCTTTCAAATACATTTCCTTGCGAATCTTGGAGTAAACAGGTTTTGGAACTAGTATCAAAACTAGTTATCCAAGCTCCTATTCTACTAATCACCTACAAAATAAAACAATCATCAATAAAGAATAGGTCTATGGGGAAGGCAATGAATGGATTTATTGAATTGATATGTCTGTGGATGGAGTCCGGAGCATGTTCGGAAGGTAATCGGTGGTCAAATTCAGTTGCAGAGGCTCAGGGTGGCGCAGGAAGGCTTAGGTAGCTCTCACAGTTTGAATGAGCAAAAAGAGTGAAAATGAGCGTCTTCGGCATTTTAATGGGTAACTGTCACATTTGGCACAGAATTTATATAAATGAATAGTGGGTGGTTTCATTTTATACGGGGAGGTGGTTTTAGGGGCCATCGCACCCCTTTTGGTAGTCGAGTGTATTTCCTTGAGGGCACGTGAGTTCACCTAGAGCTGCCACGTAACTGAAAGGGGCCCGAGAAAAACCATGAATCTCGTGTGCTCTCGGGCTGGTAAAGCTAGGAAAGAGAATTAGCGCGATATGGATGCGCGTCGTCAGATATGGGGGTGTAAGATCTAATGGTTGTCACGCGGTGGAAATGCACATAGGGAATAAGGGCGGAGATTTGCGGGGCCTGGGGGGATTAATTACACTTAACTGTAATTAATTAATAAATAAGGTGGGGTTAAATATAAGTGGGTTTAATAAAGTGGGACCAGGGTTTAAATGTGGTGGGGTTTGTTAACTGCACCGAGGGTGGTGGGTTAAATGGGTTTATGTCAAGAAAAATGTGAACGGCGAAGTTAATTAAATAATACACTGGGGGGAACAAAACTTAGAATAACAGGGTTTTATGGGTTTTTTAGGTGAAATATGGTATGGTGGAGTTAACTGAGTAATGCGGAGGGGGAATTTAAACTTCGGAGAAGGGGGGTTTTATGGGTTTTTTACTTAAAATAGGGAAATTAATAAGGGGAAAATGATTTTTTCAAAGGGGAATGGGTTTCACACTAGGGAAGAGGGGTTTTGGGTTGGGAAATGACCTTTGGAGGGTAATTTTCTAGGGAAATGTGTGAAACCAAGGGGTAAGGGTCAAAATGAAGGGAAAAGGGTATATTCTTAAGAAATGATGGGATAATGGGGAAATTAGCAAGTATGTAATGGGGGGTGAAATGAAATGAGGGGAAGTTAATTAAATCATCTTGTGAACATATTTTCACTTTCATAACTGCTCCTGCACACTGAAACATATGATTAAGCATGATAAATGTGCTTATGCTTTAACAACTTTTTACTTTTGCAACCTTTCTTCTACCTACCCTTTACTTATCCTAACATTTTTTCTTCACTTTATTGGGTGCATTTAAGCTAGCATACCCTTTCTTTCTTCTTTCTTTTGAAAAGAAAACTATCTAATCCTAACCTTATATCTTCTAATGGCTCAGATTAAGCTGTTGAACGCATTTTATTTCTCTACCTAACTACTGATTTTCCAAGATTAAACAGTTTGGCTAGATCCTTATTCTCTATCTATAAACATGAAATTTAAAGCATGAAGTAGTCAAGATTAAATTATTTGACTATCATGGGTTGTGGCATTTATGATAGGCTACACACAACCATTATTTTTCACAATAAAGTGACAAGTAGTGGCGCTTGGACTTGCACACTTTCATGATCTATTTTTGTTTGGTGTTCATATTTTTTTCACTTTTTTTTTTTATCTTTTCTTATTCTTTTTGTCCTTTGATATTTCTTTTAAGACATACCCTCTTTACATTTTTTAATTTTTAATATGGAAAACATTTTGTAGAAAGCAAAAGTATGTACAATATTAGAAGACTAACCATAACCAATTCAAAATTATGATTCCTATTATTATAGGACCCTAACAATGGCTCCACATGGGGATGACATTTCCTGGTGAAATGTCAAGAACTCTAAGATTAGTAGCCTTTGAATTGTGACTGTAGTTACCCTGTAAACTGTTCTTCTGTTGTTTCTGCCTTATTCATACTTATGATGGTGAAACCTTCAAAGCTCAGGACCTTCTCCCTAGGCTTCAACTTCAAAATATTACCATCCAATCCAATCTAAACTCTGCAATGTTATGTACAATGATCAGAGTAAAATGAACTATTGTTAATCAGTGGAAAATTAATGCTTCAGCATTCTACCATTGACAGGTCCTCCTAGTAGATCTGATCCATCTATCTCTCTCAAGAAAAATGCATTGTTACCCCTGTAACCATAAATGACATAAGGGCCTTGCCATTAGAAGTCAAATTTTCCATGTTTTCCCTTGTATTCTCTTCTTGAATCCCACTTAAGAACTTTATGACCTATGTAAAAAATCATTAGCTTTAGTCCTTTTATCAAATATCCTTTTGATTTTTTCCTTGATTACTTGTGATTTTACATATACTTCTTCTCTGGTCTACTGTAAGTGCATGGTCTGATTTATCCTTCTCTGGATATCATTTGGTTCTACTTGCAACTCCTGGATGATCTTCATCACTGGCACTCCCAAAGAGGATAGAAAAAAAACATCCATCCCATATACTAACTGATAGGGAGATGTGCCAATGGATCTCTTGGTAGTTAGTTTTTCTGCCCATAAGGCATTGACCAACTTTTTGTTCCATGTCTTTTTGTTGTCTTCTAGTAATTTCTTAATGATATTGACTAGGCTTTTGTTAGAGGATTCTGCAAGTCCATTGCCTTGAGGGTAATAGGAAGTGGAGTGGCCAAGGGTGATGTGGTATTTGTTATATAAGTCTATCATTTTCTTGGACTTAAAAGTAGTTGTGTTATCAGTGATGAGCTTTTGGGGGCATCCAAATCTCGACAGGATATTATTTTCTAGGAAGGAGATAATGACAGAGTCTGTAGCTTGTCTAGAAATGATGGCTTCTATCCATTTGGTAAAATAATTAGTGGCTGCCAAAATCCACTTATGTTGGGCTAAGGAAGCTGGGTCTATTTCTCCATGAAGTCTAACCCCCATTGTTGAAATGGCATTTCTGTGGAGATGGGTTTGAGAGGTAAAGGTAAAATATTTCTTTTTCCCTCAAATATCTGGCACTTATGATAGGAGGTCAAATGTTTCTTAACATCTGCAAATAGGGTGGGTTAGTAAAAACCAGCCCTTAGAATTTTATCAGCATTAGTCTTCTAAAACAAGTGTCCTCCACAATCTCTTGCATGAAATTCTTACATAATTTTATCAGCTTCATCTTTAAGTAAACAATTCAAAAGAATTCCACCATTGTCTTTCCAAAACAAAGCATTATCTATGATACAATATCTCAATGACTTCATTTTCAAAAATCTAGCTTTAGTTCTTGTTAAACTAGGAGGAGCTTGTAAGTTCAGTAATACAAATATGATATCTGCATACCAAGGTGAACCTGTAAAAGGTTCATTGATCTATGGAGTCGCCATCTCTTCTTGATCATCAAGGGCACCAATGAAATTAATATCAGGGCCTGACAGCTTGATTCAGCCATGAGTTTGGCTAAACCTTGGCCTTTGATAAGTTTAGTGGGATTTATTTCTATGTCATATTCCAATATAGTGGCAATCCATTTGCCTCTTTCTTTCAGGCCCATTTTGTGTCAAAATGTCCTTAACTACTGAATTTGGAACATAAGCAATGATGTGAGAATACAAAATGTACACTCTAAAGTCTTTAATAGCCTTCACGAAAGCTAATGCTTGTTTCTCCATAATGTTTTATTTGAGTGTGGCATCTCTTAAGGATTTAATGAAAAATGAAATTGGTTGTTCATATCCCTGGTCATTCTTTTGTAACAAGACTGTTGCAATAGTGTGTTCTGAAGAAAAAGAAAAAATTATAAAATATTTCTAGAAATCAAGACTTATAAGGACTGGAGTCTTGGTTAGGGCTTCCTTGATGGCTTCAAAGGACTGTTTTTCCTCTACTGTCCATTTAAGTGATGAATCTTTTCTTAACATGTTATTTAGCTCTCTAATCAATTTTGCTAGATTTGAAATGAATCTCCTAAGAAAATTTATCTTGCCTAAAAATGAATGTAACTCTTTAATGTTTCTAGGATGGGTGATGGTTAAAATGGCCTCTATTCTAGCAAGATCTATTCTAATTCCATATTTGGATATGATATTTCCAACAACTTTCCTTCTTCTAGACCAAAGAGTGCCTTTTTGGGATTTAAAGAAATCCCAAATTTCCTACATTTAGCGAAAACTCTTCTCAGGTGATCTAGGTGTTCATTGTCAGATTTAGAAAAGACTGTGATGTCATCTTGGTATACCACTAGGAAGTCATGGATCTCCTTGGCAAAAGCTATATCCATAGCTCTTTGAAATGTTGCTCATGCGTTCATTAATCCAAAAGGCATATTTAAATACATGAAGGTACCCCAAGGAGTAGTAAATGCAGTTTTGGCTTGGTCCTCTGGTTGAACTAAGATTTGGTTCATAGAGAAATGCAAGAGGTCCACTGGGATGGGAGAGCAATTAAGGGTTCTTAAATCTGGATATCAGAGGAAAACATATAAATGATTAACTGCGCAAAACAGTGTGTACTTAAACAAATTCTGAGTTAAATTTCCAGTTAATTCATTCAAATTTAGATAACATTTAAGTTTATGAAACACATAAGAAAGTAACAAAATCAGAAAAAGAAGATACTTCACTGCAATAGCTCATCTCATGAATCTTGTAGGGAAATCTTTTTATTACTTGCTCCAGTCTATTGACTTGAAAATTGGTAAAATAACCCTTAGGTTTAAGACCAAAATAAATCTACAAATGTATAGCAATCCACACCTCAATACTTCGAATTATGAAGTATTTATACAAAAAGAATTTACAAAATATCTCAAACTGCATTGAGAACTAATTTAGGAAAAAGAAATATCTTCATGCAAGAAGATAGATACAACTATTGAACTGCTGTTTGTTGTCCTTGTTATTTAGGTTTTGTTGTCATTTAGTCTTTGATCTTTTGCCCTTTAAGCTACTTGGCTATTTGGTCTTCATGTTGGATGTCATATTTACTTATGACCATTCATCTGATACACTTTCATCTGCCTCCTCTGTTTAGTCTTTTAACTGTATGCTTTGTCACTTGCTTTCATTTTTACCTTTTACTATAAATCTTACTCACTCTTTCATGCTTCTATGTTTTTAGTAAAAATGATTTTTACTAAAAGACACATGTAGAATACAATTTTTTTCTTGGAGAGTAGTTTGTAAGAATCTTTTGCTGTGCTGGTGAAAATGATTTCATCTTTGTTTTAACATTTACTGTGTAAATTGTTTCCTTTTGCTCTGTGATAATTTTCTTTTCCTTCTGAATAAAGTCTTTAGAATACATTTCCTTGCGAATCTTGGATTAAACAGGTTTTCGAACTAGTATCGACACTGTTTATCCAAGCTCTCATTCTGCTAATCACCTGTAAAATAAAACAATCAACAATAAAGCATAGGTCTACGGGGAAGGAAAAGAATGGATTTATTGAACTGAGATGTCTATGGACAGAGTCTGGAGTGCGTTCAAAAGGTAATCTGTGGTCAAATTTGGTTGCAGAGGCTCAGGGTGGCGCAGGAAGGCTTAGGCAACTTTCACAGTTTGAATGAGCGAAAAGAGTGAAAATGAGCGTCTTCGGCCTTTTAACGGGCAACGATCACATTTGGTGCAAAATTTATATAAATAAAAAGTGGGTGGTTTCATTTTACACAGGGAGGCGGTTTCAGGGGCCATCGCACCGCTTTTGGCAGTCGGGCGGTATTTCCTTGAGAGCACGTGAGTTCACCTAGAGCTGCCACATAACCAAAAGGGGCTTGAGCAAAACCACGAATCTCACGTGCTCTTGGGCTGGTAAAGCTAGGAAAGAGAATCAATGCGATATGGATGCACGTTGTTAGATCTGGGGGTGCAAGATCTAACAGCCGACGTGCGGTGGAAATGCATGGAGGGAATAAGGGCTTATCTTCAACACCTTCATTTTCTATTGTAATTGGGCTAGTTGCTTAGTGGCCTGCCTATTCACTCTTGCCTTCTCTGTTTCGAGCTATTGCTCGAGTTATACAATCTTCTCTTCCTTTTCCTTTAACAAAATAGATATTTCAGTAGCTTTTTTCATGGTGGCAGTTGCATACGCTCTTGTAAACTATGACAATCTGGTCAATTTTTCATCTCGGTTGGAAGGGATGTCCTTCCAGACTATGTCCATCAGCTCATTCCCAGGTGGGAGCTCAGGTGTTTCTATCCTTCTTATTTTCCTCTGTCTCCTTACTATAGCCTTGTGCATGTAGGTTTTAACCCCGTACAGAAATTACCTGCATACGAATTTTGAAACACATAAAATAAATAATGTGAGAGCATAACACATAAAACACATATACACAGAGATTTTCCCTTGGATCCCAGAATCAGGACTACCAGCTTTATTTTTCACTATGTTCCTTTCAATGTTAAAATACATATTTATACATGATGAAGCATCCAATACCATGGACCAAAAACCATCGTGTCCAAAACCATGGACCGAAAAACATGCACAAAACCATAGGTAGGTCCGCCCAACCTAATATAGTGTCCAAGAAACAAAATTTTCCAGGGCATTGCCCTAGACCCCATAGAGTGGGGTTACCTGCACCCCTCAAACCCCTTGTGACCCCCCCCCCCCACTATGTAATCGATGCAATGAATGGGGGGCTCCGACCCGCTTCTAACCCCCTAGTTAACTACGTGGGCTAGTCATGGAAATAATATAACACAACCCAAAATTCTCCCACTTGTTGTTTTCTTTCCACAAGGGGCCACAAGAGACCTTAGTCATTTATTCAGCCCTGCAACGCCCATTGTTTCTCTACACCAAGAGAACTTCTCAGAGCTTACAAATTTGTCAATGCATCTACAGTATTCTTCAAAGTGTCCACCTTTACTAGCAACACCTTTTTATCTTCTATCATATCCCTCACAAAGTGATATTGAACATCAATTTTCTTTGTCTTTGAATGATATGCAGGGTTCTGCGCCAAGAAAATTGCACTTTGGCTATTACAGTCTATCCTTGTAGCTCCCTGTACTAACCCCATACTTGAACACAATCTCTGCAACCAAACTGCTTCCTTGCTTCCATGAGTGGCTACCATGTATTCTGCCTCTGTAGTTGATAGCGCCACTACAGATTGTTTCTTACTCATCCAATTGATTGCACCTCCAAATAGGTTAAACACATACCCATTTGTAGATCTTCTCTGATCTAGATCTCCAGCCCAGTCTGCATCAACAAAGCCACGAATATCGAACACTCTATCCAATCCTGGTCTTCCTTGGTAGCACAAACCATAATCACTAGTGCCACGCAAATACCTGAAAACCCGCTTCATTGATGTCCAGTGCTCCTTCCCTGGTTTTGACATAAACCTGCTCAATACTCCCACTGCATGTGCAATGTCTGGTCTAGTACAGACCATCGCATACATTAGGCTACCGACTGCACTTGCATATGGAACACAAGACATGTCCTCTTCCTCTTCTTGTGTCTTGGGACATTATTCAGTAGATAAATTTACACCTACAAGAATAGGAACCTTCACCGGTTTACTATCTTTCATATTAGAAAGTATGCAACCAAACTTCTTCCTTGCTTGCATGAGTGGCTGCCATGTATTCTGCCTTTGTAGTTGATAGTGCCACTACAGATTGTTTCTTACTCATCCAACTGACTGCAACTTCAAATAGGTTAAACACATACCCACTTGTAGATCATCTCTGATCCAGATCTCCAGCCTAGTCTGCATCAACAAAGCCATGAATATCCAACACTCTATCCAATCCTGGTCTTCCTTAGTAGCACAAACCATAATCACTACTGCCACGCAAATACCTGAAAACCCACTTCACTGTTGTCCAGTGCTCCTTCCCTGGTTTTGACATAAACTTGCTCAATACTCCCATTGCATGTGCAATGTCTGGTCTAGTATAGACCATCGCATACATCAGGCTGCCGACTGCACTTGCATATGGAACACAGGACATGTCCTCTTCCTCTTCTTGTGTCTTGGGACACTGTTCAATAGATAACTTTACACCTACAAGAATAGGAACCTTCACTGGTTTACTATCTTGTTATAGATTTGATCTGAAAGTATAAGATAATATAAATAAACCTAGAAATAACAAGATTTGAATATAGAAATGCTTCTTTATTGATCAAACCCTTAAGGTAGGGCAACACCATACATTCACTCCTTAAGGAAGGAGAACACTCCACAAACCCTATGCTTGTTCATACAATATTTCTTGACATCTCTAATGGGGAGTCTCTAGCCTCTATATAGGCCTCATACATACAATACCATGGGTCATTACCATGGTTCGTTCAATACCATCTATCTAATACAATGGCCATATTATATTATTACTCATACTTGTGGTCCCTTACATGATACAGGTTAACCACTTTATTTATTACTATGGCCCATCCCATTATTACATTATTCCATTGGGTACCTCTCTCAATACCCCATACTATCCCCCCTAGGTGTACTACATTCCAGTCCCCTTAAACATGTTTCATCCCTGAAACATAAGAACAACACAAATAATAAGAGCTGCTCAAAAGAGTAGTCCACTGGTACCATGCACATGCATCTAGCCATCAAAGAGAAAGGTGAACCCTCAATCTAGCTGGTGCCTCGCTCGCTTGAGATGGAAGTTTACCCTGGTGGCTCTTCTATGTTGATGTGTATTAGGTGGATTGTCACCCCTCTCTATTTGTCATGTCGTCCTTGTGGCTAATTCGTTGCCATATTGTGGGTTGTTTTCTTACGGGGCGATGTGGGTGGTGATATGCTGAAGTTTTAACCAATACTGAATCTTTCTTTAATTCACCACCTAACGGAGCCTGTTGGACACCTAATCCTAAATGGGTTAGTGTGGAAGTCGAATGGACAAAAGCAGTCCAAGAGACCTTGGGATCTGAAACCCAAGAGTCACATAATGTACTATAAATGTAAATCTCTTGTTAATAAAATGGTACTACATGATTTATCTTTCATATTGTCTTTTCTGTCCATGTGTGTTTAACATGGTATCAAAGCGGGCGATCTCCTGCCCTGCTCCATTGTGAGCCACCTGTTTCTGTGGCCTTTGTAAACCAATGCTCTCCTCTTGATTATACTTTTCTGAGCATTTCTTAGAATAGAGGATGTTACCTCTATCAGCACTGCCATTCCTCTGCTATGAGCAGTCCTGGCCCTCTGCCATATTCTTTTCAAGCGCTGCCTTATAACGCCTCTGTCACCACTGCGCTCTGTCCATAAATGCCCCATTTAAAAGCGCTGATCCATCTGCGATTTACCATTATTGGCTGTCCTGACTGCCAAGCGTTTCATGATAATTACGCTGCTCCTGTAGCTTCTCCACCTGCATTTAATATGCTGCTCTCTGCATACGAAACGCTCCTTCACCCAGCGTTATTTGTGCCATTCTTTACCTGCGCCCTCTGTCATTTACTATCCTGACCTGGTATGAGAACAGATTATTTCTCAGATTGAAGCATCAAGGACGTTGGAAGGACATAGCCAATGTGTTTCTTCCGTTGTCTGGGTCGAAAAAGATACTATTTATTCTGCCTCTTGGGACCATTCAGTGCGGAGTTGGGATGTTGAAACTGGCGTTAATTCATTGACAGTGGGTTGCCGGAAAGCACTCCATTGTCTGAGTATCGGTGGTGAAGGCTCTTCACTAATTGCTGCAAGTGGGGCTGATTCTGTGCTTCGAATATGGGATCCGCGTATGCCAGGGACTTTTACTCCCATTCTTCAACTGTCATCGCACAAATCCTGGTATCTCTGCGGGGGAGACATGTCCTGGTATCGACATTGAATGGTAACATTTGAATGCGTTTCCATTTGAACGCTGTCCATATCTATTGAATATTAACGTTGTGCGTTTGAATAGTGTTGAATATTACGCTGCGTTATTGAATGACTGTTAAAATGTTGTGCGTTTGAATGGTATTAACGTTGTGGGTTTATACGTATGCCCGTCCAAAATTTGTATATGCGTTGAACTGAGCTGGTATATGCTTTGAAACGGATACAGTAGCTATCGGGTGCCCTGTTATATCAGAGTTTGTCTATGCATTGTTCAAATTTTATATGTCATGTGCTTGACATGGTTTTAAGGCGATGCGCATGGTAATAATTGAACGCTGGTGAAGATAATTACAGGTTTCGAATCGATAACCTTCTTTTTGATCTTTGTCTCTGTGCTAATCGGATTGGCGGTGGTGAGGACTGCTCCAATGGAGAGAATATTGAAGTAAATGCAAGGAAGGGCGATGGAATTGGGGAGATCATAAGCAGTTTGCCTTTTCAAAACCGAGGAAATGCGGCCTGGCAGCGAGGGCTCTCACACTGTGGCAGAACTTGACTGGACAAATGATCGTGCAATTGCCTATTCAGAAGCATTGAGAAAGTGCCATTCTGCCCAGTGGATGACTATATTTTGTCACGGAAGCCATACGAGAAGAGGTGTATAGTGTTAGAACTCGGTGCATTTCGTAACGGAAGTCAATCTGAGGATCCAATCCCGCATTCCGCGGCCTCCCCGCTCTGAAAATTCTTGTAGCATCTCTCCAAATTCTTTCGGCATAAATCTGCAGCACAAGGACGAACGACACTGCTAAAAAAAAACAAGATTATGACCGTTATCATGATTCTGACAATTTTGTCAAATCTGGGATCGCCATGAGGTTTCTCACCGGCGGCATCAAAAGGATCTTCCGAGCTCATTGCAGAATCCTCAAATTCTCCTTTATGAAATAGAACCCACGGAAATTTTATTTCAAATGGTACTGTTCTGGGGAAAGCACAAACCTCTGTTCCCATTGAAGGCAGCGGGGTTTTGACAGCGTCATGAATTGACCGGGTCTTGGTGGTGATCGAAGGTGGGAAGCGACCGGCGAGGAAATTCGTTGTTTGAATGCTGGGATGTAAGATGGTTAAAACCTTGAAGTCGAAGAGTTGAAACAATGGTTTGCAAATTTGAATCTTTGTGTTCAAATATTGGTGCGTTGGTTCATATATCTGATGTGAATGTATTCATGGTATGTAATATATCTTGATTGTTGGGGTATTGACAATTTTGCATAATATTGCGTTACCGTAACTGTTGCTTGGTTAACGCCTCTCCTTCCACACAATTAATACTCCCGAATCCTGACGTTTGTTTGTCATACCATTGACTCTCCGCCTCCCCATACCACTAGTCCTCTCCTCTGGTTGCTGCATCCTGAATACTTGTGGATCCCTATTGCGTTCATACATCATACCGAATCATCTGTACACTCGACTCTGGTCCTCCCGCTTGGTGGTGCCACCATACCTCCCTCCGTTGCATATGTTGAACACTGGTATACAAAATATACAACATCGGTCCATAATATAAACTATATAATGCGGTCTACCATCATACCACGTTGCCTTTCGAACACTGGTATTAAGAGAGGCAACGGTATTAAGAGGCATGTTGGTGCAGTTTTTGAGTCACGGAAGAATTGAAAGCATATGTGTTGATTTGGTCTCCGTGAGGAAGGTTACATCATAGTTCCTTATTCCTATTCTAATGCCATTACTCTACATTTCACTAGTGAATTCGCTAATTTAAGAAGCATAAAATATCTGGAGGACCAACAATAGCACTCAGGCAAGGTTCAAACCCTATTGTCGACTCCATAATCTAGACTTGAAAACCTGAGCACGTGCATCCCTTGGTACATTGAGAATTTAGAGGGTCGAAAGCACTCAAAGGTGCGTTGGTGATGGGCAGAGACAAGGTTTGATACAAACCTACCTAAGCTAATTTTGATGCAGTAAATATTCATTGTTGGCCATTTAGAAATTGCTTGTATCTTTATTTGATCAGTCATGGGGACTGTTTATATTCTTTAAAGTTGCAGCAATTTGGCATTATTTAAGAGTTCAGTGGAAATTGTTTCAAGCCAAGACTATTCTTTGTAGATCGAATTGGTGTATATTCTTAAAAAGTTGTTCATATCAGAGATTGTTATTGAACTAGATTGAAGTTGTTGCCAGGACAAGTTCCCTTGGATTCAAGGCTGGTACAGGAAAATATCTTTTTGAGACCTAAATTGCTTGTAGCTTTGTTGGAAGTTAAATTCTCAGGTGAATTGAAGAAAATTCATTTTTTGAATGAGGAGTCTGTTTTCCGGATATCACCATTCTTTGTATGTTGAATCTATTGCAAGCTGATTGATTTGAAGTTATTGCCATAAGTTTATATAAAAGAGCAATTGGTGTCCATCTTTTCCTCATTGTTTTACTATTTTTTGAGGTTAGAAATGGCTCCAATCGGTGCAATATTAGAGTTAGTGGACAATCTAATACTCTCTACTATGGATAATACAGTCAAAATCAGCAAGGATTTTCTCACCGATATTCATAGTTGTTTACAAGATGTACAAGAACAGATTGATTTTTTGCAGCTCGAATCTCAGCTACAACAAGAAGAACTAAAACAGAGGAGTCATTCTGAACATGTTTCTGTTCAGAACATTGAAACAGCAACCCATCAACAGCAAGTCAATAATGTTACAATTCATTCAGATAAAGCAGCAAGGTTACATGCAGATGCAGAGGTTCAACTTGCACTTCCCAAGCCCATCATCAGACCTTGGGAAGAGCTTGTCCACAACAAGCACAGAACTGGTCTTGGATATGACAAGGACTTGTCCTTTCATATTCCAGACTACTCAAAGCCAATTCAATTTCAAACTGCTGGATTTCTTGAGGATGATTCATCTCCACCTGTTCCTCATGATAGTTCACCTCCAACTGTTCTAGATTCTACTCCTCTTCCTCCACAGCAACAACAACAACAGATTGTAAAATGCCAACACTGTGACCGAGTTGGCCATTTGAAAGATCACTGTTTTGATCTTCATCCATGTAAGCACTGTCATAAAACTAGCCATTCTTCACACAGATGCTTAAAAAACAAACGTCCTGCAAGAACAAAGATTCATCTTGGATGGATTGCTTCTTGGCAATGGGCATCAACAGCCAAGAAGATATTCCAAACACATGTTAGAACTTGTTCCAGAGTATTGAACAGTCTTGCAGCTGAGATTTCTCCATCATCTCACCTTGTATCTGACAGGGGGGGAAATGATGGTCATCTACAAGCTTCAAAGCCACATCAAGCGAGCCTGAGCCACAACCTGCCACACCAGTTTCAGAGTTGTAGCCAGAGACAAAGATGCCTGAACATGCCTTCAGTTTGCAATCTAGGACACTTCCTCTAGCAGAAGACTTCAGCTTCTTGCCAGTTTTGGAAGCATTCCAGGAACACAATTGAGAACACTTCCTCTAGCAGAAGACTCCAGCTTCTTGCCAGTTTTGGAAGAGTTCCAGGAATTGCATTAAGCATTCCAGAGTTGTTGGTCATCCTTAAACCATCACAGGTTGAGACTTCCCTTTTCAGGCTGAAGTTTTACCTTTTATGCGGGGTGAGACCTCCCTTTTATGGTTGAAGGTTTCCCTCTTTAAAACAATAGGATCACTTCCTCTAGCAGAAAACTTCAGTTTCTTGCCAGTTTTGGAAGAGTTCCGGGAACTGCACTAAGTGTTCCAGTGTTGGTGGTCATCCTTAAACCACCGCCCTTTTTACCAACATTTCATAGAGCACATTCAGCCTAGTGCTGCCATGCATTTTTTGCACATTTTGTATTACAGCTCTCTTCTTGGACTCATACATAACCCTTCGGATTAAGGGGGGGAATGTTGGACACCTAATCCTTAATGGGTTAGTGTGGAAGTCGAATGGACAAAAGCAGTCCAAGAGACCTTGGGATCTGAAACCCAAGAGTCACATAATGTACTATAAATGTAAATCTCTTGTTAATAAAATGGTATTGCATGATTTATCTTTCATATTGTCTTTGCTGTCCATGTGTGTTTAACAGAGCCTGATTGGTATCTGGTACATGTTCTGGCATCTATTGTTGTTTCTTATCTTCCAATATTACTTCAACCACGGATTTCGTACCTGTAACATTTTAGCTTCAGCCTCCTTGGACTCTACCTATTTATTGATAGAAATATCCTGTAATGTAATTTTCTTCTTTTTATACCAGAGCTTCAGGAATTTTTTCTACACATTAATATTGATAGTACCCACAGAATCCATCGAAGGGTATCCCAAAACAACATCCATGTTATCCATATCTGAAGTATAAAAATCACAATGCAACACATATTTATCCATAGAAAGTTTCAAATCTTTATAAACTTGAACATCCTCATTATCAACCTGTGTGTTTTCAATGTGTTTTGCTGGAACTTGCAATTTTTTTGCCAAATTAACATTGATAAAATTATGTTTGCAGCTAGGATTTATAGACACAATGATCTTCTCCTTCTGAATACATCCATGAACCTGCAATAAGAAGATACCAGTAGAAAATAACCCCTTACATGTCTCATTCTCTTATTTTCTAGCCTGAGACCATTTGTCTAAAAGGACTTTTTCAAATTCTTCATCTGAAAGGTTGTACAACTTCTTGCTCACAATTGATCTAAACCATTTGGCAGCCTCATCTTCCATATTAGTCGCTATGAAAAATTTCCAATTTTTTGCCCATAATGACTTTTGTTTTTCTATGAATTCTTCAATAGTAGGACCATTATCTTTTCCTGTAAAATATAGAACCGCCATGAAGAGGGTTTTGAAAACAAATCGCTTACTTGGCGAAAATTTGAAATGGCCAAAATTCAGTCAATATGGCTCAAAATCCCTATTATGACTTTTTTTTGGAAATGGAACAACCATTCTACATCTTCCCATGTGATAGATATCCCGCTCTAGGCACTGGAGTTTCAAACTCGGGCTGCAACTGTCCCGTCGTCACAAAAATTTCTGAAAATAGAGTTGATTTTAAATCAGCGGTATCTCCCTCATCTGGACTCCGATTCAACCAATTTTTTTTTGAAATTGGATATTTTTTCATAAAGGACCCATATCTACAATTAGATTCTACAAACATTGACCCAACATGTATATATCTGATCTATAAACTCGTCACCCCAAAAAATGTCTACAACACAATTGATTTTTAAATCAACGATATCTCCCTCATTCGGACTCCGATTTGGCTGATTTGTTTTTCAAATAGGGTATATTTTCACAAAAAACTAAGATATGTGATTATATTCTACAAATTTTTCACCAAAATGTACATATATGATCTACAAACTCATCGCCCCAAAAAGTTCCTACAAAAATAATAATAAAAAATCTTCGCTTTGCCCAAGAAAGTGCTTTGATACTACTTGTTATAGATCTGATATGAAAGTATAAGATAATAGAAATAAACTTAGAAATAACAAGATCTGAATATATAAATGTTTCTTTATTGATCAAACCCTTAAGGTAGGGAAACACCATACATTCACTCCTTAAGGAAGGAGAACACTCCACAAACCCTATGCTTGTCCATACAATATTACTTGACATCTCTAATGGGGAGTCTCTAGCCTCTATATAGGCCTTATACATACAATACCATGGGTCATTACCATGGTTCCCTCAATACCATCTATCCAATACAATGGGCTTATTATATTATTACTAACTAATTGTGGTCCCTTACATGATACAGGTTAACCACTTTATCTATTACTATGGCCCATCCCATCATTACATTATTCCCTTGGGTACCTCTCTCAGTACCCCATACTATCCTCATTAGGTATAATACAGTGGCTACCATGAATTCTGCCTGTGTAGTTGATAGTGCCACTATAGATTGTTTCTTACTCATCCAACTGACTACACCTCCAAATAGGTTAAACACATACCCACTTGTAGATATTCTCTGATCCAGATCTCCAACCCAATCTGCATCAACAAAGCCACGAATATCCAACACTCTGTCCAATCATCATCTTCCTTGGTAGCACAAACCATAATCACTGCTGTCCAGTGCTCCTTCCCTGATTTTGACATAAACCTGCTCAATACTCCCACTACATGTGCAATGTCTGGTCTAGTACAGACCATCACATACATCAGGCTACTGACTGCACTTGCATATGGAACATGGGACATGTCCTCTTCCTCTTGTTGTGTCTTGGGACATTGTTCAGTAGATAACTTTACACCTACAAGAATAGGAACCTTCACTGGTTTACTATCCTGCATATTAAACCTCTACAATATTGTCTCGACATACTTCCTCTGGTTTAACCATAGCTTCCTCTTTGTCTAATCTCTCTTAATTTCCATGCTCAAAATATATTTTGCAGCACCAAGATCTTTCATGTCGAATTTGGAGGACAAATGGGTCCTCAAATCCTAGATAATTTCTTTGACATTTCCAACTAGCAACATATCATCCACATACAAGACCAGATAAATAACACGGTCACAAATTAATTTAAAATACACATAGTGATCTACTTTGCATCTAATGAAGCCATGTCCCTATATAAATGTGTTATCGGGAAATCTAGTGTCTATGCAAAGCTGCTAGTCCCACTAAGAATGGTAGCTATCTTAGAAACAAACAAACTAAAACTACTTTCGATTTCCTTTATGAGAAGTAGATAAGAGGGGAAAAAAGGAGACCAACCTCTGTCTTGCGCTTGGTTCCTTGCTTGATTCCTCTCCCTTCTGATATATCTTTGCCACTCGCTTCCTCGTCTACCCAGCTTCAAAGATCACATGTGGAGTCAAAGCAGCATAACACTATCAAAGAACAAAGATCTACTATCATAAACAATAAAGGACCAGATATATATTGACCACGCAAATGCATATATCATAAATCATACAAGAATGTGGAGGAAAACTTGAATAGCTTTATTAATATCAAGAATAGCAAAGAGGATTACAACCAATCGTTCTGACCTAGCGTCATCCTCTCAGCAAGAAAGCCCTTCCTCACCTCATGAAAAGCTTAGAGCACCCAACAGTATGATGTTACACCAAGAAACCAACAGCACTTCCTTACAAGATACCAAATTCCAGCCTCTGGATCTCTGGGATGAGGGATCCATATATAGATGATTGCAGGGAGGTGAGTCAGCTTCTGAGATTTGATTAGTGTCCTATCTCTGATAGTTCTTGATTCCACTTGGAGATTGATGATCTCTTACTCATCCCTGGGCGAATGCAAAGAGGCAAGTGTCACAGGAGAAGTTTCTAGAAGATTCCATGATCTTCCACCTTGCAAATTAACTCTGCCATTTGTCCACTCTCGCCCATCGTACCCCATAGAAGGGCTTTTCAGTATGCATCGCACCTCCTGTGTGCATTTAGGTGGGATGCAGAGCACTTTGACCATGGAGCAGGTGAGATGGTCCAGTTTTGACCAGTTATGAGTAGTTTTTCATGGAGAACTTCTAGGAGATGACGTAATCAGTTGACCTTGTTCTTTTAGGGGTTGGAACAAAACTTTTAGGGACTTAGGGGCCCTTGGTTTATGGACATGTTTGATTGGGGGTGGAGTGCCCAAAAATGTCTATAATAGTTGCCCCCTAAAGCATGAGGTCGTTAATCTTTTGATGTCGGGTGAAATGCTTTATCATGAGGATCCGAAGTTTTTTCGAGCTAGAAGGCGACCTGTAATAAGATACAATAAAATACATTATCTTTATAATATTTTCATGATCTAGCTGAGGTGGGCATTCCCATGCTCAACTTTATAAATTCATTTTCATGTACATAAAATAGACAATCGTCTAAGTGTAGACTGATGATTCTGGTAGAGCCATCATCCCTTAGATTGGATGATTATCTGTGTAGCAATGATGTACATTTGATGTCTTTATTTTCTTGAATATATATCGAAGCCCGGATGGATGAAACTAGATCTGGGGTCTTCAATCTCATTCTATCTTCACTCAAATTACAAGTTGATCCATGTGAGAGATGTTCTGGAGTCGAACATGGAAAGACATCGCCTAATTACCAGCCAATGATATAAGCTGTTAACATGCGCGAGAGGAATCATCGATAATGATGATGACCCTCAAGGTACTACAGTACAATTCATGTGGTGTGAATAAGGGACTTGGCATCGAACACCACGCAAAATCTTTCGGTCGAAGGCCATTGATGTAAACCTGTCACCGGAAGTGAGAAACTTGCCATTGAGGCATGCAAGCTTCAAAGTACTGAAAGGGTTGTCCCTAAGTCGACTTCTTGGATAATGAGCTGATGTCGACAAAAAGCGACCCACCATAGGAGGGCCTTAATAAATCCCCCATCTGCGGCACAGAACGGAGTAAATGATTTTGGAGGTGAAAAGGATCTGATGATACAGGGTTCAGGGTGGCGGTCATGAAAGAATGGAGCGTGAATGTATTGCAGTGGATGAGACACAGGTGAATCCTCTGAGCGACTTCTCTTGAACATATTGGTGACACTGACATGATGGATTGGTAGCGTTAACCCCAAATGTGGATGGTGTGATGGACCAATGGTGATATGACCAGTGAACGGAACAACCCAACCTGACTCGGATGCGGAGTGAAAGTGTCATATTCAAGAGCGACTTGCTAATAATAAAGTTTCTTCAAGTTTTCTTCCCAATTTTTCCCCAGTCATTGCTGACCAGTACCTCTTTATTTTTGTCAAGCTTGAGGAGGATAACATATGCTTGTTCTATAATTTTCCCTTCGGGCAAACCCATCGCTATGTTTTAACGAGCGTAGTGGTAGTGAAACTTGTTCTCATCTGTATGGACAAGTTTGTCGCTATTCGGTTTTAACGAGTTTAACGACAAAGATAACTCGGTCCTTTTCAATTTTAGAGAGTCTGAAAGGGACATAAAGAAAACTCCAACAATCCTTTTTCGTCATATAATCCCTTAAGTCCGAAAAAGTATAAAATAATACAAAAGGGATGAATTTTCGATAATTTTAACGAGCCGAACAAAACAAGCGATCGATCTTTTTGTGTAATAATCCCTCAGGTCCAAAAAGATTAAAATCTAAATGAGGGATAGCACTTCCGGTCACTTTAACGAGTTGGAGAGGCCAATTACTCGGCAATATTTTCATATTTTACGAGTCAGATGAAAAGAACTTAAAGGAGACTCATTTTTCGAGGAACGAGTAATAAATTCAAGTAGCAGCTAATTCCAGGTAAGGTTTGGAATTTTCCAATCACGACAGTGTCACAAGGATGGCTAACAGGATCACTCTTCGTAGTTGTTCCTCAAAAAGGGTAAACAATCAAATGGAGGTGAATGATCGGCCAATACAAAGTGGAGGTGATGATGAGAACACGACCAAGGCTTCAAAGGTTGATGATAATGCATTCACGATGGTTATTTACCGGAAATTCGTTCATTTTTTAATGAATGAGCTTAAACTCTGGGGGAAACATTTGCTCATTGCTTACGTTTATTTTTTAACGAGCTTGAACTCCACATAAAAACTGCTCGATATAATGGTCATTGATTACCTTGATTTTACCATTGACAACTTTGTTCCTCCAAAGGTTGTACTGCCTACTCAATTTCTTTATCAAACTAGCTAGAAACGAATAATATATGCTTGAAAAATGAGTCAAAACACTAATATTTTACTTGAATTACATGAAAAGTAATTTAAAAGTGGTTTATACCTCTCATTTTACCATTTCATTTGAACTTTGGTTTGTTGGAGCTTTGGAGGTGCTTTCTCCCTTGATTTTCACTAGCCGATTCTGAGAGATTCTATGGATGATTCTTGGCGCTGTCTGGACCAGGTAAGAGCTAAACCTGAGCTCTTCAGTTTCATTCTTTCCTTTTTGAATTCTGAGCATGTTTCCTAGTTTTTCTAAGCCCCTGGGGTTTGAAGAATTCACCCTGGCTCCATCACACCTTCCCTATATTGAAAAGTGCGATGCATGCTAGCTTGGCTATTGGCCAGTCAGCATGCATCCCACTCAGTACACTACTGGGGGTGTGATGGGCGCAAGGAGGGGAACTTGTGCATAGTATTTCATGGAATTTTTTTCCTATTTTTCGCCAAATCAGGATCCTGACCCTTGTCTTGTTTGTTTTCAGAGGTTCATCGGAGCAAAATTCTTGTTACATGGCGAGAACGTGAGATGAAGAAGAGAACATGCTTGGTTTACATGATCCGGTTACAGTAAATGCACTGCGGAACTGTGGCCTGTTCAAGTTTTTCCGCATTTCTAGCATGAGGCAACAAATCAACTTGTTGCAATATTTTCAACTGGTGTGATGCAGTACTCACTGTGATGAAAGAAAAACTGACAAAGGTTAAAAGCGGAAGATTGAAGAACTTTGGTTATGGTTCCATTTTGACCGCTTTTGCCTTGGAAAAGATCCCACTGATGCAGCCCCAATTTATTCCACTTGGTTTACCTCCACCGACTGAGCCACGAATGCAGAGTTGGGTTGACTTCATGGCCCGACATGCGGGTCAGTCCCGGATTTCTTTCTCTGATGCCTTCTTTAAGTGGTTCAACCATCAGCAGATGGTTTTTTCTGTGTGTCCATATGCTGGTATGGATTTCCGGGGTGATCCGGATTTGGTACTGTCAGCTGGTGAGCAGTGGGGTGCATAGGTAAATTCTCTGACCATATTCCTGTTTATTGCCTTTCATAATGTTCTTATATTTTCTTTACTCAAGACTAATCAAAACTCATGCGCTCATGCAGATATTGGACCAGTCCGACCAGCAGTACGTCCGAGAGCGCCAGCTACCGCTCCGGTAGGAGAGGCTATGGGGAGGGCTATCCTTTGCGACCTTGATGTGGCCGAGACTCTTTCAGCATTGTAGGATCAGGTCGAGGGTCTCACTCTTGGTATTCCAGATGTCAGGACTGACGAGCTGCCTCTTAGGCTGCAGCGACATACTAATGGTGTGCCAAGTCGATGGACTCAGCTTTTACGCATGATTGCACAGGCGGTGACTTGTTATCATCAGCACCATTAGACTAGGGTGCCCCCTAGCATTTTGAGTTTTGGGTCATCTGACCAATTTTGTCTTTGTTATAGAACATTATGTGTAAACCACAAACAGTTGTATATATTTTTGAATTTCGGAGTTTTATTTTGGTTAAGTTACATGATCCTGATGCAAATATTGATGAAATACTTCTTTTATAAATGTTGCAAATTTCTAACACATAATTTGCCAATGAGTCTGTTAATGTGTTTAAGTTTATGGAAATATGCTGATATTGAATAGAATCAAACTGTCTTTCCAAAATCGTGACCCTTAGGAACATGCGATAGATAGCTGGATTTCGGACGGAGTAGATACCAGTGAGTTGTAGGATGACAAGTTGTGAGTCTAGCCTGACGACAAGTCGGCGTATGCCACGTGTGATGGCATAAGGGAGGAGTTCTATCAACGTGCTATATTCACCGATGTTATTTGTTTACCGACCAATACATACCCCTTTGAAACTTACTAACTCGCTTCTTGGATAAAAAATGGCCCAGGCCGCAGAAGATAGGTTCCGCGAACTATGACTCGCTCCATCGGCATATCCAACAAATGATTCCAATAGTCCGACATCTGCAAAAAATGTAAAAAGTGGATTACTTGACCAAAACAATTACCCTTACTGAAAACAAAAAGTTAACAAAAGCATAGGGGTTACTACACTGAATCATGCATAGTAATGCTTAAGGTACAACCTGTTACGGGGTTGCATCAGTGGAATCCCATCATAATCTACTAACTCATAGGCTCCATAAGGATTTGAATTTACCTGCTCCCAATTTATCGGATTCCTGGTTGTAAAGTAAGACCAAGTCACCTTCTGAGAAGACACGGGGTTTTACATTCTTGTCAAACTGCGCCTTGACTCGTTTCTTATGGGCTTCCTTAGCCAAAGCGGCATCACGACAGGTTTCATCCAATTGGATTAGTTCCAAGAAACGAGCCTCCTCTTCTGAAGTTCTGGGGAGAAGGTCGACTGCGAGTTTGAGGGACGAGAAGTGCTATCCCTCCTTTAGATTTTAATCTTTTTGGACCTAAGGGATTATTACACAAAAAGATCGAGCGCTTGTTTTGTTCGGCTCATTAAAATTACCGAAAATTCATCCCTTTTGTATTATTTTATACTTTTTCGAACTTAAGGGATTATATGATGAAAAAGGATTGTTGGAGTTTTCTTTATGCCCCTTTCAGAGTCTCTAAAATTGAAAAGGTCCGAGTTATATTTGTCATTAAACTCGTTAAAACCGAATAGCGACAAACTTGTCCATACATACAAGAATGAGTTTCACTATTGCTAGGCTCATTAAAACATAGTGATGGGTTTTCCCGAAGGGAAAATTATAGAACAAGCATATGTTATCCTCCTCAAGCTTGATAAAAATAAAGAGGTACTGGTCAGCAATGACTGGGGAAAAATTGGGAAGAAAACTTGAATAAACTTTATTGGTAGCAAGTCGCTCTTGAACATGACACTTTCACTTCGCATCCGAGTCGGGTTGGGTTGTTCCATTCACTGGTCATATCACCATTGGTCCATCACACCATCCACATTTGGGGTTAACGCTACCAATACATCATGTCAGTGTCGCCGATATGTTCAAGAGAAGTCGCTCAGAGAATTCACCTGTGTCTCATCCACTGCAATACATTCACGCTCCATTCTTTCATCACCTCCACCCTGAACCCTGTATCATCAGATCGTTTTCACCTCCAAAATAATTTACTCCGTTCCGTGCCATAGATGTGGGATTTATTAAGGCCCTCCTACGGCAGGTCACTTCTTGTCGACATCAGCTCATTATCCAGGAAGTTGATCTAGGAACAACCCTTTTAGTACTTTGAAGCTTGCATGATTCAATGGCAAGTTTCTCACTTCCGGCGATAGGTTTACATCAATGGCCTTCGACCAAAAGATTTTGCATGGTTTTCGACACCAAGTCCCTTTTTCACACCACGTAAATTGTACTGTCATACCTTGAGGGTCATCATCATTATCGGCGATTCCTCTCGCGCCTGTTAACAACTTACATCACTGGCTGGTAATCACGCGATGTCTTTCCATGTTCGACTCCAGAACATCTCTCACATGGATAGACTTGTACTTTGAGTGAAGATCGAACGAGATTGAAGGCCCTGATCTAGTTTCATCCATCCGGGATGCGATATATATTTAGGAAAATAAAGACATCAAATGTACATCATTGCTGCACAGATAATCATCCAATCTAAGGGATGATGGCTCTACCAAAATCATCAGTCTGCACTCAGACGATTGTCTGTCTTATGTACATGAAAATTAATTTATAAAGCTGAGCATGGGAATGCCCGCCTCATCTAGATCATGAAAATATTATGAAGATAATGTATTGTATTGTATCTTATTACAGGTCGCCTTCTAGCTTGAAAAAACTTTGGCTCCTCATGATAAAGCATTTCACTCGACATCAAAAGATTAACAACCTCATGCTTTAGGGGGCAATTTTTATAGACATTTTTGGGCACTGCACCCCCAATCAAACATGTCCATAAACCAAGGGCTCCTAAGTCCCTAAAAGTGTTGTTCCAACCCCTAAATGAACAAGGTCAACTGATTACATCATCTCCCAGAAGTTCTCCATGAAAAACTACTCAGAACTGGTCAAAACTGGACCATCTCACCTGCTTCATGGTCAAAGTGCGCTGCATCCCACCTAAATGCACATGGGAGATGTGATGCATACTAAAAATCCCTTCTATGGGGTGCGATGGGTGAGAGTGGACAAATGGCAGAGTCAATTTGCGAGGTGGAAGATCGTGGAATCTTCCAGAAACTTCTCCTGTGACACTTGCCTCTCTGCATTTACCGAGGGATGAGTAAGAGATCATCAATCTCCAAGTGGAATCAAGAACTATCAGAGAGAGGACACTAATCAAATCTTAGAAGTTGACTCACCTCCCTCCAATCATCTATATATGGATCCCTCATCCCAGAGATCCAGAGGCTGGAATTTGGTATCTTGTAAGGAAGTGCTGCTGGTTTCTTGGTGCAACATCATAGTGTTGGGTGATCTAAGCTTTTCATGAGGTGAAGAAGGGTTTTCTTGCTGAGAGGATGACGCTGGGTCAGAACAATTGGTTGTAATCCTCTTTGCTATTCCTGATATTAATAAAGCTATTCAAGTTTTCCTCCACATTCTTGTATGATTGATGATATATGCATTTGCGTGGTCAATATATATCTGGTCCTATATTGTTTATGATAGTAGATCTCTATTCTTGGATAGTGTTATGTTGCTTTGACTCCACAAGTGCTCTTTGAAGCTGGGTAGACGAGGAAGCGAGTGGCAAAGATCTATCAGAAGGAACCAAGCGCAAGACAGAGGTTGGTCTCCTTTGTTCCCCTCTTATCTACTTCTCATAAAGGAAAACGAAAGTAGTTTTAGTTTGTTTGTTTCTAAGATAGCTACCAGTGTTAGTGGGACTAGCAGCTCTGCATAGACACTAGATTTCCCGATAACAAAATGGCGACCATACTGTCCTAAATCAAACCAACAAACAGTCTAAATGCAAATGCACATGCATGTATTTATTTTCAGCCTTCTTAATGCGTGAATGATAAAAAGAAAGCTAAGCACAAATCTGAATTTTTTTCAAAGTGACATTAATAACAAGCTTCTTTTCAAGACAAAATGAAGACAATGGAGACACTTTGCGATTTGGAATTGAAAACTGTCTTTCGACACTTAAAAACTACTAATTCAAATCAAATACAAGAGTAACAGTGTAATCTACTATCAATAAAAATTGGATTCTCTTCTATGACTGAAAACGACACTTGCGACAATTCCAAATCAAGAAACGACAGTTCAATTACGCTACTTCTTTGTAAAAGAGAACTGAAAATGGCTCACAATACATAAAAACATTTACAGTTCTTTGCACAATGGAGGCGGAAAAATGGCAAGGAAGGGGGTTTCCAACAAAGGTATACTGACTATAGACAGCAAAACTCCTGAATAGAGCTGAAAAGAATGAAGAAAAACCAAAGTCTGGAGGCAAAAGAAGCCTTCTCTGATCAGCACACCTGTTACACAGTGATTCTAGTATGCATCCCACCTACATCACACATGAAGTGCGATGCATACTGATATCCTTGAAGAGAGGGTGCGATGATACAGTGCGAGACTTTTGATCCAGTTCTTGATCATAGTTTGCAACACAGTTCAGGGATTTAGGCCGAGCAAGTGATAATCAGTAAATAAATCACAGGGGTAGATCTAAGGAGGTTACTAGAGCCACCACAAGGGAAATTAGAGAGTTTGTAAATTGATTGTTTAGTTCATAAACAAAACCCGGAGATAGACTGAAGTAGCATTGATCTACTTTGCACTTGCACAGAAAATGCAGTTCGAAGGCTATCTAGATTGACTTCAGGCCCCATCTATAAGTTTATAAAGCAAACAAATATAGACAAATAAACAATCTATTCGCTCCCCAGCGGAGTCACCATTTTGTTATCAGGAAATCTAGTGTCTATGCAGAGCTTCTAGTCCCACTAAGACTGGTAGCTATCTTAGAAACAAACAAACTAAAACTACTTTCGTTTTCCTTTATGAGAAGTAGATAAGAGGGGAACAAAGGAGCCCAACCTCTATCTTGCACTTGGTTCCTTGCTTGATTCCTCTCCCTTCTGATAGATCTTTGCCACTCGCTTCCTCATCTACCCAGCATCAAAGAGCACCTGTGGAGTCAAAGTAGCATAACACTATCCAAGAACAGGGATCTACTATCATAAACAATATAGGACCAGATATATATTGACCACACAAATGCATATATCATCAATCATACAAGAATGTGGAGGAAAACTTGAATAGCTTTATTAATATCAAGAATAGCAAAGAGGATTACAACCAATTGTTCTGACCCAAAGTCATCCTCTTAGCAAGAAAGCCCTTCCTCACCTCATGAAAAGCTTAGATCACCCAACAGTATGATGTTACACCAAGAAACCAGTAGCACTTCCTTACAAGATACAAAATTCCAGCCTTCGGATCTTTGGGATGAGGGATCCATATATAGATGATTGCAGGGAGGTGAGTCAGCTTCTGATATTTGATTAGTTTCCTCTCTCTGATAGTTCTTGATTCCACTTGGAGATTGATGATCTCTTACTCATCCCTGGGCGAATGCAGAGAGGCAAGTGTCACAGGAGAAGTTTCTAGAAGATTCCATGGTCTGCCACCTCGCAAATTGACTCTGCCATTTGTCCACTCTCGCCCATCGCACCCCACCAGTATGCATCACACCTCTTGTGTGAATTTAGGTGGGACGCAACGCACTTTGACCATGGAGCAGGTGAGATGGTCCAGTTTTGACCAGTTCTAAGTAGTTTTTCATGGAGAACTTCTGGGAGATGATGTAATTAGTTGACCTTGTTCTTTTAGGGGTTGGAACAACACTTTTAGGGACTTAGGAGCCCTTGGTTTATGGACATGTTTTATTGGGGGTGCAGTGCCCAAAAATGTCTATAACAGTTGCCCCCTAAAGCATGAGGTCGTTAATCTTTTGATGTCGGGTGAAATGCTTTATCATGAGGATCCAAAGTTTTTTCGAGCTGGAAGGCGACCTATAATAAGATACAATACAATACATTATCTTCATAATATTTTCATTATCTAGCTGAGGCGAGCATTCCCATGCTCAACTTTATAAATTCATTTTCATGTACATAAGATAGACAATCGTCTGAGTGTAGACTGATGATTCTGGTAGAGCCATCATCCCTTAGATTGGATGCTTATATGTGCAGCAATGATGTACATTTGATGTCTTTATTTTCTTGAATATATATCTCGCAGCTCGGATGGATGAAACTAGATCCGTGGTCTTCAATCTCGTTTGATCTTCACTCAAAGTACAAGTCGATCCATGTGAGAGATGTTCTGGAGTCGAACATGGAAAGACATCACCTGATTACCAGCCAATGATATACGATGTTAACAGGCACAAGAGGAATCACCGATAATGATGATGACCCTAAAGGTACTACTGTACAATTCACGTGGTGTGAATAAGGGACTGGCGTCGAACACCACGCAAAATCTTTCGGTCGAAGGCCATTGATGTAAACCTATCGCTGGAAGTGAGAAACTTGCCATTGAAGCATGCAAGCTTCAAAGTACTGAAAGGGTTGTCCCTAAGTCGACTTCTTGGATAATGAGCTGATGTCGACAAGAAGCGACCCACCGTAGGAGGGCCTTAATAAATCCCACATCTACCGCAAGGAATGGAGTCAATGATTTTGGAGGTGAAAATGATCTGATGATACAGGGTCCAGGGTGGCGGTAATGAAAGAATGGAGCGTGAATGTATTGCAGTGGATGAGACACAGGTGAATTCTCTGAGCGACTTCTCTTGAACATATCGGCGACACTGACATGATGGATTGGTAGCGTTAACCCCAAATGTGGATGGTGTGATGGACCAATGGTGATATGACCAGTGAACGGAACAACCCAACCCCACTCGGATGCAGAGTGAAAGTGTCATGTTCAAGAGCAACTTGCTACCAATAAAGTTTCTTCAAGTTTTCTTCCCAATTTTTCCCCAGTCATTGCTGACCAATACCTCTTTATTTTTATCAAGCTTGAGGAGGATAACATATGCTTGTTCTATAATTTTCCCTTCGGGCAAACCCATCGCTATGTTTTAACGAGCCTAGCGATAGTGAAACTTGTTCTTGTCTGTATGGACAAGTTTGTCGCTATTCGGTTTTAACGAGTTTAACGACAAAGATAACTCGGTCCTTTTCAATTTTAGAGAGTCTGAAAGGGACATAAAGAAAACTCCAACAATCCTTTTTCGTCATATAATCCCTTAAGTCTGAAAAAGTATAAAATAATACAAAAGGGATGAATTTTCGGTAATTTTAACAAGCCGAACAAAACAAGCGCTCGATCTTTTTGTGTAATAATCCCTCAGGTCCAAAAATATTAAAATCTAAAGGAGGGATAGCACTTCCGGTCACTTTAACGAGCTAGAGAGGCCAATTACTCGGCAATCTTTTCATATTTTACAAGTCAGATGAAAAGAGCTTAAAGGAGACTCGTTTTTCAAGGAACGAGTGATAAATTTGGGTAGCAGCTAATTCCAAGTAAGGTTTGGAATTTTCCAATCACGGAAGTGTCACAAGGATGGCTAACAAGATCACTCTTCGCAGCTGTTCCTCGAAAAGGGTAAACAATCAAATGGAGGTGAATGGTCGGCCAATACAGAGTGGAGGTGATGATGAGAACACGACCAAGGCTTCAAAGGTTGATGATAATGCATTCACGATGGTTATTTACCGGAAATTCGTTCATTTTTTAATGAATGAGCTTAAACTCTGGGGGAAACATTTGCTCATTGCTTACGTTTATTTTTTAACGAGCTTGAACTCCACATAAAAACTGCTCGATATAATGGTCATTGATTACCTTGATTTTACCATTGACAACTTTGTTCCTCCAAAGGTTGTACTGCCTACTCAATTTCTTTATCAAACTAGCTAGAAACGAATAATATATGCTTGAAAAATGAGTCAAAACACTAATATTTTACTTGAATTACATGAAAAGTAATTTAAAAGTGGTTTATACCTCTCATTTTACTATTTCATTTGAACTTTGGTTTGTTGGAGCTTTGGAGGTGCTTTCTCCCTTGATTTTCACTAGCCGATTCCGGGAGATTCTATGGATGATGCTTGGCGCTGTCTGGACCAGGTAAGAGCTAAACCTGAGCTCTTCAGTTTCATTCTTTCCTTTTTGAATTATGAGCATGTTTCCTAGTTTTTCTAAGCCCCTGGGGTTTGAAGAATTCACCCTGGCTCCATCACACCTTCCCTATATTGAAAAGTGCGATGCATGCTAGCTTGGCTATTGGCCAGTCAGCATGCATCCCACTCAGTACACTACTGGGGGTGTGATGGGCACAAGGAGGGGAACTTGTGCATAGTATTTCCTGGAATTTTTTGCCTATTTTTCGCCAAATCAGGATCCTGACCCTTGTCTTGTTTGTTTTCAGAGGTTCATCGCAGCAAAATTCCTGTTACATGGCGAGAACGTGAGCATGAAGAAGAGGACATGCTTGGTTTACATGATCCGGTTACGGTAAATGCACTGTGGAACTGTGGCCTGTTCAAGTTTTTCCGCATTTCTAGCATGAGGCAACAAATCAACTTGTTGCAATATTTTCAACTGGTGTGATGCAGTACTCACTGTGATGAAAGAAAAACTGACAAAGGTTAAAAGCAGAAGATTGAAGAACTTCGGTTATGGTTCCATTTTGACCGCTTTTGCCTTGGAAAAGATCCCGCTGATGCAGCCCCAATATATTCCACTTGGTTTACCTCCACCGACTGAGCCACGAATGTAGAGTTGGGTTGACTTCATGGCCCGACATGCGGGTCAGTCCCAGATTTCTTTCTCTGATACCTTCTTTGAGTGGTTCAACCATCAGCAGATGGTTTTTGCCGAGTGTCCATATGCTGGTATGGATTTCCGGGGTGATCCGGATTTGGTACTGTCAGCTGGTGAGCAGTGGGGTGTCATAGGTAAATTCTCTGACCATATTCCTGTTTATTGCTTTTCATAATGTTCTTATATTTTCTTTACTCAAGACTAATCAAAACTCATGCGCTCATGCAGACATTGGACCAGTCCGACCAGCAGTACGTCTGAGAGCGCCAGCTGCCGCTCCGGTAGGAGAGGCTATGGGGAGGGCTATCCTTTGCGACCTTGATGTGGCCGAGACTCTTTCAGCATTGCAGGATCAGGTCGAGGGTCTCACTCTTGGTATTCCAGATGTGAGGACTGATGAGCTGCCTCTTAGGCTGCAGCGACATACTATTGGTGTGCCAAGTCGATGGACTCAGCTATTACGCATGATTGCACAGGCGGTGACTTGTTATCATCAGCACCATTAGACTAGGGTGCCCCCTAGCATTTTGAGTTTTGGGTCATCTGACCAATTTTGTCTTGGTTATAGAACATTATGTGTAAACCACAAACAGTTGTATATATTTTTGAATTTCGGAGTTTTATTTTGGTTAAGTTACATGATCCCGATGCAAATATTGATGAAATACTTCTTTTATAAATGTTGCAAATGTCTAACACATAATTTTCCAATGAGTCTGTTAATGTGTTTAAGTTTATGGAAATATGCTGATATTGAATAGAATCAAACTGTCTTTCCAAAATCGTGACCCTTAGGAACATGCGATAGATAGCTGGATTTCGGACGGAGTAGATACCAGTGAGTTGTAGGATGACAAGTTGTGAGTCTAGCCTGACGACAAGTCGGCGTATGCCACGTGTGATGGCGTAAGGGAGGAGTTCTATCAACGCGCTATATTCACCGATTTTATTTGTTTACCGACCAATACATACCCCTTTGAAACTTACTAACTCGCCGCTTGGATAAAAAATGGCCCAGGCCGCAGAAGATAGGTTCCACGAACTATGACTCGCTCCATCGGCATATCCAACAAATGATTCCAATAGGTCCGACATCTGCAAAAAATGTAAAAAGTGGATTACTTGACCAAAACAATTACCCTTACTGAAAACAAAAATTTAACAAAAGCATAGGGGTTACTACACTGAATCATGCGTAGTAATGCTTAAGGTACAACCCGTTACGGGGTTGCATCAGTGGAATCCCATCATAATCTACTAACTCATAGGCTCCATAAGGATTTGAATTTACCTGCTCCCAATTTATCGAATTCCTGGTTGTAAAGTAAGACCAAGTCACCTTCTGAGAAGTCACGGGGTTTTACATTCTTGTCAAACTGCGCCTTGACTCGTTTCTTATGGGCTTCGTTAGCCAAAGCGGCATCACGACGGGTTTCATCCAATTGGATTAGTTCCAAGAAATGAGCCTCCTCTTCTGAAGTTCTGGGGAGAAGGTCGCCTGCGAGTTTGAGGGACGAGAAGTGCTATCCCTCCTTTAGATTTTAATCTTTTTGGACCTAAGGGATTATTACACAAAAAGATCGAGCGCTTGTTTTGTTCGGCTCATTAAAATTACCGAAAATTCATCCCTTTTGTATTATTTTATACTTTTTCGAACTTAAGGGATTATATGATGAAAAAGGATTGTTGGAGTTTTCTTTATGCCCCTTTCAGAGTCTCTAAAATTGAAAAGGTCTGAGTTATCTTTGTCATTAAAATCGTTAAAACCGAATAGCGACAAACTTGTCCATACATACAAGAATGAGTTTCACTATTGCTAGGCTCATTAAAACATAGCGATGGGTTTTCCCGAAGGGAAAATTATAGAACAAGCATATGTTATCCTCCTCGAGCTTGATAAAACTAAAGAGGTACTGGTCAGCAATGACTGGGGAAAAATTGGGAAGAAAACTTGAATAAACTTTATTGGTAGCAAGTCGCTCTTGAACATGACACTTTCACTTCGCATTCGAGTCGGGTTGGGTTGTTCCATTCACTGGTCATATCACCATTGGTCCATCACACCATCCACATTTGGGGTTAACGCTACCAATACATCATGTCAGTGTCGCCGATATGTTCAAGAGAAGTCGCTCAGAGAATTCACCTGTGTCTCATCCACTGCAATACATTCACGCTCCATTCTTTCATCACCTCCACCCTGAACCCTGTATCATGAGATCGTTTTCACCTCCAAAATAATTTACTCCGTTCCGTGCCGTAGATGTGGGATTTATTAAGGCCCTCCTACGGCAGGTCACTTCTTGTCGACATCAGCGCATTATCCAGGAAGTTGATCTAGGAACAACCCTTTTAGTACTTTGAAGCTTGCATGCTTCAATGGCAAGTTTCTCACTTTCGGCGACAGGTTTACATCAATGTCCTTCGACCAAAAGATTTTGCATGGTTTTCGACACCAAGTCCCTTTTTCACACCACGTAAATTGTACTGTCATACCTTGAGGGTCATCATCATTATCGGTGATTCCTCTCGCGCCTGTTAACAACTTACATCATTGGCTGGTAATCACGCGATGTCTTTCCATGTTCGACTCCAGAACATCTCTCACATGGATAGACTTGTACTTTGAGTGAAGATCGAACGAGATTGAAGGCCCTGATCTAGTTTCATCCATCCGGGATGCGATATATATTTAGGAAAATAAAGACATCAAATGTACATCATTGCTGCACAGATAATCATCCAATCTAAGGGATGATGGCTCTACCAGAATCATCAGTCTGCACTCAGACGATTGTCTGTCTTATGTACATGAAAATTAATTTATAAAGCTGAGCATGGGAATGCCCGCCTCAGCTAGATCATGAAAATATTATGAAGATAATGTATTGTATTGTATCTTATTACAGGTCGCCTTCTAGCTTGAAAAAACTTTGGCTCCTCATGATAAAGCATTTCACTCGACATCAAAAGATTAACAACCTCATGCTTTAGGGGGCAATTGTTATAAACATTTTTGGGCACTGCACCCCCAATCAAACATGTCCATAAACCAAGGGCTCCTAAGTCCCTAAAAGTGTTGTTCCAACCCCTAAAAGAACAAGGTCAACTGATTACATCATCTCCCAGAAGTTCTCCATGAAAAACTACTCAGAACTGGTCAAAACTGGACCATCTCACCTGCTTCATGGTCAAAGTGCGCTGCATCCCACCTAAATGCACATGGGAGGTGTGATGCATACTAAAAATCCCTTCTATGGGGTGCGATGGGTGAGAGTGGACAAATGGCAGAGTCAATTTGCGAGGTGGAAGATCATGGAATCTTCCAGAAACTTCTCCTGTGACACTTGCCTCTCTGCATTTACCGAGGGATGAGTAAGAGATCATCAATCTCCAAGTGGAATCAAGAACTATCAGAGAGAGGACACTAATCAAATCTTAGAAGTTGACTCACCTCCCTCCAATCATCTATATATGGATCCCTCATCCCAGAGATCCAGAGGCTGGAATTTGGTATCTTGTAAGGAAGTGCTGCTGGTTTCTTGGTGCAACATCATAGTGTTGGGTGATCTAAGCTTTTCATGAGGTGAAGAAGGGTTTTCTTGCTAAGAGGATGACGCTGGGTCAGAACAATTGGTTGTAATCCTCTTTGCTATTCTTGATATTAATAAAGCTATTCAAGTTTTCCTCCACATTCTTGTATGATTGATGATATATGCATTTGCGTGGTCAATATATATCTGGTCCTATATTGTTTATGATAGTAGATCTCTATTCTTGGATAGTGTTATGTTGCTTTGACTCCACAAGTGCTCTTTGAAGCTGGGTAGACGAGGAAGCGAGTGGCAAAGATCTATCAGAAGGAACCAAGCGCAAGACAGAGGTTGGTCTCCTTTGTTCCCCTCTTATCTACTTCTCATAAAGGAAAACGAAAGTAGTTTTAGTTTGTTTGTTTCTAAGATAGCTACCAGTGTTAGTGGGACTAGCAGCTCTGCATAGACACTAGATTTCCCGATAACAAAATGGCGACCATACTGTCCTAAATCAAACCAACAAACAGTCTAAATGCAAATGCACATGCATGTATTTATTTTCAGCCTTCTTAATGCGTGAATGATAAAAAGAAAGCTAAGCACAAATCTGAATTTTTTTCAAAGTGACATTAATAACAAGCTTCTTTTCAAGACAAAATGAAGACAATGGAGACACTTTGCGATTTGGAATTGAAAACTGTCTTTCGACACTTGAAAAACTACTAATTCAAATCAAATACAAGAGTAACAGTGTAATCTACTATCAAGAAAAATTGAATTCTCTTCTATGCCTGAAAACAACACTTGCGACACTTCCAAATCAAGAAACGACAGTTCAATTATGCTACTTCTTTGTAAAAGAGAATTGAAAATGGCTCACAATACATAAAAACATTTACAGTTCTTTGCACAATGGAGGCGGAAAAATGGCAAGGAAGGGGGTTTCCAACAAAGGTATACTGACTATAGACAGCAAAACTCCTGAATATAGCTAAAAAGAATGAAGAAAAACCAAAGTCTGGAGGCAAAAGAAGCCTTCTTTGATCAGCACACCTGTTACACAGTGATTCTAGTATGCATCCCACCTACAGAACACATGAAGTGCGATGCATACTGATATCCTTGAAGAGAGGGTGCAATGATACAGTGCGAGACTTTTGATCCAGTTCTTGATCATAGTTTGCAGCACAGTTCAGGGATTTAGGCCGAGCAAGTGATAATCAGTAAATAAATCACAGGGGTAGATCTAAGGAGGTTACTAGAGCCACCACAAGGGAAATTAGAGAGTTTGTAAATTGATTGTTTAGTTCATAAACAAAACCCGGAGATAGACTGAAGTAGCATTGATCTACTTTGCACTTGCACAGAAAATGCAGTTCGAAGGCTATCTAGATTGACTTCAGGCCCCATATATAAGTTTATAAAGCAAACAAATATAGACAAATAAACAATCTATTCGCTCCCCAGCGGAGTCACCATTTTGTTATCAGGAAATCTAGTGTCTATGCAGAGCTTCTAGTCCCACTAAGACTGGTAGCTATCTTAGAAACAAACAAACTAAAACTATTTTCGTTTTCCTTTATGAGAAGTAGATAAGAGGGGAACAAAGGAGCCCAATCTCTATCTTGCACTTGGTTCCTTGCTTGATTCCTCTCCCTTCTGATAGATCTTTGCCACTCGCTTCCTCATCTACCCAGCTTCAAAGAGCACCTGTGGAGTCAAAGCAGCATAACACTATCCAAGAACAGGGATCTACTATCATAAACAATATAGGACCAGATATATATTGACCACACAAATGCATATATCATCAATCATACAAGAATGTGGAGGAAAACTTGAATAGCTTTATTAATATCAAGAATAGCAAAGAGGATTACAACCAATTTTTCTGACCCAAAGTCATCCTCTTAGTAAGAAATCCCTTCCTCACCTCATGAAAAGCTTAGATCACCCAACAGTATGATGTTACACCAAGAAACCAGTAGCACTTCCTTACAAGATACAAAATTCCACCCTTCGGATCTTTGGGATGAGGGATCCATATATAGATGATTGCAGGGAGGTGAGTCAGCTTCTGATATTTGATTAGTTTCCTCTCTCTGATAGTTCTTGATTCCACTTGGAGATTGATGATCTCTTACTCATCCCTGGGCGAATGCAGAGAGGCAAGTGTCACAGGAGAAGTTTCTAGAAGATTCCATGGTCTTCCACCTCGCAAATTGACTCTGCCATTTGTCCACTCTCGCCCATCGCACCCCACCAGTATGCATCACACCTCTCGTGTGAATTTAGGTGGGATGCAACGTACTTTGACCATGGAGCAGGTGAGATGGTCCAGTTTTGACCAGTTCTAAGTAGTTTTTCATGGAGAACTTCTGGAAGATGATGTAATTAGTTGACCTTGTTCTTTTGGGGGTTGGAACAACACTTTTAGGGACTTATGAGCCCTTGGTTTATGGACATGTTTTATTGGGGGTGCAGTGCCCAAAAATGTCTATAACAGTTGCCCCCTAAAGCATGAGGTCGTTAATCTTTTGATGTCGAGTGAAATGCTTTATCATGAGGATCCAAAGTTTTTTCGAGCTAGAAGGCGACCTATAATAAGATACAATACAATGCATTATCTTCATAATATTTTCATTATCTAGCTGAGGCGAGCATTCCCATGCTCAACTTTATAAATTCATTTTCATGTACATAAGATAGACAATCGTCTGAGTGTAGACTGATGATTCTAGTAGAGCCATCATCCCTTAGATTGGATGCTTATATGTGTAGCAATGATGTACATTTGATGTCTTTATTTTCCTGAATATATATATCGCAGCTCGGATGGATGAAACTAGATCCGTGGTCTTCAATCTCGTTCGATCTTCACTCAAAGTACAAGTCGATCCATGTGAGAGATGTTCTGGAGTCGAACATGGAAAGACATCGCCTGATTACCAGCCAATGATATACGCTGTTAACAGGCACAAGAGGAATCACCGATAATGATGATGACCCTAAAGGTACTACTGTACAATTCACGTGGTGTGAATAAGGGACTGGCGTCGAACACCATGCAAAATCTTTCGGTCGAAGGCCATTGATGTAAACCTATCACTGGAAGTGAGAAACTTGCCATTGAAGCATGCAAGCTTCAAAGTACTGAAAGGGTTGTCCCTAAGTCGACTTCTTGGATAATGAGCTGATGTCAACAAGAAGCGACCCACCGTAGGAGGGCCTTAATAAATCCCACATCTACCGCAAGGAATGGAGTCAATGATTTTGGAGGTGAAAATGATCTGATGATACAGGGTCCAGGGTGGCAGTAATGGAAGAATGGAGCGTGAATGTATTGCAGTGGATGAGACACAGGTGAATTCTCTGAGCGACTTCTCTTGAACATATCGGCGACACTGACATGATGGATTGGTAGCGTTAACCCCAAATGTGGATGGTGTGATGGACCAATGGTGATATGACCAGTGAACGGAACAACCCAACCCCACTCGGATGTGGAGTGAAAGTGTCATGTTCAAGAGCAACTTGCTACCAATAAAGTTTCTTCAAGTTTTCTTCCCAATTTTTCCCCAGTCATTGCTGACCAATACCTCTTTATTTTTATCAAGCTTGAGGAGGATAACATATGCTTGTTCTATAATTTTCCCTTCGGGCAAACCCATCGCTATGTTTTAACGAGCCTAGCGATAGTGAAACTCGTTCTTGTCTGTATGGACAAGTTTGTCGCTATTCGGTTTTAACGAGTTTAACGACAAAGATAACTCGGTCCTTTTCAATTTTAGAGAGTCTGAAAGGGACATAAAGAAAACTCCAACAATCCTTTTTCGTCATATAATCCCTTAAGTCTGAAAAAGTATAAAATAATACAAAAGGGATGAATTTTCGGTAATTTTAACGAGCCGAACAAAACAAGCGCTCGATCTTTTTGTGTAATAATCCCTCAGGTCCAAAAAGATTAAAATCTAAAGGAGGGATAGCACTTCCGGTCACTTTAACGAGCTGGAGAGGCCAATTACTCGGCAATCTTTTCATATTTTACAAGTCAGATGAAAAGAGCTTAAGGGAGACTCATTTTTCAAGGAACGAGTGATAAATTCGAGTAGCAGCTAATTCCAAGTAAGGTTTGGAATTTTCCAATCACGGAAGTGTCACAAGGATGGCTAACAAGATCACTCTTCGCAGCTGTTCCTCGAAAAGGGTAAACAATCAAATGGAGGTGAATGGTCGGCCAATACAGAGTGGAGGTGATGATGAGAACACGACCAAGGCTTTAAAGGCTGATGATAATGCATTCACAATGGTTATTTACCGGAAATTTGTTCATTTTTTAATGAATGAGCTTAAACTCTGGGGGAAACATTTGCTCATTGCTTACGTTTATTTTTTAACGAGATTGAACTCCACATAAAAACTGCTCGATCCAGTCGTATAATAAGGATGTCTCATCTAAGATACCATTTTTTATGAAGCTTTCACCTTACACAGCTTTGCCCCACATCCTTTCTTTATGCAAGTTAGGAAACATCCAATCCTACGAGTTTAAAGGGTTGGAGGACCTACAACATTTAAAAAATAAATGGTCGCTCTTTGCTTGCATGCCAAAAGGTTTGCATACCCTTAGGTATAGTGAAATAGAGTTTCCTAGGTTACCCCTCAATTTGCAGACAAAACATTTGTCTTATCGGGAAAGGCCTACCTTTTACAGGTTACCCCTCAAATTGCAGACAAAACATTTGTTCTATCGGGAAAGGCCTACCTCCTGATAGAGGTATCTTATTCCATTCTAATCTCATAAACCAGTCATATATCCTTCGCGGGAACCTACCCTATGCCTAAGGTTTTCCTGCTGAAACAGACCAAGGTGCATGCCCCCTGGGTTTCTGTCATGTCCTCCCAAATCACTCGCGCTCATCAGGTGGACAGACTGGGGATTGATGAGACATTCCTTGCGTGAAAAGACCATTCAGAGATGGTATTTGACTATTTGCTATGTGTGAGCCGGGGAATGAAAGTTGGTCATTTTGTTATCGGGAAATCTAGTGTCTATGCAGAGCTGCTAATCCCACTAAGACTGGTAGCTATCTTAGAAAAAAACAAACTAAAACTACTTTCGTTTTTCTTTATGAGAAGTAGATAAGAGGGGAACAAAGGAGACCAACCTCTGTCTTGCGCTTGGTTCCTTGCTTGATTCCTCTCCCTTCTGATAGATCTTTTCCACTCGCTTCCTCGTCTACCTAGCTTCAAAGAGCACCTGTGGAGTCAAAGAAGCATAACACTATCCAAGAACAGAGATCTACTATCATAAACAATATAGGACCAGATATATATTGACCATGCAAATGCATATATCATCAATCATACAAGAATGTGGAGGAAAACTTGAATAGCTTTATTAATATCAAGAATAGCAAAGAGGATTACAACCAATTGTTCTGACCTAATGTCATTCTCTCAGCAAGAAAGCTCTTCTTCACCTCATGAAAAGCTTAGATCACCCAACACTATGATGTTGCACCAAGAAACCAGTAGCACTTCCTTACAAGATACCAAATTCTAGCCTCTGGATCTTTGGGATGAGGGATCCATATATAGATGATTGCAGGGAGGTGAGTCAGCTTCTGATATTTGATTAGTGTCCTCTCTATGATAGTTCTTGATTCCACTTGGAGATTGATGATCTCTTACTAATCCCTGGGCGAATGCAGAGAGGCAAGTGTCATAGGAGAAGTTTCTGGAACATTCCATGATCTTCCACCCTGCAAATTGACTCTGCCATTTGTCCACTCTCGCCCATCGCACCCCATAGAAGGGCTTTTCAGTATGCATCGCACCTCTCATGTGCATTTAGGTGGGATGCAGTGCACTTTGACCAAGAAGCAGGTGAGATGGTCCAGTTTTGACTAGTTCTAAGTAGTTTTTCATGGAGAACTTCTGGGAGATGATGTAATCAGTTGACCTTGTTCTTTTAGGGGTTGGAACAACACTTTTAGGGACTTAGGAGCCCTTGGTTTATGGACATGTTTGATTGGGGGTGCAGTGCCCAAAAATGTCTATAACAGTTGCCCCCTAAAGCATGAGGTCGTTAATCTTTTGATGTCGGGTGAAATTCTTTATCTTGAGGATCCAAAGTTTTTTCGAGCTAGAAGGTGACCTGTAATAAGATACAATACAATACATTATCTTCATAATATTTTCATGATCTAGCTGAGGCGGGCATTCCCATGCTTAGCTTTATAAATTCATTTTCATGCACATAAGACAGAAAATCGTCTGAGTGTAGACTGATGATTCTGGTAAAGCCATCATCCCTTAGATTGGATGATTATCTGTGTAGCAATGATGTACATTTGATGTCTTTATTTTCCTGAATATATATCGCATCCCGGATGGATGAAACTAGATCCGTGGTCTTCAATCTCGTTCGATCTTCACTCAAAGTACAAGTCAATCCATGTGAGAGATGTTCTGGAGTCAAAAATGGAAAGACATCGCCTGATTACCAGCGAATGATATACGATGTTAACAGGCACGAGAGGAATCACCGATAATGATGATGACCCTCAAGGTACTACAGTACAATTCACATGGTGTGAATAAGGGACTGGCGTCGAACACCACGCAAAATCTTTCGGTCGAAGGCCATTGATGTAAACCTGTCGCCGGAAGTGAGAAACTTGCCATTGAGGCATGCAAGCTTCAAAGTACTAAAAGGGTTGTCCCTAAGTCAACTTCTTCGATAATGAGCTGATGTCGACAAAAAGTGACCCGCCGTAGTAGGGCCTTAATAAATCCCACATCTATGGCATGGAACAGAGTAAATGATTTTGGAGGTGAAAATGATTGATGATACAGGGTTCAGGGTGGCGGTCATGAAAGAATGGAGTGTGAATGTATTGCACTGGATGAGACACAGGTGAATTCTCTGAGTGACTTCTCTTGAACATATCGGTGACACTGACATGATGGATTGGTAGCGTTAACCCCAAATTTGGATGGTGTGATGGACCAATGGTGATATGACCAATGAACGGAACAACCCAACCCCACTCGGATGCGGAGTGAAAGTGTCATGTTCAAGAGCGACTTGCTACCAATAAATTTTCTTCAAGTTTTCTTCCCAATTTTTCCCCAGTCATTGCTAACCACTACCTCTTTATTTTTGTCAAGCTTGAGGAGGATAAAATATGTTTTTTCTATAATTTTCCCTTCGGGCAAACCCATCGCTATGTTTTAACGAGCGTAGCGATAGTGAAACTTGTTCTCGTGTGTATGTACAAGTTTTTCGCTATTCGGTTTTAACGAGTTTAACGACAAAGATATCTCGGTCCTTTTCAATTTTAGAGAGTTTGAAAGGGACATAAAGAAAACTCCAACAATCCTTTTTCATCATATAATCCCTTAAGTCCGAAAAAGTATAAAATAATACAAAAGGGATGAATTTTCGGTAATTTTAACGAGCCGAACAAAACAAGGGCTCGATATTTATGTGTAATAAGCCCTCAGGTCCAAAAAGATTAAAATCTAAATGAGGGATAGCATTTTCGGTCACTTTAACGAGTTGGATAGGCCAATTACTCGGCAATCTTTTCATATTTTACGAGTCAGATGAAAAGAACTTAAAGGAGTCTCGTTTTTTGAGGAACAAGTGATAAATTCAGGTAGCAGCTAATTCCAAGTAAGGTTTGGAATTTTCCAATCACGACAGTGTCACAAGGATGGCTAACAGGATCACTCTTTGCAGCTATTCCTCTAAAAGGGTAAACAATCAAATGGAGGTGAATGATCGGCCAATACAAAGTGGAGGTGATGATGAGAACATGACCAAGGCTTCAAAGGCTGATGATAATGCATTCACAATGGTTATTTACCGGAAATTGGTTCATTTTTTAATGAATGAGCTTAAACTCTGGGGAAAAAATTTGCTCATTACTTACATTTATTTTTTAACGAGCTTGAACTCCACATAAAAATTGCTCGATATAATGGTCATTGATTACCTTGATTTTACCATTGACAACTTTATTCCTCCAAAGGTTGTATTGCCTACTCAATTGCTTCATCAAACTAGCTAGAAACGAATAATATATGCTTGAAAAATGAGTCAAAACACTAATATTTTACTTGAATTACGTGAAAAGTAATTTAGAAGTGGTTTTTACCTCTCATTTTACCATTTCATTTGAACTTTGGTTTGTTGGAGCTTTGGAGGTGCTTTCTCCCTTGATTTTCACTAGCCGATTCTGGGAGATTCTGTGGACGATTCTTGGTGTCGTCTGGACCAGGTAAGAGCTAAACCTGAGCTCTTCAGTTTAATTCTTTCCTTTTTGAATTCTGAGCATGTTTCCTGGTTTTTCTAAGCCCCTGGCATTTGAAGAATTCACCCTGGCTCCATCCCACCTTCCCTATATCAAAAAGTGCAATGCATGCTGGCTTGGCTATTGGCCAGTCAGTGTGCATCCCACCCAGTACACTACTGGGGGTGTGATGGGAGCAAGGAGGGAAACTTGAGCACAGTTTTTCATGGAAATTTTTGCCTTTTTTTCGCCAAATCAGGATCCTGACTCTTCTCTTTTTTGTTTTCAGAGATTCATCGGAGAAAAATGCCTGTTACATGTTGAGAACATGAGCATGAAGAAGAGGACATGCTTGCTTTACATGATCCGGTTACGGTAAATGCACTGCGGAACTGTGGCTTTTTCAAGTTTTTCCGCATCTCTAGCATGAGGCAACAAATCAACTTGTTGCAATATTTTCTCGATGCATGGGATCCTACCGACGAGGTGTTCCAGATTAGGGGCAAATCCATCCCCTTGACCGTCGTGGACATCTATTTTTTGACCGATTTATAGAGGCGTGGTGCCCCTATCTCATTATCAGGTTCGGCCTGTGGGGGTGAATCCGTGAGAGATTACATTCACCAGTATTGCAGAGAGGGATCTCAGCCGAGTAAGGATGGCAAGATCAATATCTGAGATGTCACTGACAGGCACTTGAGGACCATTCTATTCAATTTTTATAGACTGGGTGGTAGTGCGGCTCTTCATGTGGCCAACAGGTCTTATATGTAGTATTCCTTGGAATGCCTTGAACCAAAGCTGTTCAACTGGTGTGATGTAGTACTCACTGTGATGAAAGAACAACTGACCAAGGTAAAAAGTGGAAGATTGAATAACTTCGGTTATGGTTCCATTTTGACCACTTTTGCCTTGGAAAAGATCCCACTGATGCAGCCCCAGTATATTCCACTTGGTTTACCTCCTCCGACTGAGCCACGGATGCAGAGATGGGTTGACTTCATGGCCCAACATGTGGGTCAGTCGCTGATTTCTTTCTCTGATACCTTCTTTGAGTGGTTCAATCGTCAGCAGATGGTTTTTGCCGAGTGTCCATATGCTGGTATGGATTTCCGGGGTGATCCAGATTTGGTACTGCTGACTGGTGAGCAGTGGGGTGTCATAGGTAAATTCTCTGACCATATTCCTGTTTATTGCTTTTCATAATGTTCTTATATTTTCTTTACTCAAGACTAATCAAAACTCATGCACTCATGTAGACATTGGACCAGTCCGACCAGCAGTACGTCCAAGAGCGCCAGCTGCCGCTTCGACAGGAGAGGCTGTGGGGAGGGCTATCCTTCGCGACCTTGATGTGGCCGAGACTCTTTCAGCATTGCAGGATCAGGTCGAGGGTCTCACTCTTGGTATTCCGGATGTGAGGACCGATGAGCTGCCTCTTAGGCTGCAGTGACATACTACTGGCGTGCCAAGTCGATGGACTTGGCTTTTATGCATGATTGCACAGGCGGTGACTTGTTATCATCAGCACCATTAGACTAGGGTGCCCCCTAGCATTTTGAGTTTTGGGTCATCTGACCAATTTTGTCTTGGTTACAGAACATTATGTGTAAACCACAAACAATTATATATATATTTTTGATTTTCGGAGTTTTATTTTGGTTAAGTTACATGATCCTGATGCAAATATTGATGAAATGCTTCTTTTATAAATGTTGCAAATGTCTATCTAACACATAATTTGCCAATGAGTCTGTTAATGTGTTTAAGTTTTTGGAAATATGCTGATATTGAATAGAATCAAACTGTCTTTCCAAAATCTTGACCCTTAGGAACATGCGATAGATAGTTGGATTTCGGATGGAGTAGATACCAGTGAGTTGTAGGATGACGAGTTGTGAGTCTAGCCTGACAACAAGTCGGCGTATGCCATGTGTGATGGAATCAGAGAGGAGTTCTATCAGCGCGCTATATTTAGCGATGTTATTTGTTGACCGACCAATACATACCCCTCTGAAACTTACTAACTCGCCGCTTGGATCAAAAATGGCCCAGGCTGCAGAAGATAGGTTCCACGAACTACGACTCGCTCCGTCGGCATATCCACCAAATGATTCCAATAGGTTTGACATCTGCAACAAATGTAAAAATTGGATTACTTGACCAAAACAATTACCCTTAGTGAAAACAAAAATTTAACAAAATCATAGGGGTTACTACACTAAATCATGTGTAGTAACGCTTAAGGTACAACCCGTTACGGGGTTGCGCCAGTGGAATCCCATCATAATACACTAACTCGTAGGATCCTTTTGCTAATACACGCTTAACAATATAGGGGCCCATCCATAAGGATTTGATTTTACCTGCTCCCAATTTATCAGATTCTTGGTCGTAAAGTAAGACCAAGTCACCTTCTGAGAAGACACGGGGTTTGACATTCTTGTCGAACTGCGCCTTGACTCATTTTTTTGGGCTTCGTTAGCCAAAGCGGAATCATGACGGGTTTCATCCAATTGGATTAGTTCCAAGAAATGAGCCTCCTCTTCTAAAGTTCCGAGGAGAAGGTCGACTGCGAGTTTGAGGGACGAGATTTCAACTGAACTGGTCAGATTGCTTCTAGGCCATACACCAGTTGAAAGGATGTAAACCCGGTTGCATTCCTTACCAATGTTTGGTATGCCCACAAGGCTGAGTATAGGATCAGGTGCCAACTCCTTCTGTGGAATCCAATCATCCTTTGCAGCATCCGCTTCAGGACCTTGTTGATTGCTTCAACTTGTCCATTGGCCTGCGGGTAATATGGAGTAGAGCTGTCGTGGGACAACCCCAATTTGGCAGCCAGTTCAACCATCATGTGATTGCGAAAATGCGATCCATGATCTGTGACTATGGCCTGTGGAGCGCCGAATCTGGCGACTACATGATTGAAAAAGAAAAGGGCAGTTGTTTCGCTGGTGTTGTTTAATGTAGGCATTTCCTCAGCCCATTTGGTAAAATAGTCTACCACGACTATGATATACCCATGCCCCCCGGTCGAGGTGGGGTTACATGTCATGAAATCTATGCCCCATTTGGCGAACGCCCAACTGCAACTACTGGTTGCAGGGGTGTGGGTGGTCTTCTGGTTTTGCTGTCGAAGATTTGGCACGCATGGCAACTTCTGACTGCGGTTATGCAATCTTTGAACATTGTTGGCCAAAAGTATCCTGCTCGTAAAAAAATTTGCGCCGTAGCGTAACCAGATTGATGCCCCCCACACGCGCCTGAATGGCAATCATTCAGGACTTTTTCGGCCTCCTCATGGGTGAGACACCTCCTCAGAACTGTATCGACACCACGACAGTAAAGTGTACCACCGACGATCATGTAGTCTTTTGATTGTTATCGAATATGTCTTTGTTCCGAGCGAGAGGTATTAGATCTATATTTTTGGGTTTGGAGATAGATGATTATATCTCCATACCACGGATTGCTTGAAGATATCATAAACAAAGATTCATCCACGATGGTTTCTACGGATGTTTCATCGTTGGACGATGATGGGAGATCGCATAATAATTCTGTGAAAACCAGGGATTTCTTCGATTTGGATTTTACAAATTCTAGATCAAACTCTTGAATAATTGCTATCCATTTTGAATATTTCCCCCCAGCAACTGTTGCGATAATATATAAGTCATGGGGTTGCAATCTGACAAAATGGTAGTTTTTCGAAAGAGGACATAGTGTCAAAATCTCTATATTTCTTGAACTGCTGCGAGACCCGGCTTTTCAACATACGAATACTTTCTTTCTGTATAATTTAAGTTTCTACTCAAATAATATATGGGATGTTCAATTCCATTGTCTTCTTGAACTAAAACCATTGCGATGGTTGTATCCGCTGCAGCTAGATATAGGTTAAAGTCTTTTTGATAATCAGGAGCGTATATTAATGATGCTTTTATTAGGGATTCCTTTAAAGCATCAAAGGAAGCTTGCGCGACCTGATCCTAGATGAAGGATACTTCTTTTTTCAATAGACGTGTATAACCTTTAGCAAGTTCGGCGTAATTTGGAATGAACCTCCTCAGAAAGTCTGCTTTCCCTTGGAGTTTCTGAATCTGAAGCAAATTTGAAGGTTGAGGCAAATTTATGATTGCCTGAACCTTACATGGGTCGAGACGAATCCCGTCCTTTGAGACTACAAAGCCAAGCAAACGACTAAAACTGACACAGAACATACATTTGTGTGGATTGAGTCGTATCTCATAGTGTCGGCAACGCAGAAATATCACTCTTAAATGCTGCGGATGATCGGTCCGCTTTTGCAAATGAGCTGGAAGATCATCGAGATATGGTTGAGCGATGTTTTTGATGTCGTGGAAGGCATAATTCATTGCCCTCTGAAATGTTGCCCCTGCGTTCTTTAAACCAAAGGGTAACTTGCGATATGCAAATGTGCCCCACGGACAAATAAATGCAGTCTTTGACTGGTCCTGTGGGCGGATATTTATTTGATTATACCCAGAGAATCTATCCATAAATGAAAAGATCTCACATCCGGCACATTCATCAATTATCTAGTCAATAAAGGGTGTAGGGTATTTGTCTTTTGGACAAGCTTGATTTACATCCCTATAATCGACGCACACGCTAATCGTCCCTTGTTTTTCATTATAGGAACAATGTTCGATACCCAATCGGTTAGAGGAACCGGGTAAATAAAACCAGCATGGAGAACTTTTTCAACTTCTGCCTTGATGGCAGCGGCTTTCTTGGGGTGCACCTGCCATAGCCGTTGTCATACTGGTTTGACATCTAGATACATCTTTATTTCATGTTCAGCTATACTCGAGTCAATGCCTGGCATTTCATCATATGACCAAGCAAAGACATCTCTGAATTCACGAAAAAGAACTTTGTACATTTCCAGTTCTGAAGGAGAACAACATTTGCCAACATAAATTTTCTCTACAACATCTGTTTTGGTCGAGATATTTATGGCGATAGTCTCTTCGATATTGGACAAGTTTCGCTTGGAATCCACCGTGTTTATAGTATTTGATTGGAAATCAAACACTGAAGGATGATTAAGGTCGTCAGGAGTATCTTCTCAACAATTCGGAAGATGGGAACGATGGTGGTAATCTTCCCATGGCGCCCCGTCAATTATCATTGACTGAACAATTCCTTCATCGATGTAATGCACTTGCGACCAAGGATCTGAAGGGGTGCCATATTCCTTAGACCTATCTATCCAAACGCTTGATGAGCGTTGATTTGGGTTTGCCTCCCGTGCCAAAAATATTGATTGCTACAATATTTCTATTGGGCTTGGAGGCAATACCCGCAAATGATCCATGCTAATATCGTTTTCTGATATCTTTTGAATAGAAGATATCATATTGCAGGTTCCTACCATTGCCACTTCCACCAGATTGATTGGAGGTGGGAGGGAAAAATTCCCCATTAATATAGGGTCTTTTAGTAGGCCTACTCCGATATTTTGAAGCGAATGGGGGCTTCCATGGATCATCGGAATGCTTCCCGTAACTTGGGAACTATTGGGGAGAAATGTTTGTTGGTCGACGATTGTAATTCCCCCTTGAAAGGGAAATGCAATCTTCCTGAAGTAGGTCGACACAACCATAGCCATAGCATATATCCAGGGCCTTCCCAGTAGGATGTTGTAATCGAGGTTTCCGTCGATTACTTCAACATCTATTTCTACTGTTTTCCCCCCAGTTTGCAAGTTACTTAAAATCCCATATGGGGTATATGTTCGTCCATCAAATGCTTTTAATGTCTTCGAAGATCGGGACAAGGTTGGAGATCCTAAAGTTTTCCAGCAACTCATCGACATAATACATGTAGATGCCCCCTCATCAATAATTGTTCGATGAACAATTTTGTTGAGGGCTTTCACTTGAATGAGGAAAGCTAGTTTAGCTGGTAACTGAGGATCATATCCTTTGTGATTAAAGGACACAAGATTAGAATCCTTTGGGTCAATCCCACCTATTACTGATAATAAAGCCTGCTTTTGGGAGGGACAATTTTGCAGTACCTTAAGTGTCGACATAGCGGATGGCGATTGGGCTAGATCTTCCACTATATTATAATGTTGTGCTGCTCTAGCACGAGGATTAAATTTCGACTTGTGTACTACTCGCTTTGGTAGTTTTATTGTTAGCTCTGGAATGATGGGCGGTGCAACTTCTGTCGAAGTTGTTGTCGAACTACTAGGTTGATCTTTATCCTTGTTGTTCGACAGCTGTGGATTCCCGTAATATTTATTCCTTGTTGTTATCAAAGCATCATTTTGTTGTTTCGAAACTGAAAACATGAGCACTTGGGACGGGGAAGCATTTTCACTGGAAACTAGATTTGTTCCTAGATTTGGAAACGGATTTGTTAATACCGCCGAGGTTTTTGAATTCTTGAAGAATCTTTTAAGCTCAGCGTTATATGGACAATCTCTTACCCAATGATCCTCATCACATATAAGACATGGACAATTTGGTTTCTTATCTCCAGAAGGGTTTGCAGAAGATTTTTCAGGTGATGATTCCTCCTGTTTCTTCTTCTTCCCTTTGTTTTTCTTCTTGCCTCCTAGTTGCTTGGTTTCTTTGCCTTTGTCTGTTGAGACGACATTTACTTCCGAGGCGAGAATTTCTTCTTTTGCATTTTGACTAGAAATCTTACGGGCCTTTTTAGATGTAGCCTTTGTTGATTTCGTGTCTGTCGTACCAATCACGCCATCGCTGGCATGAGAGTCATTGTTTGATTTAGGAGGAGGAGGAATAGAAAATTCTGGTTTGGGAGCGTCAAGGATTTTATCATAGAGCGTGCCAGACTGAGTATAAATCAAATCTAAATATTGCGCATGAGCAATAACTTGCTCTTCAGTGATGACTCCTCCCTTTGCCACATCTTCTGTAATGGAAGGTAATAATGACTTAATAAACCATTCAGCTAAAAGATGATCAGGAACGTACGTTTTTACCATTCTACGATGACGTCGCCACTCATGAATATGATCGGATATGTGAGTGGCCGTCGTTTTCTTGAAATTGGTAAGAAGTTTTGTTCCCATTTCGTACCTTATGGGTAACTAAAAATGGGTTAAAAAGGTTGTGGCTAGGGTACTGAAGTTATCAAATGAAGCTCTAGGTAATTCGACATACCATTTTGCTGTCGGACCAGTTAACATTCTCTAAAAAAGGTGAAGCCTAATTGAATCATCGTTTAGGGTGTTTGATGAGCACCACAGATGAAAGGTCATCACATGATTCGATGGGTCTTCACCCAGATTTCCATTAAATTTAGGAATATCTGACGGAAGTTTATGTGGAATCGCTGGCCACCAAGGGGCGTAAGAAATTGGATCGTTCATTAGCCGATTTAGATCCGGTAACTCTAAAGTTGCCATGAAGTGTAACTGTTGATTCAGGTTTGGCGAAGCATACCTAGGATAAGATGGAATTGCTTGAGCAGTTTGTCTTTGCATACCAGCATAATGCGTTTGATGTTGGTAATTTGGTAAGGTTGACGGGCATAACCATTATAGAATGGTTGATTTTGACCGTTTTGAAGATACGGCTGCCCATTACTTGTAAATATTTGTTGCTCAGATCCTTGGTAAACTTGTTGGAATTGCGGTTGTTGATATTGCACTAGCCATGGTTGTGAAGCCATGTGTTGTTGTCCAATACCGGCTGTTTGACCAAGATGAGGGGTAATTGTACCCATTTGGGCTTGTGTCATTCCACTAGTTGGCGATTGTGGTTGAGTCACAGGGATAAGAGGTTGTTGCATTAAAACCTGAGAAACCTAAGGTTGGCATACAACAAGCAATGCTTGTACTTGCGGCACCATCACAATAGCCGGCGTAGTTGGTATATTTGACATAGGTAGACATTGTTGCATCAAGTATACAATTCTTGGTTGTTGAGGTAGTATTGGCACCCAACCGCTAGATGTAATTCTAGCATAACCTGAATTTTGTTGTGAACTCTCGTATGGTTGTTCTCCCGGAGGAGACAATGAAAGGGTATATTGCCCCCCGTACGGTGGTAATTTGATACTTAAAGGAATGATTTTCCCTTGAGGACCGGACTGCCCAAATTGACACCGTGAAGGATCAACTTGCTGAGACTCAACATAAGAGCTCCCGGATATTATTTCGGATGAACAAATGGGAACGGACCATACTGTCGAAATAACCCCTGAGTGGGCCCCATCTAGTGATTGAGAGCTAGTTGGGACAGATGGTATGCCGACGAACATTGTTGGAGTGACAACAGGAAGTTCTGCCGTCGCTGTGTCGGATGACACAGTCCTAGATGTCGATGGTTGTTCAGACATTTCTAGTCTATCCAAAAGATTTCCTAGCGATTCTACAGGAGCTTCCGATAACGGTAGACTAATTTATGATGAAGAAGGATATAGGGTGATCCCGACTCCAAATTGCGATGGAGTACTTGATGGAGGATCCTCCACAATCTCTTCTATAGCAATCAGACCAGGTGGAAGAGGTAGACCGTCAGGTCCATAAAATATTTCCAGTGTCGAAGAAGGTATAGATTTTGCAGCGATAGATGTTTGGGGAATAACACCTTCCGAATCAGCTATAGATGGAGTTGATTTAGTAATATGAGTGTTTACTTTCACACTAGGATCAACTCTACTGTCCTTTAGTGGCTACGGAACTTCTTCTATAGAGGTAGGGGTACCAGAAATGTTTGGAGTAACCGGAGTCTCTGATGGTGTCAGAACACTTGTTCTAACTTTACCAGAGGATTTCGAACCGGTTAAAAGAGTTAGCTTCGTCCGTAACAGTTTTGATTCTGGAGACAAAGACAGTTGACTCGTAAGGCTCCGTGAATGACGGGGTTTCAATTGACTTTCTTCCACGATTGCAGATTACTCAATCAACTAAAAATCAAGGGGAAATATGTTTCGAATTAAATGAATTTTAGACGCTTTGACACAACTTGTTTTTTCAATTTTTAAGAGTCGAGAAAAAACAAAAGATGACTCTAGTCGCCTTCGATTTTTAATGAGCTTGAAGTGACAAGTGCTCAGATGGACCTTTTCCTTTAAGGAGTCTGAAAAGGAATGAAAGAGACTACTCTGGAAATCTAGACAGAGGGATTACCAAACCAATCGTAAAACTGCAGAATACTTTTTACGGTACGACAGTCAATCTTCCCGAATGTTGTGTTCAGTGCATTGCGATCGATAGGGCGGCAGACACGACTTCCTATGGATAAAGGATATAGCCTATTGTGGTCTCCCAATATATACTCGACGGTACGTGGGAGCACAAGTCCGTACTGGCACTTGTTGTCTCAAAGTGGAGGAATCACCCAACTAGCAATGAAAATAAAAGTTACCAGGCTTTACGACGTCGGAATACGTCTCTATCCTAGACTTCCAAATGTTGTGCGTTAGGTTCCAAAGAATTTTTAGATTCATTAAATTTATTTTACAATTGATCTTGTTTAAGAAATTTGCCTTTCAGGTTCACCGCATGATGTAGATATACAATTCCTAAAATGCAATCTAAGATGATAAACAATCGTTTAATCTTCTTTTTGCAATGAAAATCCTAGCTACTAAAGAAAGAGAGATGATATTCTTTCAACATAGAGCAGAGAGCACACACTATATGCATTGTCCTAAATAAAACCAACAAACAATCTAAATGCAAATGGACATGCATGTATTTGTTTTCAGCCTTCTTAATGTGTGAATGATAAAAAGAAAGCTAAGCGCAAATCTGAATTATTTTTTCAAAGTGACATTACTAACAAGCTTCTTTTCAAGACAAAATGAAGACAATGGCGATACTTTGCGATTTGGAATTGAAAACTTACTTTCAACACTTGAAAAACTACTAATTCAAATCAAATACAAGAGTAACAGTGTAATCGACTATCAAGAACAATCGGATTCTCTTCTATGACTGAAAACGACACTTGCGACACTTCCAAATCAAGAAACGACAATTCAATTACGCTACTTATTTGTAAAAGAGAACTGAAAATGGCTCACAATACATAAAAACATTTATAGTTATTTGAATAATGGAGGTGGAAAAATGGCAAGGAAGGGGGTTTCCAACAAAGGTATACTGACTACAGATAGCAAAACTCCTAAATAGAGCTGAAAAAAATGAAGAAAAACCAAAGTCTGGAGGCAAAATAAGCCTTCTCTAATCAGCGCACCTGTTACACAGGGATTCCAGTATGCATCCCACCTACAGCGCACGGGAAGTGCGATGCATACTGATATCCTTGAAGAGAGGGTGCGATGGTACAGTGCGAGACTTTTGATCCAGTTCTTGATCACAGTTTGCAGCACAGTTCAGGGATTTAGGCCGAGCAAGTGATAATTAGTAAATAAATCACAGGGGTATATCTAAGGAGGTTACTAGAGCCACCACAAGGGCAATTAGAGAGTTTGTAAATCGATTTTTCAGTTCATAAACAAAACCCAGAGATAGACTGAAGTGGCGTTGATCTACTTTGCACTTGCATAGAAAATGCAGTTCGAAGGCTAGCTGGCTTGACTTCAGGCCCCATCTATAAGTTTATAAAGCAAACAAATATAGACAAACAAACAATATATTCGCTCCCCAGTGGAGTCGTCATTTTGTTATCGGGAAATCTAGTGTCTATGCAGAGCTTCTAGTCCCACTAAGACTGGTAGCTATCTTAGAAACAAACAAACTAAAACTACTTTCGTTTTCCTTTATGAGAAGTAGATAAGAGGGGAACAAAGGAGACCAACCTCTGTCTTGTGCTTGGTTCTTTGCTTGATTCCTCTCCCTTCTGATAGAACTTTTCCACTTGCTTCCTCATCTACCTAGCTTCAAAGAGCACCTGTGGAGTCAAAGCAGCATAACACTATCCAAGAACAGAGATCTACTATCATAAACAATATAGGACCAGATATATATTGACTACGCAAATGCATATATCATCAATCATACAAGAATGTGGAGGAAAACTTGAATAGCTTTATTAATATCAAGAATAGCAAAGAGGATTACAACCAATCATTCTAACCCAGTGTCATCCTCTCAGCAAGAAAGCCCTTCTTCACCTCATGAAAAGCTTAGATCACCCAACACTATGATGTTGCACCAAGAAACCAGCATCACTTCCTTACAAGATACCCAATTCCAGCCTCTGGATCTCTGGGATGAGGGATCCATATATAGATGATTGCAGGGAGGTGAGTCAGCTTCTGAGATTTGATTAGTGTCCTCTCTCTGATAGTTCTTGATTCCACTTGGAGATTGATGATCTCTTACTCATCCCTGGGCGAATGCAGAGAGGCAAGTGTCACAGGAGAAGTTTCTGGAAGATTCCATGATATTCCACCTCGCAAATTGAATTTTCCATTTATCCACTCTCACCCATCACACCCCATAGAAGGGCTTTTCAGTATGCATCACACCTCCCGTGTGCATTTAGGTGGGATGCAGCACACTTTGACCATGGAGCAGGTGAGATGGTCTAGTTTTGACCAGTTCTGAGTAGTTTTTCATGGAGAACTTCTGGGAGATGATGTAATCAGTTGACCTTGTTCTTTTAGGGGTTGGAACAACACTTTAATGGACTTAGGAGCCCTTGGTTTATGGACATGTTTGATTGGGGGTGCAGTGCCCAAAAATGTCTATAACAAAATGTATCAAATTTCTGATACCACATCCTTGGTGATTGTTTTAACCCATACAGAGACTTCTTTAATTTGCATACCAGTTCTTTCTTACACTTCACTGCAAAGCCTTCAAGTTGATTCATGTAGATCTCCTCTTCCAGATCCCCGTGAAGAAATGTTGTCTTCACATCCATTTTTTCTACCTCAAAATCAAAAGCAGCAGCAACAAATAAAAGTAATCTAATAGAAGTTACCTTGGCAACATGAGAAAAAATATCACCAAAATCAATTCCTGGCACCTACAAATAACCTTTTGCTACCAACCAAGCTTTGTATTTCTCCACCTTTCCTTTTGCATTTGTCTTCTTCTTGAACACCCATTTGCTGCTAATGGGTTTCCTTCCAGCTGACAACTCCACCAGATCCCAAGCCTCATTTTTGTGAAAAGATTCCATTTCATCAACCATGGGCTCTTTCCATAGTTTTCCATCCTCTAAATCTACCACTTCCTTCACAGTTCTAGGATCATCATCAGTAATAGATAAAGAAAAATTTGAACAGAAAGCAGATGGACTATACCTTTCTAGTTGTCTTCTTTCTCGAACTGAGCTTCTCACACCCGGAGTTTGTGGCTCTTCATCTTCTAATTCCTCCTCTGCTGTAGAGTTTGATTCTTCCTCCTTTAGCTCAAACTCTATCTTCTCAGGTTCCTTTGGTTGGACTTCATGTTTAATAACATCTTTCACCTCTCTGAACACCACATCTCGGTTGTACACAACCTTCCTTGTTACTGGGTTCCAAAGCTTATAACACTTTAAACCATCCTTATACCCAATAAAGATGCACTTTTCATATTTACTATCTAACTTGGTTCGTTTCTCCTTTGGAACATGTACATATGCATCACATCCAAATACCCTCAAATGTGAAAGAGAAGGTTTCTTACTAGTCTATACCTCTTCTGGAGTCTTATCTTCCAATGCTGATGAAGGTGATCTATTGACCAGGTAACATGCAGTCTCCACCGCCTCTGCCCAGAATTCTTGTCCTAACCCGACACCACTGAGCATGCTTCTTGCCCTTTCCATCAACGTGTTGTTCATTCTTTCTGCAACTCCATTTTGCTAAGGTGTATATGGAGTAGTCTTCTGCCGTGCTATACCACACTTCTTACAGAATTCATCAAATTCCTTACTGCAAAACTCTCCACTGTTATATGTTCTCAACACCTTTATCATCTTCTTTGTCTGGTTTTCCACCAGAGCCTTAAATTCTTTAAACCTGTCAAAGACTTTAGATTTCTTCTTAAGGAAATATATCCATGTATTCCTTGAGAAGTCATCTATAAATGATACATAGTACACAGAATTACCCAGTGATGGAACCTTCACAGGTCCAAACACATCACTGTGCACAAGCTCTAATATCTGTTTCACCCTCTTACCACCAGAGGGGAAACTCACCTGATTCTGCTTCCCATATACACAATTTTCACAGAAATAAAAATCCAGAGAGCTATTACTCATACATTCTACCATACATTTACCATGAAGTATTTGAAGGCCCTTCTCTCCAATATGTCCAAGCCTTTGATGCCACAACATGGCCTTCTATCCAGAGACCACTAGATTTTCTGCTCCACTTTCAGGAACCACAGAATTGCTGCACCCATCAATAACAGTGCTACCTTGCAGCTTTTACAGAGTTCCAATCCAAAATCCTAGCATCAATACCAGTGCTCCCCGAACCATTTTATAGGTATCCTTCTCTAACAATGTTTTTACACCTGCATCATCCAGCTTTCTTATAGAAATCAGATTTCTGGCTAATGTAGGAATATGCAGAACACCCGGAAGTGTTCTAACCCTTCCACCTTGCAACTTCAACTTTACGTTTCCGTGACCAACGATTCTAGCCTTTCTAGATTTAAGGCATCTGTGGTAGATATCTTTAGACATAGTTACCGAAGAATAAGTTTTAGACATAGTTGACGAAAATAAGTTTTACTGTGGATTCTCTGGTAACTATGTCTAAATATTCTAGACTTCTTATCATCCCCCAAGAAGACATCACCACCATCATATTTCTTATACTCACAGAACCACTCTCTATGGGGAGTGAAGTGAAAGGATGCACCTAAGTCAATCAACCATGCCTCATGATCCACATGTGTACCTGAAGAAGCCAAGTACACATCCCCACCTTCATCTGAGGTGGTTTTCGCCTCTGCGGAAGGAGCATCATCAGATCCCTTTCCTTTTCAGGAGCTTTAGATTTACAATCCATTTTGCAGTGCCCTTCCTTTCCGAATTTCTAGCACACCACCTTTACATGTTTTCCTATAGATTTAGATCTCCCTCTAGATTTAGATCTCCCACTTGATGACCTTTGTTTTTTCTTTTTTTTTTTCCTGTTCTGGCACCATCCTCGTACAGACAAGGCATCACCATTCTGGTTCTCCATATTTTTCCGTCTCATCTCCTCCGTCAGCAAGGATGAAACTATTTCATCAAACTACAAGGCAGTTGTATTGCTACCTATTGTAATAACTAGACTATCCCATGAATCTGGTAGAGAACACAATAAACTGATGCACTTATCTTCATCTAAAATTTTAATATCAACAAATAATAACTGACTTACCACAGTATTAAATGCATTCAGATGCTTTGTCACTGAGTCTCCATCTTTCATCCTCAGGTTATACAACTTTTTCCACAGGAACAGTTTATTCACCAGAGACTTAGATTGGTAAAAAGTACCTAACTTGTCCCACAAAGCCTTCGCCATAGCTTCCCCTGATACATTCAACAATACTGAATCTAAGACACACAATCATATTGTGCTCTTTGCCTTCCGATCCAACTTCTTCCATTCTTCATCGAACACTCTCGTTGGTTTAGAACCTGGATCTACCACGATCCACTAATCTTTATCCACCAATAGATCCTCCATCTTGAGTTTCCACAACTCAAAACTATGACCATTAAATTTCTCGATCTCTATCTTTGCACTACTTTCCATCTTCTTTCACCACCAGAATCGATCTCATAGATCTCCCACTGAACAGGGTCTACCACAGGCCTAAGCGAAACCCCTCAGCAACAAAGGCGTCCCCTTGAAGACAAAACAACTCTGATACCAAATGTAGGTTTTAACCCCATACAGAAATTACCTTCATATGAATTCTAAAACATAGAAAATAAACAATGTGAGAGCATAACACATAAAACACATATACACAGAGATTTTCCCCTGGATCTCAAAACCGGGACTACCAGCTTGATTTTTCATTATGTTCCTTTCAATGTTACAATACATATTTATACATGCCGAAGAATCCAATACCATGGACTGAAAACCATTGCGTCCAAAACCATGTGCGAAAAACATGCACAAAACCATAGGTAGGTCCGCCCAACCTAATATAGGGTCCAAAAAACAAAATTTCCCGAGGCGCTGCCCCGGACCCCATAGGGTGGGGTTACTTGCACCCCTCAAACCCCCTGTGACCCCCCCCCCCCCCCCCCGTTATGCAATCGATGCAATGAATGGGGGGCTTCACCCCGCTTCTAACCCCCTTGTTAACTACACGGGCTAGTTGTGGAAAGAATATAACACAACCCAACAGTGCAGCGGGTTGTAGAAATCATCAAGAGGAGGGATTTCGGTCACGTTTAAGACAATTTCTGATGTGGGCAGAGCAGTAATGATTTTATTTTGCTAAGATGTTGTCACTTGCTCATCCAGCGATTTAGACTCTGTGTTTTTCTGAACATGCAGAGGAGTTTGATACTCCATAGTTTCCTAGGCATCTGTTGTCTTGGGAGTGTCTTGTAGTTTCTTATTGAATTAATCCCACTCCTGCTCCAAACTACTTCTTTTGATCTCAGAACTAATATCTTTAGGTGGAGTGCTCATACCCTACTTTTCAACTAACTTCCTGTTGGATTCTGCTATTTTCTCAGTGTCTTGTCCTTCCCTGTATCCAATGCTTTCCCTGTATCCACATGAGACTCTATGTGAAAATTAGGTCCCTCACTGTTGATAGTGACATTGGGTATAGGCTTGTCCTGGATTTTTAACAAATGCAACATAATTATTTTGAGCCTTTTGTTTCTGAACTCCTGAAAAATTTCAAAATCTTCAAGACTTAGATCTGTCCCTGCCCATTCGAACAATTGTTCGAAGGATTCAGTCGTCTGTAAAAGGTCTTCAAAATAATTAGCCTCATGGTTATAAGGATTGATCTTTACTACAGTAGTGATATTATATGCTATCTTGTTTGGATCAAATTTCCTTTTTGGCAAAGTATGGAGCCTAAGGCTTTCTAGGCTTACTGACTCCTTGATTGCATGGTTAAAATTTGCTAATGAAAAGGAACCACACCTAATAGGAAAAGATGGCTATAATAACTTCTTATTTTCTTTTAGGATCTTGGTCAAGCCTTTTCCCTAGTCTGGTGGGCTATTTCTCTTGATAATAATTTATCAGAGACATACAAAGGGAGGACATGTGGGTTTGTTGTACTACCAAAAACCCTGAAGTATGTAAACCATTCTTCAACAAAATACTTGCCGACTATGAGAATGTCTGTAGCAGCTTCTTTAGAAAACTTGCAGGCTTTCTTATTGAAAATTAATTCATGCAATGGAAAAATATCAGTATGGCATATTTTATTAAAATGGGTTATATAATGGGATTCCCAAATTTTTTATGGCTGAGATGGATAGGGTAGGGGTCTTGCAAGGTCCTTTTCCAACCCATGATTGGAAATTTAGTGCAGAAACAGATGGCGTCCATGATGTAGGCACTGAAATAGAATGGAGGAAGGTTCATTGGAGAGGAGGATCTCTTCTGTTGATATTCAGTGATGACAGTGGCTAGGTTATTAGATAGGATGGTGGCCCAATTCATAATGTGGGAATTGACACAGGAGTCAATCAAAGGAATCCATTCTATAGAAAACTTTGCATTATTAGGTAACCTATTTAGTCTACATAACATAGCAGATACATAGTTGTAGGGTTTTTCCAAAGAGGCTACATGATACATACCCATTTTATCAAATTTAAACTTGTTCTCCAGTACCGTCCAGCCCTAGACCATCTTGAAAGGTTCTTCGTTCTTCTTTGCGAAGTTGGCCATGTATGATTTATCATATATGTCTTGAGGGTCAGGTATATGGTACATTTTCTTTAGGTCTTCTGCTTTGAATGACCCCATGAGTTCCATTCTCGAGTTCCAAAATTGCCTATCTTCAATAGTGAGGTTTTCCACCACCCACCTATTCATATCAGTGTATGGGAGGATTTTTGCTCTTGCTCCTATTCTGTGAACGAAAGAACATGCATCATCCTTGAATTGGACTCGCAAAGGTTTTATTAAGTCACTCGTCACTTTTGTGAGAGTAACCTTGGGACGCTCATCCTCAAGCATGTTGTTGCTCCCAAGTTGTTAGTCCCCCATCGACACTGCAGACCGTATTATAAAATATAGGAGACATTTCTAATAGCTCGGACTCTGTAAAGCTTTGATTTTTCTGTTTTTGCATCACTTTCCGTGATGACATGTATTTTGTAGCTTTCTTGAAATGTAAGAGATATATTCAATGCAGATATATGGCAATAAAGGTTGAAAACTCTCTGCAATGACTTTGAATCATGGGAGGATTTCAAATGAGATATTCAGCGTTAACTAGCCATAACTTGAAGCATCATTACCTCTCCTTGGGCCGCTAAACATTAATTACCTTGTCAAACTATTCATTATTATATTAAAACACAGTTACTTCCCACGCTTGGTGCTTTCTTCACGCCTCGTAGCTTTTTAAACCATGTCATATAGAGTTGCTTGTTTATAATGCGAAATGTGATTGCGAATATCGCAATATTTCATTTCACAAATCGTTAACGGATGACACAATGACATGGATTATTTATTTTCGAATCTCACGAAAAATGAGATTTGAAATTTGCGATGAGGATCCTAAACTTGGGTTTTTTTCTAAGAGTTTTCAAGGGATTTTCTTAGAGTTAGGATTTATCTTTCAAGGACTTAAAATTTTAAAAGGGTCCCCATTTATATGTCTAATATTAGCTATTAATATATATAAATGGGGGGGTTGTTACATAGTACAACACTTCATTAGCTAAAAGAGATGAAAAGTGTGAGATATCAAATGATGGGATATCATACCTCATTCTATCTGGTATTGGATTTCATGATATTAGATGGTTCGGTATTGATAGGTCAAACAATAGTTATTAGGGATTCCTTTCGATACTAATATAACTCAATATATTTAGACTTGGCATTATACGTGGCATGGTATGATGACAGGTCTCAAGTGATATGGCATGCTTATGTGGCTAGATGTTATGTCATAATGATTGGAGTGAAGGAAGCTATCTGATGACATGACATGTTGACATGGTGCTGATGTGGCAAAATGACATGGATTAGAGTGAATGGTAGTGTTAAGGTGGTAGTCAGGGTAGAGATGATGTGGACTAGTGATATTGAAATATAAAACTATCAAACCTCAAGGATTCAAGTGGTTGTATATTGTGTTATTAGGTGAAAAGTGTCAAGTAATTCTTGGTGTAACCACCATTAAAATCCCTTGATATCGATGGATCCCGATATTTTTTTCAATTAATATGGACTATTCCTGTCAATTGATGCTCATCTATTGAGTCGAATGAGCATCATGAGCGAGATTTTATTCGTCCCTGGTGGCTCAATGATATAATGGGATGAAGCATTAATGAATATAAAAGTAGAGTGGTAGTAGTTGATAGTTTGTTATCATATAATATCTAGATCAAACGACAAGGAAAGCAAGAAGATTGACCCATAGGTATATTGATTGATGGCCATGTGTCTAATATGACAATTAGCGGACTGGTTAGACCAATGTGGTAGTTTATATGGTCTTGTACGATGGAGACTCATGACAAAAGAACCACCACTTGACTACTAAGTGGTAGGTACATATGAAGATATGACATTTGGGGATAATCCTCAAATAAGAATAACATTGTGCTCAAAACTTAGAATCAAATGAAATTTATATCATTGGAAATTTCTGGACGAGTAGAGTATGATGGAAGCTTTGAAAATGAGTTTTAATATGGTTGAAGGAAGAGAAATTTGAATAATCCCACTTCCTTAAGGTGGCCTAGGAGGTCAGGTTTGGATACCCTATAGCCTTAATTATGAATTAAGGCTATGTAAGTGGTTTCAAAGCAGAGGTTTAGCACTTGGAATGAATGGAATCATGAAAGATAGATTTGTGGTTCAAACACTAGGCTTGGGGGACCAAAAATACACCACAAAAATAATTTTGATCTTTGATTCAAATGGTATCAAAGCATTGTTTAAACACGACTTGGATGGGCTAAGGAAATAGACCACATAAATAAAATCGTTAAATTTGTGGTTCAAACATGAGGCCTAAAGTGCTAAAGATACACCAAAAAGACATAATTTCTAGATTAGTGGATCAAAGGTAAATCACAGAGCAAAGGTTCTAAATAAAAGAGTGTATCAATGAGGTTGTATGACATGTGAACTAGGACTACTAGATATAATAGAATGGTTTTATGGAAAGAATGGTTGAGTGGTTGAATGTCACAATCCTCATGACATGCGTAACAAGTATTTTTAAAGAGAATTTAGGTAGGACTATTAAAAATATAGTGAATGAAGAAATCCAGTGGAATTTTAATTTCCAATGTTGTGAAGAAAATAGTCAGGATGTTATGTAGACTTCCCCTAAACAACTGAATTGAATGATAAGGGTAGAATCACATGACCAGGTGATGTAGCCATAATGATAAGGGAGAAGCTGTCAAACTTATCTCTTACTAATGTGAATGTTTTTATTCAAGTTTTGGAAAGGTTGATATATGATAATAAATAAAGAGCATAGGCATGATAGAATTGTAAGAGATTGAATAGCCAAGAAAGCATGTACATTAGTAGGAATTAGGATAGTGATGTGCTAGGTGCATATAAACGTGTTAAATTCATACAATTGTGATTGGGCATATATACAACATGAAGGAATACTTAGAGTATTTTTTTATCTTAAGATGATCATGATGGTTAACCATAGTTAATGTTAAACATGTAACTAGGAACATATGGACAATATTGCTAGAGAAGCTAATGAGGATGTTGCATATAGTCTTTATGGAGCTAAGGCTAAGGTTTTGATAAAGAGGTTGATAAATAAGAATGCAAGAACTCTTATAGAGATACTAATTGACCAGGAATCATCCAATAACTATTTGAGTACCATGCATGTATGGTTTTATAATGATCATAGTATTGAGGGGTGATTAGGTAAGAATTTCCTTCATGAAAATTTATTATCACCAATGTTATGAATGGCAAGTAAATAAAGAGTTGGTAAAATCATGATTCCTTGTTTTTTGTTTCCATATCAAATATTGTAGCACCTATGTTATGCATGTGAGACATTTCATTTGAATCATTGCAATATATCACAAGGCAAGTAGTTATTGCTTTTCACAGATGAACACGAATGATAAGAAAAAGTGTAGGTAATGCCAAGCCTAATGGTATCCCTGATTGATGCATTGTTTGAATGCATGGTTGAGTGAATAATGTGAATGAATGTTTATGAATATGCACATGAAATGTGTAGATAAGCAACCAAAATGATAGAGTTGGTACTAACTTGTGAAACTGAGATAATCTCAAGGGTTGATGGATGTTGCAACCAAGGAAAGTTGCATGTTGATGTAGTCATAAATGGATGGACTACTAGAAATCTTTGACTCAAGAAGTAGAGTTACAAAATAATGAAGACAAAAACTAAGTATGTTGACACTATTAGATTAGATTTGACATACTAGTTTAAATTTGATTGCACGAGACTAATATGTTGGATACTTGTGAATTGGTTGTGCTATGTAGAATGATGGGCTAAATCCAATAGGAAATTTCAAGCCTAGTTGATGGTAACTACAAGGGAAATGGAGTAGAATTGTTGTGAATTCCAATATATGCAAAGGAATTAGAAAGGGAAAGCCCTTGACTCTCTTCCCTACTAATGTTTGATTAGGGATAAAAGACTTGAAATGTATAAATGATATAAGCTTGAGAATTCTTGATTGATTGTTGATGCATAAAAGATAATGAGTAAAATGAATTATATACTGAAATTGAATTGTTTTGGAATATGCATTAATTAATTTTACTAACAACGAATGTTTGAATGAAATTATGAAATAGGAAAGGTGGAAATGTCATTGGAAGCATGATATTCAATACCTCTTAATTGAAGTGGGACTTGAGGCAAGGAAGCACCTTTGGTCATACATGAACCTTGAGGACAATAGAAAGATAATGCAAGGCTAAATAAGGTTGGATATGGACTCTTTGAAATATCATCCATTGAGTATGCATAGTGATGGAAGGCATGCAAGTATGGGAATCAACCATACTAAAATAACTAGTAAGTTGAAGGAATTGGGTAAGAATTACTTCAAGTTGAATTTGTATTTTTCAAATAATTTCAATTGAATGCAAATATTGAATGAATTCCCAATAAGGTAATGGTTAAGGAAGAATGTTTCCAGCACATAAACTTTGGTAAAATATTAGAAATTTGTGCGAGTTTTCTTAATGGGTAGTAGTTAGAGAAGTGAGTGAGTGATACACTCACAAGTTAAAGAAATTTATGTTTTATAATGCATGGAAACAAGATTGTTCATATTTTTAAAAGAATTGTTAATTGTTGACATGAGTGGTACAAATCCCTCACTCCCATATAAAGTAAAGTGGGAATAAATTCTGATATAGATATTTTACTAGAGAAAGTGAATATCAAACTCTCAACCTTGAGTAATTTGATTTGTTGGCATGAAAAGTTTGATTGCCATGTGTATTCTTTATAATGAGTGTGATGATATTGAATAATTATGTAATACAATGATGTTTCCTTTCAATTTGCATAATATGCAACTAAACATGATCGAATGATTGTCTACGTGACAGTATTGAAAACCAATTCAGTGGATACTAAGAATAAGATATCGAAAGGATTTTATGCATAAGACATTAACATTATTTGGCTAAGTGAAAATGCATATTGCAGGTAAAATGCCTTGGGTATGACATGCAATGTAAGTCCATGATGAAGGATGAAAATATTACCACCTACAAGGATCTCAACCTTATGAGAAGAGTCTCATATTTGTGAGGCCCGACTTTTGTATGAAGCAAGTTTGGAAAACATAATTTTTTCATTGAAAATTTTATGATTAATCTTGCAGAAATTGTATGTATGTGATTGAAAGTGAGATGATAAATCTATTTAGGAAGGATGGATAAAGCTTGTGAAGTAGAAAGCGCAAGAACAAGGTCATTGTATTGGGATCTATGACAATTAAAACATGCTATAGCAAGCCAAAGGAATGTATTGTCTATAAGAATTAATTAATCTCTTTAATCTTCATATGCAGGAAAACCTCAGTCAAGTATATCACTTGAAGGGGATTCCCTGACCCCAGAATACCGAGTAACTGCAAAGAATAGGAGACTTAAATAAACTAGATATGACAAGCTTATCTCACATTCTCATTGGGATCATGAGTGTGAACATGTGTGTCCAATGCAAGTAATAAATTGAACTTATTACCTATGCAGACTTGATAAAGTGAAGGAAAATCATAGAGATAAGTATTGAATTGAAATTTAATTTATTGAAATGCATGACGCTTTATCAAAATTAAGATTAACCCTCAGTTTCATTCATAATCTCTTATTTGAATATTTAAGTTACCTGCGCTATACTTATAAGAGTCCATATCTCAATTTGTGTTTCATCCATTATTAGTTGACCCTGAATTGATTGCTTTGTTGACACATGTTTAGGGACCGTAGTCAACAAAGGGGATGTGACCTGGACGAAGGCTCTTCAAATATTCCAATTCATTTGGGATGGTCACTCCTGACGGGTTTAAAGGTTCTATTGGCCTAAATGTCTCTTCCTCTTTTGAAGGAAAATATAAGGGTTTATCCTATCATTATCCTACAATTAATCTAAAACTATTCTTAATGTTAATGCACCTAATATACAAGTTAAATGATCAGTAAAATATAATACAATAATAGAATTAGTATATCATGTCAAAACATATGATACATAAGATATACAAGAACATGATACAAAGAGTAAAAATTAGAAAACACTATAACTCGTGAAAAATGAGTGGAAATAAATTTATACAATGATGAATGTTTAAGGTGTAAACCAATTACTAAGTCTAAGCTATAAGTGAAATTGTAATCTAGAATAATAACAATTTTTGATGATATATAACAAAAGATGAAAACTAAAACAATTTAAGGCTTCATTCTTCTCAACAAAAGACATAAAAATCTAAATTGTTTGAATATTTTAAACGAAGAATAAATACCAAATACAACTAACTAGCTATCTAATTTCATTCTCGACCGAAGAAATTTGGAAAGATAACTATAATAACTTATATAAATTGAATTATGCTTTAATGATTCATTTATGAAACAATTCAATAAACAAATAACAAAATAAAATAATACATTAGAAATTACTACAACACATATATTAATTCAATTTATATAAAGATAACATTCTTAACAATATAAATCCCTGGAAACAATTCACAGGAACATGGATTAAAGCAATTCTCATATCAATGTCATCCTTAAGACATAATTCATTGAAGGATGAATCTAAATGAATATAAACTGAACTAACACAAATAGAAAGAAATCCACTAATTCACTGTGTGTTCATGGATCCAAGTCACAGAACGAAAAAAATTCTATCTTCAGAATTTTCATAAATCAAATTACATAAAATTATGAAAATTATGAAAAAGAAGCAACTATGGAAAATAAAAGTGAAATAAGTATTATTTGAATTGGTCAAATCAAATCAAAACATTTACACAAAGTTTAAAATCAAATAGTTCCATAGTCACTGTATAATTTATCCAACATTTCTTTTACCTCCTCTATCTCCTTTAACTTTCCAAACTAAAGGTTTATATACAAGCTGATAAGCCCAACCATGTTCCAAACTAAGTTTGAAAAATTAAAATAGTTGTTACAAAAATTACAATTCATTGATTTTTACTTGTCGGTCAAATCTTAATTGCTTAAAATAAATAGACATAAAAGCTAATAGGATATCCACACATGATTTCTGATAGTTACATGGTATCCGCAATAACCGCCTTCGTGAAAATCAAGATCATCATTCGGTGAACGAGAACAATATGTTAACAAATAAAGAAAATAATATTAACAACCAATATTGTTATCAAAAGAAGGTTGCTACAAAATAAAAAATTCTTTAGCGACCTTTTAAATTTGGTAAACATAATCTAAACAAAACATACGTCAAAATTCTTTGATCCTGAAAATCAAATCTATTTAACAATATTCAATTCATGCATGTATGGAGTGATGACCACCTTAACATTTGATGACTTAATGATTATATGTGTATATATTGACTATTTTTTCACCTCAAACTCTATATATTTATGTTTATTTTGATTTTCCCTCCATTGATTTAGGTCTCTAAGTTGATTATTCTCTTACATCAGTAGGTGAACACAATGCTTGAAATGAGGCACTGTAACTAGAAATTGTTGGTGTCAATACATATCAAGTATGGATGCATCAAAGCCAATATTTCTCTGATGGAATTTTCCTGAGTTATTGTCGCCATCATGAACATAATTATCGTTATCAACAAAACCAAAATTATCCTTAGTCTGGGGCTTATTTTTCTTTGGTGAAGGCTCAATAGGTGTTTCCAAGTCGACAAAACCTCCTTAACTGGGACGTTCTTACCCATGTTACATCAAGCTCGAGATATTTTCCATTCCATTTGTTTAATTTTTGCTTTGGACTAAGGGTTACAATTAGGTTGACTAGCTTCCTCTTGTTGTGTAGGTTCAAAGTGATGGCTATGGTCCAAGAGGTTTAGCTAGTCCTTATCATTAAATTATGATTTCAATTCGACAAGATGGAATTCAGTATTCCTAGCCATACTCCTTGTGACATGAACATGTACAGTTTCAAGGTTTTCAACCTTATTTTTGTCAGATAAATTTGACTGTTCAACATGGAATGGGTCATCACGACTATCATATTCCATAATATGTGAATCAATTGGGGCCAAGATAGCTAGTGGAATATTTTACGAAACCCTATGGGAAACATATGGTTTTTTGGAAACATGGTTTTTTTCATAACCATTGTGAAGGAGAAAAGCCTCCTAAACATCACCATTTTTGGTGAAGTCATGTTTTACCAGAATGCAAATGAGACCATGATGGAAAAGAGAGGTCTATCAAGGTTTTTTTGTTCGACCTGGTATTCCTTGGCCATCTTGGCGAGGCTTTTGTGTAAGTAATATGGGATGTTAAGGTTATAACCTAAGAAAACCATTAGCAAAAGAATGTGGTATATGAACACCAACCCATATCAGACTTCACATGTTATGAAATGACGTAAAAATATAAAAAAATCCTACCATCTAGGTTTGAGAAAAGTAATCGAAAAAACTTTAACATTGTATGCATAATCCTTGTTTGCTAGGAACTTACACCATGGTATGTCACCCATAGGATAGTTCTTCGACCAATTCTCACCCTCCATAGAGAGATGAGTGGCATAACATCCACTAGAATCTCCACATCACCAACCTTTGCTCTTCTTCCATTAAAAGTAGAGATAAAGGCCTTTACTAATGCATCGTTAAAACCATGAAAGAGTTGAATAAATGCCCACCATCTGACCTATTGAAAGAGAGCCAAACATTCATCATACGATTCAATGATATCACTCCCACTCAATATTTTTCTAATCATGGGGGGCATGACTAAAAACTTGGTAAGATTTTAGTTGAAATTAGATTTAAAAAGAGGTAATATGAGTTAAACAAAGGTTTGAAACCCTAATGACTTACACATCGAAATGCAAAGGTCTGAATAGGAAAATGGAATGCATAGAATGTAGAGGTGCAACCCTATGTTGTGTATTGAATGACTGGTGTGCACTAAAGCATACCAAATAGTGATAATCACAACTAGAGGATTATTATAACCTTTTGAGTTATGTCAACAATTAAAAATGTAAGTATATGTCCAGAACTAGGGTTGACAACTCAGATATATTGTGTCATGTCACCTAAAAAACAATGGTAATTCATTCAAAATGAATCTCATCAAATCTTCCTACTACCACCAAATATCATTTCACTACACAATACATAAAGAACTTTCCATACTAGAATTTATTGTGCATAGAACCATAGCTCTTGTTATTAAATTTGACGCAAATCAAACCATAATAACCAATGAAACATTAATCAACGGTTCAATAATGATGAAGAATATCGCAAGGTCATGGAATGACAACACTTGGCATACAGGGATATGAACACTTTCAAACACATGTACACATATGTTATGACAAGGTTGGAGAGCAACAAAATATACGTAATCCTTGGACTTATATGATACATAGATATCATGACATCACACACTATTTAACCAAAAATCAAAGTAAGGGCAGGGAATATATAAAAGACAATGAAAACTTAATTTTTCATACATTGCCTGGATTGGATAGGTTTATTGCGTTGTGAATTGGCTCAAATAACATGACATATATTATTAATTTAGAAAAATAATAAACATCCTAACAAAAATGACCAACAACCATAGTCAACAGAGTTTGAGATGAGTTTTCCAATTCCTTAGATATCATTAACATGCCAATTATGAAATGAAAAGAATGTCATATCACAATCCAGAACCAAACTTGTACATTAAAATCATTATCATCATTTCAAGTCAAATCTAGATATAAAAATAAAAATAAAAACAAGGAAATTAAAATAAGGGGCCCATTTCCTTTGGAAAATGAAAGGGGAGTCTATGGGGTGGCCAACAATTGGCAACTTACTGGATGAACCGATTTTCTCTAATTGAAAGTATTTTATATACTAGGAATAAAATTCATATGTTATAAGAGAAATAAATGTTAAACAATCTGAAAATTGATTTCTTCTGCTTGCTTAAATACAATAAATGTTAGATTGTTCAAAGATACCTATCCACAAATTAAAACAATATACAAAAACTTACATAACATCCATATAAATTTTTAGAGAATAGATAATCAACATACTAATAGAATGAAATAGTTAACAAGGCAAGTGGTGTAATTATGACTTAAATACCACAAGCATTGCCCCTACTGCTAGTCAAGGATCCATAGCCTCAATAGAGGTGTATTTTAACCCGAATTTAGATAATTTTATCCCACTGTTAGGATTTTAATTCATAAACTTCATTTCAATGTTTGGCTAAAGACTAGTGTCTTGGTTTGGTGGCGATACAACATTATCATTCACAAAAAAATTAGGAAATGAATAAGCCAAATCATGATGAAACCTCTTGTCTTAAAGTTTGATGACTAATTCCATCACCTTGGCTTGGTGAGCATATATAGTGATGTCATTCCTTAATTATCCATGACCATGGTAGCTCGGCTCACAATGAGACCCCCTATCCTTCAGCTAACCCACTTAATAGTAATTTAGTTTATTAACTAAATAAATTAAAAATGATCTTTTAACACGTGGGGAAGTAGATCTTGAACAAAAAACTCCTTAAAAGTAGTGGATGGCGTAAGAAGTTTTCCATCACCAACCTTGCATCGGTTACACTATTTATTAAGATTTTGTTGGTTTTGTGATGATTTATCTTGATAAAGTAAGGGTTTAAATAGGATTTTTTTCTACGATGATGATTAGATTCTTAGATACCTTGAACAAAGAACTATTTCTTTTATCAACTAATACATTAAATCATTAATAGATAACATCTGTTCAAAATTCCCTTCAAAGATATTTCAAACAAAATTCTTCTATTTTCAAGATGTGGACTTCATAGAAAAAAAGCCACAACAGAAATAATAAAAACACACTGAAAAATAAAACACAAGTAAACATTAAAATAATATTTACAGAAATAGGAGCTCCCCAAATGGATTCAGGAAAAATAGTTCTTAAGAATTCGCCCAGTGGCAGGAGGGGGTTTTGACCATCCTTCCAAAGTTTGCAGATGGAATGTACCAGGGCCAATCTTTTCTGTAACAATGAAAGGCCCTAGCCATAACTTATAAAACTTTGAATGCTACCCTTTGTCCTTGCGTGAATTGTCCCACTTAAGAACTAGGTCACCTACCTAAATATTTCTATCAAAAGGAGATCTGCCATCAAACGAATGTTTTACAATCTATTGATGTTGATACAATTTGTGTTTAGATTTGTCTCTTTCTCCTTCCAATTTAAGCAGGGTATCTATTTTGTTTTGCATTACAGAGGATTTGATTTCTTATGCTTATTGAGACAATTGCAGATAAGGTAAAAATATATTAGGAGGTAAAATCACTTCTCTACATAGACAAGGAAACAAGGAGAATTATCAATTGCAGCTTTGGTAGCTACCCGATCAGCCCTAAATACGTTAAAGATGGAAGTATACAATTTTTTTGATACTTGGAAATTATTCTTTTAAGGATTTTTAATAGATTTTTGTTTTAGGACTCAACAAGACAATTTCCCTAAGGGTAATATTTTGTTGAGTACTTAATCTTAATCCCTTTATCTAAGGCATAAGAATCTAACTCTTGAGAGGAAAAAAAAGATGAATTACCAAACATTAATGATTCTAAAACCCCAAAATCAGTGATAATGTTAGAATATAAAAATGTTATTCCATGTTTAGCATTGACCACTCGCAGAGGAGGTGCTTCCACCCATCTCATAAAATAATAACTAGTTTTTATGATATATTTATGTTGTTGAGATGAAGGAGGGTTCACGGGACCAATTATGTCTAAGCCCCATTGTTGAAAGCCTAGCTTTGACATTAATGGGTTGAAGGGGAAAGGAAAGTTTTTTAATCCTACTAGCAGCCTTTTGCAAGTCTCACATATTCAGACCGGGGCATGGGCATCTTTAAATAAAGTAGGTCAGTAATACCTGACCCTCAGTACCTTGTCAATAGTGGTGTCCCCACCAAAATGTCCACTAGTAGGACCATAATTGAGTTCATGGAGTACTTTTTTAGAATCACCTTGTTATAGACAACAAGTTAATACCCCTTCATAGTTCTTACAGAAAATAATGTTATTGATCAGCTGATAGGGAGTTGACTTGACCCTTAGTGCTCTTCTCTTTTTAGCTTCAAGACGGGGCAATGTTGTAGCATTCAACAAATAAAACTTGATATCAGAATACCATGAATTAGAATCATCTCATACACATAAAACTTCATTTTGTGTCAAAGACACTTCATTGTCAGAACAAGGATCCTGGTTGGGAAAATTAATAGACTCATTGTTAGAACAAGGATCCTGGTTGGGAAAATTAATAGACTCAACTACCAATTTGCAAAGACCTTGAACTTCCACTATTAATGGAATAATGATTCATTTTTAAATAATGAATCCATACATGTGAGGAGAATTTTAGATGGTGGAGGAATAACCTATTATAGAGTTTTATTAACCCAAAGTTTCGGACTGCCAAGTGAGTCCATCCTCAGGGGATACACCAATAGATTAAGAAGAGATTAATGATCTATCCTGCAGCTAATCTTAGGTGTATATATATAGATTATAAAGATGATTAGTGATTGATTTGTTAACTATTAGTGTTATTATAAGTTGTTATTGATTTGTTAACTATGGAATGGCTGATGATAGATTTATGGTGTCATTAATAAAATATTTATGAAGTGATTGAGAGATTATAGGAAATAGCAGGTTCCACAAACCTCTCCTCACATGTATAAGTGTATGAGTTGATAATAAAATCTGTTGAGAACTTAGTGTCATTATTGTTGAATGTTTTGCTGTGGTGCGATTTTCATTTGGTAGATTCTTCATTTGGTATCGGAGTACAAAAAAAACATTTTGTAAGTTTGAATTCCATAGAGTGGGAAGAGAATCCTGGAGAAATTGCAGTGTGCGAAAGGCCTGGAGAAATCGCAGTGTGTGAGAGGACCTGCATAGAGCAGACCTGCCAGAAGAAGACCTACGTGGAGCTGCGTGGATTGCGCTCTGTGAATTTGCTGCGTATGAATTAAAAAAAAAGAAGAAGGAAGAAGACAACAACAAGCTATCATCGTGAAGCCATAACACTATAGAGAAGTGTGAAGAGCGCATGGATACCTGAGCAGACCTGCGTTGAATTGAGCAGGCCTGCACCATTAGAAGAAAACTACGCTGAAATCAACGTGGAATGAACCTACATTGAAGCTGCATGCGTGGAATGGTATACAAAAGTTTGTTTTTCATGGTGAACATAAACATAAATCCATTAGAATGGAGTGATGTTTATTAAAATAGGTATTTTATATAGTTTTCCCTTAAACGTGGGGGTGAAAGAGTTTAACTATTTCATGATTTAAATGGATTTAGAAGTGTCTTTGTAATTATGTGAAAAGTTTATGAGTTTGAGAGTTTTTCTTACGGGAGGAGTCCTTTTAAATGAAATTTTTTCTAAATTGAAATGTGTGAAATATTTTTATTATAAAGGAATTTTTTATATTTTCTCACCAAGGGGTGTAAAAAGGTTATATTACTTTTTGTTTTATTAGGAGATATTGTATTAATTGAGAAATTGTATTAAGAGATGAAGTTTTGAAGGAGTCTTGTTTAATCCTTGATATAATTGAGCTTCTTAGCTGTTCGTTGTATTTAAATATTAATAAAAAAGATATTTGGTGGTGGTGGTTGAGTCCCAATTTTTGGGACATTGGTTCTTGTTATGGGTCGAAGTGGGACACATTGTGTTCTTTTGTGCATTCTCTCTCTCTAACTCTCTCTTATTGTCCAATGACGGCAATCATTATTGTGTTGCCTAAACTTGTTGGCACAAACTATATATATTGGAGAAAATTCATGCAACCTATATTTATTAGTAAAGATTTATGGGAACTTTTAACTTATGGATATAATATTCCTTCTCCCGATGAATTTAAAGCATAGAGTGATGATGATAAGAAATATCTTAAGGAACGTATTAAGAAAGATAATGAAGCGCTCTCACTTATAGGGAGTGTTGTTGAAGAATCTATATTCCCAAGAATCAATGGTGTAGCATCATCCAAAGAAGCATGGGATATCTTAAAGAACACATACGAAGGTGTGGTAGCTAAATTGCAAACATTAAGGAGGAATTTTAAAAATGCCCATAAACAAAGTAATGAATCCATTCATGATTACATAAAAAAATGCAAGATCTTGTTAATTAGATGAGGCCATTAGGTGAAGATGTTCCAGAAAGAAGGCTAATTGAGAATATTTTAAGAAGTGTTCTTCCTAAGTTTTAGATGGTCACCACTAGTATTATGGTATCTAAAGACATCAATATAATGAAAATTGATGAATTAAGTGGACTCTTATTACCTATTGAAGAAAATCAATCATTTGAGTAAGTGAAACATGTTCTTTTTGCAAAGCATAGAAGAAGAGGAAGAAGTAGAGGTCAATATCAAAATCAAAATCAAAATAGAAATCAACAAAGTTGAGAGGTAGAGGAAGGAATCCTAGTCAATTTAGAGGAAGAGGCAGAGATGGATCTCATGGAAGAGAAAAAGGAAGAGATGGAATTAGAAATGGAGGAAGGGATGGATGATCTAGGAAGATCCTTGATGCAAAAATTCTTGAATCTAACACATGAGAAACCCCTACTACAATTACTGCTTTACAATCTCCTACTTGTTCTTTACATTAGCAAGTTATTTAATTGCATAAACATCGAAGTAAACACTATCGAAACCTTCATAGATATACAAATCATGCACTAAAATAAACAGAGACAATAACACAAGGGACACCGTTATTTTTGGACAATTGTCCCTGAAAAAGCCCAATTAGGGAAAATCGGTGCACAATATAAAGGGTTTGTATTATTAAGGATATTTTGTGAATACAACTAGGGCGCCAGAAATGGCTCACCCAATAGAGAATATCCTTGGCAGTAGTACCTCTATCCAGAGATAGATATTCTATCAAATCAGCAACCAGATGATCAAAACCCATAGTGACTCCGGTTGTTCCCTATGCTGGACAACGAAAGCTACTCCAAGCACTGCCCTAGAACTACGTCACTCCTCCAGGAGTTGCGTCACCCTCTCCTGGCTTAGAATTTGTTGATCTTCTCCCAGTCTGTGCCACATAATCTCCCTACCGCTACCTCTAAGGCCCAGCATCAGCCTCTACAACTATTGTGTCACATGCGCTAGCCCTTTGCGTCCTCTGTGTCAACTCTTTGGCCTCTTCGTCATCCCTTCTAGGGCCTACACTGTCTGTCCCAGCACTGCGCTGCCTCTCTGCTATGTATTCTTCAGCCTCATATGCAAATCCCTTGCTGAATTTCCCCTCACTGAAACTCTGATCACTAACTTGATTTCCTCAGCAAACCTTGCCCCAAAAAATCAAATTCTTTAATCACTTGGTGTCTTTCCAACTGACCCTCAAGCCTCCTCTTATACTTTTCCTGTTGACGAATCAACAGTCGAGATTAAGTCCCTAATAAATGGCTAAGATTAGAACTAGCTTGATCCTCATCACTTAGAACTTTCTCACCCATATTTTATTAATACACATTAATAATTTTATTTTCCTAAGTTTAGGCTTAAGAACTCATTAACAATGTTAATTATTTTAATAACTCCTCATCTGGGTGGAATTTCTCCAAATTATTATGGGTCTTGGAGATCTCATGTGCCTTAGCCTCTCCACCAATTTTCAAGGCTAGAGCACATCCGATGCTACCGAAAATGAAAACTCCCTCTTAGCGAGGAATTTGCTCTAGTAATGCTCCACCATAGAAGCATCACATTTATCTTCCACATAGGTCCTCTGTTCTGATGCTTAGTGTAACACCCTCCTCCCACATCTACCCAAGCAATCGGTCAGTCGGTGTAAACATGCGACGAGAGGCCACTATGATAAGATTCAACCTCCTTGGTGACTTTAAGGAAATGGAATCGATGGAACATCACATATAGTCATCCAACTTCATCCAAATAACCTTTAGGAGACAAGTCAGCCACTCATACTGTCTATCCTTAAGTCCCACTACTGTTTGAGAGACTTAAGGGCAGGGTAACGCTCCCTAGACACTGCCCAGGCGAGTTATTTTTAGGACTAACGCTCCCCAAAAACTACCTAGGTGATTTATAATGCTTCCTAAACACTATCCAGGTGCTTTATAATGCTTCCCACACACTGCCTAGGTGAGTTAGTATCATCACTAATGCTATAATTCTAGGATTTGAGCCACATTTTTCGGCCCAGAGCCCGGAACACTGCCTAGAATGGAATGATCACTTAGAATTAGTAAGGATACAAGGAAAAAATGATGCAAAAACAATAATATGAACAATATCATCACCAGACCCCTACTAGCCATGACAGGCATTTCATCAAACATATCATCAACATGTAACTTACAAGTGTAAATAACATAATTAAGTATAGGGATCTCATACTAATCTAAGAATCACTATGAACCATTGTTCCCTCATGCCATTTGCCGTATTATCCTCCATTAACTCATAAACACATTATCCATTCATATACAAGTAAAAACATGCTGAGAGCCATACATAACTGCTGTCATGAAATGTGTATATAACCAGCATAATAGGAACAGAAATACAAGAAACATATTAGCCATCAAATCCATAAATACATCAGTACCTTTACACATGGAAATCAAGGGAATGGATTTCTCATTAATTAATGCAATGAACCAACCAGAGATGGGACTACCACATTCCACCCGACCGTAGAATGGTTGAGCCAAATCTCTCTTCAACCATTCACCACTATGCCATATTCCAAGCATGAATGTGGGATCTCATAGAACATATCAATAAAAACTCATCTAGGGCTTATAGAGTCCATCCACCTCAACCCATCAAGCAATGATTCCACCTCATGGTCGAACATCACCAAAACCATCATTAGATTGGTATCCATCCAAGCCTTCCAAGGCTTCCAGAACTAGTAGCTCAACCCACAACTTATACAGGGCTTCCAGAGCATTTGTCTAACCAAGGCTTCTAGGACTAGTAAGTCAACCCACCAAGGGATTCCAGAGCGTTTGTCCAACTAGGGCTTCCAGGACTAGTAACTCAACCTAAGTTGTTACAGGGCTCCCAGAGTGTTTGTTCAACCGGGCTTCCAGGACTAGTAACTTAACCCAAGCTATGGAAACATGAGAACCAACCAAAACAAAGCAATGAAAGTAAACCCACAATCACTATGGCTATCTTGGAAATGGCAAGGCTAGGAAATCCATTGTCAATCCTGGCCATCCTCCATGCCAATGACAGATCATAACCAAGAAACCACATGCATGTGCCATGCATGCCAAAACTAGTGAAGAAATCATACACGTAACTCGGTACCTACAAGAAAATATGATCTAGCCACTAATGTTGATGCCTTCTTGCACTTTCCTGCTCTTCCTTTGCCTTCTTGCTCCAAGAATCTAAGTATGCCACACCCTCCAAGAGTGCTCCAATAAAACTCTAAGGATCCAAGAGTATGAGAGAGAGAGAGAGAGAGAGAGAGAGAATAATGAGAGAGCTCCAAAACTAAACTGATCAAGCCTTCACCATTGATCCTCAAAAGCCTTTTATTAATGACGCCTCAGTTTTCTTCATTTTCCATTATTTTCCTTCAATTTCCTCCTCACATGCAACCTGTGACCTTTTACCTTCCTTTTGTCTTAATTTCCATTATTTTCATAAATAAATGTGCCAAAATACCTTTTTGCCTCTTCAATTCCTTAGTCATAGCCTTTGCCAATTTCCTTAACCATAAACAACCAAATGAACACCCACTAGGATGTCTTGCCCACCATTTATCTTGGAATACGTGTCCCATCATCCATGGTATTTATATATTTTTACATGGAATTTTCACCAGGGTTGTTACAGAACCCTCCCCCTTGGGGGAACAACATCCTTGGTGTTCAATGGCACATATAACCAACATGACTGCTGAAAACAAAAAATATTGTCCATGGAGCTTTATAACATAGCTCGTTGCAGTATTTACAATGAAAGCCCTGCTCGAAATGAAAACATCATGACAACATGACAACATGCCGGATACTGGAGCTTTATAACATAGCTCATTATAGTATTTACAATAACCACATATACATATATGCATATTTTCTCAACCAACAAATAAAAGAATATGATGCCTGCATCCGCAAAAAGGGAATCTAGAGGCTCATACCTCCACCCTCAAAGTAATACCAGGATCTACCTCCTTCCTAGGAAGTCCAAAGTCCACTGCAAATTCAAAGCTGCATTCGATGTCCAACGTTATAATCCTGTGCCACTTCTCCTCTCAGTGAACAATTACTAGCTCATTGTTCCAGGGCACACTCCCAATGTGCATCTGATTTCATCTGACAATGCTAATGGCCAAAACAAATCCATCAGTGACCTTCCTTTCTCTGCTACACAGTCCCTCAAGAATCCAGTCACCCCTTCCATGCAGTCACTCATCTTCCAAGTTTCGCTGGCACCCCCATCCTAGGCAGTCCATCCCTTGGAAAGGCTTCCTCACATTGGAAGATACAAAAAATAAGGCATATATGTGCCTCACACATCATACCAGTCAAAGCATGCTAATGGAAATCAATGGACTCTATTGGGTATGAGTGTCCCACAATGACCTTGCTCCTAAAGTGCTTTACTAGCATACTGCTGCATGTTCCAATTTCTTTGTTGCTGCAAATTCTTGTAGTCATTTCAATCACCCAACTGATAATTTCACGCTTCCTGTATCACGCACTAGCTTCCATCAGTTTTAAAATAAATTCGAATCGTACCTCATTGGTAGCTCTTCAATAAGGTACATTTGCGATCTTGCTCTCTTCTTGCCACAACAAGTCAAAATAGCATATTTGACCAAATCAACATGTATAAAAATATCTCATTAGGTTAGCTCAAAACGTAACCATCAAAATCATAAATCACATGTAACCATCATAAACCATAATCATAATTCAACTAAAATAACACATAAAATTAATTCAACTAGTTTTATTCACATGTAACATGTATAATAAAACTAAAATAGAATACGATACTTATCCTTCATCGATCCTTACTTTTGCCTTTGTTCTTTATGTACACACATTGGATTGGTTACCACACCCAACAAACACCCACTGCCTTCTCCTCCACCAATTGCACATACGCATAGTGTACATCACACACATATAACACCATGCAACACATGCACCTATACCTGACATACAACACATACACCTACACCTAGTGTACATACGTATACATACACAATATACATCACAAGACATGCATCCACACATAATGTGTGATGCCACAAAATGCATACATCCGATATAAAACACAACTCATACATATATAACCGATGTATAATGCCACACAATACATGTACCCAAACAAGGTACAACACAACAAGTATGCATGTCACAATGCCACAACTACACAATCCACATATATAGTACCACATGCTTGCAACACAACATATATGACATGCACACAATACCATGCATACACTAGTACCATATATACAACATGTACACAGTACCACTTGTATACTGCACCACTTGCACAACATGTGCACAACATCACATGTACACGACACCACTTGCACAACATGTACACAATGCCACATGTACACCACAATATTTGTACAATGTGTACACAATACCACATGTACATAGTGCCACATGCATGACAAGTACACGACACCACATGTACACAGTGCCACATACACGTCATGTACATAGCACTGCCTGCACACAACACCACTTGTACAATATGTACAAAACACCATATAAACCCATCACCACTTATAAAATCATGCACACCACACCATATGTACATAACACCACATGTACAACATGCACGCAACACCACATGTGCATAACACTACATATCCAACAAGTACATAGCATCATTTGTACACAACAATGCATATCCAACATGTGCACACAACACCGCATATCCATCATGAAGACAATACAATATGTATACAACACCCCATATGCAATATTCACACAACCCTTTTTGTACCATCCTATACATAACATTGCATAAATAACATGTACACATGATATGTATACACAACACCACAAATGCACACATCATAGATGCAACATGTGCAACATATACAACCTATGCACAATAATAGTACCACACATCGAAAACCATATTGTCCTTACTAAGAAACCTTGCTTCCGGTATCTCATCCATGCTTATCCTAGCATGTCGCAGACCACACTTCTTTTACTTTGTTGATTTATCCTTCAACATTACATTTCATAACATAAACATGGGCATAATACAAGTATACAATACCAAATCATATCCATATGATACTGACCTCGTATATTTGTCGTGACTTTCTTCCCAATTGATCCCTCATAAGACCAGGAACCTCTTCATGTTTTTCTCCTGCATAAGCAATCATTCCTCCACAAGAATGATCCCTAACAATCCTGTGAGACAGTAACATAGATACATGGATACATACATACGTATATAAATATTAGCATAAAAAAATCATGGTCCTGTCAAACAACGACATATGTATATACCTACATGTATAAACATCAACATAATCATGATCATAAATTAATTACCAGATAACATAAAGTCTAGGTTAAGAGAACTTCCTTGTTCATGCACAACATGCACGATATTGAGAACACTAATTCTCAACATAGCCAAGGCATCTAATGCCTCATATCCATTTGCTCTACCTTTTTGGTTACCTTTCTCATGACTATACTGCCACTGTCCATTTACACCAATGGACCAAACCAATCTAATCTGATTGTCATAGTCTTACCTTCCACTGCGCTTACTCATACACTGAGCTTCATTCGGATTGTACATTACCTATTGAGTACCACACAGCTCTCCTTGAGCTCCATCAACTTTCCTCTTTCCCAACCAATTCCCCATATTCAAAATGTGAAAGGAAAGAACTAAAACAACAACAAGAAGAAAACCATGAAAACCAATAACAACACGACTCCATAAACAAAGTGGCATAAATATGCACCAGACATATTCAAACTTACAAATTAAGTGCAAAGATAAAAAAATACCAAAAGCACAAGATTAACAACAAACACCATGACTTGATCCCCATGGTTCCTAGGGAAACTCAACCAGAGCCATCTTCAAGATTTCATGGCAACCTGTCTTCCCATGCAACTCCCTGCATCATGTTGCCATAAACACATAATTTTCAATGTATAATTAAGCATAATAATACATCAGTTACCTCATCTTATTGTTCCAAGCACACTTCTTGCATTTGAACACATCCACGCCATCTCTCAAGGGGCTCCAATCCTTTGACAGATCCACCTGTAACTAAAGACTAGCTAATATACCTATCAAGTACATGTTCATGAATCTAGCACATATCCACATAATGTCAAACAAAATCAAGGTCAGGAAGACTTCCTGTGTGAAAAGCACTCATTCATTTGAAATTATGGTTTTCAAACACAGCGAAAGGAATTCTTGCCCAATTCATTTCTTTTACCTTTTCACCTTGTTGGAATCGAGGCTTACTATGTGCTGTCACACCACCCAACTATTAGTTATATAGAAACATCAACTATTACCTTGTCATGCTAATACCAAGCATGTTACCCTACAACTAACCACACATGTCAACCACATGTTTCAAATATCAAGACAATCATATCTATCAATTTGAAATCAGTCGTTACGAAGACTAACAAATCATGTCATAATCCATAGTTAACTCACAATCATTAATTCTACAACTATCAACTACTATATTCAAGTACATATCAACTATCTCAGCACATATGTGTTAGTACAATCATCTTAAAACAATATCATTTGAACACATACTCATATTATGCAATTCATCAAACATTCAACCAACTTGCAACATACCAAAATTAACTAGACGACATAATAGACACCAAACATTCAACATCAATAGACAAAATCAAGAATGAAGCAACAAGTATACTATATAAGCAACCTCATACCTTAGTGTACCTCAGGGGAGGCTATATTGCCTGCAAAATCAATCTAGTTAGCAAGGTATAACTTTACATGTCAACTCAAACATAATTGATATCACGATATCTAGAACACTAACTAATTAACATGTTCACATCATAAGATCATAAACATTTATTGTTCATGAATAACAATCACATATGTACGATCAGTCTAGATTAGTATGGAACCATCTCACAAATATGTCGGTTCATACCTGAATATCACAACCATAACCATATGCATAGGTCAAACTGGGTTAACACAATACATATAACATCAATATCTTCAAGACAATGAACATAACCATCACACATATGACCAATCCAAATTATAACATCAATATCTCAATGAAATGACCCTAATCATGAAGTAAATGGAATATAACAATAATAAGCTATATATCATACTCATCAACAACATACAACATAATCATCAGGTTATCTAATGTAAAAAAATAATAGAAATGCATACAGCTACATGTTACTATCATTCTTGAATATCTGACACATGCATATAAATACACTAACCATCTAACATATATCATGAATGTAACCATAACATCAAAGACATGTACATAAACCTAATGTATATAACCCTAATTCATATAACAATCCTTTAACCTACCTACCTGCATGCCAAACATATAATACATGTATGATGATATTCTCTTACCCCAAAGTCCAATGCTGCAACCTCATTATAATGATCTGTATCTATTGTTCTATTTCGGCCAACACATTTTCATCATAACAACCAATATCACCATGATGACCTAAATTGCATACAATGACTTCACAAGGCATATTTTACCTACTATTCATGCATAAATATAACAAAGACCATACATGCATAATAATTGCATATAGACATATAACATATGAGTGTAAACCATATGCACATCATTATAGCTAGAGTATCCTCATCAATGCATGACAATATCAACCACACAAGTCATGACCTCATCCATGACAACAACAACCACACCACGTGCACTTGATAACATGTGAACACTGATGTGCATAACAATGCATAATTAATCATACACACATGACGAAATACTCCACGACAACACCTTCAACCTTCACATGGCTACATCACTACAACCATGATCAAAAACATGCAAGGGAAACAAGTACATGGACTACAACACAAGGGACACACATGAAACCGACATGAATGCATGACCAACACACAACCCAAGGAGAGCGCAACCATGCTTTGATACCACTCTGTAACACCCTCTTACTGCATCTACCCAAGCAACTGGTCAGCCGGGGTAAACATGCGACGAGAGGCCACTATGATAAGATTCAAACTCCTTGGTGACTTTAAGGAAATGGAATCGACGGAACATCACATACATTCATCGAACTTCATCCAAATAACCTTTAGGAGACAAGTTAGCCACTCAGATTGCCTATCTCTAGGTCCCACTACTATTTGAGAGACTTAAGGGTAGGGTAACGCCCCCTAGACACTGCCCAAACGAGTTAGTTTTAGGAGTAATGCTCCACAGACACTACCCAGGTGCTTTATAACGCTTCCCAGACACTGCCCAGGTGAGTTAGTCTCATCACTAATGCTAGCATCCAGGATTTGAGCCACATTTTTCGGCCTAGAGCCCGGGACACTACCCAGAATGGAATGATCACTCAGAAATAGTAAGGATGCAAGGAAACAATGATGAAAAAAAATAATATGAATAATATCATCACCTGACCCCTACTAGCCATGACAGGCATTTTGTCAAACATATGATCAACATGTAACCTATAAGTGTAAATAATAGAATTAAGTTTAGGGATCTCATACTTATCTAAGAATTGCTATGAACCATTGTTCCCTCATGCCATTTGTTTTATTATCCTCCATTAACTCATAAACACATTATCCATTCATATACAAGTAAAAACATGATGAGAGCCATACACAGTTGTTGTCATTAAATATGCATATAACCAGCATAATAGGAACATAAATACAATAAACATATTAGCCATCAAATCCAAAATGAATCAGTACCTTTACACATGAAAATCAAGGGAATGGATTTCTCATTAATGAATGCAATGAACCAACTAGAGATGGGACTACCACATTCCACCCGACCATAGAATGGCTGAGCCAAATCTCTCTTCAACCATTCACCCTCGTGCCATATTCTAAGCATGAATGTGGGATCTCATAGAACACATCAATCAAAACTCATTCAGGGCTTCTAGAGGCCATCCACCTTAACTCATCAAGAAATGATTCCACCTCACGGTCAGACATCACCAAAACCATCATTAGATTGGTCTCCATCTAAGCCTTCCATGGCTTCCAGATCGTTTGTCCAACCAAGGCTTCTAGAACTAGTAACTCAACCCACAGCTTATACAGGGATTCCAGAGCATTTGTCCAACCAAGGCTTCTAGGACTAGTAACTCAACCCACCAAGGGCTTCCAGGACTAGTAACTCAACCTAAGATGTTACAAGGCTTCCAGAGTGTTTGTTTAACTAGGGCTTCTAGGAATAGTAACTCAACCCAAGCTATGGAAACATGAGAACCAATCAAAACAAAGCAATGAAAGTAAACCCACAATCACCATGGCTATCCAGGAAATGGCAAGGCTAGGCAATCCACTGTTAATCCTGGCCATCCTCCATGCCAATGACAGATCATAACCAAGAAACCACATGCATGCCAAAACTAGTGAATAAATCATACATGTAACTCAGTACCTACAAGCAAATATGATGTAGTTGCTGATGTTGATGCCTTCTTGCACTTTCCTGCTTTTCCTTTGCCTTCTTGCTCCAAGAATCCAAGTATGCCACACCCTCCAAGAATTCTCCAATAAAAATCTAAGTATCCAAGAGTATGAGAGAGAGAATAATGAGAGAGCTCCAAAACTAAACTGATGAAGCCTTCATCACTGATCCTCAGAAGCCTTTTTATTAATGAGGCCTCTATTTTCTTCATTTTCCATTATTTTCCTTCAATTTCCTCTTCACATGCAACCTGTGACCTTTTACCTTCCTTATCTCCTAATTTCCATTATTTTCATAAATAAATGTGCCAAAATACCTTTTTCCTCTTTAATGCCTTAGCCATAGCCTTTTCCAATTTCCTTAACCATAAGAAACCAAATGAACACGCACTAGGATGTCTTGCCCACCATTTAGCTTGAAATACGTGTCCCATCATCCATGGCATCTATATATTTTTACATGGAATTTTCACTAGGGTTATTACACTTGGCTTGCTACCTCACATCCATTGCACAGTTGCTTCCTATACTACTACCTATGAGACTTCCATTGCCACCGCTACATCTGTACTGCAGCTCCCTCTCAAAATGCTTCCTCATGCTGCTCATAGCACTACCACCACTAACTACAGCACCGCAACTTAGTTACCGAGAAGTAAGTAACTGACTTCACTCAAAAACTAACATCCTGGTCAGTCTAGAAGCCTCCTGATGATGAAGCTACCTCTGCTGCTATCATGTGCCCCCTTTGCTACCATTGTGTTTCTGCAACCTCTTATGTGCCTCTTGCATTGCTACAACCTCCACTGTGTTGCTACAAACTTCTACACTCTAGCACTGCCTTATCGCTCCATCATACCTTGCTCCACCCGACACCTGTCATCATGCTACTGTCTTTAAGGGCTCCCATAACCGTATGTGATCCAAGAGTTTGAGCACCTCAATGATCCTGCCCCCTTCTATAGTCCCTCTCGACTACAGCTCCAAGTCTCCCCACCTCTTCTCTAGAGGCACATGAGCACTCATGGCACAATCATCATCAGTCTCGAAATCCTTCTCCGCATTTACTAGAGTAGCCTTTGAGTTGGAAGATTCTCCCTTTCCTTTCTTCCTAGGGCACTGAGAGGCATAATTTCCTAGCTCCCCATAGTTTAAGCATTTGACCTTAAATATATCTTTCTTCTTCCTCTTATGTGGCTCCTACTGTCCCGCTAATGAAAGAACTGCATCCTCCTCCTCCTCCTTATTGATTCGAACTCCCTTACCGCTACTCCCCGCCTTGGTCAATCTCCTAAGATCTTCCTGTTGAAGATATGCTCTGCCCAAAATTCTTTGGACAAATGTCTCCCACTCCTCAGAGACTGCATTCAAGGCCGTCTTGATCATGAACTCTGGATCCGGTGTAGACCCCACAAAAGCAAGTTGGTTGCGAATCCCTTGCAACCTGAGAAGGAATGGATCTATCTCCTCTCCTTTCTACATTTGATATGACCTCAACTAATTCTCCAAAAGCATCTTTCGCTACATGGAAGAGCCGTGGTATAAGGCGGTCAGGGTGTCCCACATCGCCTTTGTTGTTTTCTTCTCAACAATATGTGGTATGACATGATTGTTGACCCCATATAGGATCATGCATTTCGCCTTCACTTGGGCCTCCTCATACTTCTCAACTACATTAACGTCAACTCAGACAGCTAATGTTTTCAAGGCATAGTCCTTGATGCAATGTTTATCTAGGATTGCCAAGATCTTGGATTTCCAGATGACAAAATTGGAAGCCCCGTCCAATCTGTCCTGATCCCTCAATCCATTCACTGCCATGTCTGCTCCTCTTCTCTAGACTCCCTATGAGTCCTAATTTCCCTCTCAGAAATCCTTTGGCCAATCGGTGAATCACTCCTCTCCAATCCTCCCTTGCCATTGCAACGGGGATTTAGATTTCTTGGCTAGAAATCTATCAAGGTAGTGCTTCCCCCTACCTTGGTTCAGTCTCCTTAGACATTATTTTGCACCGATAGAAACAATGCCCCACAAACTCCACAAATCAAAATCTGCGTAGCTCCCTTAGCCCCAACAACTTGAAGAATCTAAGCCCTTCAGGCTCCGCACAATCTCTGCAAGGGATGAATTTGCTTCTCCCATCCAATTATGTCAATCCTTCTTGGCTCAGAAGGATGATGTGGCTCTGCTTGAGCCCAATCTTCCCTCCTCTACCTTTATGCTAGCCGTGATGGCTGACGCTGCTATTGCTTGGGTTCCTCCTAGCTATTGCATCTTCCTCTCTCGGCTCATAATGCTGATGCAGACACTCCATGAGCCTCTGTGTCACACTCTTTGCATTGCGTCACTCCTCCTCTTGCCTCTTCAACTCTAGAACAACGTTGTCTCTCGGGACAACTGCTTCTCTACTGCAAATTCTCAGATTTCTTTGCTGGTTTCTTCAGTTACCGCTGATCTACAATCCCTATGATACCATGTGAAAATTCTTGAATCTAACACATCGTAAACCCCTACTACAATTATTGGTTAACAATATCCTACTTGTTCTTTACATTAACAAGTTATTTAATTACATAAACATCGAAGTAAACACTATTGCATCCTTCACAATATACAGATCATGCACTGAAATAAACAGAGGCAATCACACAAGGGACACCATTATTTTTGGACAATCATCCCTGGAAAAACCCAATTTCGGAAAACCGGTGCAACAGATGGAGGGTTTGTATTATAAGTAGAGTTCGTGAATACAACTAGGGTTCTAGAAATGGCTCACCCAACAGAGAATATCGTTGATAGTAGTACCTCTATTCAGAGACAGATATTCCGGAAAATCAACAACCAGATGATTAAACCCCACAGTGACTCTGGTTGTTCCCTATGATGGACAGTGAAAGATGCTGCAAGCAATGCTCTATAACTATGTCACTCCTCCTAGAGGTACATCACCCTCTCCAGGCTCAGAATATGCCAATATGCTCCCAGTCTGCCCCACATAATATCCCTAGCGCTGCCTCTGAGGCCCAGCGTCAACCTCTATAGCTTCTGCGGCAGCCCTCTACATCCTCTGTGTCATCTCTTCGGCCTCTGGATTAGCCCTTCTAGGGCCTACATTATCTCTCCTAGCATTGCACTGCCTCTCTGCTATATATTCTTCATCCTACGATGAAAATCCCTTACTGAACTCCCCCTCATTGTAGCTCCAATCACTAACTCGATTTCCTTAACAAACATCGCCCCAAAAAATCGAATTCTTTGATCACTTGGTTTCTTTCCAATTGACCCTCAAGCCTCCTCTTATACTTTTCCTGTTGAAAAATTAACGATCGAGATTAAATCCCTAATCAATGACTAAGATTAGAACTAGCTTGATCCTCATCACTTAGAACTTTCTCACCCATATTTTATTAATACACATTAATATTTTTATTTTCCTAAGTTGGACTTAGGAACTCGTTAAAAATATTAATTATTTTAATAACTCCTCATCCGGGTGGAATTTCTCCAAACTATCTCTGTGTCGTGGATATCTCATGTGCCACAGCCTCTCCACCAATTTTCAAGGCTAGAGCACATCCGATGCTACCCAAAATCAATACTTGAAATGCTCAAAATTTTATAGCCCCAGATGCTCATGAAACCAGTGCCAAGTGGAAGAGCTCGTTGCACTAATTCCGATGGTATATTCGGTTTGCAAAATGGCCTCCATATGAAGGAGAAAACATGTTCTAAAGTTTTTCTCCAACAGGCAAAATAGATGGGCCTATGTAGGCCAAGTGGCAGTCTCTCAGCAGGACACATTGCAACCAACACACAGGTCAAAGTCAACAAGGTCAAAGGTCAAACTCCAAGGTCGCGCTCGAACCCACAACCTCGCCAAACCTAAAGCTTATTTTTATCGGTGCCACCATACCAAATGTATGGTATGGTAGCACCGATAAAAATGGTATAGATGCCCATTGGAAGCGGACTCGAAGATGTAGTCCAAGGGTGATGAACTCCATCATCAAGTTTTTTGTGTTTTCTTTTTATTCTCTGTTTCTCATCCTTAATTTCAGATTTCAAGTTTCATGTTTAAGGCACTTTAAAATTCAATTTCTCTCATTTATTCACATAAAATCAACCTTAGTTAATATTTGGTGAAATTGTGCAAATAGTCAATTTTGCTGTTTTAGATCAATCGAGGACCCTAGTGTTATTATTGATAAACATTTGGCCATTTTGAAAGAGATTTCTATGCAAAAATACGAGATATGGAGCATAAATGAGCCAATACAGTTGTTAAAGAAACTAGGAATGAGAAGTTTTCATCTCAAGTTTTATGGCACATGGTGAAGAAAGTCAAGCATGATATATTGATTCAGGATGTTCAATGTTGAACATTAGCAATGTCGGTCAAAATTTTCACTAGAAAATTGATGGAGAAAATAAAGGATGAAAATTTATATTTATATTTGTATTTTCCCTCCCAAAATTCTTCAAGTCAACCTCAAATTGTTTTAGGTTGGATGGGCTCCCATGAGGCACCCATTTGACCCCCTCTTCAAGTCTATAAATTGGAGACATCTTCTCCTCATTTTATCACATTGAATTGATCTTGTGAGTCTCTAATCCAAAGAATTTCAGAAGGAGGTGTTGTGGCCACCAACAACCCCCCTATTTCTTTTCAGTATTAGCAATAACGCTAAAGAAGTGGGGACCCTTAGTAATAAAAAATCCAAAAAAGATTTTATAAAAAAAAAATTGTATTATACTCCTCAAAGATACATCGCATGAAGAAGAGTCAAGAATTCCTTGATGAGCACATTAAAGCAACTGCGAAGAAGCGGCGCGAAATTCATCACATCGCATACATTGAGAAGCGCCCATAAATGACTAATCTTAAGAAAATCTCCGATGGCCGATATGCGATATCGCATATCGCAACGTCGCATAAGCAATGCACGAATAACTTGACAAATTGCAGCAATATGTGATCTGCGATGCTGCGACATTGCGATAACTGTGATCTACGATCAATGCGATCTACGATCTGCGAGTCACAGAAATCACCCATCGCAAATTTCCTCTGCTCAACACCCAAGAAAAGCTGTCCCTAAACCAAAAATTGAGCGCACGGCTTAAAGAAAATTAATGAATGTATGCCAAGGTATTCATGGAGGACATTTTTGTGTTTTTCAAAGAGTCAGTTCATTGTGGGTGTCATAATTTTACACATTCGTAGAACTTGAAGCTTTCATGTCAAAATTTATTATCATTACTTTTTCCTTTGCATGAATTGCAGGAAACATCTAAGGAAAAAGGGGAAAGCGCCAATGCTCGGAGAATAGAGAAGATATACTCTCATACACGGATGCCGCATACAACAGAAACGCAGATTTCAGAGTGTTACTGAACATATCAGTAGGCGATTCGACACTCAAGGTCAAGAAACCCACAAAAGCAGCATGTTTACAAAATTCTGAAGCTCATGCCCGGTAAAGGAAAAAGCGCTAAAGACGGAAAACGCACCAGAAAGGCCCGGATCAAAGAACGGAGGCAGTTTTTGATGCACGATTATAATCGTGCATCGCTAAGAAAATTGTTCAGAAAGCAAAGTCCCTAACTTGCTTAGTTATCCACGAGTCCGGAAAGCCTAAATAGCAAAGGCAGAGGCAGCTAAGAGGAATTTGGTTTGTTACCAAGCATACACGCAGTAAATTCGCTCAGCCAGGAGATAATTCTCAAAAATATCTTCCAGTTTACTAAAAAGAGGTGCCAGCGCTTGTCATTTCTATTTTCGTAGCTCAAACAAATGCAGAAGACGACCAGCCGACTCTTCCCAAGCAAATGTTGCATACTCATAGTACTAAGGAGCGAATGCAGAAAGAGTTAGAAATTAGATTCAATTTTTAGAAATAAGTTTACTTAGATACAGGGCGGTCATTTTGAACCGTATCCAAAATTCATGTAATTAAGTTATTTAGTTAGCAGTATTTAAACCCTTCTCATGCATTTGGAGAAGGGTCCAAAAATTTATCAAAATCTTTTCCTCAGAACATGCACTTCTGCACCCTCAGAGGAGGTTTTGATGAATGGATGGATCGAGGTTTATTAATGTTTGCATTTGATGTTTGCTACTGATGTTGCACTTTTGTACTCTTAGTAGATGTTAGAACAAGTAGAGATAAATCATTTTTGCTTGAAGCTTATGAGTAGGACCAGTCATAAATGGTACTTTTATCTCTTGACCATTCCTGCTTATATTCTTAAAGTGATATACAGTTTTTAGTTGTTTATATGTTATTGCATGAATGTGTGAGTTACCATTTGGCACTTTTGTACGGTGGAGTCATTTATTTATGTTTGATATATGAATAACTTATTATGCGATATGCTGTTCACAACTGTTTTGCCTAACTTTTTATGCAAAGTGGTTCATCTTAATTGATTTCCATTCTTATGATGACTGAATGATCTTTATTACCAGTTATTGTTTGAAATCTCTTTAGATCGCCTAATAGAAGAAATACACCCCGGGTTAGCATAGATTAGATGTGTTGTTTTCATTAGATTACAATAGCATAGAATTAGATTAAAGTAGCTTAGATCAGAACTCTTAGATCAGCATAATCCAACTCTGCACACACACACCCTTAGATTGGGAAACTGGTCCCATTATCCCCAGTCAGACCCGCTATACCAAACGGATAAGGAGCTGCCAACCAAGGTCCGGACCGGGTGGGTATCCCCCTTGTTGTCGACCCGATTTTTGGGGCTTCAACATATTTGGAGCTAGAAGGAGGGCCTGAACAAAGTGTTTGTTGGAATGGTTTGAAATCGTAATCATTTGAATTAGGATGGCCACTCACAAACTTCCCATTTGGAGTTGCATCCATGTTCGTGCCTATTCCAACACTCCACATGAAGTGGTAAGACTCTTGTCTCAGGTAAAATTCAATGGTAAGAATAATTCTTCTTCTTTTAATCATGCTCTTCAATTTATTCAAAGAGTTTCAAGTTCGAACGTTCAAAGAATTGATGAAGGCGTTTTATGCAGAATTTTTACTCTTACATTCACGGTGGAAGCCAGAAAATGGTGTAGAACCCTCCCAGTTGCCTCAATTCACAGCTGGGACCATTTTGTCAAAGCTTTCATCTGTAAATTTGATTGCTATGATTATGATCAGGTATATGATGAGATTGAGTATTTACGAAAAGAAGATGAATCTGTTAGGGATTTTAATATGCGATTTCATCTTGATTGTTTAAAATATGATCTTGAAAATGAACTCATGAATGAAGAATCTTCAGATTATTCTGAACATTCCCTACCTCCTATGTCTGATCCATCAGAAATTAGTTCGAGTCTTGTTTTATTTTCTTCTAATAGGAATGAAAATTCCAATTTAAATATGCGAATCACTCATGATGAAGAAAATTCCCAAAGCTTAGGAGATCTGCCTGCTCTAACGCAAGAAGATAAAAGCGAAGATGTTGAAAGAAAGCCTGCCTCGGAACCAGAAGACAACTTGGAGACAAGGTTCGATAATATCATCGCAAGTCAAATGCCCAGGTTAGAACAACAAATTAATTCTCTTTCGGAAAATACAAACACGCAAAGGTATGATCTAAAGCCTGATGTCTATGGTGAATGTGATGAACAAGAATTTTTTCACGATGATATTTTCAAATGCATTGTTCCGGAATCGCATTTTTCTCTTTATCCTGATGTATTTAGTGATGATAATTTTTTCCCCCTCAGTATTAATGATATCTCAAAAAGTACAGAGGATTATTCAAATAAATCACCATTAGGTTTTCAAAATAAAGAGGCAGCTATAGAACATCCTTTGGTCATTAGTAAACAAGAACAACTTGACCTTCCTTTTCTGAAAATATTGGATAAAAAAGAAAAATCTAGAGAGACCAGTAAAATCATTTATGATAGCTATTGTGATGATGATGCTGATGTTGATTTATCTCAAGTAACTCAACAGAGCTCAGATAATGAGAGATATTCTAATTCAAGAATCATATCAGTTGATCCTCATTCCAGAGCGACAGATCATTTGCATGATTTTACTATTCAAAACAATGTCCCGATCTATGATTCGTATCATGAGCAAACCCCTATGCATGTTCCCAATCATAACTTGTTTTCTGATTCACAAGACGTAATTCGAAGTTACTCAGATCCCATGATTCTGGCCAGTTCTTGTGAAGAAGAAGATATTTCATGTCAGTCCCAGTTGTGCTGTAACATTAGCTGTACAGATAATCATTGCATTCTTTTTCGCTTGCACTCATTTTGTACAAAATCGGATTGTGTTTTAAATTTTCAGATTTTCGATGAATTACTATGGTATATTGAGCACCTTATCAAAGAACATTCGAAAGATGTATTACCATTTTGGAAAACTAAATTGTGTCAAGGAAATACATGACTTTTTCAATTCCACGATCAATTAATATCAGCCTTTCAAAAGAAACTTCTGTGTCATCCAAAACATCATCAACAAAAAAAATTATTTTTGGAAAATTGCCAACAATTCGCATTAATTGATAAATCTCTTTCCAAAAATTTCCATCTATTCTTCATTAATTTATTTAGTGATTTATATGTGGAAACTTTCCTTTTACAAGAAATTGCTAAAAGCTTGACTTTTACGCATAGTAGATTACAGGCCATCAAAACTAAAAAATCATATTCACAATCTGGCTTGTCATCTTTCCTATTACGTGATCACCAATCCATAACAGAAATTCATCCCAATTTTTATGATCCAATAGGTATCCAATTGGACAAAAGATTTCATAAGAAAGAAATTTCAGGCGGATTTCCAACTGAAGTTACACTTTCTAATCCTACATCCAATATTCACAGTCCAAGAAAAGTTTTATTCTTAACACTAATGTTTAAAAGGTACATACGTGTAGGAATAAAAATGAAAAGATGGTTCCACTGGAAATATCATTTTACCTAGTTAATTTTTCTGTTTATAGTTAGGATAGGAGTAGGGGTAGTTTAGCTAGGTTGTTAAGTGGATAATTTAGTTTTTTAAATATTGATAGGAAAAATAAGAGAAGAACTTATCCCTATCATGTACATAATCCAAGGGAATAGTTACCTCTCATTTCTTTAAATTTTCCCCTCCCTAATAAAATCTGCCTGTGGTTAACAACATTTGACATTTACTAAAGACACCATTTCTCTATCAGATTTTGAACTTCTGCTCGTATAAATAGAAAATCTTTTGGAAACTTAATCTTTATTATTAATAGATACAGTTAAAAACTTTAAACCAGATATGATACTAGTTTCAACTTCCAAAAAATTTGACGAAAGCAATCTTAGTGAAGAAATTGTTTTATATCAGTACAATGAAAGGTATCAATAACGAAATGTGGATTCCCTGTAGATCAGCCATGTCCAAAAAACTCTATTATTGTCATCGAGAGATTTCTTAAGGAAAGCGATGATATCCTCCCTGTTAAAGAAAATCGCAGCATTCAGAGAGACAATCCAAGAAACACTATATCTCAAAGAATAAGAGGTCTCATCACGAGCCGGCTTATCATAATCACATATATTATAAACTTTGCTGACTTTGCCAAACACTGTCCATCAAAACAGGGCAATGACTCAAGATTATTGAAATCAAAAGACAAGGGGTCTCATCACGAGCCAGCTTGTTCAGCAAAAGTGTAAATCAAGTGAATGACTGTGTCATAATTTGGCTACCAAACCAAGACATTGTTCTTTGAGAATAAAAAAGGAAAAAGTGTCAATATGGGTTTTTCTTTGAAAAGTTGTAGATCACCTTAAGCAGGATAAAGGATCATTACTGGGTAATAGGTAACCCTGTCGAGGCTATGAACGCCTGCTGGCAGCAGAGGCTCTACCTACGACAAATGAGCATATTTTAAAACTGGTACACAGGGAAGACCTTATTTTTATTTTTACAAGACCAAGTAATGGCTGATGTAAATGCAAGGACCAGCTGAGGAAGCAAATAATTAAAGTAGAAAGAGGTTGGAACGAAATATCGTTGACAGTTTGGGGTATAATACACTTTATCTTTTATAATAAAGTTTAATTTTCCAAAAAAAATTGTTTTGGAAATTTGAAAAGTTCAATAGAAAATCAAAGATAACTGGTTCTTCCAAGTGAATCGCCATTGTTGTGGCCACCAACAACCCCCCTACTTCTTTTCAGTATTAGCAATAACGCTAAAGAAGTGGGGACCCTTAGTAATAAAAAATCCAAAAAAGATTTTATAATTTTTTTTTTGTATTATACTCCTCAAAGATACATCGCGCGGAGAAGAGTCAAGCATTCCTTGATGAGCACATTAAAGCAACTGCGAAGAAGCGGCGTGAAATTCATCACATCGCATACATTGAGAAGCGCCCATAAATGTCTAATCTTAAGAAAATCTCCGATGGCCAATATGCGATGTCGCATATCGCAGCGTCGCATAAGCAGCGCACGAATAACTTGACAAATTGCAGCAATTTGCGATCTGCGATGCCGTGACACTACGATAACTGCGATCTGCGATCAATGCAATCTGTGATCAATGTGATCTGCGATCTGCGAGTCGCAGAAATCACCCATCGCAAATTTCCTCGACTCAGCACCCAAGAAAAGCTGTCCCTAAACCAAAAATTGAGCGCACGGCTTAAAGAAAATTAATGAATGTACGCCAAGGTATTCATGGAGGACAGTTTTGTGTTTTTCAAAGGGTCAGTTCACTGTGGGTGTCATAATTTTACACATTCGTAGAACTTGAAGCTTTCATGTCAAAATTTATTATCATTACTTTTTCCTTTGCGTGAACTACAGGAAACATCTACGGAAAAAGGGGAAAGCGCCAATGCTCGGAGAACAGAGAAGAGATGCTCTCATACAAGGATGCCGCATACAACAGAAATGCAGATTTCAGAGTGTTACTGAACAGATACTGATATCAATAGGTGATTCGACACTCAAGGTCAAGAAACCCACAAAAGCAGCATGTTCACAAAATTCTGAAGCTCATGCCTGGTAAAGGAAAAAGCGCTAAAGACGGAAAATGCACCAGAAAGGCCCGGATCAAAGAACGGAGGTAGTTTTTGATGCGCGATTATAATCACGCATCGCTAAGAAAATTGTTCAGAAAGCAAAGTCCCTAACTTGCTTAGTCATCCATGCGTCCGGAAAGCCTAAATAGCAAAAGCAGAGGCAGCTAAGAGGAATCTGATTTGTTACCAAGCATACACGCAGTAAATTCGCTCAGCCAGGAGATAATTCTCAAAAATATCTTCCAGTTTACTAAAAAGAGGTGCCAACGCTTGTCATTTCTATTTTCGTAGCTCAAAAAAAAGCAGAAGACAACCAGCCGACTCTTCCCAGGCAAATGTTGCATACTCACAGTACTAAGGAGCGAATGCAGAAAGAATTAGAAATTAGATTCAATTTTTAGAAATAAGTTTACTTAGATAAAGGGCGGTCATTTTGAACCGTATCCGAAATTCATGTAATTAAGTTATTTAGTTAGCAGTATTTAAACCCTTCTCATGCATTTGGAGAAGGGTCCAAAAATTTGTCAAAAACTTGTCCTCAGAACATGCACTTCTACACCCTCAGAGGAGGTTTTGATGAATGGATGGATCGAGGTTTATTAATGTTTGCATTTGATGTCTGCTACTGATGTTGCACTTTTGTACTCTTAGTAGATGTTAGAACAAGTAGAGATAAATCATTTTTGCTTGAAGCTTATGAGTAGGACCAGTCATAAATGGTACTTTTATCTCTTGACCATTCCTGCTTATATTCTTAAAGTGATATACAGTTTTTAGTTGTTTATATGTCATTGCATGAATGTGTGAGTTACCATTTGGCACTTTTGTACGGTGGAGTCATTTATTTATGTTTGATATATGAATAACTTATTATGCGATATGCTGTTCACAACTGTTTTGCCTAACTTTTTATGCAAAGTGGTTCATCTTAATTGATTTCCATTCTTATGATGACTGAATGATCTTTATTACCAGTTATTGTTTGAAATCTCTTTAGATTGCCTAATAGAAGAAATACACCCCGGGTTAGCATAGATTAGATGTGTTGTTTTCATTAGATTACAATAGCATAGAATTAGATTAAAGTAGCTTAGATCAAAACTCTTAGATCAGCATAATCCAACTCTGCACACACACACCCTTAGATTGGGAAACTGGTCCCATTATCCCCAGTCGGACCCGCTATACCAAACGGATAAGGAGCTGCCAACCAAGGTCCGGACCAGGTGGGTATCGCCCTTGTTGTCGACCCGATTTTCGAGGCTTCTACAGGAGGAAAGGAGGTCGAAAATCTAGAAGAGGGATATGGGACTTCGCTTGAAATTTTTCTTTTTTTTTAGTATTGGTTTTGATATTCTCTTGATGTGGCCCTTGATATATTGATGAAATATTAACTCTCTCCCTCTCACACACATAAAGAACATTTGTTGGGTTTTCCCCTTGTGGGTTTTTCCCTAGCCTCGAGCCTAACTTTTGTGTCTTCTATCTCATGGTTTATTGGTTATTTATCTATTTCCCTCTTCCTGCTTAATGGTTTATGTTTTAACTACTTAATGATGTAAACTTTTATATGAAAACTAATGCTAATAACGATTTTTGAAGTTGTTATCTATGATAATAATATTTTTCATTATATCCTAGAAAAGTCAACATGGTATCAAAGGTGGGGGGCATTGAAGAACTGTCATTGAAGAGAAAAATTGATCAATGGACTTTAAATTTCATTGCAAACCTATTTGGAGTGGAAACCCTAGAATTTATATCTTAGGGTTTGAATTTCATATTCCTAGTTTTTAATGATGCACTTGTACTTGTATACATTTTATGGTACTTATCGAGTAAATGTTGCAGGTACATATAGAATTGTTGATCTTATGCAATAAAGGAGTCCTTCAAGAATAAGCTTCTGTATTCTCATGAAAAATAAGTATTTTTTTTTTTTTAATTTCGTATATTTAGATATATATTTGTTACTTGATTATTATCCTTTCCTTGGAAGTACTAGGCTTGCAGGTATAAGGATTATGACTACATTCAAAGGGTGTCTTCAAAATGATACCTATAAGAAGCTTTGTTGCCGAGGGAATCCTTCAATAGAAAAACCTATAAGGTTTGTAAAATAGCAACTCAAAGTATTTTTAAGACCACATGATCTTGCGCTAGGCTTCTTCATATAAAAGGGTACAACCCTTTTGAAATTTTCTTTATATTAGTGAGTGTCTCTTGTATTGGTTTTTGAATCATCAAGATTCTTATTAAGGGTGATTAATATTTGAATTAAATCAACCCTTGTCATACTATTTATATTTTTTTCTTTTTGGTAAAACCATAACCTTTAGGCTTCATTATAAAACCCTACTTTTGATGTTTAGTATTTATTGATGTTATGATGAAACCCTAGTATTTTTTTAGGGTTTGATGAATTAAGTTTTATGAAAAAACCCTTGTAATAGTTAATGTAAAATCCTAGTAATGAAACCCTAGGTGTATATGCTTCTATATAATTGAAACCTTAACTTGGTTTAGTTGTTTTGATAATTGTATCTAGGGTTTATGACAGAACCCTAATAGAGATTAATATAAAATTCTAGAACATGATAACACAACCCTAGATATAAAAAAATTTCGCTATGATTAAAATTCTAATTGGAATTAGTTGTTTTAGTTTTGATAATGGTATCTAGGGTTTGTGAAAAAACCCTATTAAAATTTTGTTGTAAATCTAAGGCATGAAAATGTAACCCTAGTTGATTACTTCTCTTTTGATTGTTATCCCATCTAAGTTTATAATTTCATATCTAGAGTTCAAGTTATTGCTCAAAGTTTTTGATAACCCTAAATGCTCTGTCTATGATAATATGTTAACCCTAGTCTGATAAATTTGATTTCATGCTCTTATACATATATATTTGTGCCTATTTGTACTTGTTGTAGAATTGTAGGTACATAGTCTTCAAGATGTTGAAGATTCTTACCTACCACATATTTGATGATAATTAGGGTGATGAACATGATGGAGAGAGGGAGTTGTAAGAATATTGGTTTACATTACTGATTAATGGATGCCCTTGTTGCCTTGTAAAGTTAGAAGGAATGATGTTCCGAAGATTGAAGTTCTGAGATGTTATGATGATGCAAAGGAAAGAGCATGTGTGGTTGAGTTATTGATGAATTTGTCCCCTAATAGAGAAGAAGCTTGGATAAAGAAAGTGCACATCTCCCTAGTTAACAAGGAAGGCATATTGTGACAACTATAGTAAAGACTTTGAAGAAATAATAAGATTGGAGAATGGATAAACCTCTTTAGATGGTTATTCAAGATTAATAAAGTTGTGCTCATGATTGATGAAGTTGTGAATAAGAAATGATGTTTTGGAAAGTGTTGAGGCTGAGTTTGGTGTTACTAGAGAAGTTGAAGAATGAAGTTTTCCTGAAAATGTGTTTGAATATTGTGATGACCTAAGCAACATCAAAACAGTTGAAGATCATGGAGTTTTGTTCTAGTGTACAATAACATATGCATTGGAATTTTTATATTAGTTGGGATCATGAAGCTACAATAACTGTCAATAGATGAACAAGTAGCTGATGTGTTAACGAAATCTCTTCCCAACAAGAGGTTAGTTTTAAGAGCATGCTCAGATTGGTGGATGTGTTGATCTCTTCCTGAAGAGTTTGTGTATTGGTAAATGTCTCTGATTTGGTTGAGAGGTGAAGATGAAGTACCATCAAATTTCTTGTGTGATGGTACTTAGGAGCACATCTTGGCCTGGTTAATATTGAGATCTTAGTTGATGTCTAGATGGCAGTGAGCGAGGGTATTGTTTGGAGCTTCAGTTTAGTGTTGATACATGGGTCCTTGTAAGGGTTGGTGTCAGGAAATGGAGGCCTAGATGGTATCTATATCCTGTTGGATGGATACCAAGGTTGTAGCGTGATTGTACCTATAGTTGCAATTACCTGGATGACACCTTAGTCCCTGTTGGTAGGATACCTTGGAAGTTGTGGTATCCCTAGCATTGTGTATGTTGTTCTACTCTTCTTAAGAGCAATTCAAATTGAGGTCAAACTTGTACTGGTAGAACAATTATGAATACCTCCATAATTAAGAGAAAGTGTTGAGAAATGTAACTAGTATCAACATTCGTATTTGTATTTGATTCATGATGTAATGTATTTGTCAAAAGAAAGAAAAAGAAAATTATTTGTAAAAGAAAAAAATTTATTTATAAGCATGGGTTTCATGCTTTGCTTATTTTGTTTCTAGGTCAAAGCCCCCATTGAAGGATTCTAGGGTTTATGTCATGAGTCTTATTCCTTGTCATCATGTATTGGACCCTTCTTGGGCTTTGTGTGTCGATAAAGAAAATTTATTTTGATATAAATTGGTCATCTAACCCTCCTACACCAAGTTGGCCTCAATAGGAGCTTTAAACCACTATAAATAGAAGAGAATTCAACCTATTTGAAGCACCAATTGAAGACAAGTTTGATATTCAGATCGAGGAGGAGAAAAACGATGTGAAGAAGCTTTGAAGTGAAAGAGAAAACATAGTGAAGGAGAAGGAGACATTTGTCTAGCAAAAGAAGCCGAATATTTTATCTTTCTCACCCACACGTACGAGATTCTAAAACTGTAGGAAGGTCAAAATTGCAAGTGATACAGTAGAGCTAAAAATATAAATCAGGAGGGCCAAATTTGATCATGATACAAAATTGAAGAAATTTTAATTAAGTTGACTTTTGGAGTTTGTATAAATTTCCTAGACAACTGATGGATTGGAGGAGGTCATTTGTCTTGGTCTTATTTCTTGGTTATCTCATTTGATTTGGTTCATTGAAAGAAGAGAAGAATTCTTTGGGTTTTCCCCTATAAGAGGGGTTTTCCCTAGTAGAGAGCCTATATCTTGTGTCCTTGATCTTCATGTTTATGGTTTTGGTAGTTGATTGATGATTGGAAGTTAGAAAAGACATAAATAAGTTAATAATTTAAGAACATCACAAGTAATTATCAAAGATAAGAAAATATTTTTGCCTTTATGATTTTATAACAATTGTAAAGGTCCAAAAATCCTCAGGTTATATTTTTGTTGAGGTTGAAACATGAGGCCTTTTGTTGTAGATCTAAGATTTATTGGTCGTATTCAAGAAACATATGACACTAAATCATTTTCTGTGAAGTTCCATGACATGTTAAAATACTCCTATGTGAGCCTCTTATCATTTGTTGTGCAATCTAAGAAATAACGAGGAAATTTTGATCTATCTGAGGTATCCCTACAGTAAGATAGGTCAAGTTGATATGATACAAGTTTGTTCTAGGCATCCAAATAAAGTAAAATTCGAGATCAAAGAAATAACAAGCTATTTTTTTGTGATCTATTTATGAAAATTTGAAACTCCTGTACCTTATAAGTCTGTGGTTCCTTTCCATCTGAAGTTATTTGTGATATAAGTTTAATAACATCCAAGCATTCTCCTACTTATAAAAATTTTAGTATCAATCATCACTGTAATCGATGGCACTGCAAGAATTTATGTGGCAATACATTGTGAATTGTCTTCATGAGGATTTGTTTCTATGGCTAGGTTCTTTGTATGTGAGCTATGCGGGTTATCATCTCCAGGTATGCGAAGCTTTGTGGTATCTCCATGGCATCACCATATGAAATGACCTTATATACTTTACAATAAGGTTAAACATATAGTAATAATTGGGAGCTCTAGATCAAAGATGTCTTCCCTATATCAACACTTGTAGTCCTATGGCTATTGTGAACCTAAATCACATATATTCAGTGTGCTTATGTGAGTGTCCTATGGATCATTTTCTCTATCCTAAGAAAGAAATCTTTGTGTCTTTTGTGTGAGTTTATTTATGATTGTGTTCAAGCACGGGAACTCTGAGGCACAATCTCCTACAGATTGATGGAAGGTATTTGTGAGATATCGGATCTATGTATCTAAGAAAAGTGAACCTTGATCCAAGCTAAGGTAATATCTAAGATTTCACTAATACTGAGCATGAATTTTTTATAAGTCTAAGGCCTATGAAATTCAAGGGATCCAAATATCATTCTAAGATAATATTTTAACTTTATTTTCTGAACTGTGAGTTTGTAGATTGTGTAAAGGTCCAAGACGATGATTTTTTCTAGAAGAAGGAACCTCAATGAGGTGTAAATGTCTCTTCCCTCTCACATTGAAAGTTTGTAGTATCTTTATTATAACTCTAAAATTCAAAGTCAGATGTCAACTCTGAGTTGTTGGTCATTTGGTTGACAAGCATTTTCTATACATAAAATACCTAATGCACTGCAAAAAGGAGTTGACCTAATAACAATGAAGTTGACATTCCATCGTTGTGTAAGTCTATCGTATATTGTTTGATCAGGATTATTGTAATGGTTAGTTTTCACTCATACCCCTTTAAATGAAATCAAATGATGAGGAGCGACTTTGTATCCAAATGGAAGGTATGCATCCACTGTGTTTTTGGATCGTGCATCGTCATATTCCTACTAAAGTAAAATAAATTTTATTCCAAGTCTATTATACATCATGAATAAATGTTTTAGCTAAAGGAGTCATAAGTCTAAGTTGTGCTGAAGTAGAATTCTCTGTAGCATATCTATACAACCATAAAGAATTTCTAAATCAAATGTTTTACTCGATAACCATTCTCGAAGTCAACCTTGAAGTTTTCTATAAAAAATCTAGCTACAATTTTGAAATCCATAACATAAAGGTCTCTAAAGGACATTAAGAGATGATAAGCCTTCACATTGGTGTGTAAAGCTGAAAGTTGAAACTATCGTTTGTTGCCATGGAATGTGATATTGTTTGAAGTTTTTGTTTTGAAATCCTTAGCAAGGGTTTGAGGACAAAATACTAGGACTGATGTGAAATTTAAGAACATATATGATGGAGTTGTAAATCCTTTCCTTCTTAAAGGAGAAGACCTAGGGTTTAAGGACTAAACCCTAAGATTGATTGCTTCTACCGAAAGAAGAAGAAACCCTAACTTCTTAATAATGTGGATGAGATTGACTAGACCTAAGAAGATATGACATATTAATGATGAGTATGATTTATAGGTTGAATGTAAGAAGGCTGAATATTAAGAGGGAGTTGTCATATTCTCAAAATTCATTGATGATGTGGACAAAGTTGACTAGATATGAGAAAGATAAGATCAAGAGGGAGCTAACGCACTAGAGATAACTATATTCTTGATTGTTTCTATCATCATTTCATTATGAGTCTCTTGTATTCATTGTATTTGTTCTTCCATGGCCTCCTAGTGAGGTTTGCAGGTACATGATGAAGACTTTCAAGGTGTGAAAATTGCTAAAAATGAAGGGAAGAACAAGTGATTCATGATTGAATGGGATTTGGACTTAGAGGGAATAGACTAAATTGAAGCATGTTTTGATTGATGATGAAAATAAGTTAATTGTAACTTCCAAGATGAAGATGGATAGAAGAATGATGCTGAAGATGAGCTAGTGATTTTTTTCTATGTCTTGATGATATGTTTCTAAGGATTGATGTCCTCTTCATCTATTATAAAAGGAAGTTGATTGAAGAATTGTAATATTGAGAGTATGGCTCGAGCTTGGTAAAATATCTACTAAGGTTGTGGCATAATGGACTATGATTCCATGAACACTTTCTTGATGAAAATTTGAAGAAGAAGTGAGATTTTTCTATTGATTTGATAAATCCCTCTGGTTGGCTCGTTGAAACACTTAATGCATGAAATTGATAAAATTATATGAACTAGATGTATTCAAGGTTTTTTATTGTTTTGAATGTCATTAATGGTCCTATTGCATGTAACACAATTAAAGCTAGAAATGTAGCTGAGTCATGAAGCTAGTTGTTGATAATTTCTTATATAGGAAGCCATCTTTTTATGTTCTTTGATGATTTTTTACTATGTGAGAAGGCACTTGTTATCTATTGGATTTCTTGCTTCTGTGAGAAGCTCCAATTAAAGATGAATAGTTAGATGTTGTTGTCTCCTAATAATGTATTGAAGTCTACCATAGCTAAGTTTTTGTTATTGAGCTAGTTGTTTATGATTATGTGAATGGGTTGAGCAAGAAGAATTGATTTATATAGACGAGGTAGAGTATATTACAGCTAGTATGGTTAGCTGTAAGGCAGTGTGGTTAAGGAATCTCCTTACATAGCTATTTGATAATGTGCCATATATGACCATGATATACTGTGACAATCAAAGCAGGATATGTGTTTTAAAGAATCCAGTATTCCATGACAAGTCAAAGAACATTGAGATCCATTACCACTATTGATCTGATATTCACCCTATGAGTGACATCAGTTAAAGATTTATTAAACTAAGGTATTACAGACTCATGCGTTGGTGTGTGTGTTCTATGTTATTGAAACAACGGATCGATCAGATTGCCAATACACAGACAATAAAATGGAAAGACAGCAGAGAAATACAGTAAGAAAACACAAATACACAAACAATTTTAATAAGGATTTCATCCTATTCTCTAGGGCTACGTCTCTGGTCCAGATTCAGTGGTGGACTTATTTTATTGTGTCTTTAAGTAGAGAAATTACAATACATGGACTCAATGTGAGTTCTCCTGAAGCAAATTTTGCTTGGCAGGGTGATTCTTGGATTCCCCAAGCCACTTGGAGTGCACAGATTCTTCTTCTTCCTACCAGCTCTGTGACCTTTTGGTCTACAGTGGAAAGAGCCAAATGTGATGCTCAGTCCGGACAGATTCCTCTATGGGAAGGCTTGATCCTTCAAGCTCTCTGGTGCTCAACGCTGCCTATGATCAGTTTGACCCTCTGTCTCTTCTGCTTAGCTTTACTGTTCTTTGTGTTCAGTCCTCCTCTTAAGGTTCACTGTTCATTGTCTGTCTTGGTCGCTTGGACTCTCCTCAATTCTGAATCCAACTCAACTCTCACTGATTTGATTGTCTCTGTTCATGGCTTTAGCCATTCGATCCCTATGCCTGTTCGATTCCTCTTCCACCTGTCGACTCACCTTCTGTAGCTGCGCTTGGAGTTCCCTGTGTTCGACGTCATCATGAATGCTCAGGGAGTGGCTTGTTTGTACTCCTCTAAATGGTGCCAGCATGCTTCATCGGTTAGTTTCTTCAGTTACGCCGTGGATGCATTCTTCCTCCACCGTGGTGGTCAAACAGATTCCAAATCCCTTTAGAACGTGGCTCAATTCCCTGTTGATTCCGCTTCTTTCTATCAGGTGTAATCTCAGCCATCTGATCTGGGCCCTCCAGATCTGACGCCTTATGCATGTTTCGTGCAGTTGACTTGCTCGATCGATAGCGTGTGATCAATGACAGTTTTCTCTCTCCTCCACCTGCCACGCATCGATCGGTGTATGGAATCGCTCCGCTCCTATCCAAAAACTCTTACTGTTCAAGGGCGCCCCGATCAATACTGCCAATTTTCTAGTGCACAGGTCCCGCCTTTGTATGTTAGCATTTTTTCGCTTTTTCCACCCGTGGTTTCCTAGCTCCCTATGTGACTGAGTGCTCAAGCTTCCCCTTCAGGGCCTTGCTCGCCTACTTAGTACTAATCGCTCATCAAAAACCTCTTCCTTTTCCCATTCCGGGGTTCCTAGGGGCTACTTTGGCCTCCTGCGCTGTCTCCATGGGCCTCGGTCAATGCACTTTGACCAAGGTCCTCGTCGTTCCACGTCAGTTTCCATTGCCACTGGTTCAGGGTGTTTTTGATATTGTTTTGGATTTCCTTAGAGATTTGTTCAACCTGATTCAGTCATGGTTCTCGATAGTCTTTCTATGGATCCAATTTGGATCACAACCTCCCCACTGAAAAAGCTTTTGGACCACCAAAAGTTGGTTTTCAAGCATCGACTAAGTGAGGATAATGTTTCTTCACTTGTCCAATCTCAATCTACTTTGCGTTGCTCAGCTTTGAACCTTTGAGCCCAATCCTGAGGTACTCAACTTCTCCCCTGTACATTGTCCTCACCTTCCTGTCCAACATTGTGTCTTCCTGCAACTCATTGAGGAATTCAGGTAGCAGGTCATCAATAGAAGGTAATTGAATTTGCTCTTTAGGGTCCTCAATCATTGAAGGTTCAAACAATGTCAAACAATCTGCATTTACCACTATGTAGATGTGCATGTAAGCTGGTAGATCAAGGAAAAAAACATTTTCACCAATTTTCTCAAGTATCCTAAAAGGTCCATACCTAATAGGCTTTAGATTTTTACCTTCACCTTGCATCCTGTCCTTGTTGATATACAACTAGACTTGGTCTCCAACTTGAAAACTATGCTCCATCCGATGCTTATCATGTCTAGCCTTGTACTTGGCCTGGATCTTTTCCAACTGTTCCTATATTGCCTGGTGGATCTCCTGGATTTGTTTAATGAACCTATTTTCCTTGTCCACATCACTGTGTCCATCAACCATGGTATCTTTACCAAAGACAAAATCCAAAGGAGACCTTGGTGTGAAACCAAAGCAGGTCTCAAAAGGAGATCTCTGTGTAGAAGAGTATTTGGCTATGTTGTAAGCATGCTGCACATAACACAAGTGTTCATCCCAAAGCTTAGGATGTTTACTGCAATAACCTCTCAGTAACTGGATAAAAGAACTGTTTACTACTTTTGTCAGGCCATCTATTTGTGGATGAAAAGCTGTGCTTTTCTTTAACTTGGTGTCCATCAGTTCCCACAGAATAGACCAAAACTTCCCCACAAATCAGGTGTCTCGATTAGATACAATGGAAGTGGGTAATCCAAAATGAACCCATACATGTTCAAAAAACACTTTTGCAGTTAGTTAAATTGTGATCTGTTTACTACAAGGTATCAAAATACACATTTTGTTGAACCTATCCACAACAACATATAGATAATCATGACCTTTCCTAGATTTAGGCAGTCCTCCAACAACATCCATGGAAACACTTTCCCAAGGGTGAGAAGGAACTGGAAATGGAGTGCACAAGCCTAGTTTTCTATTGCTGGGATTGCTTTTAGCACACATGGCACACCCTCTTACATATCTAGAAACCGTCTCATTCATTTTCGGCCAATAACAGAATCTTTGCAGTTGTGCAACTATTTTGCTTACCCCAAAGTGACCTGATATCAGAGAAGTGTGTGCTTCCCTAATTATATTTATCCTCTTAGTTTGTGGAATGAAGAGTTTCCCACAATGGTATAAGATTCGGTCCTTTATATGATAGTCCAATTCTTCTACTCTTTTGCCTTGACTCAAAGTTGCATATACATCTTTAAAATCCATATCCTAAGCATCTTGTTCTATGTAGCTTTCATATAGCGAAGAATTATTCTTAAGTATGGTAGATGCATCTATAATGGGTCTAGATAACATCTCTGCAACCTTGTTATGTATGCTCTTTCTATATCTGATGACCAAGTGAAACTGTTGTAAAAAACCCATCCATCTGTACTATCTTGATTGTTACAACTTAGTTGTGGAGTGTAAATATTGAAGTGGCAGATGATCAGTATGTATTACTGTCTCTTTTCCCATTAAGTAATGTTTCCACTTTTTCACACTCTGAACTAATGCATATAATTCTTTATCATATGTAGGATATGTTGACGCCTAATCCTTGTGATTGGGTGAATATATGTAAATAGATAAATAAGTAATATGAATAGTCATTGGGAGATGAACTGAACAGTCTCTCCCTCATGTACATAATGAAGACCTACTTGATGGAATAAAACATACGAATCATTTTTTCCTTGAGGAGTTACTGCCTGGCCTGACATGGTATCAAAGCCAGCTCCTTTTTTTAGCCTTTATGCCCTTTGTAACTCCCTAGTTTGCTCCTCCATACAATAAGTTGTCCATATAATTCGTTGCCCACTTGTACGCTTGACTGTGCTCTCTAGGCTGTCCATAAACATTAGTGGCTGCACCTCCTTTCAGATAGGCTATGGCATGCTTGTGTCCATTTCCACTAATAATGGTCAGTTTCTGAGAGCCTAAGATGTTTGAATATTTAGGTTTTCTGCCATACTGTTAAAGGGAATCAAAGCGAATTAACTCATTAACAGTAGTCCTCCTAATCAGGATTGTTCCTTCTGGGAAAATTATTCCACTGAGGTGCCATATTTGAAAAGTGTTCAGACCCAAGTAGTTGTGACTATTCCCTCAAACTAGTGGTGCCATATTTGAAAAGCGTTCAGACCCGCATAGTTGTGGTTGTTTAGAACTCGATTCTCATTGTGGTTCTTTCCACCCATTCCATTTTTTTCCCATTTCTCTTGACCAAACAACCCAAAACCCTTTAAATCTCTGCAAATTGCTAGAAACACTAAATAGCTTCAAATCTTTGCAACGCCCACACCATGCCAAAAGAAATATGATGCACTTCGTGTCATGTTTTATCGGATTTATGTCTGTTTAATTTTTGTGCAAGTCATTTTTTAATTAGCCCATCTCCATTATTTTATAAAATAGATATCATAGGGACGGCCTACTCCTCTATCTCGATTGTCGCCGGTTTGATTCTCGTAGACGACACATCAGACGCCACGCGTATCTTTCTGCTAGTGATTTATGGTTTCCTGATCAACTTGGCCGTGCTATTGCTCTTTATCTTTGCATAAAACAAGTTCATGTGTTGATGTTAACTTCTTCAACGGAACGCTTTCAAGCGATTCAGAGAGAGGCTCCGGTCAAATGTAAAAAAAATTCCTTGTTCATGTTACGAAGTATCAAGCTAGTCAAAAGCCTTGAGAGATGCTCGACCCAGAAAGGATTTGTGAAGCGTTGAGTGCGTCAAAAGAATCGTTGACACATTTTGTAGTTATGGCTCGAGTAGCTACGCGGAGGAACAATATTTCAATTCTAAGCCTTTATTTTACAATTATATTCTCCTTCCAGTTTTGGTTGATGAGGGCCTTACATCTTCTTGTTGTAGTGGTCATAGTGCTTGGTAGTTTTTTTTATAACTTATGAAACATGTATCCGATTATGTTTGCATGAATGTGCTGTTGGGTGTTCTCCAAAAGGCTGTATTGAATAAGTTTGTGGTTTTAGAAAATGTCGAAGGCTGCTGCAATAACCATATGGGTTGAGCTTTTGTTAACATAAAAAAAGAAGCAAAAGCAAGTTTTTTTTTACATCAAAAGCACATTTTTTCCCAGCAAAAGTATTTTTTTACAGTATGCATTCAATCATATCCATGGTGGGAATAGTTCTCACTGGCAAGGAGAACTATCCTGAATGGTCCTGGATGATAAAACACACTCTCATTTTCAATGAGTTGTGGAAAGGAGTGTGTGTCAGAGATGGAGACAATGAACCAGTACAGCCTACCTTAGACAAAGAGCTCGTCATTTGGGAAAACAAGAATAGCAAAGCTTATGAATTAATTGCAACATTTGTAAATGAAGAGGTGAGTTGACATATTTCGTCATATTCAACTGCCTTTGAAGCCTTACAAAAGTTGAAAGAACTCTATGACTCACATTCCACTTGAAGTTATTCAACTCATGATTAAACTCTTCACTCTTGAACTGAAAAATAATGATCCTCTTGCTCTTGCATCTGATATTAAATCCACTAAGGTTGAATTGGATATTCCTCTTATCGCTTTTCTCAAGGCACTTTATCCTACTTACTCCAATTATCTTGAGTCATTGCAAGCAAATGGTAATCTCAAAGATATCACCTTTGACTCTCTTGTGAAAAATTTTGCTGAAAAAGAGAAAGATTTTTGAAAGAAGACAACCCATGAATCTTCTAAAGAGGCTGTGTGCCTTGTTCATAAAGAAAAGCATCTTGCTCAAGATTCTTCAAGAGGAAGAGGTGGTCGAAGAGGAAGATATTTCAGAGGCAGCGGGGGCAGACATTCTCAAGGAGAAAATTCATATTTGCACTGCATTCACTACAAAATAAATGGATCACATGATGCCTCTACATGCAAGCTACCATGGGACAAAATTGAGTAGAAAAGAAACCAACAAAAAGGTAAAACTGATGATACAGACAAAGGTAAAGCACCTGAATCTGCTCACTATGTTGTGGCACAATGTAACATTGGAGTAATTGAAGATTTATTTAATGCTTCACTTGCTTCTTAGAAAAATGATTAGTTGCTTGATTCAGGAGCAACCTACCACATGACTCATAGAAAATATTTTTTTGAAGAATTTACTGACAATGTTGATGGAGCAGTATACTTTGCAGACCAGTCAAAAATCAAGCATAAGGGCTTGGCACAATCAAGCTTAAACTGCCTGGTCTTCCAGACTTTCTTCTGCATCATGTTCTATATCTCCCACAGCTCAAAAGAAACTTGCTGTCCTTGGTCCACATCTATCAGCAAGGTCACTCCATTCATATGTTTGATGGCAATCTTGAGGTAAGAAAAGCATCTGATCACTCACTTGTCATGAGGGGAATAGAAAAAGAAAGGCTTCTCAAGCTGCAAGGAACCTCTACTCATGCACAACATTTCTCATACAATTCTCATCATGAAGAAGGTACACTTCCATCAAGTTTATTATGGCATGCTAGATTTGGACATTTGAACTATGACAATCTCCGCTTGTTGAAGAAAAATGGTGTTGCTGGTTTGCCTACAATTCCTAGGAAACTTAAGTAATGTGATGTTTGCATTCTAGGAAAGCATAGCAAATAGTCCAAGGATAATTTTAGGGGCGAATGTTTGCCCTTTGGCGAAATTAAGGGGTTTTAAATTTTTAGTGGGCGAATATTTTGTATCATAGTACATTTTTACAAATCACCTCAAATAGCCCACCTTATTTTAAGGGAGAGGGTAAAAAAGGTAAATTTAGCCCTTGAAATTAGGACTTACAACCTTCCATTCGCCCATTTTCAAGAATAGGTTTTATTTAAGTGAATCCATTCGCCTATTTTCAAGAATAGATTTTATTTAAGTGAATCCTATGGGCCAAATACCATATTTATAAAAGAGGTATGGTAAATTAATAAAAATATAAATAAATGAGAGGTATGGTAAACAAATAAAACATTTTTTATATTTACTCCATAAGTCACCTTATATACATGTAAGGGTGTAAACAAATAAAAATATAAGTAAAGTGGAGGTATGGTAAATAAATAAAACGTCTTTTTATACTTACTCAAAAGGTATGGTAAATAAATAAAAATATAAATAAACTAGACGTATCGTAAATAAATAAAACCTCTTTTTATATTTAGTCCATAACCCTCGTTCTATTTATGAAGGCTCAAGAAAGAGGTTTTATTTAAGTGAATCCTATGGGCCAAATACCATATTTGTAAAAGAGGTATGGTAAATTAATAAAAATATAAATAAACGAGAGGTATGGTAAACAAATAAAACATTTTTTTATATTTACTCCATAAGTCACCTTATATTTACGAACACTCAAAAAATGAGTTATATTTAGGTGAAACCTATGGCCGAAATACTATGGGACAAATGCCATGGACTAGATTGTTATTAATACCATGCAAAAAACCATTATTAACCCTAATATTAGAATTAATAAAAATAAAAATGGCACATGGTATTGACCCATGGTATTCACCTGGAATGTAGCCTATTTAAATGGGGGAATTAAACCAACATGTAGCCTCTGCTAAGATTCACTAGGACTTTACAAAGTTTTATTATTTAGTGAAAGACTCGCCAAGATCTTACAAGATTTTATAATTGAGTAAAATATTCGCCATGCCTGGTGAGAGATTCGCCAAAAAATTATATATACATATTATATTATTGATAAAATCGCCTTCCATTTTTCCTATATACCATGGAGATTCGCCCATTTATTATATTTATAAATTTAGGGGGGGTTCTTAAAATTTTCCCTGAAATAGTCTTTTCATGATTCACATTCAAGAGCAAATAGAAAACTTGAATTCATTCATTCATATTTATGTGGTCCAATGCATGTTCCTTCTACAAATGGAAATAAATATATCATGACATTTATTGATGACTACACCAGAATGTGTTGGCTATATTTATTGAAGAACAAATCTGATGCTTTTCAAACATTCAAGAATTTTCATAAATGGATTGAAAATGATGCACAATCTCATATTGGGTCTATGCGCACTGATAATGGAAAAGAATACACATAAAAATGAATTTGAAAACTATCTTCGTCAACATGGGATCAAACATCAAACAACTGTGCCTTATAATCCCCAACAGAATGGTGTAGCTGAAAGAATGAATAAGACAATTTTAAATATGGTACGATCCATGCTCTTCTTCAAAAATGTAAAGATAATGTTTTGGGTTGATGTTGTTATATGTGCTACATATATAAAGAATAGATGTCCATTTAATGCAATAAGAAACAAGACTCCATATGAAATGTGGTATGGACATGTTCCTTCGGTAAAGCATCTCAGGGCATTTGGTTCCACCTATTATGCCTTGATACCAAAGGTACATAGAAACAAACTTGGTGCTAGAAGTCGTAAGTGTATCTTTCTGGGGTATTCAAACATCTCCAAAGCATATTGTCTGTATGATGAAGTAAATAAGAAGTTTGTTGTATCTAGAGATGTAATTTTCGTTGAATCATCCGAAACTAACAATGTTGTTGAGCGGAAACTTGATCGCTTTTATAGATTCACAAAAGCAAAATCATTTCAAGAATTTGATAATCAGATTCCACACCTTGAAGGGGGGGTTCCTATACTAGATCAACATGTGGAATCTTCTTTTGAAGAACACTCTCCCCCGCATGAAACTCCAACAATGGATGATGCTTTAAGTGATGTGATTAATAGAATTGGGAGACTCAATCTTGATTCAGTCCCAACTCAATCAACGGAGCAACCTGGACCATCTAAGAAAGGTCCCCCAAAGTGGCTGACAAAAACACTTGAAAGTGTTCATCCTGATGAGGTTGGAAAGACAGGAACTAGAAATTCAAATCGGCAAAATGGAGGTGATGTGGATGACTCTAATTCGCCTGTTGATATGCATATTTCTTATGATTGTGAATTGAACTTGTCTACAGATTTTGAACCAACTTCCTTCAAAGAAGCTGCTTCTCATGATGAATGGAAAGAAGCAATGCAAAAGGAGTATGATTCCCTCATAAAGAACGACACTTGGAAGCTGGTTGATCCTCCATTAGGAACCAAACCAATTGGCTGCAAGTGGGTCTACAAGAACAAGTATAAAGCTGATGGCTCACTTGACAAGCACAAAGCTAGGCTTGTGGCAAAAGGTTTTGCACAAAAGGAAGGGGCTGATTATGAGGAGACTTTTGCCCCCACAGCAAAATGGGCTACCATCCGGACACTCTTTGCCCTAGCAGGCTCAGAATGGTTGGAAAGTCCATCAAATGGATGTAAAAACTACTTTCTTAAATGGAGATCTAAAAGAGAATGTTTTTATGTCCTAGCCTAAAGGATTTGCTGTGAAAGGACATGAACATAAAGTATGCAAACTAGTGAAGTCCTTGTATGGCCTCAAACAAGCACCGCGAGCCTGGTATGAAAAACTAACTGAACATCTTCTGAAACTCAATTTCAAACATTATGATCTTGATGATGCAACTTTATTTGTCAAGAAAGTTGGAAAAATAGTTGTATATCTTGTGGTATATGTAGATGTTCTTTTGATGACAGGGAATAATGAAAGCTACATTGCATTCATAAAGAAGGAATTAAGGAAAAGTTTTGAAATGACTGATTTGGCTATGTTCATTACTATCTTGGAATTGAAGTAACCCAACATCCAAAGTCCATATTTCTTTCTCAAACGAAATACATTGGAGATCTGTTGAACAGGTTTGGCATGACAGAGTGCAATCCTCTTACTACTCCAATGGAATAAAACTTAAAGCTCACATCTATTGAAGGAAAAGAATTTGAGGATGCAACAAAGTATAGACAACTTGTAGGAAGTCTCAACTACCTAACTACTACCAGACCAGAAATTTCTCTTGCTATTGGAATCCTCTCTAGGTTTATGCAAAAGCCTTGTGAGGGACATTGGTCTGCTGCAAAAAGAGTTCTAAGGTACTTGAAGGGAACTCAAGAGTTTGGAATCAAGTATACATAGGTGGATGACTTCAACTTGATTGGATACTCTGATTCAGACTTTGATGGAGACAAAGAAAGTGGGGTATCTACTTTAGGATATGCTATGAGTCTTGGATCAGGAGCTATCTCCTGGAGATCACGCAAAGAATCAGTTCCAGCAGATTCAACAACAGAAGCAGAATACGTGGCAGCAGCTGAAGCAAAAAAAGAAATTATAGAAATTCTTGAAGATTTGCAGGTAAAACAAGTACAATCAACTCCACTCATGATTGACAATACCTCTACAATAAAATTGGCCAATAACCCAAAGTTCCATGATCAAACGAAGCACATCAATACTAAATATCATCTGATTCAACATCATGTTAAGGCCAAAACAATCCATCTCCGTCATTGTTCCACAAATGAGAAAATTGCAGACATCTTCACCAAAGTGCTTGGAAGAGAAAAGATTGAACGATTTAGAATGATTCTTGGACTCACCAACATCCCTTCAGATTAAGGGGGGGAATGTTGACACCTAATCCTTGTGATTGGGTGAATATATGTAAATAGATAAATAAGTAATATGAACAGTCATCGGGAGATGAACTGAACAGTCTCTCCCTCATGTATATAATGAAGACCTACTTGATGGAATTAAACATATGAATCATTTTTTTCCTTGATGAGTTACTTCCTGGCCTTACAAGATAGTTAACTACTGCGGGATTAAAAGTATCAGAATGATAACATATTGGTTTTCCATGCTGTGTCAACACTGCTCCCATGGCATAGTCACTGGCATTAGTTTGGATCTCAAATGGTCTTTGTAAATCTGGCAGTGCTAGTACAGGTGTTGTACTAATTTTCTCTTTCAAGGTGTCAAAGGATTTCTAATGTTTGCCTCCCCACTGAAACACCTTATTCAATCCCGTTAAAGCATGTAAGGGAGCTGCAATCGAAGAGAAGTTAGAAATGAACTTCCTCCAATATTGTGCTGCTCCTAGGAAGCTTCTCACTTCTATAGCAGACCTGGGTTTAGACCAGTTCACAATGATTGCCACTTTAGAGGGATCTATTTTCAATTCACCTCCCCCTAATATATGACCCAAGTAGTTTAGAGATGTTTTGCCAAATTCACATTTTGAGAATTTAACATAAAAATTCTCTTTTCAAAACATCTAATGTCTACTTAACATGCTTTAAATTTTCTTCCCACGTTTAATAAAAATCAGAATGTCATCCAGATACACAATAAAAAAATCATCAAGAAAAGGTTTGAGTACATCATTCATTAATCTCATGAAAGTAGCAGGAGCATTAGTTAAGCCAAAAGGCATAACCAGCCATTCATACAATCCCTGCTTTGTTTTGAAAGCAATCTTCCATGCATCTTGCTCTACAACTCTGACCTGATGGTATCCACTGTGTAAATCCAGCTTGGTGAAGTAAACAGCTTTAATTTATCTAGAAGATCATATATGTGAGGAAGGGGATAACAATTTTTGGTTGTTATCTTATTCAGTGCTTGGTAATATATGCACATTCTCCATGAGCCATCTTTCTTTCTCACCAAAATGATTGGTGACCCACATGGTGATGTACTAGGCTTGATGAAGCCCTTCTCGAGCAACTCCTGCACCTGCTTCTTGATTTCAACATTCTCTAAAGCAGACAACCTGTACATCCCAATGTTAGGCAATGGAACATCTTGCTACAAAATAAGATCATGTACTATTCCCTTTTTGGGTGGCAGACCTTTAGGTTCTTGAAACAAGACATCATACTCTGAAACAACCTTTTCTATATCATCTTGTTGTTTAACATTACAACCCTCAAATACATTGGTTTTATCAGGTTTCTTTTCCTTTACAACCATCAGTAAGAATTGTTTGCATGAATTAATCATTCTTTTCATCTGTCCTGAATTTATGAGAGTATAATTATTCTTGAGCTTATGAGCTCTTACAAAGTATTTGATTCCCTCTTTAACTAGTAGATACTTGTTCTTAGCTCTATATAAAATATCCTTTCTATCATACAATTAGGGACTTCCTAAAATAATTCCACATATATCCAAAGGAATTATGTCTAACTCAACCTCATCTACAAATGCTAAACCAAAAGAAAACTTGAGTTTGCACTGTCTAGTCACTTTTAGTTGTGCTTTATCATTCAACCATCCTAATGGGTATGGTTTCTTGTGAGGTGTAGTTGCTAATCCCAATTTCTTTACAATTGCTTCAGAAATCAAATTTACTTATGAGCCACTATCAAACAAAGTATCAATCTTTTGATTTTTGTAAATAACTCGAATATGGAAAAGCTAATGCCTTTTTCTCTTATTTTCTTCATCAATAATAGATTGAGCATAATTACTAGTAGATGCTTCAAAATTCTTACCTTTTATACATGTGGCTGCTATAGTTGTTTCATTTCTCGAGTCTGACCCCAAATCTCTCTGCATAGTTGCAGCTGTCTTCTTCTTCTTTCCCTCGAACTTCTTAGGTCTCAGCTCTGGATGCAGAATCCAACAATGCTCATCATCATGCCCCTCCTTTTTATAGCGAGTGCATGAAGCTTTGGCTTTCTGTGCAGTGTTAGCCTTCCTTGCTTTCCACTTCTGTTTTCTTTTCTCCTTGCTCTTACTTATAGTGGGTTGGGATGGTCCCCCAACTTTTGGATTGCCATTCTTTCCTCTAGCCTCTAGATGAGTAGCTCGTATAGATACCTCATCTATACTAGTGGGATTAAACATGAGGATGGTATGCCTCATGTAGCTGTGTAGACCACCAATGTACTTCAAAAGAGTCTATGTTGAGTCTAATGAGATACCCAACATCAATGCTCTCTTTCTAAACTCTTGAGTATACCCTTGCACACTTTGCCCTTTTAACTGCCAAAGAGTTTGCCAACTCATCATGGCCTGCTGCATGTAGGCCAATGGATAGAACTGCTTTTTGATTGCAACAACAAATTCACTCCAAACAGAGATGGTATTTCCATGTCTTTTCATGTCATCTTGGGTTCTACCTTCCCACCAAACTAAGGCAGTGCCTCCTAGGCAGAGGTAGAGGCTTGCCAACTGAATCTTACTCTTGTCTAAGTTTATGTTCTGTACCCTACAATACACATCAATTTGTCTAATCCAATTGTCCAATTTCTCAGCATTTAGCTCTCCATCATATATAGGCAAATCAAATTTAACATCTAGCTTAATCAAAGATGCTTTCTTATTATGTACAGGGATATTAGGAGGCGTGAGAAAGTTTTCCTCTTTCCCCTTTCCTTTGAGTTTGTCATGGAAGTGAGACTCATCTTCTTCTTTCTCTTGCTTAGAGCTTGATGCATCTTCCACCTTTGCTTTCTAAAGTCTTTGTACGTTTCTTCAACCATAGACTTTATAGCTATGAATCTCTCTATGAATTGAGGGTCTGGCCCTATAGAACCTTCCTCTGACATGGTCTTTCGAGGATAGACTCTCCCAATTTCAGGATTAGTTTCCACCAACTCTCCTTCTCCCAATTTGAGCTTTGATCTCGTGAGCATTCACAGCTATACCAACACGAGCTTGTCTAACCTTACAGCCTAGAGCTCTAATACCACTTGATTTGATATTCACCCTATGAGTGACATCAGTTAAAGATTTATTAAAATAAGGTATTATAGACTCATGTGCTAGTGTGTGTGTTCTGTGTTATTGAAACAACGGATCGATCAGATTTCCAATACACAGACAAAAAAATGGAAAGACAGAAAAGAAATATAGTAAGCAAACACAAAGACACAAACAATTTTAATAAGGAGTTCAACCTATTCTCCAGGGCTATGTCTCTGGTCCAGCTTCAGTGGTGGCCTTGTTTTATTGTGTCTTTAAGCAGAGAAATTACAATACAGGGTCTCAATGTGAGTTCTCCTGAAGTAGATCTGGTTGGTAGGGTGGTTCTTGGATTCCCCAAGCCACTTGGAGTGCACAGACTCTTCTTCTTCCTACCAGCTTTGTGACCTTTTGGTTTACAGTGGAAAGAGCCAAATGTGATGCTTAGTCTAGACAGATTTCTCTATGGGAAGGCTTGATCCTTCAAGCTCTCTGGTGCTCAATGCTGCTTATGGTCAGCTCGGACCTCTGTATCTTCTGCTTAGATTTATTGTTCTCTGTGTTCAGTCCTCTTCTCAGGGTTGACTGTTCACTGTCTCTCTTGGTCTCTTGGACTCTCCTCAATTCTGACTCCAACTCAACTCTAACTGATTCGACTGTCTCTGTTCATGGCTTTAGCCATTCAATCCCTATGCCTGTTCGGTTCCTCTTCCGCCTGTCAACTCACCTTCTGTAGCTACACTTAGAGTTCCCTCTGTTCAGCATCATCATGAATGCTCAGGGAGTGTCCACTTGTCCTCCTCTAAATGGTGCCAGCATGCCTCGTCGGTTCGTTTCTTCAGTTACGTCGTGGATGTGTTCTTCCTCCACTGTGGTAGTCAAATGGATTCCAAATCCCTTTAGAACGTGACTCAATTCCCTGTCGATTCCGCTTCTTTCCATCGGGTGCAATCTCAGCCGTCCGATCTGGGCCCTCTAAATCTGATTCCATATGCATGTTTTGCGTGGTTGACTTGCTCGACCGATAGCACGCGATCAAAGACGGTTTTCTCTCACCTTTTCCTGCCACGCGTTGATCGGTGTATGGAATCGCTCCGCTCCTGTCCAAAACTTCTTACCATTCAAGGGCACCCTGATCAATACCACTGGTTTTCTAGTGTGCAGGTCCCGCCTTCATACATTAGCATTTTTTCGCTTTTTCTGCCCATGGTTTCCTGGCTCTCAATGTGACCAAGTGCTCGGGCTTCCCTTTCAGGGCCCTGTTCGCCTAGCGATGTGTGATTAGTGCTAATCGCACATCAAAAACCTATTCCTTTTCCCATTCTGGGGTTTCCAGGGGCTACTTTGGCCTCCTACGCAGTCTCAATGGGCCTTAGTCAGCGCACTTTGACCGAGGTCCTCGTCATTCCACGTTAGCTGCCATTGCCACTGGTTCAGGGCGTTTTTGATATTGTTTTGGATTTCCTTAGAGATTTGTTTGACCTGATTCAGTCATGGTTCTCGACAGTATTTCTATGGATCCAATTCAATCAATTATATTAGTGATATCGTATAGAGATTAGTGAGGCTCTAACACATCTCGACATATGAGCAAGTTGCAGGCATTCTCACTAAGCCTTTGTCAAAGCAAATTCCTTTTTCTTTAGAGAACAACTTGGAGTGTAGGGGAATGTATCCTCCTTGGGAGGGAAAACTAATGATTAAGAACATTGATTATATGCTCTTTACCCCAGTATTTTTACTAGCCACAGACTTGGTGGGGGGGATGAGTAATGGGACTCCCGGGTGTGAGGGTACTCCTTGAAGCCATGGAATTGGCTGAGTACATACCCAAATATGCATCCTACCTACAAGTCACCTTGATGTCATTATTAACCAAGGGCCATATTGAGATTTTTATGCTTGTCGGGATTTCCACCCATCTAGCTAGTGGATGATGTAGAAATATGGTGATAGAATGACAAATGTGCAAGAAATTTTAATCTAAATCAAGAGACACAATCCTACTCTACTGATTTTCAAAATTTAATTCACAATTTAAAACAACAATCTCACACATGTAATAAGAAATGATACACAAGCACAATATTTTTCAAGGGGAAAGAAACTGCTAAAAACCCCTTAGGTCTTCTTGCATTAATCAAATGAATAGAGATGTATTAAAATTTCTTGTTTTCTCTGAGCACAACCTACAAGTGAATAAACTATCTCTTTGTTCAATGAGAAGTTATGACCCATACTTGGTCAAATTATACCTCAGCTTGAGCCCCTATTTCCTTGTGTAAATCCTGAGGAATTAGGTCCCTATTATTTAAGATTTTTTCTCCAATTGATTACACAAATCCCAAGGTTGATCATTTGGTTGCATGCAACACCTGTACACTCAAGAATAGTCTAACTGATGTTACACTTCCTTGGAATCACCACCACAACTAGGGAACTCGAATTCTCTGCATGCACTAGCTATTTTAGGCTGATTGGTCAGTTAACTAGATGATCACTGAGTTAGAATATTGTCGCACTACACAACTAACTTCCACTAGTTCCTCCAATTGTTAAAATTAGTTTAACTAAACACAACTAGATATAACTAAACTGGATTACTAAAATTTCGCAATCACACATGCTTAAATAAACTCCAAGCCCTATAACTCAAATTTACTGAGTAAACTAAGTGACATAAGCCATGCCACACAAGTTAACTACCTCTAAGTTGTCTGCTGATGAGGAAATTCAATTTCTCAATTTTACTAAGGCAAAATCAAATTGAGACTTTCTTGTTACGCTTCTCAACAGGTGAGGAGACTTAGATGTGTGTGATATTTACCAAATAAACACGGCTACCATGGAATTGGATAAGGTAAATTTATCTCCTAAGTATTAGATGTAGGTGTTCTACCACTTTATCATTAAGGATCAAGTTGGGTGAGGATCAATTAGTGGACATAGGGTGTGTGTGATATTTACCAAGGTGATATATGATTTTCATGGACTTGGTTGTGGTAATTCAATCTCCCATATTGCCATTATGAACCATTCCTCTGAGATGAGACGAGATGAGATGAGATGAGATGAGATGATGATGAAGCTATAAAATTTCCTTATGTTGAGACATGTACATCTGAGATGAGATATCTAATATACTCTTTTCAGTCATGGAGCTTGACTGGAGACCAATAGGGTGTGTGTGATGTTTACCAAGGTCAAATGTCACTGACATGGAATTGGTTGTGGTGAATTGATATCCCCTACTATCAGTTGTGAATCAAGATATCATTTTTGAACTTAGATGATATCTATGGAGTAGCTAGAAGAATTCCTCCCTAGCTAAGAGGGAGCGTTGAATATTGGAATATCTGGTCGAAATTTTCACTAGCAAATTGATGGAGAAAATAAAGGATGAAAATTGAATTGAAATTGATATTTTCCCTCCCAAAATTATTCAAGTTGGCCTCAAATTATTTTAGATCAGCTAGGCCCTCATGAGGCACCCATTCAACCCCCTATTCAAGTCTATAAATAGGAGACATCTCCTCATTTGATCACATCGAATTTATCTTGTCTATCTCTAATCTAGTAAATTTTAGAAGGAGAAATGGAGGCAGAAAATATAGAAGAGGGCTATGGAGCTTGGATTGCAATTTTTCATGTTCTTGGGCATTGGTTTGGTTATTATCTTGATGTTTCCTCTGATGTATTGATGAACTATGAAATCTCTCTTTTTCACAAGGAATAATTTATAGGTTTTTCCCTTGTGGGTTTTTCCATGGCCTCAACCCTACTTTCTGTGTCACTTGTCTCATTGTTTCTTGGTTATTTCTCTACTACTCTCTTCATGCTTAATGGTTTATGTTTTAACTGCTTAATGATGTAAAATTTTATATGAAAACTAATGCTAATAATGATTTTTGAAGCCATTATATGTGAGAATAAACTTTTCTTGTTATGCCCTAGAAAAGTGAACATTAAACTCATATGACATCTCAAGGAGAATTGTTTACCAAAATTAATGACAATTATTATGGTAAAGTCATATTGGTGATGATAGTGTTTCTGAAGTGAAAGGGAAAGGCACAATTGCAATACCATCATTGCATTGAAACAAGAAGTTAATTTAGGATACTTTGTTGGCACAAACATTGAAAAAGAACCTACTTTCTATAGGACAAATGATAGAGTCACACTTCAAATTAGCGTTTGATAACAAATAATGGTTAATCATGGATAATTTGAATTAAAATGTAGTTGTAGAAAAAGGTGAAATGACTAAATACAAAATTATCAAGCTCTCCTTTGATCTGAGTAATTCAGAAAGTTTAAAAGCAAAAAAAGAATCAAATAGTAAGCTTTGGCACTTAAAGATGGGATATCTAAATTTTCAGAGTTTGGTGTTGCTAAGAAAGTATGACATCATGAATGGTATTATTATATTAAGTTGGGTGATAAAGTATTTGAAGGGTGTATTTTTGGGAAACAACACCCGAAAATTTTATCAAATAGAGCATGGAAAGCCAGAGAATGTCTAGCATTAGTGCATTCATATTTATGTGGTCCAATGGAGACTATGTCTCTTGAAAAGGAAACTTGTTTTCTCACCTTCATTGGTGATTAGTCTAGGAAAACATGGGTGTATTATTTGCAGGAGAAGTTCGAAGTGTTTTCTCATTTTCTTGAGTTTAAGGCTTTAGTTTAAAATCAAAGTGGTTTGCAAATTCTCACCCTAACCATAGATAATGGGGGACAATACAAGTCAAATGAGATTTTGAATTACTGTAGGAAGAATAGAATAAAATGAGAGTTTACCAATTCATACCCTCCTCAACAAAATGGAGTCATAGAAAAGAAAAAAAAGACCATAGTTGAAATGGCTAGGAGCATGTTAAAAACTAAGTCTCTTGGAAATGAGTTTTGGGTTGAAGAAATACACACAAAAATATACACTAACCAATATCCTACAAAAGCAGTGTTGAATTTTACTCCAAAAGACGCGCGGTCAAGATATAAACTACGTGTTGCAAACATGAAAGTTTTTGGCTACACTACATATGCACATGTTCCTAAGGAAAAGAGGAATACATTTGACGATAGAGTGTGAAGTGTATCTTTATTGGATACAATATTGAAAAAAGAAGTTATAGGTTGTTTTATTCTCAAGCAAAGAAGGTGATGATAAACAAAGATGTTGTGTTTGATGAGAAGCAAATCTACTAGCTAGAATAGGTACAATTTGAATTGAGGAAAGATGCAGTGAATATTGGTGGTGAATCAAATTCCAAGTCAATAAAGATAGATGAAGTTAAGAAGAAGCCTAAGTGCCTTGAAAGGGGTAATTTGGAAAGCAATATGTTGGATAGAAAATTTGAAAAGAGGGTTACTATATCTCAAAGTTCTCTAGTGAATTATGCACTTATGCGATAGGTAATGAAAATGGATGAACGAAAAAATTATCTTGAAACATCAAGAAAGAAAGAATTGAATGAAGCTATGGAAGTAGAATTGAATGCTTTGGTGAAAAATGATGCACGAGACTTGGTAAAATTACAAAAGGGAAAATATTTAATTGGAACTAAATGGGCTTATAAGACTAGGCATAAATCAGATGGCACAAATGATAAGTACAAGGCTTGTTTAGTTGCAAAGGGATATGCATAGAAGAAAGGAATTGATTATAGTGAGACATTTGCTAGAGTGGAAAATTTGGAAACAATTAGGATGGTTCTTGCATTAATTTCTTAGTACAAATGGCTATTTTTTTAGATGGATATTAAATCAATTTTTTTGAATGGTTACATGGATGAAGAAATTTATGTGGAGCAGCTTGAGGGTTTTGAAGTGCCATGAAAATAAGATTACATTAATAAGTTGAAGAAGGCCCTGTATGGTCTTAAGCAAGTGCCAAGGTCATGGTATTCAAGAATTAATAAGTATTTATAGGATCATCGCTTAGTTAAAAGTTTATCTGAGCCCAATATCTATATATTTCAGTGAGGACATGACATACTGATAGTTTTCTTATATGTTGATGATTTGATCTACACATGGAACAATGTTTAACTATTTCAAAGATTTACATCACATACGATTGGTGCATTTGAGATGATAGACCTGGGTGAATTGCATTATTTCTTGGGTATTGAAGTTTAGTAGAAGGAAGATGGTATTTTCATGTCACAAGCCAAGTATGCTTGGGACATTCTGAAGAAGTTTAGAATGTTGAGTTGCAAGCCAGCGACAACTCCTTTATAAGTTGGGTTGAAGTTATACGAACATGATGACTCCAACTTAGTTGATGTTACTTTGTATCTTTAATTGGTTGGAATTTCGATCTACTTAAGTACAACTCGACCATATATTTCCTTTTCAGCCAGTATGATATCAAGATTTATTGTAGAACCCAAGTAATTGCATTGGAAAGCAACAAAGAGGATTTTAAGATATCTGCATGGAACAATTAGTTATGGTTTGGGATATAGGTCTATAGAAGATTTCAGGTTGATTGGTTATAGAAATTCATATTGGGTTGGATGCATGGATGATATGAAATAAACTTTAGGGTATTCATTCATCATGGGTTCAACAATAGTTGCTTGGAGTACTAAGAAGCAACCCACATTTTCTCTCTCCATAGTAGAAGAAGAGTATAAAGCAACAATGACAACAACATCTAAATCAGTTTGGTTGAGAATAATTCTATAGAATCTAGATGACCAACGAGGCAACCCACTTAGTTGATATGTGATAATCAAAGTGATATTCAAATGACCAAGAATCCCGTCTTTCATAAGAAGACCACACATATTGATATTCAATATCATTTCATTTGAGATTTGGTTCAACAAGGAGCGGCTGAGATCAAGTATTATAGAACAAATGAACAAGTCGCTGATATATTCACCAAAACACTATATAAGGAAAAGTTCTGCAAATTCATAGATGATCTTAGAATATTGTAAGTTTTTATATTTAATGAGATATTTTTAAAGAGATTAATGGAATGACTAATGAGATATTTATGGTGTGATTGATGAGATATTTTTGGAGTGATTGAGATATTACAGGAGATGGAAGATTCCCGAGACCTCTCCTCACATGTATAAATGTATGAGTTGATAATGAAATTTCTTGATATGTTAGTGTCATTATTGTTGAATTTTCTACTCTATTATTATGCTGGTGTGATTCTTCAACTATCTGAGCAGGTTTGATATCCAAGTCATACTCTTGGAGGGTTGTCATCCAATGGGCCCTTTTTATCCTAATTCCTTCTGTACTAGTAATTTTATTTCTACCAGGTAGGGAACAATTACCTTAGTTTTAGATTTCAGCAGATAAGATATGAAATGCTTTACAACCTAAAAAAAAACAAAGGCTCGTTTATCTACTATTGGATAGTTTAGTTCTACTCCCTTAAAGGTAGATCTCAAAAATGCAGTAGGAATTTCGCGATCAGGTTCTATTTTCTGTGTGAGGACAACAACATATGAAAAATCAAAAGAAAAGGTATAGAGTGTAAAATATTTAGAGAAATATAGGCTCATTAGAATGGGAGCTTTAGAGATGGCTTGTTTAATATTGGAAAAATCCTATTTTTCTTGGTCTGTCCACTTAAAGGTAGAAATATTTTTTACCAAATCCTGAACTGGCTTGAACATCTTAGAAAAAGCTAGGGATGATTCATCTAACGAAATTGATTTTCCCAAGGAAGGACTACATGATATTTTTAGAATTTGGAGGTGATGAATTATTAGTGGCCTCCAAATCAATCACTATGCCATCTTTAGAAACAATACACCCTAACAATTTTACCTCAATGATTGCAAAGATAAACCTTTCGGGATTTAAGGAAATTCCAAATGTCCTACATCGTTCAAATCCATTTATAAGATGTGAGATATCATCAGATATTTGACATTTAGAATAAATAGTGGTAATGTCAAGATATTTAGTAATAGATTCATTTATTAACCCCTGGAAAGCAATGTCCATCACGCGTTGGAAAGTGGCCACGACATTAATAAAGACAAAGGTCATCTTTTTGTAGGAAAATTTTCCCTATGTAGTTCTAAAGGAAATTTTGAGTTTATCAGAGGGAGCCACCATAACTTGGTTATATCCCAAGAAATTGTCCAAAAGAGACAACATCTCAAAACTTGAAACCCATTGAAGGATTTTATCCATGGGTAGAAGGGAGTAATTTTCTTTTTGAGAAGCTTTATTTAAGTTTATGAAATCTACATAGAGATGAAGGTATCCAATATTCTTCCTTACTGGCACTAAATTCACAACCCATTATGTATGGTGAACATGGATGATAATTTTGCTACTAAAAATTTATTCAATTCACGGTTGACAACTAGCTCTAAACTAGGATGTATTTTCCTTAATTTTTGCTGGAAAGCCTTGGTATGAGGTTTTATGGGAACGATATGTTGCATAACGTTGGGATCAAAGGTTGTGATATATTCATATTTAAAAGTGAATACATCTTTGTATTCTTTGAAAAAATGGATAAGATCTGATTTTTCTTGAGGGGTACAATTAGTTCCCAATTTTATATTTTGTGGATTCTTTTCAATTCCCAAATTTATGACTTTGTACTACATAATTGAGCTATTAGTTTTGTCAGGCCATGAGGTAACTCAAATGAATTGTGTTTTTTCATTGAGATTTCTCATGGATATATACAAGTAGGGAGAGACTCTTGGGCTTCATCTACCAACGTCTCTTCATGTTCCTATTCTCCATTATTTATTATTTGCATATATTTAGATATATTCCCAATCCCAATGATTAGGTGTCAATATTCCCCCCCCTCAATCTGAAGGGATGTTGATGAGTCCAAGGATCATTCTTAACCTTTCAAAATTTTCTCTTCCAAGTGGTTTGGTGAAGATGTCTGCAATCTGCTCATTAGTGGAACAATGGCGTAGATGGATTGTCTTGGCGTCAACATGATGTTGAATTAGATGGTATTTTGTATTGATGTGCTTCATTTGATCATGTAACTTTGGGTTCTTGGACAAATTTATTGTAGAGGTGTTGTTTATCATGAGTGGAGTTGAATGCACTTGTTTTACTTGTAAATCTTCCAGAATTTCCCTGAGCCACACAATTTCCTTTGTTACTCCAATTAATGCCACATATTCTGCCTCTATTGTGGAATCAACTGGAACTGATTTTTTGCATGATCTCCAAGGGAAAACTCCTGATCCAAGACTCATAGCATAACCTGAAGTAGATACCCTAGTTTCTTTGTCTCAATCGAAGTTTGAACCAGAGTATCCAATCAAGCTAAAGTCGCCCACCTATGTATAATTGAGTATAAAGTCTTGGGTTCCCTTCAAGTATTTAAGAAATCTTTTTGTAGCAGACCAATGTCTCTCACAAGGCTTTTGCATAAACTTGGAGAGGATTCCAACAATGAATGAAATGTCCAGTCTGGTAGTAATCAGGTAGTTGAGACTTCCTACAAGTTGTCTATACTTTTTTGCATCCTCAAATTATTTTACTTCAATGGATGTGAGCTTTAAGTTCTGTTCCATTGGAGCAGTCAAAGGATTTCATTCAGCCATGCCAAACCTGTTCAACAGATCTCCAATGTACTTATTTTGAGAGAGGAATATATACTTCGAATGTTGAGTTACTTCAATACCAAGATAGTAGTGAACATTTCCCAAGTTAATCATTTCAAAACCTTTCCTCAATTCCTTCTTTATGGATGCAACACAACTCTCATTGTTCCCTGTCATCAAAATATCATCTACATATACCACAAGATATACAACTATTTTTCCAACTTTCTTGACAAACAAAGTTGCGTCATCAAGATCATAATGTTCTAAGTTGAGTTTCAGAAGATGCTCAGTTAACTTTTCATACCAGGCTCGTGGTGCTTGCTTGAGACCATACAAGGATTTCACAAGTTTGCATACTTTGTGTTCTTGGCCCTTCACAACAAATCCTTCTGGCTAGGACATAAAAACATTCTCTTTCATATATCCATTCAAGAAAGCAGTTTTTACATCCATTTGATGGACTTTCCAACTGTTCTGAGCTACCAAGGCAAATAGTGTCCAGATGGTAGCCCATATTGTTGTGGGGGAAAAGTCTCCTCATAATCGACCCCTTCCTTTTGTGAAAAACCTTTTGCGACAAGCCTATATTTGTGCTTTTCAAGTGAAAAATAAGCTTTATACTTATTCTTGTAGACCCACTTGCAACCAATTGGTTTGGTTCCCAATGGAGGATCAACTAGCTTCCAAGTGCCATTCTTTATCAAGGCATCATACTCCTTTTTCATCACTTCTTTCAATTATGACGGTTCAAAATTTGTAGACAAATTCAGTTCAAAATCATAAGAAACATCCATATCAATAGGTGAATCGAATTCATCTACATAACCTCCATTTTGCTTGGTTGAATTTCTTGTTCCTGTCTTTCCAACCTCATTAGGATGAACACTTTCAAGTGTCTTTGTCATCCATTTTGGGGGACCTTTCTAAGATGGTCCATGCTGCTCAGTTGACTGAATTGGGACTAAATCAAGATTGAGTCTGTCAATTCTATCAATCACATCACTCAAAGTATCATCAGTGGTTGGAGCTTCATGTGGGGGAGAGAGTGCTTCAGAAGAAGATTCCATAGATTGATCCAGTATAGGAACCCCCCCTTCAAGAGGTGGAATCTTATTAACAAATTCTTGAAATGATTTTACATGTTCGAATCTATCCAAGCAATCAAGTTTCTGCTCAACAACATTGTTAGCTTTGGAAGATTCAAGAATTATTACATCTCTAGATACAACAAACTTCTAACTAACTTCATCATAGAGATGGTATGATTTCGAGGTATTTGAATACCCCAAGAAGATAAACTTACGACTCCTTGCACCAAGTTTGTTTCTTTGTTCCTTTGGTATCAAGGCGTAACAGGTGGAACCAAAGACCCTGAGATGCTTTACCGAAGGAATGGGGCCATACCACATTTCATAAGGAGTCTTGTTTCTAATAGCAATAGATGGACATCTATTCTTTACATACACAACACATAGAAATACACTCCTTACATAACATGCATTATATATGATAAAGGCCAGTGTGATATGGGGAGGCGGGTATGGTGGTATGGTGGAGAAACCGGAATGGTGTTTCTGGGAAAATTAGTTTCTTTTCGAACGACTAGCCCTCTAGGTTTGGAAGCTACCCTAGAAACAACTATTTAAATCAATTCAACGATTTCTTCTATGAGTAATGGATAAGAGAAAGACAATGGAACCAACCTGGAACTTTCACTTAATCCCTTGCTTGATCTCTCTCCCCCTTGACAGAGCTTCCAACTCCTCCCCATACTTATCCCGCTTGGAGAGTACCTATAGAAACACAATAACAAAGAACTGTCAAAGCATCTTGATCTATTACAATATACACATTACAGAATCATATATATAATGAACATATAATAGCATTCATAATTTCACAATCATATGGAAGAAAACTTGAAGAACTTTATTAAATAGAAGGGAGAATTACAACCCAGTTGTCTGATCCAGCATCATCCTCCCAGCATCAAGCCCTCTTCACCTCATGAAATAGCAACAGTGACCCCTGAGGGGATTGTGGAGGATGTGATGGTCACCATTGACTCTTGGGAGTACCCTGCAGATTTCCTAGTTCTCCAACCTAAGGCTAAGCTTACTGGTTACCCTCTCATCCTTGGGAGACCCTGGTTAGCCATTGTCGATGCTTACATTAGTTGTAGAGCTAGGAATATGAACATCAAGAATGGGCATATGTCAAAGCAGTTAGTCCCATACCCTCTTGCTTAGCCATCTCTAGAGCATGATTTACCTTTATGGTTGGAGGAGGAGGAAGAAGATGAAGTTTATTCTGCCCAACTTTATACTTTAGAAACAACCATGGGAGGAGGATAGCAGGATGAAGATGATTTGATTGAACACCTACTCCAAAGTCCAACTCTCAGTACATTTCCCTTAGAAGATGTAGTAAAGGAAACCCAAAACAATCATCCAATTGACGTATGCTTGGCTGATTCCAACCCCCCTCTATGTCAAAACCATAGAATTCGGCCCTGAGAGAACCTTGAAAATAAATCCATCTATTTCTACTCTCCAAGAAGAGAAGTTATGCAACATGCTAAAGGAACATCTAGATGCCTTCATTTGGAGTTACAAAGAAATGAAGGGAGTGCACCCCTCAGTGTGTAATCACCACATATACATCAAAGAAGGTTGCAAGCCAGTCTGACAGCCCCAAAGGAGGATGGATCCATCTCTTAAATATATAGCCAAAGAATAACTGCAAAAACTTCTAGATGCAGGATTCATTTACCCTATATCTGACAGTGATTGGGTCTCTCCTTTGGTGTTAGTTCCAAAGAAAAATGATAAGTGGAGGATTTGTGTCGATTACAGGGAGTTGAACAAAGCCACAAAGAAAGACCATTTTCCTCTACCTTTCATTGACCAAGTGCTAGATGGCCTGGTAGGGAAAAAGTTTTTCTTTCCTAGATGGATTTGGCGGGTACAACCAAATCCAGATCAACCCAGAAGACCAGGATAAAACCACCTTCACTTCTCCTTGGGGTACTTTTTCCTATAGGGTCCTTCATTTTTTCCTATGCAATGCTCCAGCCACTTTCCAGAGAGTAGTCCTAAGTATTTTTGTTGAGTTAGTCCATGATGTGGTGGAAATTTATATGGATGATTTTACACCTTATGGCTACAATTTTCAAGAGGCTCTGTCCAACCTAGGAAAAGTATTGCACAAATGCATTGAAATGAACCTATCTCTCAATCCCGAAAAAATTTGAATTCTTGATGACTATAGGGACCGTGCTAGGTCATTCAATATCTCAGCAAGGACTGCAGGTGGACCCAAAAAAAATATTTATTATCCAAAGGGTCCCACCTCCTCAAAAGCAGAAAGATGTCAAAAGTTTCCTAAGGTTAGATGGATATTATCGAAGGTTCATAAAGGACTTCAGCAAGCTGGCCTCTCCTTTGTTTGGTTTGCTGGCGAAAGACTCTGAGTTTATATGGTCAAAAAGCTGTCAAGAGGCTTTAGACACCCTAAAGAACAAGTTAACTAGTGCACCAATTCTCCGAGGCCCAAACCCTTCCTTTTCATATTCATGTTGATGCCTCACACAAAGCCATAGGAGTAGTCCTAGGTCAAATAGATGAAAAATTTCCTTATGCTATCTACTTTATCGGTAAGAATCTGTCAAAGGCTAAACTAAATTACACCGTGACCAAAAAGGAACTCCTGGTTGTTGTGCATTCATTGAACAAATTTAGGAATTATATTACAGGCTATCAAACATTTGTACATATTGACCATGCTACAATAAAATAATTAATGAACAAACCATATGTGAATGCTCGGATTATATGATGGTTACTTTTATTATAACAGCTTGATCTAACTACTGTTGATAAGCTTGGTAAGGAAAATGTTGTCGCAGACTTTTTGTCCAGATTAAATTTGCTTGCAGGTGAAGAAGGAATGGTTGATTACCAGTTACTGGATGAGCACTTATTTGCTATTTTAGTTCTCTCTCCATGGTTTGCTGATATAGAAAACTATTTGGTATCTGCACAGTTCCCATCGAACTTGTCTCCAAAGAGAAAAGAAAGATAGTAAGGAAGAGTGCCCCCTTTACTTGGATTGGGGGTAATCTCTTCAAACTTGGCCCAGATCAAATCTTGAGAAGGTGTGTCAAGGAGGAGGAAGTCTTTGACATCCTTCTGACTTGTCATGATGGGACTTGTGGAGGTCACTTTGCAGTAGAGAAGACAACATTCAAAGTGTTACTAGAAGGATATTATTGTCCCACTCTTCATCAGGATGTAAAAAGGTACTATTTAGTGTGATCGGTAACAAAGGATGGGAAGGCCTACTCCAAGAGATGAAACGCCTCTAAAGCCTCAAGTGACTTTCAAGCCATTTTACAAGTAGGGCATGGACTTCATTGGACCTATTGATGCTCCTTCCAAACAAAAACAGTACATCATTGTGTGCACTAACTATCTGACTAAGTGGGCTGAAACTAAGGCAATTAAGGCAGCAACAGAAGAGAAGGTAGTTGAGTTACTATGGGAGAATGTATTTTACAAATTTGGGTACCCTAGAGATCTGGTCACAGACCAAGGTAGCTATTTTACCTCCAACATGATTGAAGACTTACTCATCTAACACAAGATCAAGCATAGAACCTCCACTCCCTATCATCCACAAGCTAATGGACAAGTGGAGATGACCAATAGAGGGTTGGAGGGCATCTTGACCAAAGTGGTAAGAAGCAGCAGGAAGTATTGGACAGATAGACTAGTTGAGGCCACATGGGCCTATAATACCACCTGGAAGACCACCACTGGATTCACACCCTATGGGCCGGTCTATGGGAAAAAGACCTTCTTGTCCATTGAATTTGAGTATAACACATTAAGGATGGTAGCCCAACTAGATATAGATCTCAGAAGTGCACAAAAGGAGAGATTTATCCAGTTGAATGGTTTATATGAGTTCATAATGCAGGCCCTCCAATATACAATGGTAATTCAACTTCAGAGGAAGATCTGGCATGATAAGAACATCAAGGAAAATAAATTTCAAGAAGTTGATTGGGCTTTGTTATATGATTCTAGGTATAAAGACTTCAAGGGCAAGTTGAGGACAAGATGGCTAGGACCTTATGTTGTAGAAATATGCCATGATAATGGTTCAGTATAGATCATAACCATAGATGAAGAGGCCATTCCTTTACTTGTTAATGGACACCGATTGAAAATTTACAAGAGACCATTTTCAAAACAAGAGTTCATTGATGGTATCAATAAAATAGTGATGGTAGTGGAGCAAGTTTTAGCTCCTACCTCATCAAATCACTGAGATAAAAAAAAAAAAAGGACTCAAGTGAAAACCTCCATGAGGTGCCTGAGTCCCACTATCGGGTTGAAAACCTCTTGGGGCGACCCAATGGTGTTAATAAAAATAAAATACAAAAAATGAGAATAAAAATATCCCCAGGCGAAAACCTCTCTTGAGGCGCCCAGGAAAAATAGCTAGGATGAAAACCTCTCAGAGGCAGCCTAGTTATTTTCAAAAAAAAAAATCATGAAAGTTTCTATTTTGCAGGTCAGCAAGAAGGATGATCAGAGAGAAAAGGAGGATCACAAAGAGACCTATTTAACTCACATTTTTATTTTCCTACTCATTTTCATCCATCACTCTACCATTTCTTTCATTTTTTCCACTTCTTTGTTTCAGTTTACAAGAGGACTGTGTTTTCTACAGGATCCCCTGAAAACCTACAGGATGATCCTGTAGGAATCACAGTGACCCAGAAATCCTACAGGAAGTGACCTTAGGGAAAGAAATGGCCTGCTATGTCAATAAAATAGTACCCCTACGTCATCATTCCCTTACCATAACTATGTCCACCTTCATCGCCCCTGCATTCACCCTTAAAAAATAATCAGTTTCAAAAAAAAAAATCAAAGTCTTCAAAAAAGAAGGAAACAGAGAGCAATAGGGAGCATCACCTAAGTATTCCTCATTCTCCACACTCCTATTCTCCCTCTCCATCCATGTCACCATCCTCAAAATACCAGCAAAGTATATGATTAAGAGTTATGAGGGAGAAGTAGCTACAGGACATCCTGTAGTAGCCTATCCCATAGAATACAAATCATGCAAACAACAAGCTTCAAGCACGATGATCCAAGAGCAGAAGGAACTCCAAAGTAGCAGCACCACCATCATCTTCAACACCAGGTACCTGCACCACAAAATAATCATCAGAGAACAACAACAAAAAAAGAATAATAGCATGCAGCCAATACACACAGCAAGCACCTCCAGTCTTCAGCCATTGCAGCAAGGTATTAAGCACCACAGGTAATTATCCCACTCACTCTCTCATGTGCATAATGTAGTCAAAAGATATAAAGGTTATGAGTAAGTTTATTTATATGTGAAAGGTGGCTAGTGTTGGGCATGGAATCCCCCCAAGGCATGTTTTGGGGCTCAAAACCCAAGTTTTTACCCGATATTGTTGTAAAGACTCCACGAATTGTAGGCGCGGAGCGCGAAATGTATGATAGAGTCACAGGGTTGTCTGCCCTAGTTTTGTAATGTAATGTTGGTCTATCCATGGTCCACGGACCATGGGATTGTATAAATAGAGTGAGGCTCTAAGTGTAAAAGATAACTAACAAATAAGAACGAGGAAGAGCAAGAGTCTAAGTGTCTAAGGGTGTCTTGGGTCGTAAGGTAGGAGAAGGCTTTGCAGCTGAGTGCATAGAGGCCTAGTAGTCTGCAGCTAAGTGCATGGACCCCTATAGCTGAGTGCACAGGGAAGAGTCGAGTTTGTAGCCAGGGAAGGGAATAATAAAGAGAAGTTTTATCTAAATTTTGTGTATCTGTTCTTGGGTTATTACATTTTTTATGTAAATTGCAAATATATTGTTTATTTACTGCGCGCAACTGCATGAATGGTGTATATTGTTAAGTGTAACTTAAAGCATGCAAGTAGAATAAGATAATCAACTAACATTGGAATATCAGTAAGGACTTGGGTAATAACAGTGTTTGGCCCCTGAGTAGGGTTACGCAAAGGCAACATCTCAGGCTGCGACGTACGCTAAAGTGCGCGTAGTGACGTGCGCGTAGGGTCAAACCACGGACCACTTGAACTCATCAGACATCTCCAGGGTGTGGAAACTGGGTTCTAGCACCCTCCCATACTACTTCGGGTGAGACCTCAATCCACGCTCCACAGACTGTTGTTGAAAGGGCCAGTAGTGCCAAGATTTTCTTGGCTAAATCACCTCTGAACTTGGGTCAGGCCCCAACAAGCCAAAAAATGGTTATGTTGCCAGGACCAAGATCTGCATAAGAGATGTCTGATGTCGTGTCACTAGAATCTGACAAAGAAAGAAACTTAAGAGTGGTTGGACAGAAAGATTCACGGTTTCGCGACGTAGGAAAAAAAGAATCCGTGAGTATCGAAGGAAGAGTGGTTAGAGCGCTACATATATACGAAAATCCACGAAATTTTCTTTGTGTCCTTCCCCTCTGAGTTGTACGAGTGGATCGCGAAGTTATCAGACAGTCAAGGAAGGTGTAGGCTCGACAAAACTATTGTGTGGACTCCAGAGTTGGTGTGCAGACTAGAAGCTGTTAGCTATTTATACCAATAGGTTTCATATTTCATGATTGGCAAAGAAAGTTCCAAATATCCTCTGCTTTGGTGATGCAAAGATCCCATATTTCCATAAGAAGACAATGTGTGCACATAAGCTTGATGTTGATTAAATTTTGAATGGGTGGTCCAACAGCCTAATCTGGATCATGCCATGTTTCAATTTTTTGTTGTAGAATAGAGAAAGAAGTCTGTCCAAACTATTTAATCTTGGCAGACCAGTAGCTTAGGTAGAGAAGTAAGGTTCCCAACTGCTTAATCTGGGACCTTGGAAGCAATAAGGGTAGTTCTAGATAGAAAATCAAAAGAAAAAGCCAAGAGAAAAGAAAAGGCAAATAAGGGTCTGCAAGTCTAAGTGCACCCTCCAAGAAGAAACAAAAAATGCTAGGCAAGTAGATGGGTAGGCAGATGGGGTTTCAGAAATGTCATTTCTTTCAAATGAATCTTGCTGGTCTAACACAAAGCAAACATCAGTGGATAGAGAAGCTCCTCTTCTCCATCATGTTGCAGCAAAGCAAAGGAGCATGACTAACTTCCTTTTCCCCCTTTCACATTCATTACTAACATCCCTTCATCAGTTGTGTTCATGAAAGAATTTAAGGTTTTATGTTGGTTCTTATTCCTTTAAAAGCCACATTTCTTGTCTAAAATTCTTTTCATTTTGATCTTCTCCCTAAGCTAAGTTGTTTTCACATAAACTTAGTGATATCACCCCTCATTCACCTCTTCCATTCATATTAACCCCTAACTTCTTATTATCTAAATCCCCTATGTTACCCTTTCCCTATTATTATCAACACTATGGTGTATAAACCCCAAGCATTCTATAAATATCCCTTCCCCCTTGGCATTATAGCCATATGTTCACAATCAGGGAATAAATTGACATTTGGTCAGTTTAAGAACCCGAACCCTACCCCTTTTCCCCTTTCAGAAGTCATTTTAAACCACTTAACCCTCCATTTGCTAAAGAACCTTGTAAAAAATCCCATTTTCACCCCTAACCCGCATTATTTGCAAAAACACATGAAAAACCCACTTTTTCATTTTACCCAAAGTTTGAGCACTATGCGCGTTTTTATTAAAAAATACATTGAAAACCCATATAGTTCGCCGAAGTCCTAAGTCCCCGCTGGGCACACTTTTCAAAGAAAAATATTAAAATATTCTCTGCCCGCTGCCATATTGTCCTGGCACTTCAACGACCCGTCGACCGTCAGATCTGGCCCTTTTCATCGAACGGCCTACATGCATATCGGAATGGGCCCGACGTCCGTAAGTTAGCTTCCGATATTTGTCAAAGGGTGACGTCAGGCCTCTGCCACGCGTCACCCCCAAATCGTATCGGAGCGCCCTCTGACAATCCCGCTTCCGTATTTAAGGCGGTGCGATATCAAACCGCTTACCATTTCCGGTTTCCATTAACCCGCCTTGCCAACGTCACTACCACGTCATTACCGCGTCACTGCTACATCACCGCTGCGTCAGCGCCCCCGCCCGCCACTGCTCCGACCTGCTCGCCACCTCACCATCCCCGTGGACCACTCTTAAGCCGCCACGTCGCTCGATGACGTCATGCTGACGTCATCCAACCCTGACCCCACCTGATGACGTCATGCTGACGTCATCCAAAAAAAGCGCCAATGTTCCAAAAAATCCATATTTTGGCCCAAAAACCGTGTTTTTTTCACTTTTTGCAAAAACGACTGTTGCTCCCCCTGCATGCATTTTACGTCCAAACTGTCGCCAACCTGCTGAATTCGACCCGAGGACCGTTGGCGCACCAAATCCACCTACATTTGTGACTATTGCCGACAGTTTACCAGGTATTTATCCCAGTCAAATCCTCCTGCGCCTGGTTTTGTCTATAAATCTCTAAGAATAGCTTAAAGAGGTAAAAGACACAGTCTACCGGCAAAATCCCCTGTGGCTAGCCTCCATTTTCAATTATAAAGTCAAAATTCACCTGCAGAGCCTTGTTTAGCCAAATTCTCATAAGACATACGGTTAGTTCGCGCATTCGTGAACTGAGAACCTAAGCTGCATCAATTTACCGTGAAGAGAGTCTTTTTAGGCCGAGCATTGGCTCTAGTAGTCCTCTGTGCAATATTTCAATTGTTGCTGTTACAATTTACCCTCTCTTCCTTGCAATTCACCTCTACATTGCAACAATACTCCTCTGTGTGGCTCTGTTCATTAACACCAGTTCACATACAAACAGAGCCCTAAAGTAACCATGGATGCGCCAGTAGCTCCTGTAGCTTTGAACATTGCCCCATTAAATGCCCCTCGGAGAGAATTGGAATGGCAACCATTAGCAGACCTGGATTATCAGATATCAGAAGAAATGCTAATGCACAGCAAGTACCACATCCACTTGCTAAATGAATTGAAGATTAAACATGAGTGTGGAACAGATGTATTGGGCATTTGGGATTCTTTCCTCCCTATCTTCAAGCTCCCTCAGGTCAACCAGTTCCCTGACCTAATCCACCTATGTGCTGACTGCTATGACGCCACTCAGAGGGCTGTGATTGACCCTTCAGGCTCAGTTGTTTTCTATGTCACCCCTGAAGCCATCAGAGAGATGCTGCACTTCAAAACTGAGAAGAAATTAGTTCCTCTATCACTGATTGATCTGATAAAGCAAGGAGCTAAATTGACAGATGCTCAGATCACCAAACTAAATCAATTGTACATTGGATCTGACACCGTGAAGTACCCTCCCATTTCTCATGTTTACCTCAACCAATTGGGCAGGGACCTTGTAGACATGATCAGTCCCATTCTGGGCTATAATTCAATTGAGTTTGTTGATGAAACTGTGCTGGTGATGATGCTCATGTTTGCCCCTGGCAAGTCCCCAGTCTGTTATGACTATGCCACCTATATATCTGATAAAATACATGAGTAGTTGATGAACTTGGCAAGAGAAAGGGTGTTCAGATACACCTCCTACATCTACCACTTAATTTTGTATTATCAACATGAGAAATTTCACTTTGCTATGAAGAGAGTGGATGCACAAGGAAATCCAAGGTCAGTGGTTTATTGGTCCTCTGCCTTCCACTATAGATCTTGTTCTCCATACACTTATTGTGAGTTTATAGACCTCTTCATCCACCCAGCCATGTCTTTGCTTATGAGCTCACCTCCTCCAAGACTAACTGATGAGATGCAGAGATTCCTTCAGTTATCTAAGGTATACAGCATTGGGGATTGGTACTATTACCAAAACCACACAGTTATCAGGATATATGGGTGTGAGTTTCCCCCATACCGATTGCCCAAATATATGCCCATGAGATTGTTTGCCCTTGAATACTTCAGGCAATTTGGGAATGCTGATGTGCTACATTTTTCAGGCAAAGGCAAGAAAGCACAACTCAAAGTAAGAAACCAATTAGGCCACTTCATTTACAACAAAAGAGAGGAAGGTTGGCAAGAAGCAGACGGAATGCTAGAATCCCTTGGCCGATAGACCAGTTTCCTTTGGAAACCTTATGACCCCAATCACTTCATAACTTTAAGAAGGGTCAAATATAGGCTGTCCGGTTATGACCATGTAAGGTTGCCTCACATAGAAAAGTATGCAAATCAAATAAAGTGGAGGAGAGGAACCTTAGAGGAGGCTGCTACACAAGAAGAATTAAATCAAAGAGCAGTTAAAAATCTCCAAAAGATGGCTGACTTGGAGCTTTGTTCACAGGTATTTTCTCTTCCAAGCACTCAAGTGGGAGCAGCTGCCTCATCCTCCACAGCACATCAGCAAGCAGCCAAAGCTACTGATCAAACCTCTAGCAAAGGCAAAGAGAAAGAGATGGAGCCAGAGCAGCCACCTCATGAACAGGTGCAGCAGCAGGAGGTGCAGCAAGAAAAAGAGCAGCCAGTGCAACAAGAGCAAACAGTTGAAGCCCCAATTTCCACTGAGAAGCAGCCACAACAAATTGTGCCTCCCAGGCAGGAGACAACAGTGGAGGCCTCAGTCCTCCAAACCCCACAGAAAGAAGACATAAGTAGAAAGAGGGACAGAGAGACTCCCCTCACAACATCAACAACTCAATGGGAGAAAAGACACAGGATGAATCCCCTCTCTGAGGAGGAAATGCCTATAGGGCAATCTTTGGGCATGTGCCCACCAAGTATGGAAGCCTCAGCAAGTTCCTTCCAGCAGGAACAAGAGAGGATAGTGGGAAGAGAAGTCAGCTCCTCCAGCCAGCAAAGAGAAGCTGAAGCAGGCATTAAGCAGCAATTCATTGACATCAAAAGAAGGAATGAGCCACTCAAGATACAGCTCTACAATCACTTGTTGAAGATGGCCACTACAAATCAACAAAGGCTAATGTCTGCATACGATGTACATGAGGGAAAAATGATCATGAGCCACTTCATGCCAACCGCGTTGCAGCCACAGTCACCTGCTGACTACTTAAGGACTAATCTTGAGGTCCTTGCTAAGGACATCCACCCGATGGATCAGATCGAACTACATAAGCAAACGGGTGAGATGGTGTATGCCTCCTTGGCAGATAAGACATTGGTCAACTACAGGCTGGAAAATAGCCTAAACAACACCACTGCCCAACTTGAGTTGGAGAGAGCATCCTCCCAAGCAAAGGACAACAGAATCAAAGCCTTAGAGGAGATAATCATAGAGCTTGGGCATGATCCCAAAGACACCAAAGCCATCTAAGCACTGTTGAAATTAAGAGATGCAGATATGGCAGCACTAAGGAAAATGATTAAAGTCCCAGAAACTATTCACCCACAAACTGAAGAAGTTGCCCAGCTGAGACATGACCAAGATGCAGCAGCCATGCTGGTCTCATTATACAAACAACTGATCCTGACACAGGAAAAATTGGGAGAATCAGAGGCTGCACAGGCTGCACTGCAGGCAGCATTACAACAAAAAGAAGGAGGACAAAGATCTCAGCCTCCTCCAAAGATAATCAACCTGGAGGAACCTCCTAAGACTATTGCACCATCTACATCAACGCCAGCACCAACAACTGAGCAGGCTCCAAGCCTGGATATGCAGAAGCTAAGGAGTGAAATCCAAGCCCTGGAAGCCCAAATGACAGAACTAAATGAGGCCAGGGAGAATTTAGCCAAGTTGAATGAAAAATATGATAAATCCAAGCAGACTGTAGCTGAGAAAGGAAGAGAGATAAAGGCTCTCAAAGAGAGGATAAAGGAGCTGGAGAAGGAGCTCACACTTGACAAAGTGATAGCTGAGCTCAAGACAGTCTTATGGGCCAACATTGGCCAATCCATCATTGATCAATGGCAATACATTGAGACCATTCATGAGCAAATAGAGTTCATATGGAAAGCACATAGAGAAATCCAGAGAGCAAAGGCATCTCTAGGCAATATGCCTGAGGTTGCCAATAGAATGATTAATGTGCTTAATAACAGAACAAGTGCTCAGCTGGCGACAATGGGAATTACAAGCAGAACCGAGACCATCCAGCTGATAAAGAGGGTCCTGACATTAAAAAGCCTGGTACAGACATTGGAAAGAAGAAGCCAGGACATGCAGACAGAGGTTAATAAGTTTATGGACAGATTTGCAGCATTACAAAACAGAGGTCTTCCTGGCTTACTGAACAGCGCAGGAAGGCTACTTTCACATGAGCATTATGCCAAAAGGGTCAATACATTTGCTACTAATCAGATCACTGAAAGACCCAGTACTTCAGAAGAACCAGGACCAGCAACAGGACAAAGTCTCTACAACAGGGTAGAGAACTTATTTTTTATCATGAATGAGATCAAACATTTGTTTGAAGTGCCTCCAAATTTCTATAAATACACAGAGGCAGATGAGACTTTAGAGGCAATTCTGAGACATCAATTGCCCACACAGGAATGGTGGACTAAGACCATACAGATCATATTATAGACAAGAAGCCATTCACTAAGTTTTTCATCAAAAAATATAAGTTATCATGCACAGGAAAATTTTGATAAAATCAGCATGTATGGAGAAGAATGGGCTGAGCCAACTCAGCAAAACTATCCGGCCACTAAAGCAGCACTGACAGTCACAGGATGACAGGGCCGAAAAGCTACAGGAGGACAGAGCTACAAAGACACGTCTTTCATCATTTATAATAGAACATTCAACCGACTCAGTGGCCTCCAAAGGTCAAAAAAGTCTTCTGACAGAATTGAAGAGCATTTATGTTGTATTCAAAGCTGTAATAACTTCTTATCTGTTGTTCTGTACAAGTTGGTGAACATATTTATTTCTCAGATGACTCAACGCTTCAGATATTTTTGTACCACCGTTTGTATATATTCCCCCCTCGCATAAGCTTGCAGGGGTGGTTGTTGATTTCTCTTCCAGAGTTCTTGTGCTGTAAATTTTCAGAAAAATTAATACAAAGCTGATGGAATTTCCAAAGCTCTGCATTATTTGAGGCATTGTGGTGTTTGCTAAATGTTACAGGATTCCTGCGTATTTCATGGTTCAATAAGTTTTCCTAAAACTCTTCGTTATGTGTTTTTGTCATCTTTTCATAGCTCATTCATGTTCTGTGTTTCATATTTAATGGCAAGGAAAAAGAATAGTTCTAGGATTTAATCACAGATTACCCTGAACTCAATCTAAGCTATTATAAATGTTTTTCTTCAGTTATAGTAATAAAGGTGTAATTCTTAATTGCTGCACCTCCAGTCTATATCTTTCACATTGATTATTGTTTCAGGAATTCAAGTCTGCTCCTGTGCAGTATATCTCTTTCTCACACTCCTAGCTTAGTGGAAAATTCTTAATTGCTTTTCACTGGTTAAACACACTTCACCATCACAATCTCAAGTTTGTTTCATGAAGTATTTAAATGGCCCTGTAATTTCAGCAACTCAACTCAATATTTCAAACAACCTGTAGCCACAGACTCCATAGCCCAATGGATTAGAACTATCTGAAAATTTCCACCTCAGGTACAGAAAGATATCCCTCAACCAAGACATAAAACCAAACCCTGAACTCATAACTAGCCTAAAATCTTCACAAAACAGAGACAAACCTTAAAGAGAGAGCCCTCTCTGATTACAGTTTGGCTAGAAGCTGTAATCCAAAGATTGGTTAGTGGTTACCCCGGCCGTATTCCCTTGGGAGTCAAAGGGAACAACCTGGGTGTTAACATAATTGGCGACTCCACTGGGGATTCCTCAGGATTTTCTAATTTCTGTATATTTCTTAAAGCTGCTTCAGTCAATTTTCATGCTAGCTTTAAGATATACACAGTCACTCCAAAATCTTGTCTGGCCCTTGTAGACACAAAAATATTCCAAAAAGCATACTCAAAAACAAGTTCAGAAGCTGGCTCCCAAGAAGAATCCGCGATATACAAGGTCAAATCCTGACCCCAACCCACCAACTGTTTTGGAAAACCCTAATACAATCCCTAAAAACATCAGGAAGAAGCAAGGACAGGAAACTCTTGTTGATTTAAGTCCTGAGACAGCTTATCCAAACCCTATTCCAACTCCGATAAAGGTTCTATTTCGATCTACCCTTGATTCCCCCAGTTCACCTTCCACATCTAAAAGCCCTCCTTTCACGCCTCCATCCACTGCACATAGTCCCTTGACCAACACTCTAGTTTCTACCGTTCCCACTACCCCTGTTGTACCAGTCATTCATGTCATCCCAGTTATCCCTGTCAACCCTATAAATCCTGCAAATATGGCTAATAGATATGCACCCCTGCAGTTGCCTGCTAATGCTGCAGCTCTACCTCATGACTACCAATCCAAGATCTCATATTTTGACTCCACTGGCCCTTTCACAACAATTCAGCATGCCAAGAGGATGCAAGACCATTTTGAGAACTATGAAATAGATGATGATAGTGTGAGAATGAGAATCTTTGTTCAGAGCCTGACAGGGGATGTAAGAACTTGGTTTAGATCACTGGCTGTAAATACCATCACAACTCCTGATGAGCTTTATCAAGCCTTTACTAACAGATGGGAGAAAAAGAAAGATCCCCTGCACATACTTGGTGAATATGATACAATCAAACGAGGTCCCCAAGAGACCTTTTTGGAGTATTGTGCAAGATTCAACAACGTATATAACGCAATACCACAGAATTTAAGACCTCCTCCTGATTTAGCCTTGTACAAATTTCCTGATGGTTTTGACCCTGATATGGCATATCAATTGAAGGAAAGAGCCCCTGAAACCCTTGAAGATGCCCAAAAGGTTGCTGTCACAGTAGAGGCTAACCTGATTGCCAAAAGAAACAGGGCAAGATTGGAAAAAAGAACCACCTTCAAAGAAGAACCCTCAGCCTTTGATCAAAAACTGGATGCAATACTCACTGGTATGAAGAGATTGGGTGATAGAGTAGAATCAGTTGAGAGAAAGTCATCATGGGAAGCACCACAAAATAACCCTATCAGGAATCCCAATTTTAGGAGAAATCAAAACCCAAACGCTGGCAAGGCCGGTTCTGATCCAGACATAAGACCTCCTTTCCAGGAAAACTATGCTGAGGCATCCACTTCGAATGAGCAAACAGATGACACCCACATTAACCTGATGGGCCTGAATGATCAGCAGCAAGTTTTTCTGAGTCAAGAAGATCATAAGGATGATGACATTCAGCAATTCCAAACCAGGTCAAGTGAGTCATTTGACTTTAAACAAGGATATGACACAGTTGTTTATGAAGTTCATAAGAAATACAAGCTAAGAAGCAGAACTATAAATGTGACACAGCCTGACAAGACAAAGGACACTCCACAGCCTAAGAAAGCTATTGTCACAGAACCAAGTGACAAAACTGGTCCAATTACAGATGAGGTAACAGTTGAGGAAATAACTGAAACATCCCCCTCAAAACAGCAACCAGTAGATACATCACCCTTGCACCCTAATCCAAGTAATACTCCTCAAGAGATGAGTAAGAAGGACAAGCCTCAAGATCAAGAAAAGAAACAAGAAGAAGACTTAGTGAACAAGGAAAAGGTTGTCACCCACAACACCAAGATCCCATCTGAAAAACCTTTTGATTTAGAAGCTGAAATTGGAAAACTAAAAATAGTTATTCCTCTCTCAGAGCTGGCTAAACATGACATCTATAAACAAAAAATCAAGAGATCCCTTCAGCTTACTCATAACAAAGATGATGTCAATATACTGGATGACACCCCTGAACTTCTTTTCGGTCCAGAGGTTGATGGAAAGACAGCAGTCACAGGTATCTTACCTTTTTATGTCAGTCTGCATGTTCATGACAAGGTATTACATAATGCATTGTTTGACTCAGGTGCCTCTCACAACTTGATGCCTAAATCAGTCATGGAAAGATTGAATCTAGATATTACAAGACCATATAAGGACCTATTCTCATTTGACTCCAGCCAAGTTAAGTGTTTAGGTCTCATAAAAGATCTCTGTGTCTCACTCATCCAATATCCCAATAAGACAATCCTGATGGATGTTGTAGTTGTTGATATCCCACCCAAATATGGGATGCTGTTATCAAGATCATGGGGGGCTAAACTCCAAGGTTCCCTACAATTAGACATGTCGTATGCAACCATCTTAGTCTTTGGTCAACCCAAGAGGTTATATAGAGAGTTACTTATGAAATACATGTTCAGCAGTGAAGAAAAACCTCAAAACTTTCCCATATATGTTGTTCATTCTGATATAGATTCATATATTCTCTTCAATGATAATTCAGGTCTTATAAATGATGATGAAACCAAGACACTCAAACAAGATCAGGACATTAATGAACAAGCTGCTGCTCTAGAAATAAAGTTGATCCAATCAAGTGATGAGAATGTCCTAAAAGACAAGCTAAATGAAAAACCAGAACTTCAACTCACAATCCCAGATCACAGAGAAGTTATTAAGTCTCCCCTAGAACAAGAGATCCTATGGTTCCTTGAATTTGATGGGTCAGTCAACAAATTAGGGGCAGGAGCTGGAGTTTGGATACATAATGAACTAAATAGTCATGCACAAGGTCGAGCCTATAGACTAAATTTCAGATGCACTAATAACATGGCAGAATATGAAGCTCTTTTACTAGGCCTCAAACTAGTAAAATCCTTACAAGCCACAAAGGTTTCAATTATGGGAGATTCAGACTTAGTTATCCAACAAGTAAAGGGAAATTTTGTCACTAATGACAAAAGGTTGAGATCTTATAGGTCTTCTGCTTTTGAAATACTAAACTCCTTCACCGAATTCCAAATCACCAAAATCTCCAGAGATCATAATCTTCATGCTCATAGTTTGGCCACATTTGCAAGTACCTGCAAGCTACCTTTTGAGCCCCACCATTGCTTTACAGCTGAGGTAAAACACAGACCTTCTGTCCCAAACAATGTCAAGGACTGGCAAGTATTTGAAGATGATACACAAATAAATAATTTCTTGACCTTACAACAGGAGTTTGCAGGACTAAATATTGACACTGAAGGAGCAAGTCAATCAAAAATACTTGAAAGAGCAAGTCAATCACAAATAATTGAAAGAGCAAGTCAATCACAAATACCTGATCAACAGAACCACAAGTCAATATCACCCAAAACAGCTAACCAAATGCTACATCCAACAATTTTTAACAAAGACAACATACAAGAAATTCAACAAATCAGTTGTGAAGAAATAGCTGGTGCTGAAGCTGAGGTGATACAATTGAAAGACAATTTTCTTCCAATAGGCCTAACTCCATTAGAGGATATTTTTGACTCAAATGATGTCCCTAGAAAACCAAAAATGCAGCCCCTCAACTCTGCCATTGAAGAATGCAACATTGGAACCATTGAAAAGCCCAAGATAATAAAATTGTCTGCGTCCTTACCTCCTGATCAGAAGCCCAAATACATTGACCTCTTCAAAGAGTTCCAAGATGTCTTTGCATGGAGTTATGAGGACTTAAAATCCTATGACACCTCTGTTATCCAACATACCATCCCTCTCAAGCCTAATCAAAAGCCATTTAAGCAAAAATTGAGAAGAATAAACCCTATGCTTCTCCCTGCAATTGAGAAAGAGGTACAAAAAATGTTTAAAGCTGGTATCATAGCACCAATCAGGTTTTCTGATTGGATCTCAAATTTGGTGCCCACAAGAAAGAAAACTGGTGAAATAAGACTTTGTGTTGATCTTAGAAACCTAAATCAAGTGTCCCTCAAAGACAACTATCCCTTACCTAAGATGGATCACATTCTCCAAAGAGTGGTAGGGGCCTCAAGGATTTCATTACTTGATGGATTCTCAGGCTTTAATCAGATCCTAGTACACCCTGAAGATCAAGACAAGACTGCATTCACAACCCCATGGGGAACTTTCAAATATGTAAAAATGCCTTTTGGGTTGAAAAATGCAGGGGCAACATTTCAAAGAGCAATGGATATTGCTTTTGCCAAAGAGATTCATGACTTCCTTGTCATTTATTTGGATGACCTCACACCTTTCTCAAAATCTGACCAAGAACACTTGAAGCATTTAAGGCAGATCTTCTTAACATGTAGGAAATATGGAATTTCCTTGAATCCCAAGAAGTCTCTATTTGGTTTGGAAGAAGGTAAGATGTTAGGTCATATCATTTCAAAGGATGGCATTAGAATTGACCCAGACAGAATAAAAGCTATCTTGCAAATGCCTCACCCAAGAAATATCAAAGAATTGCAAGCTTTCTTAGGGAAGATCAATTTCTTAAGAAGTTTTATCCCAAACTTAGCAGAACTGATCAGATTATTGAACAACATGCTAAAGAAGGATTCAAAAGTGAAATGGACAGTAGAAGCAAATCAAGCCTTTGAAGGTATAAAATTGGCCCTTACCCAAACCCCAGTCTTAACAAATCCTCAATTTGATAGAGAATTTATCATTTTCTCTTTTGCCTCCCAGCATACTATTGCTGCTGTTTTATTACAGAAAGATGACCAAGGAAATGAGAAACCCATTGCTTTCTTTAGTAGAGCTCTTAGAGATGCACCTCTGAAATATCAGATCATGGAGAAACAAGCTTATGCTTTGGTCAAGGCCATTAAAGACTTCAGGATTTACATCCTCTATTCCCATGTTATAGCTTATGTGCCAAGTCCCATTGTGAAAGACATACTCACTCAAGAAAACTTAGAGGGCAGAAGAGGAAAATGGATTGCCAACATTTTGGAATTTGATATTGAAATAAAACCTACAAAACTAATAAAAGGGCAAGGTTTGGCCAAACTAATGACAGAAGCAAACTTCCAAGCCTTAGACATAAACCAGCTGGACAATGAACCGGAGCTGGCGACTCCAAAGATCAATGTAGCCTTTGAACAATCCCCTTGGTATTCTGATATCTGTTATGTGTTGCAAAACCTATGTGCTCCACCAGGATTGTCCAGAACTAAGTGTAGGTTCCTAAAAATGAAAGCTTCAAGATTTTGTGTTATGGATGGCAATTTGCTTTGGAAAAACCATGAGGGTATATTGTTAAACTGCCTGATTGAGAATGAGACTAACAATGTCACCAAAGAATTTCATGCAGGTGACTGTGGTGGACATCTGTATTGGAAGTCCACTGTGGATAAAATACTGAGGGCTGGTTACTATTGGCCCACTGTTTTCTCTGATGTCAAGAAATTCACCACCTCATGTCATAAATGTCAAGTGTTTGAGGGAAAGAGAAAGTTACTGCCACTTCCTTTGAGGCCTATTGCAACAGAGAGACCTTTTCAACAATGGGGGTTGGATTTCATTGGGGAAATTCATCCCTCATCTTCAGGCCAACATAGATGGATTCTAACAGCTACAGACTACTTTACTAAATGGATTGAAGCTGTTCCATGCAGACAAGAAAATGATTCCATTATCATTCAGTTCCTTGAGACCAATATTCTTTCTAGATTTGGCTGTCCTGATAAGATAATAACAGACAATGCTGCTGCCTTCAGATCTAAGAAGATGGTGAATTTTTGCCACGAATTTCACATTACCTTGGGCCATTCTACTGCATACTATCCCCAAGGAAATGGCCTTGCTGAATCATCAAATAAAAGCCTTGTAAACATCATAAAGAAGGTGTTGGAAGAAAATAAGAAGAATTGGCATAAGAAGCTTGTGAATGCCTTATGGGCAGATAGACTAACAACCAAGAGATCAATTGGGATCCGCCCATATGAGTTAGTTTATGGATTAGAAGCCAAATTTCCTTCATCACTAGGGGTCCCTGTTATGAAATTACTTCAGGAAAGTCAAGCTGAGCCCAATGATATGCAAAGAAGGATAAATCAAATAATATGTTTGCAGCAAACTAGAGACCAAGTTTTCAGCAGAGTTCAAGTTTTACAAGAAAAATTAAAGAAAGCTTTTGATAGAAGGACCAAGGCAGAAGATTTTAACGTTGGTGACAAAGTCCTCAAGTGGGATTCAAGAAAGGAAGATAAGGGAAAACATGGAAAATTTGATTCCCTTTGGAGAGGACCATTTGTTATTCAAGCAGTACAACGAAACAATACTTACTTCCTTAAAAGTCTTGATGAAGCTGATCTGGATGAAGGTCCTATGAATGGCAGGATGTTGAAGCACTATTTTGACTACTATCCATAAGTTCAGTCTGAGTTTCCCTTGTACATATTCAGGTGTATATATTACTTTCTGTTAAACATGTAAAAATGCAGTTTCTCAAGTTTTATAAGTTATCAGCAAAAAGAAAATAAGTTCAGAGATTTACGAAGATGGGAAGAGCACAGTTTTGGCATTTCAAAGCAGCATACTTCAAGTTTTGGTAAAAGAACTCATGGACCAAGGCATTCTGACCTGCTGTTCTTGGTTTTTCAAATGGAAAAACCATCCCCATGTGGAGCCACTGTTAGCTACCTATACCAATAGGTTTCATATTTCATGATTGGCAAAGAAAGTTCCAAATATGCTCTGCTTTGGTGATGCAAAGATCCCATATTTCCATAAGAAGACAATGTGTGCACATAAGCTTGATGTTGATTAAATTTTGAATGGGTGGTCCAACAGCCTAATCTGGATCATGCCATGTTTCAATTTTTTGTTGTAGAATAGAGAAAGAAGTCTGTCCAAACTGTTTAATCTTGGCAGACCAGTAGCTTAGGTAGAGAAGTAAGGTTCCCAACTACTTAATCTGGGACCTTGGAAGCAATAAGGGTAGTTCTAGATAGAAAATCAAAAGAAAAAGCCAAGAGAAAAGAAAAGGCAAATAAGGGTTTGCAAGTCTAAGTGCACCCTCCAAGAAGAAACAAAAAATGCTAGGTAAGTAGATGGGTAGGCAGATGGGGTTGCAGAAATGTCATTTCTTTCAAATGAATCTTGCTGGTCTAACACAAAGCAAACATCAGTGGATAGAGAAGCTCCTTTTCTCCATCATGTTGCAGCAAAGCAAAGGAGCATGACTAACTTCCTTTTCCCCCCTTTCACATTCATTACTAACATCCCTTCATCAGTTATGTTCATGAAAGAATTTAAGGTTTTATGTTGGTTCTTATTCCTTTAAAAGCCACATTTCTTGTCTAAAATTCTTTTCATTTTGATCTACTCCGTAAGCTAAGTTGTTTTCACATAAACTTAGTGATATCACCCCTCATTCACCTCTTCCATTCATATTAACCCCTAACTTCTTATTATCTAAATCCCCTATGTTACCCTTTCCCTATTATTATCAACACTATGGTGTATAAACCCCAAGCATTCTATAAATATCCCTTCCCCCTTGGCATTATAGCCATATGTTCACAATCAGGGAATAAATTGACATTTGGTCAGTTTAAGAACCCGAACCCTACCCCTTTTCCCCTTTCAGAAGTCATTTTAAACCACTTAACCCTCCATTCGCTAAAGAACCTTGTAAAAAATCCCATTTTTACCCCTAACCCGCATTATTTGCAAAAACACATGAAAAACCCACTTTTTCATTTTACCCAAAGTTTGAGTGCTATGCGCATTTTTATTAAAAAATACAATGAAAACCCATATAGTTCGCCGAAGTCCTAAGTCCCCGCCGGGCACACTTTTCAAAGAAAAATATTAAAATATTCTCCGCCCGCTGCCGTATTGTCCTGGCACTTCAACGACCCGTCGACCGTCAGATCTGGCCCTTTTCATCGGACGGCCTACATGCATATCGGAATAGGCCCGATGTCCGTAAGTTAGCTTCCGATATTTGTCAGAGGGTGATGTCAGGCCTCTGCCACGCGTCACCCCCAAATCGTATCGGAGCACCCTCTGACAATCCCGCTTCCGTATTTAAGGCGGTGCGATATCAAACCGCTTACCATTTCCGGTTTCCATTAACCTGCCTTGCCAACGTCACTACCACGTCATTACCGCGTCACTGCTACATCACCGCCGCGTCAGCGCCCCCGCCCGCCACTGCTCCGACCTGCCCGCCACCTCACCATCCCCGTGGACCACTCTTAAGCCGCCACGTCGCTCGATGACGTCATGTTGACGTCATCCGACCCTGACCCCACCTGATGACGTCATGCTGACGCCATCCAAAAAAAGCACCAATGTTCCAAAAAATCCATATTTTGGCCCAAAAACCGTGTTTTTTTCACTTTTTGCAAAAACGACTGTTGCTCCCCCTGCATGCATTTTACGTCCAAACTGTCGCCAACCTACTGAATTCGACCCGAGGACCGTTGGCGCGCCAAATCCACCTACATTTGTGACTATTGCCGCCAGTTTACCAGGTATTTATCCCAGTCAAATCGTCTTGCGCCTGGTTTTGTCTATAAATCTCCAAGAATAGCTTAAAGAGGTAAAAGACACAGTCTACCGGCAAAATCCCCTGTGGCTAGCCTCCATTTTCAATTATAAAGTCGAAATTCACCTGTAGAGCCTTGTTTAGCCAAATTCTCATAAGACATACGGTTAGTTCGCGCATTCGTGAACTGAGAACCCAAGCTGCATCAATTTACCGTGAAGAGAGTCTTTTTAGGCTGAGCATTGTCTCTAGTAGTCCTCTGTGCAGTATTTCAATTGCTGTTGTTACAATTTACCCTCTCTTCCTTGCAATTCACCTCTACATTGCAACAATACTCCTCTGTGTGGCTCTGTTCATTAACACCAGTTCACATACAAACAGAGCCCTAAAGTAACCATGGATGCGCCAGTAGCTCCTGTAGCTTTGAACATTGCCCCACTAAATGCCCCTCAGAGAGAATTGGAATGGCAACCATTAGCAGACCTGGATTATCAGATATCAGAAGAAATGCTAATGCACATCAAGTACCACATCCACTTGCTAAATGAATTGAAGATTAAACATGAGTGTGGAATAGATGTATTGGGCATTTGGGATTCTTTCCTCCCTATCTTCAAGCTCCCTCAGGTCAACCAGTTCCCTGACCTAATCCACCTATGTGCTGACTACTATGACGCCACTCAGAGGGCTGTGATTGACCCTTCAGGCTCAGTTGTTTTCTATGTCACCCCTGAAGCCATCAGAGAGATGCTGCACTTCAAAACTGAGAAGAAATTAGTTCCTCTATCACTGATTGATCTGATAAAGCAAGGAGCTAAATTGACAGATGCTCAAATCACCAAACTAAATCAATTGTACATTGGATCTGACACCGTGAAGTACCCTCCCATTTCTCATGTTTACCTCAACCAATTGGGCAGGGACCTTGTAGACATGATCAGTCCCATTCTGGGCTATAATTCATTGAGTTTGTTGATGAAACTGTGCTGGTGATGATGCTCATGTTTGCCCCTGGCAAGTCCCCAGTCTGCTATGACTATGCCACCTATATATCTGATAAAATACATGAGCAGTTGATGAACTTGGCAAGAGAAAGGGTGTTCAGATACACCTCCTACATCTACCACTTAATTTTGTATTATCAACATGAGAAATTTCACTTTGCTATGAAGAGAGTGGATGCACAAGGAAATCCAAGGTCAGTGGTTTATTGGTCCTCTGCCTTCCACTACAGATCTTGTTCTCCATACACTTATTGTGAGTTTATAGACCTCTTCATCCACCCAGCCATGTCTTTGCTTATGAGCTCACCTCCTCCAAGACTAACTGATGAGATGCAGAGAGTCCTTCAGTTATCTAAGGTATACAACATTGGGGATTGGTACTATTACCAAAACCACACAGTTATTAGGATATATGGGTGTGAGTTGCCCCCATACCGATTGTCCAAATATGTGCCCATGAGATTGTTTGCCCTTGAATACTTCAGGCAATTTGGGAATGCTGATGTGCTACATTTTTCACGCAAAGGCAAGAAAGCACAGCTCAAGTAAGAAACCAATTAGGCCACTTCATTTACAACAAAAGAGAGGAAGGTTGGCAAGAAGCAGACAGAATGCTAGAATCCCTTGGCCTACAGACCAGTTTCCTTTGGAAACCTTATGACCCCAATCACTTCATAACTTTAAGAAGGGTCAAATATAGGTTGTCCGGTTATGACCATGTAAGGTTGCCTCACATAGAAAAGTATGAAAATCAAATAAAGTGGAGGAGAGGAACCTTAGAGGAGGCTGCTACACAAGAAGAATTAAATCAAAGAGCAGTTAAAAATCTCCAAAAGATGGCTGACTTGGAGCTTTGTTCACAGGTATTTGCTCTTCCAAGCACTCAAGTGGGAGCAGCTGCCTCATCCTCCACAGCACATCAGCAAGCAGCCAAAGCTACTGATCAAACCTCTAGCAAAGGCAAAGAGAAAGAGATGGAGCCAGAGCAGCCACCTCATGAACAGGTGCAGTAGCAGGAGGTGCAGCAAGAAAAAGAGCAGCTAGTGCAACAAGAGCAAACAGTTGAAGCCCCAATTTCCACTGAGCAGCAGCCACAACAAATTGTGCCTCCTAGGCAGGAGACAACAGTGGAGGCCTCAGTCCTCCAAACCCCATAGAAAGAAGACATAAGTAGAAAGAGGGACAGAGAGACTCCCCTCACAACATCAACAACTCAAGGGGAGAAAAGACACAGGATGAATCCCCTCTCTGAGGAGGAAATGCCTATAGGGCAATCTTTGGGCATGGGCCCACCAAGTATGGAAGCCTCAGCAAGTTCCTTCCAGCAGGAACAAGAGAGGATAGTGGGAGGAGAAGTCAACTCCTCCAGCCAGCAAAGAGAAACTGAAGCAGGCATTAAGCAGCAATTCATTGACATCAAAAGAAGGAATGAGCCACTCAAGATATAGCTCTACAATCACTTGTTGAAGATGGCCCCTACAAATCAACAAAGGCTAATGTCTGCATACGATGTACATGAGGGAAAAATGATCATGAGCCACTTCATGCCAACCGCGTTGCAGCCACAGTCACCTGCTGACTACGACTAATCTTGAGGTCCTTGCCAAGGACTTCCACCCGATGGATCAGATCGAACTACATAAGCAAACGGGTGAGATGGTGTATGCCTCCTTGGAAGATAAGACATTGGTCAACTACAGGCTGGAAAATAGCCTAAACAACACCACTGCCCAACTTGAGTTGGAGAGAGCATCCTCCCAAGCAAAGGACAACAGAATCAAAGCCTTAGAGGAGATAATCATAGAGCTTGGGCATGATCCCAAAGACACCAAAGCCATCCAAGCACTGTTGAAATTAAGAGATGCAGATATGGCAGCACTAAGGAAAATGATTAAAGTCCCAGCAACTATTCACCCACAAACTGAAGAAGTTTCCCAGCTGAGACATGACCAAGATGCAGCAGCCATGCTGGTCTCATTATACAAACAGCTGATCCTGACACAGGAAAAATTGGGAGAATCAAAGGCTGCACAGGCTGCACTGCAGGCAGCATTACAACAAAAAGAAGGAGGACAAACATCCCAGCCTCCTCTAGAGATAATCGACCTGGAGGAACCTCCTAAGACTACTGCACCATCTACATCAACGCCAGCACCAACAACTGAGCAGGCTCCAAGCCTGGATATGCAGAAGCTAAGGAGTGAAATCCAAGCCCTAGAAGCCCAAATGACAGAACTAAATGAGGCCAGGGAGAATTTAGCCAAGTTGAATGAAAAATATGATAAATCCAAGCAGACTGTAGCTGAGAAAGGAAGAGAGATAAAGGCTCTCAAAGAGAGGATAAAGGAGCTGGAGAAGGAGCTCACACTTGACAAAGTGATAGCTGAGCTCAAGACAGTCTTATGGGCCAACATTGGCCAATCCATCACTGATCAATGGCAATACATTGAGACCATTCATGAGCAAATAGAGCTCATAGGGAAAGCACATAGAGAAATCCAGAGAGCAAAGGAATCTCTAGGCAATATGCCTGAGGTTGCCAATAGAATGATTAATGTGCTTAATAACAGAACAAGTGCTCAGCTGGCGACAATGGGAATTACAAGCAGAACCAAGACCATCCAGCTGATAAAGAGGGTCCTGACATTAAAAATCCTGGTACAGACATTGGAAAGAAGAAGCCAGGACATGCAGATAGAGGTTAATAAGTTTATGGACAGATTTGCAGCATTACAAAACAGAGGTCTTCCTGGCTTACTGAACAGCGCAGGAAGGCTACTTTCACATGAGCATTATGCCAAAAGGGTCAATACATTTGCTACTAATTAGATCACTTAAAGACCCAGTACTTCAGAAGAACCAGGACCAGCAACAGGACAAAGTCTCTACAACAGGGTAGAGAACTTATTTTTTATCATGAATGAGATCAAACATTTGTTTGAAGTGCCTCCAAATTTCTATAAATACACAGAGGCAGATGAGACTTTAGAGGCAATTATGAGACATCAATTGCCCACACAGGAATGGTGGACTAAGACCATATAGATGATATTATAGACAAGAAGCCATTCACTAAGTTTTTCATCAAAAAATATAAGTTATCATGCACAGGAAAATTTTGATAAAATCAGCATGTGTGGAGAAGAATGGGCTGAGCCAACTCAGCAAAACTATTCGGCCACTAAAGCAGCACTGACAGTCACAGGATGACAGGGCCGAAAAGCTACAGGTGGATAGAGCTACAAAGACACGTCTTTCATCATTTATAACAGAACATTCAACCGACTCAGTGGCCTCCAAAGGTCAAAAAGTCTTCTGACAGAATTGAAGAGCATTTATGTTGTATTCAAAGCTGTAATAACTTCTTATATGTTGTTTTGTACAAGTTGGTGAACATATTTATTTCTCAGATGACTCAACACTTCAGATATTTTTGTACCACCGTTTGTATATATTCCCCCCTCGCATAAGCTTGCAGGGGTGGTTGTTGATTTCTCTTCCAGAGTTCTTGTGTTGTAAATTTTCAGAAAAATTAATACAAAGCTGATGGAATTTCCAAAGCTCTGCGTTATTTGAGGCATTGTGGTGTTTGCTGAATGTTACAGGATTCCTGCGTATTTCATGGTTCAATAAGTTTTCCTAAAACTCTTCGTTATGTGTTTTTGTCATCTTTTCATAGCTCATTCATGTTCTGTGTTTCACATTTAATGGCAAGGAAAAAGAATAGTTCTAGGATTTAATCACAGATTACCCTGAACTCAATCTAAGCTATTATAAATGTTTTTCTTCAGTTATAGTAATAAAGGTGTAATTCTTAATTGCTGCACCTCCAGTCTATATCTTTCACAGTGATTATTGTTTCAGGAATTCAAGTCTGCTCCTGTGCAGTATATCTCTTTCTCACACTCCTAGCTTAGTGGAAAATTCTTAATTGCTTTTCACTGGTTAAACACACTTCACCATCACAATCTCAAGTTTGTTTCATGAAGTATTTAAATGGCCCTGTAATTTCAGCAACTCAACTCAATATTTCAAACAACCTGTAGCCACAGACTCCATAGCCCAATGGATTAGAACTATCTGAAAATTTCCACCTCAAGTACAGTAAGATATCCCTAAACCAAGACATAAAACCAAACCCTGAACTCATAACTAGCCTAAAATCTTCACAAAACAGAGACAAACCTTAAAGAGAGAGCCCTCTCTGATTACAGTTTGGCTAGAAGCTGTAATCCAAAGATTGGTTAGTGGTTACCTCGGCTGTATTCCCTTGGGAGTCAAAGGGAACAACCTGGGTGTTAACAGAAGCATGAGAAGATAAGATCGCGCACACTGTGGACCATTGGCTTAATCGAATTATAGGAGGGTTTATCACCGAGTTCACGGTAGACACTTCAGTCAGCTACAGCGAGTCGGAGCGACGCTTCCTCAAAGGACAGCGAGGCAAGTATGTTAAATATTTGAACACTTGGATTAAGATGCTATTGTGTGAAAAGCGGGTTATGTGAATCAATTGATGTTTGGGGCTACGCGAAGTGGGAGGATCTATAGAAAAGAAGGTAGCACAAAGATAGAAACGAGCCCCTTGATTTCACCTCGATGAGAAAGCGAGGAAGAGCTCGTGAAAGTTTCACCAAGGAGTGTGGTCTGTCTGATAAGGCAGTGAATCTCATGCATACCACCCCAACCTACACCACTACCAGTTTCATCATCTTCAACCTCTCTGCCCACACCACCTCTGCCACCACCATAATTCAATATGGAAAGTGCAATAAAGTTGCCAGTGTGTTCAAAGGAGTAGGGAATGAAGATCCGGACCAATTTTGGTTCATGGTAAAGGTTGTATGGGAAGTGCAAGGGGTCACGGATGACAACATAAAGAAATCAACATTGGTCAACGCCTTGCAGGATTGTGCACTCACATGGTGGATTAATCATTCCAACGACAATCCAAACACAAGAATCACGCATATCCAAGCTGCGCTAAACAAGGGATTTAGCAAGCCAAAATTAGAGACACAGTAGATTATCAGGTTTAAGGAAATTGCGATGCTTCCAAGCAAGGCCCCCTGGGAGCTCGATCAGAGACTGAGGGTATGATTCGTGAAGCTAATATGACCTTAACAGATGGGAAGCACTGTGCATGGTTATTAGCATCATTAACGTTGCATCTAAGGACCGCGTTGTCATAGCAGAAGCTATCCACTTAGGCTGAAGCGTTGGAGATCGCAATGAGACTACACGAGACCCTGATACGAGACCCTAACCTAGGAGTCCAATAGATTCACACACAGTTGAAGAAATTGTGTCTGGAGATGAAAATCTTGAAGAAAGACAAGACAGCCTGCCCAAAAGTGCGTGAGGAGGTATGGTGCATAAAGTGCAAAGGCCAATGACATGACAAGTATCACTGTCCACTCTTCACGAACTACCTAGCGAGAGGAGGGCTGAAGCCATTGAGACCAGAGGCACAGAAGGATCGAGCGCGACACCTGCATTATGGTGTGTGATTTGTCAAATAGGAGGGAAGCACGCTACATATAATTCCTACCTATTATAGAAGTATACGTAGACATCCCAGTAGTTGTTCTATAATTTCTACAGGTTAGTAGGCCATGATGAGCATACCTATAGAAGTTATGAATTGATGATGGAATAGACTCCTACCTATAGAGTTCAGACTGAAACACGAGCCCTCAATCAAAAGGTGGGGATGGCACGCACTGGATTTCAGGGGTGCGGACGAGGTCGAGGCAGAATGGGACCAGGAAGGGGTCGTGGATAGCTTATTTGTTACAATTGCGGAGGGCCAGGGAATTATGCCCGCGATTGTACAAATCCGACGAGAGAATCATGTTTATATTGTACCCAGTTTGATCATGAGATAGAGGACTGCCCCACACTGATAGCCAGGTTGCGCGATAAAGGAACACTCCAGCCTCCCCCGACTCAGAACCTGCAAATGATGAGGTCTGAGCCATGCGAGGAGGACCTGAATGTAAACATCATGCTCCAAAGAAGTATCATGACAGGAGATGACAAGGGTAAGTAGCCTGAAGAAAGTGCCTGCATTTGCAAGGCTCCAACAAGTGAACCAGAGTTCGATTTGGAGCGTGCAAAGGAGACATTCATGGAAGCTAACAAGAGCTTCATGGAGACCTCCACTTCAAGTAGTAAAGACAAAATAGAACCGGAGATGGACCATCAATGCTCACTACCTTTCTGGAGACATGCATGAAGCTGTTGTGCAACAACAAAACGATAAAAGGGCTGCAAGAACTCATCACTAGATGTGCTGGATCAGGGGAACTGTGCATAGTTCGGAAGCTTAGGAAACACACAATGCGAATAGGAAGGGAGATGAGATTGATTGTGCAAATCGAAGAATATGATATGGATCAAGTGATTTTGGATCTAGGATTGGACGTGAACTTCCTACCAAATTAGACATGGGAGTGCATGGACAGGCCCGCGTTGCAATGGTCTCCTATTCAATTGCGAATGGAGAACCAAAAAAAGGTCCTACCAATGGGAAGATTGCAGGGAATAAAGATAGATATCGAAGGTGCAAGCATGCTTGCAGATTTCAAAGTGATACAGATTGTTGATGTCAGCAATCCCTATCCCATGGTACTGGGAATAGATTGGGCCACTGTCATGAATGGAGTGATAAATCTAAAGAAGAGCAAGATGATTTTTGAGAAAAAGTCACTATGCGTAGTGGTACCTTTAGACCCTACGGAAGGATCGCGCTACACAGAGCCAGTGCATGACGATGAGAGTGATGACGATCTAGACTATATCTACAACATAACCGCTTGGGAACAGGATTGGGTGAATCCTACAATGGATGACAAGATTTTGTGGGAGCGCGAAAGCTCTTTCACCTTAGATTCGGACGAGGAAATAGAACGATGGCAGAACCGGTTACATGAGGTAACCACAATCAATTGCAACATGATGATAAGGTCACTGCATTGCGTGACAACAGAGGTAAGAGATCTGCCCATGTATGACAGGTTGACAGTGGTGGATGATTTCCTGAACAAGTTTGAGAGAGAAGTACCAAAACAGCAGCGGTTTGATGCTATGAAATGGGTACTATGTGCTACGCCCGCAAAGTGGTGGGGTATGCATTAGCAGAATTTTGAGGACTGGCGGGAATGCAGAAGGATGATGCTCATGCGGTTTAGAAAGCCTCAGATGCAGATGAAAGTCGGGTATGATGGAAAAAACTGCCTGCGCACCCACCTCTCCAGATGGGTACAGGCGTATGGTACGCAACCTGCACGAATGCACACCATCCTTGCGATAGGAAATGGGACCGACAAGAAGGAGTGGGTAAGACAATGGAACGAACGACAAATTATGATAAGACCAAGTGTGCCAAATATTATCCACGTGGAAGCCTTTGATAAAGTGTGCGAAGTACTGAACATGGTCCACCATGTGAGATGCACTGACTGGGACTTATGAGTACCAACGGTTCTATGGGCTTATAGGATCATATGAAAAATCCTGACCGTGCAGGCACTTCCGATGCTGAAGTATGTAACAGATATTGTAATCCCTATGGAGCATGCAACGCCTGGTCCACGGATGGCAGCACCCGTAGATACAATGGTTCAAGAAGCCCAGAAAGAAGGAATCACACAGCCACCCAAGACAAAACACATGAGACTTGAGGAAGAAATCCAACAGGGAAACCTTAGACTTCACGAACTTGAAAAAGAAAGGGTACAGTTAAGAAAGAAAAGTGCTTTGATGGACGCGGAGGTCAAGAAGCTGGAAGATGAAATAAAGGAAGAGTTTCTCACCAAAAAAACTAGGATGATAAGGCAAGGTGCGTACGATCATACTGATAAGTTTGAGAACTATCGTCATGAATTGGTTAGTCTGATGCCTTGGCTTGGACCACATATTGATAAGCGTAGGGACCAAGGCAGCACGTTGCAAATGATGAAGTGCGCAATCATAAAGGGTGGGGACTCTCCAAGAACCGTGATGGAGGACAGAATGGAGCCCCACACGGGTGGTGAGACCATCGGACTAGCCAGCGGAAGGACAATCTTAGCACTCCAAGCAGTTGGAAGGGAGCGCGGGACTCTAAACTATCCTGCTCAGCAGCAGTACGATGTTGGAGATGTGCACATAAGTAGAGAATCACAAGGTCTGTGACCACGCACGGGGGACTGCTCTGCTGCATGGATTGGCTAGAAAGTGACCATTGAAGTCACTGTTCACGATGGGATGATTGACTTGAGGCCAAATGGAGCGGGCGATGGACATTTAAGACGTGATTTATGGGCAAGATTTGGGAAAATCTGCCACCAAGAAAGCATTAATGAACTTGAATTGGGGGGAATGGTCGAGTTTGAATTCAAAAGGCATTATAAAACACAAAGGGTTTCCCAACAAACAACACTTAGTCATTTGAGAATTGAGCGATTGAATAGAGACCTGAGCATTATGAGCCGAGCATTAATTGAGCCTCTGAATTCACGAGTGACAGATTATAGCCCAGGTATGATGACAACAACTAAGGATGGTTTGGGAATAGAAGAGGTAACCGTTGACGAGGTTGCACAAACCCCAACTGTGGAGGGTGTTCCAAAACGTACCAAGGTTGTGGTAGAGATCCCCAAATCATTGCTTACACCAAGAACCAAGAAGGATAAGAAAGCAATGGCTCTTGTATGTGTGTCCCCGAGGAACCCGCTGTGCAACAAACTATCAATGGAAGAGAAGGGGAAAGCTGTCATGATAGACACAGATGAGGAAGAAGAAGATTTGTAGGCCCTTATCATTGCAGAGGAAGAAGACGAAGGCATGGAAGAGGATATTCAACCTACACACTTTGTGACAAAATTTCCCGCATATGTCCCCCCTATGAAAGGGAAAGGTCAAAGTGCCCAAGGACCTAGATGAAACTAAGAGTTCACTCTAGACCCCACTCCTCCCAGATGACCTTATGTTTGAAGGCTCGCACCTGGGCCGCGTACCAACCATGAAGTTTGAAGATTGGGACCTCGTTGATGGTGAGAAGTTCCCTCATCTAGAGACCGGAAACCTCATGAAGTAGAGCACCACGGGGATGGTGACAATGTTAGAGCCATTGAAATGGCTACGCGGAGTGGAAAAGGCCAGGCTATTGAACCTGCTATGGGTGTCGCATTTCCACCACGCCCCAATATCCATTTTCATCATTAGGCAGCTGCTCTGCCTGGTGCATGATGGGTATCTATGGCTGAAGGAGTCTATCCCCATCACGTTAGACCTAATTCATCACATTTCCCGGCTACCATACAAAGGAAAGGACCCCGTGACCATATCAGAAGGGAAGGGTAGTGATTTGGCCCTCTCGGAGGCCATGAAGATGAAGTACAATATGGAGAAGAAGAAAGTGGGGCTACGCCATCTCTAGCATCAAGGACAAAGCGGTACACATAGCAACCCAAATCCTGGTAGGAAAAGTTATGCAAAAGTGTCATGCAGATGAGGTACCAGCACCAGTAATTGCACTGGCCGAGCAGTGCACGGAGGGGGTCCAGTTTAACTGGGTTGAATTCCTCTGCACAGAATTCTTGAAGAATTGTTGCGAAGCCCAAGAGCAAGGTAAAACCTTCCACTATGTGTGGTTGTTGCTATCCATAGTGCTCATAGCAGGGGAACTGCTGGAGGACAGTCAATTCCCCACAATTGACAAAGATTTACTAGAGGTCGCGAAGTATGCTTCGCTCTGGGCCACGAAGGATGTGAAATGGATACACGATAGCAAGATCTTCTGGGTGTTCAAGGATATGAACATCCAAATGTGGATCAACTAGAAGCTACACTTGTCACCCATGGTGTACAACAGTCCGCAGAGTTTCATAGAATTTAAGGTAGACATGCACAATATCTTTGTCAAAGCGTGAAAGGACCCAATGAAGCAGTGGGCAAAGCTACCTTTTATAGCCACTAACGATGCCATTTTCACTATCTTGGAGACATGGCCTTCGGAATGGCACACCCTAGATCTTGTAGAACTCGAGAGGGCGGTATCACAGAAAGCCATGGAGCAGAAACAAGCCATAGAAGTAACCGCAACATCACAAGAAGCCACCGCGAAGGTAGGCAAGTGCCAAGAAATGACCTCGTAGGAGTAGGAGGCAGAGTAAGCAGAAACAACAAAAGGGAGCATGGACCTAGAGACCATGTCCACATAGTTGAGGCGTCCACACATGGAAGAGCAAGCAGGACTGAGGAAGAAGGTCAAGGCCTCGAAATTGGCCCTTGACCCAATCACCCTAACCGAGTGTGATCTGCATGACATCGGCGAGACAGTGCACGATGTCACCAATGAGGCTCTTCATGATTTTATGCAGGAGCACCAAACTATGTTGGGGGCCCTTAGAGCATAGTTTCTAGAGTTACAAGTGCACCCCCCTTAGGTGGGTACCCTTTCAACCCACCTCATAGTAGGATCCTCAACAACAGAGTAGATGTTGTGCGCATGGATGGAAAACACAATAGTGTTTCTGAAAGGGGCCCTAGTGACATCGAATGAGGACGATCAATTTTTGGTTAGCATGATGAAAAGCCTTGGCCTTAATATGGTTTCCCTTCTGTGTGAGACACTATATCTATTATAGGATGGGATAATGACAGAGCTGCGCACTAGGCATGCTCATTCATTTCAATCACACACCACCAGTAGCAAGCTCCATCATCATCAAGATAAAGAATTCAATAATAGTAGCAGGGGTGAGGAAACGAATTGAATGAACCTCCCTAATTCTCACCATTAAGATTGAGAAATCCATAATGGTAGTAGGATAAATACATAAATGCATCTGTCAATCCCATCCTATAGGAGCAACGACAATATGAATAGCAATAGAAATCTTGCAATCCAAATCCTCAACGAACAAAAGATAAACATGGAACAACTCATCTTGCAGCGTGACGAATTAGTTTCGCAAAATCAGCAGTTGGTACAGGTGGTAGGCGATGCTTGCCATAGTCTACCGAAGCTAGACATCCCAACAGATCTACCAGTGGAGGTGCGGATCCACAAGTTAGTAGCAGGAGTCCGCGAGGCCAGGGAAGAAACGACAAAGGTTCAGCTGGTGCTAAATCTTCAGATCGTTGAGCTGCAGTTAAAGGCACAGACATCCAATCCCCCGGAAGTTAGAGAACAGCACACTAGTGCTATCACAAAGGGACTGGAGGAAATCGAAGGTGCAGTGCGAGACTGTATCGGTATGTTGGAACAAGCACTTGAGGTCCTCACGACTCTGTAGGAGGACCCCAACATCTAGCACTTGGAAATAGAAGCGCAAGAACTTCAACAGTAATACGAAAATGTCCAAGGAACTTCATAGATAGTAGTCCTCACCCAAAGGCTTGCAAGGATGCAGCAAGCCAAAGCACTGAAGGAGCAGGTGGACGCGGCGCGACACAAGAAGGCAGTTCTCAAAGAGCGCATTCAACCTTGGATCGATGAGGCCTTCACTATCATGACAAACATCGAAGGAAAGCTTGTGCACATACAGGGGATGCACACTTTGATGCAGAGAAGCGCCCCAGACACAGAGGTCTTGGAACAATGAATGCAGTAGTAAGCAGGAGCTCAGTGCGTTGCGAACCTCAACATAGTTTGAAAACAGTTGGAGGGACTCCGCGCCAAGATCACCACGCCGACCGAGTGACTCAAGGGTGAGTCATGATGTTTGCATTGGGGGCCTGTTAGGCATGGAATCCCCCCAAGGCATGTCTTGGGGCTCAAAGCCTGAGTTTTGACCCGATATTGTTTTAAAGACTCTATGAATTGAGGGCATGGAGCGCGAAATGTATGATAGAGTCATAGGGTTGTCTGCCCTAGTTTTGTAATGTAATGTCGGCCTAGCCATGGTCTGCGAACCATAGGATTGTATAAATAGAGCAAGGCTCTAAGTGTAAAAGATAACTAACGAAGAAGAACGAGAAAGAGCAAGAGTCTAAGTGTCTAAGGGTGTCTTGGGTCGTAGGGTAGGAGAAGGCTCGTAGCTGAGTGCACAGAGGCCTAGTAGTCCGCAACTGAGTGAGCGGACCCCTACTGTTGAGTGCGTAGGGTGGAATCGAATCTGTAACCAAGGAAGGGAATAATAAAGAGAAGTTTTATCTAAATTTTGTCTTGGGTTATTGCATGTTTTATGTAAATTGAAAATATATTGTTTATTTGCTATGCGCAACTGTATGAATGGTGTATATTGTTAAGTGTAACTTAAAGCATGCAAGTAGACTAAGATAATCAACTAACATTGGAATATCAGTAAGGACTTGGGTAATAATAGTGTTCGGCCCCTGAGTAGGGTTGCGCAAATGCAACATCTTAGGCTGCGAGGTACGGGAAAGTGCGCATAGTGACATGCACGCAGGGTCGAACCACAGACCACTTGAACTCATCAGACGTCTCGAGGGTGTGGAGACCTAGTTCTAGCACCTTCCCATACTACTTCGGGTGAGAAATCAGTCTACGATCCACTGACTGTTGCCGAAAGGGCTAGTAGTACCGGGATTTGTTTGGCCAAATAACCTCTGAACTTGGGTCAGGCCCCAACAAGCCAACAGCTAGTTAACTTGGCCACCTTCAATTAGTCAACAATGACAAAATAATTTGTCCTCTCACACGTGGCAGTAGTCAACTCAAAAATAGAAAGGAGAAGGAAAAAGTAGTTAAGGCTATGGAAGCATGAAGTGGGAGTTGATTACGAGGAAATGGGCAATGGTGAGGTGGTAGTGGGGACCAAGGGTCCAAAAATGGAAACTGTACCTCGGCTGCCAGCACACCACCTCACCCTAAATGACCATAAGAGGAAATAATCGTCATCCCCATGCATTCATGCATTCATTTCCTCAAGGCTCACTCTCACAAGTTGCTCTCATACCTAGGGAACCTACAGCAAGGAAGAAACCATCATTTTTCTGCACAGGAATTCCTACAGGATTGCACAGGAAATCCTACAGGATTGCAGAAGAAATCCTACAAGATTGCACAGGAAATCCTACAGGAGTGCACAGGATTCCTACATGTTACAAATCCATTTGGGTACATCAACCCCAACTTACAGATCAGTACTATTAGGGCCCATCAAACCCTAATTCAGTTGTTACAAGCCATAAAGAAGTCAACCATCAGAATGCCTAGCTTCCCAAGAAGTTCCATGATTGAAATCATCCAAAAGCAGCCTCTAAGAAGATCAACACAGGCAGGCCTTCATTAGGGTGCGCTGCAGTGCAGCCAATACACTGTCAGTGTGCATTGCAATGCACTGGGTCTCTCTTTGGCTTGCGTTGGGCGAATTTGAGAAAATTTCCATGAGGGTTTGAAAGATTCCTTATCCATTGAATTCCTCTACAAGTTTCTCAAGGTTATCCACTCCTTTGGGTTCATATTTGGATGACGGAGGGAGTTAAGGAACATCAATCCCTTTATCCCTTCCTCCATGGAACTAAATTCAAATTTTGGGAGGGCATTCATTATCACCATCTATGGCATAACTTCCTTCATTCACCTATAAAAATACCACTCATCTAAGTGATCAGGGGCTGGAAATCATTGAATTATAGGGAGATGTTTTTAGTATGAGACTTGAGTTGATTTCAAGTATTATAATGATGTCAAAATGTCTTGCTTGTTATGAGGAGAGGATGGGATTGAACTGGAGGAGTGATGTTGAATCAAGCAAATTGGGTTGTAACTCTTCCTTTTACTAATAAAGTGTTCAAAGCTTTTTCCATATGCTTGTATTGTACATTGATGCTTTCATATGTATATCATGTACTTGATTCCATACTATGTTTAATCAATAGATCATTATCATATTCTTTGATCGGTCTTTATCTTTTGTCTGTGTGTAGGTACTCTTCAAGCGGATTAAGTATGGAAAGGAGTGACAGAATTGATCAAGGGATATAAGGAGTGAGTGAAAGATACAAGTAGCTTTCTCTTCTCTCTTATTTAATCTATTGGTTATAGAAAAGGTAAAGAATGCTTTGAACTATTGTTCTAGACTTAGCTACTAGTCTAGGGGTTTAAGCGTTTATCCATAGACACTAAAAATTCCCAAAACACTACAGGATACATAGAGCCATTCTACAGGATAGGACAAGAGGAGTTTCAAAGGGTAAAACACGGGGGTTGGCCACAGAAAACACTATGAATAGGTAGCCTCTATAATTACATCCCTCTTTCCAAGTAAATTGAACAAAAAATCCTCTAGTTTGAGTGAATTTGGCAGTTGTGCAAGAGAATTTTCCACACAGTCATCTTAGTTTTTTTTACTTCTTCATTTGAAAATTGTATCGACCATATCATTTCCTAAAACCTCACAAACCAAGATGATAGGAGGATTTAATAGAAGGGAGCCCATTAACACTATGAAAATCCAAAAAAACCCTCAGGTACTAGAAATCTTCACAAGGCATAATTGGATGGGATTTTTCAAAAAATTAAGGGGGTATGATGATGAGGTGGCTCGAGATTTTTCTCTCTCCCTCATTCCACTTACCAGAGTCCATGCCACTATTGTGGTAAGAGGCCTCTCCATAGATCTCACCCCTGAACTCATCAGCAGAGTTACCACATTTCCCCTTGGAGTACCATAGAAGAAGGAAGATAAAGGAGATAGCCATATTTCCAAAAGGAAATTCTTTTTAGAAGGTGAGGAACCCATTGAGGACAAAAATGGAGTAAGGATAGATATCCCTAGAATGAGTTGAGCTACCAACTAATCAAATACATATCATGTAAGGGTAGGTATAGTGTGGTCTACGGCCATCATTTTAGGCTTCTTGAAGAGTTGAGATTTGGAGAAAAATCACCCCCTCACTACAGGCTTAGCATACCATACTTCCTGCTCCAATCATTGATAGAGACAAGCATGAAGGTGCAAGAGGGAAATTCCCAGCAATTAGCTCACCATGGGTTAATTAGAATCCTTATAGAAGATTCCCTCCAAAACCTCAAAATTCCTATACAATGGTCAGTTTTTAGAGACATGCAAGCAGAGGAAGACATCAAAGCTCTCATATTTGATGTTAGTCCTACTGTCAGTGGAAAGGATGAGGAAGAGACTGAAGTAGAGGAAGAAGAAGTAGAGCAGGAAGAAGAAGAAGCAGAAGGAGATGAAGATGAGATGGATGAAGAAGAAGATGAAATAGAAGATGAAATAGAAGAAAATGAGGAAGATGAAGAAGAAGAGGAGAAAGAGAAGGAGGATGTTAAGGAGGAAACTGATAAAGAAGATGAGGATCTACAACAGGAAGAAGAAAGGAAATACATAGGTGAAGAAAGAAATGGGAAAAAGGGGGAAAAATACAAGGAGGAGTCACCTGGGGTGTCTCTAGAACCCACTGAGAGAGAGGCAGCAGCTACCCTCACTAGTCTTAGCAGCCCCATCAAGAAAAATGCAAAATACAGAGGCAAACCCCCTTATATTTTAGGACAAGGAAAAGCACAAGGATAAGGCAGGGGAAATCCAAAGCACCAACCAAAATTCCCATTGTGATTGAGGACTCACCTAAAAAATAGGAGAAAATGGCCTCTCCTAAGTCTCCTATCACCTATGTGAGAATTCCTATGACTAGATCCACCTCCTCCAAGGGAAAAGAAATCCTACAGGATACACAACAAGATCTACAGGAAGCAGAAGCAGTCCTACATGATACTCTGCTAAACCTACAAGAGACACAAAAATTGGAAAAGGGGGTAGGCCAACCACAAGAAACTAAAGAAGAGGACCCAGAGTCAAAAGAACCTAGCCCCCAACCTAACCTTGACTCCTACTATAGGTTTATTGAAGGAGGCAGGGCCATTCCTCAAAAATTTGTTATTCCACTATTCTTCGAGATTGAGAAGGAGAGAGCCAAAACTCATCGATGGATGTAGATCGCCAAATCCAAGGGGGTGGAAGACATTAGTCACATGGAGGAGAAGCTCAAGGAAATGGAAAAAGAGCTAAGTAGCTTGAGAGATAGAGAGATCATAATGAAAAATCAACTAGAAATAGAAAATGCATGGTTGAGAGGACAACTGCAAGAAAGAGAGAATCAATTGGCATGTATGATCAGTCTCTCTTTGGAATCAATCCAGTGTAGGATTCCAGCTAAGTCCTATGCCCTATGCCTCAAGGAATAGTGGTTGCAATTCCAGATCAATACCCTAGCACAAAGAGGCACCATGTCATTTCAGGACTATAGGTAGTTCATTTATCTTTGTGATCAAAGCACACTAGAAGATAGGGCCAAGATGTCTAAGATTTATTTGCACAACATGGCGTTAACATACATGAATGTATGGGACCCTAATACCAAGTTAGGAGATTTATAGTTGATGGCTTTGGCATCATGGATGAACCATGAGGAATCAAGGGCTGCAGAGATGGAGAAGATATTGGAAAGAGAGAAAAATGAACCTCTTATGATCAGAGTTGAACAGTCAGATCCCATGGCCCTCATCAATACCCATAATTTGATTGCAAATGATCTTCAGATTGTTCCTAGGTATCTTTCTGCTCAAGAGCAAGCAATTTCACATTTTGAGGACATGTTTAGGCTGTTAGGGGATGATAACATACATGCTTTCCTGAGGAGATGGAACACATTGCCATATAGATTAAATATTAGAGAGTACCACTCTCCTCAAATATTGAGAGAAGCACTAAATAGGACACCCATGTACAAGAAATCTATGCAAAGGCTGAAAGTCAGTTGGATTGGCTTGAAACTCAGTCCATCACTACTCTTATGAATGCTAGAAGGAAGGAAGGAAGAAGAAGAAAAGAGGCAGTGGGAGGAGGTATAAAAGAAAGCAAGCTTCTATGAATAAGAAGAGGAAACCATAGCAGAGGCATGGGATGTCAGGGAGGCCACTAGAGCTATGAAGGATATGGACATTGATTGAGTTGCTCAGAGGATAAGCAACACTTTCAATAGGGGGTGATGATGAGCCTCATCATTGGGTAATTATATGGGCATTAATTCACCTCCTAGCTTAGTCAAACCAACTTTTCTCGCAACTTATTACATTTTTTTATTATATTTTGTTTATGAGATGAGTTAGAGTTGGATCTTATGCCTAGTGGACTAATATGCATTGAATGCAGGATTAAAGGAGAAAATCAAGGCATTTTGGCAAATACTAAGGTTAAAAATTGAATGGGACAAGGGAGAGGGATTGTAGGAGGTAAATCCTCCTCATTTACTTCTCCCCCATTCGAATATTCCTCCATCCATTGCACCAGCTTGAAGTGCAAGCAGCCAAGCCATGAGGATTAGAAGGCAGTCGAGCAAGTGAGAGACAAAGAGCTAGTTTATCTCGAGTTTGGGAGTCGAGCCTCCCTAATTTTAAGGAATTCATTGGGTACTTCAGTTGTATAAGTAGATAGGCCTAGAGCCTAGTTAGGATTTGAATTTTTGTTGTAAAACTCTAAGCTATTTTCGAGCTCCAAACTTGTGAAAGTTTTGTTGATGTAATTTTTTGTTTTGGTAATAAGAATGAGTATTTTTTTGAGCCAGCACTGAGTTAACTCAAAGGGCTGAATCTCTTGGGTTAGGGCCCATCCCTAGCAGCCAAGGCTCCTCTTTATTGTATCTGTATGTTTATATTAGTCTCATAGCTTCATTGTTAATTTGCCTTTAGATGTATTTTCATTGCAAGTAGTGTAGATTTGATTGGTTTTTTATTAGTTTGCTTCCATTTGTGCCTTACTTCAGTAGTAGGTTAGTAGGGATAAAAGGAGTACCACAAGGCTTTCAGTAGGTGTCTTGTCCTCATTTCCTCCCTTTGGGATCGTGATTTGAGGAAGGGACCCCTATGCAGCCCCAAAAACACAGATTTCTATTCCTTGCATGAGCTTTAGAGTTTACTGTATTTAAGTTAGCACCTGATCAGTTTTGCAAAGTAGGATTTCATTTTCATATCTTCTATCTTCATTATTACAGTAGATCTCATCCATGCTTTCATTCCTTTCAGCAACTTTCCTCATGCATAATGTAGGCAATTAGTTCATTAATTCTGCTTTTCTAGCATATGAGAATGCTTCTTATTTACATATCTTTTTGGGAATTATACATATTTTATGCAGAGTAGGTGCTTTAGGAGTAGACAAAGACTTCATAGCCAGAAACCACCTTCCACTTCATCCACTCTAGTCATTCCTTGTTTTTACCATTGCCTTCACTAGTTTTCATCATTTTACATAGAAATTATTCCAAGCACATTGAGCAAATCCAACCATATTCTATCCTTGTTGTTGACTTCTGAGTGATCCTAGACCTTTCCTCACTTCATCCCACCCATGTACCACCTTCCCTAAGCCTTCCATCACCTCTAACACCTTCCATTTTTCTCTCGGTTGTATCCTGTAGGTTTACAGGGAATCCTATAGGTTTCTAGTACATCCTGTAGGCTTTCCTGAAATGGCTTGTTTTGAGGCTGAATTGAGGGAAAACCTCTAGGAAGTCACCAAAGGTATCCCACACCTTCCAACCATCTCCTAACCCTTCCAGCCATCCTCCAACATCCTTAATTCACCTACCACATCACCAAAATAAATTAGTTTGCATACTTGATTTTGCATGAAAAGACAAAATGACAAAAACAGATTTATTTCAGCCCCTTTACTTGCACATTAGTGATGTTTGATGCTTCTTACTTCCATGCTTAGATAGTATCATTTGGTTCATGTTAATTTAGCGTTATTGCAAAGCATAGTTTCTTGGTAGTCAATTAGGAAATGGTGTGATTTAGCATTGAATTTCGGCCTTTTTCATTATTGCAGTAGAGTATCTCTCCCTTAGAATAGATTTCCCTTTCTTCCATCAAGAAAACAAGCTTCTTCTAAATCCATAGAAGTCTGGATTAAAAACCCTAGTGGTCTCTCGCTAGCTAAATCATGAAAAAAGGCAGAACCATCACTTTTACTTATTTATACAACATTGTCACCTCCAAGTTTGTATGAACCCCGTGTTGATAAAGTAAAGTTGGTAGCCAAGGAGTTGCACCATTCTTGTTACAATACTGGTGCTCATCAGCTAGCACTAGAGGTAGGGCTTTGAGATGAGCTTTATATTTAGCTACAAACTAGGATTTAAGACAATCCTCGATAATGGAGCCTTTCCATACAAAAATTGGACCTTCCCCATTATGAATTTCCTTCTAAGAAACATGAGAAAAAGGGTAGTGAATGAATGAGGGATAGATTCAAAGTTCTCCATGTAAACAGGACATCTACTACGGCCAAAGAAAGATATTTTTTTAAGGTTGTGTCATGTTGGTGCCTCATTATTGATGAGAAACCACATGAAAATCTTTGCTTTGGGTGAAAAAATTAATTTCCAAAGCTTTTTCCCCACCATGGTGGTTCCTACGGACTTGCATGAAGACAAGATGGAAAAATTTTGGGGATATTCTCCAAAGGGGCTAGGCGACTAGATGAAACTATATTCACTTTGGGACATATGGACCAAAGACTACTTTAAGGCATTAGAGTATAACACTCACTCCACTATTAGATCACCATCAAAGTTAAGTACAACAAAAGAGACCCATTCATGTTGACCTGACGATGAACCACACTGGTTGGTTCGAAACGCGTCGACAAATGATATTCCATGTGATTTTCGCCAAAGAATCTTTCTCTAACTTGATATGGATCACAGAAGCCTAAACTCTATTATTGAGACCCATTCATGTTGACCTTTGATTTAATCTTTTGCAGAAACTTGGTTCAAGGTATAACATCCACGCTCATTGTGTTTTTGAATTAAAGGATCATAATTTATGATTTTTATGTCTTCCAAGTTAGGCATCTTTCTCTATGAGGATGTTACAACCATCCCCCACTTTCCACCTTAGCCCACTTTCTATGATTGATAAGGAATGAACTATGGATTTCCAAATAACAGAACCATTCTTCAAAAATTTCACTCGTGATATGATCTATTGAAGAGTAGAGGAGGGAGAGATGTAATTTTGGATCATGACTTGCTCCCAAAGCGTGTTAATTTTAGGGCTAGATTGTTCTCTATTGTAGATAATGTCATTTTTAATATTTTTCAACAATTTCACGTTACATTTACCCCATATCATCATAAACAATTATATAGAAAGAACATTAACATCAACAATGTAGAAGAACAAGGGAAATTAGAAGAAAGGCATACATAATAGAGACACCATGATTTTTGGTCTTTGGTTGATTATGTGTTGCATCCCTATCTCCTCATCCCCTTTTTGATTTTTCCTCTACAATTGAACTCCCATCTTCTCCAAACATCCCAAGCTTATTGTCTCCGGCCACCATGAAGAAATTTACATTAAGTTTTATATTAGTGATTTGTTTTTCTAGTTGTGAAAACCTATCCTTTGTAGGATCACGAGGGTTATTCACATATTCCTCGACCATCATTAGAGCTTTTCGACTTTTCGTCCAACTGCTCTAGATCCCCTGCAAATATCCACAAAATACTCAAGGAAACCTACTTTGTTACCAATATGATCCATAAATTTTGATGGATATGCCACTAGATAGTTCATATCTAATAATATTATATTAAAAATTTGAATTTCTACATTATTACAATTTTATTGATTTCTGGATATGTAGATTTATTGTTAATAATGACTCCATGTGAATGAAAATTATTCATAAAATAGAGTATGAAAAAATAAAATTTGTCACACACACATTAGACACAAGACATACTATGGAAAACCCTTTCACGAGAAAAACCCTTCTAGAAGGTGAGGTCACTCCACTCTCTATCTTTGCATGGAAATATGGGTTGTGGCCTATGTCCTATTACAAAGCTATAAAACCATCTTCCCACATTTACCCAAGCTACCCAATCCACTAGGGTAAACATGTGACAAGAGGCTACTATGATGTGATTCAAATCCTTGTGTACATTTAAGGAAGTGGAACCGACGAAACTAAACCAAACTGACCTTCCAAACATGCTATAGAACCTCTAGGAGCCAACCAACCCTTCCAGGTGACCAACCACTAAGGAAAGTTAACTTTTCACTGATATGAACCCTTATTTGTTCCCTTGACAATCCGTGCATGCAACTGTATGCCTCCAACTGCTCCCATAGCAAGGAAAGCTAGTGACTATGGACATTTTTCAGCTAGTTCTGAGCCAGTGACCCCAGATTCTGAGCCACTTTTTTAGGGCTAGGTCTGAGGCCACTTCCCAGAACTTCATGAAACTTTCAGAAATGATAAATAAAACTGAAAAGTGGTTACTAATGCAAAAACTTGATCAATGAAATGACTGGACCCCTACTAGCCATGACAGGAATTTCGTCAAACATGTCACAAATATGAATTGTACAGGTCATAACAACATATTTGAGCATATGGGCCTCAGACTTATATGATATTCGTAAAGAAGCATTGATGTCTCATCACGATAACTACATTATGATCTATTAGGTCATATATTCATCATTCATTCATTTATCAACCAAAACATGATGAGAGCCAGATATTACCACTGTCATAAAACATGCTCATAACCAACATATAACCAACAAAAATAACAAGGATACAACAATCATAAATACCACGTATGAACCAATACATTTACACATGATATACCAAGTTGAAGAAACTCTTATTAATGAATGAATAAGCCAACCAGGTTTGGGACTTCCATGTACCACCCGACCATAGATTGGGTTAACCAAATTTGTCTTTTAGCCAATCACCCCTATTCCATATTCCAAGCATGAATGTGGGGCTCATAACCAAAATCAACCAGGGCTTCCCAAGGCTAAACAACCTCACCATCATCATTAGAACTAGGTTTTACCTCAATCCCACTAGATCACTAGGCCCTAAACAAGCATGGATGCCACCAGATTTATCCACCTACACCGTGAGGAATTTTCCTATCTCCTAGTCTCTAGGCCTTACCTTACATCCCACCATACAATGGTCAAGGATCCCTAGGCCTAATAAATACTCCACCCTCTAGGATTTACCATATATCTCGCCATTCACTGGTCAAGGATTCCTAGGCCTGATCGAGGGCACACACCTCTAGGCTTTACCATATATCCCGCCATTCATCGGTCGAGGATTCCTAAGCCCACTAAGGCACACAAAATCTATCTTTACTGTAATCCCTGTCATGCGGAAAGAGTCAATTTTGCGGACAAAACCGACCTCCCTAGAAGCTAAGGCTTTCTAGTGACAAACAAGACAATTAAGCACTATCTTTCCCTAAATATGCATTTAGAATACAAGCAACCAGGTGTTTAAATCATACCTTTAGTCCAACGCAGTTTGTAGCATTCCAGCCTCTCTGATCCATATGAGCTCCTCCTTCTCTTTGAAACCTGCATTCACTAACAAGAAAACGATTACATAGCACCTGAATAACTCATAAAATAAAACATATTCATCATAAAGACCAAGGAGTATATGAAACAAATTATATATAACAACTTGTTGAGGAAAATGAACTTAATTGTATTAAGTGGAAACAAAAGAAACCATTACAACCAGTGCCTTGGTGTTGTGCAGGTCCCTCCCAGGGTCCAACAAGAGTTCTCCTTTACTTTGATCAGCTCACCCACTTCCAAATGAAGCTAAGAAAGGATGGGAATCTCTCCTCTCAAGCTTTATAAGGGAGTCCTAATTTCAGCAGCATCTACCCTTAGGAATGTTCAGCTTTCAACCTCCCCTCCCTCTGGCCCAATGCCTGTATTTATAATGCTTTGGAGGAAGTTAATCAGGTCCACCATCAATGGGATAAGCCCCTCTTTGAATGGGATAGCTCCCCTCTTGATGGGATAAGTTCCTCTTTCATAGGGATGCATGAACCATCTGGAGGCGCTCAATACACGTCAAACCATCTTCTAGAATGCTCTAGAATCGATCACAAGTAACTTTTTTGAAGTAAAACTCGCGCCTTTTGACCTTTACAGGAGTACGCACCCACCCCTTTACAGAAAGAGCGTAGAAGTACGCAGGTATTGTGAACTTGGGGTGCGTACACGCAGGTAAGGTTAAGAGAAACTGCGTAACCAGAGTTAATTGACTTTTTAAGGAATTTCTCTCTTTCTTGGAGTTTGACATGAGGAGCAGAGGTATGAGACTTGCCAAGGAGGATAGTATGACAGTTGATGGAGCCATACTAACTGCAAATAGTCATGGTGACAAATTTTAGTGTAACAGATTGCCCCCTAAAGTGTGAAGCTTGTAGTAGATTAGGGTTTCATATCATCTAGGAAGGGTGAAGTACTTTATCATTTCAAGGATTATCTTGTGGAGAGCCCAGTAGGAACCTGCAAATATTCAACACAAAATACATATGTAAGATCATATCATCACTGAGGTAGGCATTCCCAGACTCAGATTGAAAACTTTAACTAACAAACTAACTACTGCTCTATTATAGGAATGATTTCGCAGTACATCATAATCATAGACTCATGTAGACACAGTATGGACGTAGCCATCTGTTTATGATTAGTCTACTGTATAATGAATACAAAACTCCTCGCAGCCTGGATGGTGGAAACTAGATCCAGGGTCTTCATTTCTACTTCCCGAAATGGTACGATTCTATCCATGCGAATAAATGAGTTGATGTCGAACATGGTAGAAACCACTTGATTACCAGTCAATGATGTAAACTATTAACAAGTGTGAGAGAGACCACCAGTGATGTCAATGGTTCTCAAAGTACCCAGTACAATCCATGAGATGTGAATGAATGCGTTGAGGTCGAACATGTCACGGAATCCTTTGATCGAAAGTCAATGACGTAAACTATCGTCAAAGGCGACAAACCTGCCATTGATGCATGCAGATTTCAAGTTACTAATGATTTCTAGGTCATCTTTCTAGATAATGTGCTGATGTCGATAGAAAGCAACCCGTTGCAGGCAAGCCCACAACACGAAATCATAAATCAAGTTGAAGAAATGTAGCTGTAAGGACTGACTCAGGGATGGTCGAGATGGATGACATGTATTTTGCAGATGAATGGTTTATTTGCAATGACCTCTTGAACACATAACGACACGACAGATGGCTTGGTGACAATTGACCCAAAGTTAATACTCGGAACCGGTTGAAGATTTTCAATGTGGTTTGATTAACTGTTAGGCAAAGGATTTCCCAACCCAGGTGAATGAAAAAGTGTCATGTTCAAGAGTGGTGATAAGGTTTCTTATGAGACAAAGGATAAAAAATAGGCTCATTTTCCTCTCTTTTCCCCCACCATTTCTGGCAAGTACCTCTTTATTTTTTACAAGCTTGAGGAGGATAACATATGCTTGATTATAAGCTCATCCTTCGGATGAGTCCAACTTAGTTTAGATTTGAACCCTAAGAAGGAGTGGTCCGTTCCTGTTTGTAATCGAACAGGTCCTTTACTGTGAAATTTTAACGAGTCCAGTATAGGAGAAACTCGGCGTTTTTCAATTTTAGAGAGTCTGAAAAAACTTAAGAAGACTCCAGGGTTGACTTTTTCGTAAATTTGTGTCTCCCAAGCCCGAAAAAGTATAAAATAATACTTGAGAGAACCGCTTGATATTTTACGACCAAGGAGTACTTTCATAATTAGTGTCTTTGACTTGAAAAGTAAAAAGCGATCAAGGACACGTCGTTTTATTTCCAGTATCGAATTTGAAACGACAAAAATCCGGCAATCTTTTCCTGTTTTTACAGTCAGAAAAGGGCTATAAGAGGACCGTCTTTTAATTTCATTTTAACGAGTGTAAAAGAAACGCTCGGCAATCTTTTCATGTTTTAGGAGTCAGAAAAGGGCTTAAAGATGACTCTGATGTTTTTGTTTGTGAAAAATGACAATTTTCCCTGAAAATCCTTTATCCTGCACAAAAACCAACACATTACTCATACATGTTTAAAGATAGATAAAAATACTTTGAAAAATACCTTTTCATGGTGAAAAATAAACAAATTTACCATTTATTTACCCAAAAAACCTATAAAAAGGGCTTTTACCAATTCATTTTTACCATTTTACTGTTGAGGAGAGAAAAAGGGCTTTTGGCAAGAAACTTCCCATGGACATTGCGGAGAATCCGACCATCGAAATCGAACGTCGTCTCATCAGGTATTCTACAACATCCTCCTCTTCATTTTCATCCGTTTAGAATTTGTTTTTAGGCCCTAGTTTCATTTTTTGGAGGCTTTGGGGTTTCAAGGTCCGCCTTTCGGGGTACGCAGGTGCTCCACTGGTGACCTGCGTACCCCGACATTTTCTCAGTTGGGAAAATGGTGAGCGTACGCACCTTGCCTTAAAGGAACCCGCGTACCCACGCTCTGTTCCTAAAGGCGGGGTGCGTACTCCGCGCAAAGGGTTTACAAACCCCAAATTCTCTAAATTGGACCAATAAATTTTGATTTTATGAATTCTAATGGATGTTTTTTGGTGTGTAGATTGCCCACCATGCTTGATTGGCACGAGATAGAGCACGAAGATGTTAATTTTGCTGCCATTAATCATCAACCGTCCATTGATGCTTTGAAGGCATGCGACCTTTACAAATTCTGGGCCATACCTGGCATGAGGGCCCAGGTGCGCTTTCTAGAGTGGCTGGTAGAGAGATGGAATGTCCAGGACCAGTGCTTTTATATTGGAGGGCACCATCTCGAGATTGAGCCCTCAGATATTTACTTCCTCACTGGTTTGCCCAAGAGAGGCGAACACTTGACTCTATTCGGGACTAGGCCGGGTGGCCAGTCCATCGCTAGTCTCCGACAAGAGTGGTGTAACACTCAGTTTCAGGAGAAGGGGATAGAGATCAAAACTATATCCCGACCTGAACTTATGGTGATTGCTTTTACAGTTACCAGACTTTGCGGGGCTTCCGCTTTACACATTGCCACTAGATCCCAGATGCGGATGGTGATTGATTGCTATCAGGGCACCATTTTTAGCTGGTGTGATGTTGTGTTGGCCAAATTAAAGGGCCAACTGATTAGGACCAAAAACGGACAGCTAAAGACTTTTGGTTATGGGCCTTTAGTTGTGAGTTTTTCCCTAGAGAGGGTTCCGATGCTGATCCCATAGCAGCTCACTGTTGAGGTTGGGCCTCCCCGAGAGCCTAAATTGATGCAATGGGTTACGATTATAGCCCGTCATCCTGACGAGGGCACAGAGGTTGTCTGATTTACTCCAGAGTATTTTCACTGGTTGAAGGACCAGATCTTTTCTATACAGGATTTTCCTTATGCCGGAGTTGATTTTCGTGGAGATCCGGACATGGTTCTTCCACCGGGAGAACAATGGGATGACACAGGTACTTCATTTTTCACAAGTCTTTAAATTATCTATTTTTTTGTTTTTAATACCGTCTCAAAACTGACAGTAATAATTTTCAAAATGCAAATGTAGGCCCACGTCGTCCAGCCAATCTTCGGCCTTTCGAGAGGAGACTACCAGTTGCAGCGGCACCGGCCCCACAGGACGAGGCCACAGAGACCCTAGCTGAGTCGGAACAAGACCTAGAGCATCTTACAGCAGACATACCAGAGACTACTATAGATGATATTCCTATCAGGCTTCAGCGCTATGTAGTCGCAGTCCCAGGACCTTTTAGGAGGTTCTTGTGTAGGGTGGCTCGTGCAGTGGTGTCGTATAGAGAGCATCACCAGTGATTGGATGGTCGTTTTTCTAGACACATGTGACATTTTGGTTTTTTGTACTTATCATTTTTGCCGATCATAAGGTGTTTTTCAACCTATGATCGAAGACGATGTATTTTTTGACACACTCCTATATATATATATATATATATATATATATATATCATTATTACCGGCTTATCTTGTTAAACATGCGTGATTAAATGTTTTTAAATTTACATGTATGATTATTGCAAATGTTTGTCTAACATTCGAGAAGAAATTGCATCTGCTAATGTATTTACAGACCTTGGAATATGCTGATATTCAATGTAATCAAATTCACGTTCCAAGAGACGCACTCTCAAATATAACCTTAATAACACTGGATTTCTAATGGCATACAATCTATTAAGCTGTAATACAACGAGTTCAGAATCTAACCTCACTATCAAACTCCGAATCCCAAATGAAATAGATTCAGACAATAACTCAATCACTGCACTGTACTCTGCAATGTTGTTTGTTGTTTGACCGAGGCTTACCCCATGCATAGAAACTAACTCGTCAGAGGGCGAATAGATAACCCAAGCTGCGGAAGAGATATTCCATGTACTACGACAAGCACCATCGGCAAATCCAATGTATGTTTGGAGAGGCATCGACATCTGCAAACATCAAGCGTAAAACCAAGATAAGCAGAATAACGACGAAAAACACACTTTCTAAGCTAAGCACACTGTCTAAACTAACAAACACACCAGCTAGAAAGAAAAATCTAACCTAACTAAAATCTCCATACCCATCATTTAAGCATAGTACCTCTTTAGGTAAAGTCCATTTCTAGGTTTACCCAAAGAGTCCCCGTCAAAGTCTACCAGCTCATAGGCCCCTTTTGCTAGATTTCGCTTGACAATGTAGGGCCCATGCCACATAGGAACGAATTTTCCAGCACCTAATTTATCGTTAGCTTGATCATATAATAGCACTAGGTCTCCTTCCGAAAATTTTCGAGGGGTCACATTTCGATCATACTGAGCTTTCATACGTTTTGCATGAGTCTCGATTGCCAATGCAGCATCACGTTGAGTCTCATCTAATTGAGCTAAGTATAATAAACGCTTCTCTTCTTCGGAAGTAGCTGGAAGTAATTCGACGGCCATTTGAAGTGACAGGATTTCGCATTCAATGGGCAGCACAACTTCCAAACCATAAACTAGTTGGAAAGGAGTGAACCTTGTTGATGTTTTCGCTCAGGTTCGGTACGCCCAAAGTGCGGAAAATAACATGTTGTGCCAATTCGACCGATGAATACCAATGATTCGTCGGATCATGATAACTAAAACTTTGTTGATGGACTCAACCAGACCATTCGCTTGTGGATAATAAGGAGTTGAGCTATCATGACGCAAACCAAGCTGGCCTATCAGTTCTATCATCATAACGTTTCGAAAATGGTGCCCATGGTCAGTGATTATCGCTTGTGGGACACCAAACCTAGCAATAATGTGATTGAATACGAAAATTGCGGTTGTCTTGCCGTCTACCTCGAATGTAGGCATCGCCTCGACCCACTTAGTAAAATAATCTACCGCAAGGATGATATACGCATGGCCCCCGGCCGAGTGAGGGTTACATGTAATAAAATCGATACCCCATTTGGCAAAAGGACCAATGGTAATTATAGGGTGGAGAGGAGCAGGTGGAGCGCGCATCTTACGATCAAACACTTGACAGTTGTGGCATTTCCGGACCGCAGTAATACAGTCTTTAAACAAAGACGGCCAGAAGTAGCCAGCGCGCAATATCTTTTGGGCTGTGGCATACCCAGACATATGACCGCCACACGCTCTAGAGTGACAGTCATTCAGAACCCTTTCAGCTTCCTCGTGAGTTAAACAACGTCGAAAAACCAAGTCCGCTCCACGGCGATAAAGAGTATCTCCAATAATTTTGTACTGTTGGGACTGGAATCGAATTTTCCGACGTTCCGACTTTGAAACTTCGGGCCGAAAGGATTGGGTCTAGAGATAGATGATGATATCCCCATACCACGGATCTAAAGTGCTGATGAGAAACAAAGATTCGTCCGCAATGGGTTCCTCTACCACAGTTTCTGTGTCAGCACGTGGGAAGTCACACATTAACTCTGCAAAAACTAAAGATTTCTTAGACTTAGATTTCTCAAACTCCAAGTCGAACTCCTGCAGGATAACGATCCATTTAGAGTACTTGCACCCTAGTAATTGTTTACTCAAAATGTAGATCATAGGGTTGCAATCTGAAATGACTGTAGTTTTACGGAGTAGAATGTAGAGACGAAAACGTTGGACAGCTTGAACGGCTGCCAAGGCCAATTTCTCCACATGTGAATATTTGATTTCAGTTGGATTTAACGTCCGACTAAGGTAATAGATCACATGTTCCGTTCCGAATTCATCTTCCTGTACTAAGACCATGCCGATGGTGGAATGGGCGGCGGCGAGGTACAAAAAGTAATCCTGGTTGTAATTGGGAGGATGCAGCAACGGTGCATGGGTCAATGCGTGCTTGACTGCATCAAAATATTTCTAAGCTATCTCATCCCAAGAGAATTGAGCGTTCTGTTTCAGCAACTGAGTAAAACCCTTTGTAATCTCGGCGTAGTTAGGAATGAATCGTCATAAAAAGTTTGCTTTCCCCTACAAACTTTGGAGTTGGCGAAGACTCGAAGGAGGAGGCAATTTGATGATAGCTTCTACCTTCGAGGGATCGACGCGAATGCCGGCTTTCGAAACTACAAATCCCAGCAATCGTCCCACTTCTATGCAGAAGACACATTTGTGTGGGTTCAACCGAATACGATAATGCCTACACCTCATGAAGATTGCTCGTAAATGGACAAGGTGATCAGCTCGACGTAATGAATGAGCGGGAAAATCATCGAGATACGTTTGCACAATGTGTTTGATGTCATGAAACGCATAAGACATCGCCCTTTGAAAAGTGGCTCCGGCATTCTTAAGCCCAAAAGGTAATTTGCAATAAGAAAATGTCCCCCATGGACAAATGAAAGCCGTTTTTGGTTGATCGGCAGGTAGAATATTGATTTGGTTGTAATCGGAAAAACCGTCCATAAAGGAAAATATTTCACTGCCTGCACAATCATCAATTATTTGATCGATATAGGGTGTTGGGTAGTTTTCCTTGGGACAAGCTCGATTGATATCCCTATAATCGATGCATATTCTTATTGTTCCCTGTTTTTTGTTAACCGGAACAATATTCGATACCCAATCCGTTAACGGGATTGGATAAATGAAACTTGATTTCAACAGCTTCTCAACTTCTGCTTTAATTGCAGCCGCTTTTCGTGGGTGAATCTGACATAGACGTTTCCGGACGGGTTTAGCGTCCGGGTAAGTCTTGATCTCATGGACAACAATCGCGGGATCAATTCCTGGCATTTCCTCATAGGACCAGGCAAACACGTCGCGGAATTCTTGAAATAGGGCTTTGTATGTCTGAATTTCGTCATCTGAACATGAGGCACCTATATGAATGTGCTCAACAATTCCGGGCTTGACTGAAATGTCAATGGGAATAGTGCGAGAAATGTTTCCCAAATTCAGCTCTGAATCAGGATGTTTCATTGGATTCTGAGCTTCTTTGACATATTCAGCTCTAAAGATTGATGAGAAATCGTTTTTGAAACGATCATCCTCAGGTAAAAACGAAGATCTGTGATGGAGATCTTCCCATGGTAAATCGTCTACGCACAGGACTTCACAAAGTTGCTCGTCAGATGACACAACTTCGGGAAACGCTATTAACTCTGAGGTTGACGCGAAAAGTGATTCCTCACGAACCACATTCATTTGGTCGATTTTGGTTGAACTCGGGTCGGTAAAAGACTGCACGGCTTCATAGGCAATTTCATATGGACTCAAAGGCATAGCATCACCAAATGAGTCTATCTCAGATTCAGAAGGAACGATCCAAGGATCGTCATAAACAATGGTATCTGATGTAATCATATGAATGGATGCAAACGAAGACAAGGCGTTGATTGGAGGAAAAGGAAAAGTTCCCAGTAAACCGGCATCTTTAACTAATCCTACTCCAACATCCTTATAAGGGATAGTCGTTTTACCGACATGCTGGATACTCTCTGAAGAGGCTGGGTCGAATGAAAAGTAAGCCAGCTGGTCTATTGTTACGATCTTACCATTATATGGAAACTTTATTACTCTGAAGACCGATGAAACGACCGTTGTCATAGCGTAAGACCAACTTCGACCCAAGAGAAGGTTGTAGTCTAGAGGGGCATCTACCATCTCCACATCCAGACTAACGGTTTTTCCTTCAACCCCTATAGGCAAATCCTGTAGAATGCCAAACGGATGAAACCCACGGCCATCAAAGGCCTTAAGAATTGTCAGGGATTGATTTAGTGAAGGAGAACCAAGCGATCTCCAACACTGGATCGACATAATACACGTGGAAGCTCCCTCATCAATCACAGTCCGATGAATAGGCCTGTTTTTTACTATCATTGGGATCTGGAAAGCCATTTGATGAGGTAAATGCGGTGTACTATTTTCTAGATCAAAGATTATTAGGTTCGGGTCCTGAACATCAACAACTCCTATAGCCGACAAAAGTAATTTGCGTTGTGCTGGGCATGATTGCAGCACTTCCAAAGCCGACATTGCTGAGGGTGAAACAGCTAAATCCTCAACAATGTTGTAATTCTGGGCCGCTCTCACATGTGGATTGAAAGCAGACCTTCGAAGTACACCCTTGGCGGGCGGTTTGATTACTAAGTTTGGGTTAGGTTTCTCGATCTGTAGTGGATCGTAACCGGGAGCTGAGGTTGATGGATTAGAATGAGAAGATTCTGCTTCTTTGGCATCAACAGGACTTTTACTACCATAATCTTGCGATTGAGTCGCAATCCTTACATGAGACATCATCAATATGGGTTCTTCACTGGCACTCGAGGAAGAACCTATCATCTTACTCTCCTGCTTTGGAAATGGATCTTTCAAAACAGCAGGAGTTGGGGAACCCTTGACGATTTTCACAACCTCGGCCCGATGAGGGCAATCTCTTGTAAAATGATCCTCTTCACAAATAAGGCAAGGATATCGAGGTTTGCGCTTTTCGTCATTGGTTTCCAACTTTTCAGTTTCTCCTTTGGAGTTTTATCTGCTTTATTCTTCTTCTTGCCTTTCTTTTTCCCACCGGATTTTGATTTAACTATAGATGAATCTACAGCGTGAATATCAGCGGAAACTTCAGCAGAAGATTCTCCTGTCGGGGAGTCCGGTAAGGTTATAATAGGCGAAGAATTCTTTGAGGATTTCTTCTTGCTTTTAGTATTCACCGTACCAATCATGCCATCAGCGGCATGAGACCCTGAAGGAGCAGCAGCGATTTGATTTGACTTAGGAAGATCTGGGATCTTTTCATGTAACGTACCTGACTGAGTGTAAACTAAGTCAAGGTACTGCGCTTGAGCAATCACTTTCTCCTCAGTAACTACTCCGGCCTTAGCTACGTCTTCAGTAATCTTCAGTAAGCGCGCTTGAGCCAGAGGAGTTCTGGGATGGGTGACCTCCTGGGAAGTCCTGGTTACCGGGTGCAAGCCCCGGAAGTGATGATTGATGCTATGTGATTCGTTCTCCACATTTCACTAGTTTCAATCCCACTTCTTCACCCCTGTGAGCATCACCCGATGCAATGAGTGCTAAGTGAACTATTCAAAAATCATGAGAAATTAGTCACTTTACGACTACCTCTCATGGAAATGGTCATACTTTGAATGACTTACTTAACGCAGTTGAATCCCAAAAATGATATCTAATATAATGCACTGCGAAAATCCCCCATACTTAAATTCAAAAAGAGTCAAGGGATCTCTACCTGAATGGTTCATAAGGCACAATACTTGCTAAGGTTTTGCAAATGGGGTAGCAAGCTAAGTGGGCTTGATTGTGGGGAAAAACTCCACAGTTAAGCGCGCTTGAGCCAGAGGAGTTCTGGGATGGGTGACCTCCTGGGAAGTCCTGGTTACCGGGTGTAAGCCCCGAAGTGATGATTGATGCTATGTGATTCGTTCTCCACATTTCACTAGTTTCAATCCCACTTCTTCACCCCTGTGAGCATCACCCGATGCAATGAGTGCTAAGTGAACTATTCAAAAATCATGAGAAATTAGTCACTTTACGACTACCTCTCATGGAAATGGTCATACTTTGAATGACTTACTTAACGCAGTTGAATCCCAAAAATGATATCTAATATAATGCACTGCGAAAATCCCCCATACTTAAATTCAAAAAGAGTCAAGGGATCTCTACCTGAATGGTTCATGAGGCACAATACTTGCTAAGGTTTTGCAAATGGGGTAGCAAGCTAAGTGGGCTTGATTGTGGGGAAAAACTCCACAGTTAAGCGCGCTTGAGCCAGAGGAGTTCTGGGATGGGTGACCTCCTGGGAAGTCCTGGTTACCGGGTGCAAGCCCCGGAAGTGATGATTGATGCTATGTGATTCGTTCTCCACATTTCACTAGTTTCAATCCCACTTCTTCACCCCTGTGAGCATCACCCGATGCAATGAGTGCTAAGTGAACTATTCAAAAATCATGAGAAATTAGTCACTTTACGACTACCTCTCATGGAAATGGTCATACTTTGAATGACTTACTTAACGCAGTTGAATCCCAAAAATGATATCTAATATAATGCACTGCGAAAATCCCCCATACTTAAAAACAATGATTTAACAAACCATTCAGCTAAGATTTGGTCTTGGATAAAAACTTTCACTAATCGTCTTCGACGTCTCCATTCATGAATATGATCGGAAATATAAGTGGACGTCGATTGTTTTAATGAAGTTCGTAACTCCGTGCCATTATCATATCTGACCGGCAACTGAAAATGAGTTAAGAACGAGGTAGCTAACTGGCTAAAATTATAAAAAGCGGCCCGTGGTAACTCAATGTACCACTTGGCCGTGAGACCAATGAGAGTACGCTGGAAAAGACGTAAACGGATCGAATCATCCGAGATGGAATTAGAGGCACACCAGAGGTGGTAAGTCATCACATGATTTGACGGGTCCTCTCTAGACTTACCTTCGAACTTGGGTATATCACTGGGCAACTTATTTGGCATTGGCGGCCAAAACGGAAGATAATTTATTGGATCGTTTGTTAGGCGCGACAAGTCTGGTAAATCCAAAGTTGCGATAAAGAGTAATTGCCGATTAGGATCCCTAAAACTCTGGGTCACGAGACCAGTCCCAGGAGGAGGATATCCGGGATAACTAGGAATAGGAATCGCGTTCGGGATATTGTATCCTCCCGGAAAACCAGGATTAACCGGACCGTACTGGGGTTGTTGTGGTTGTTGATAAGTGTACCCAGGATACGGTTGATACTGGTAAACTGGCTGCTAGACAGCAGGCCCATATTGGTACTGTCCCTGGTACGGTTGATAAGTGAATTGTGGTTGACTAGTGACAACCGTACTTAAACCAGGTTGTCCTACAGGCATTTGAACCGTAGTTTGAATTGTGGATCCAGACAATCGTAAAGATGTCTGAGGAGTAGTTACGGAGACAGTAGAAACCGGAGCTGTCGATACTCCAGAAGAAAGTGTGGTAGACTGAACAGATGTTGCAGTAGTTGCAACAGTCGTTTGAGATGGAGTACTAGGTGCAATAGGCCCAGACTAAGAAACTACCGAAGGTACAGAAGTTTGAACATTAGACTGGACTGGTTGCTGGGATGAACCAGAAACTAAGGGTTGTCCAGCTTGAGATGACAACTGTACACTTGGCTGCAATACCTGTTGAACTTGCGATGGATCCCACACTATGTTCATTCCGGGGTATTGACCCATGACAGGTTGAGGATATTGAGATCCATAACCGGATTGAGGGTAGGATTGATAATTGAAAGGTACATTTCCCGTACCTTGAACATAAGATTGACCTTGGGGTGGTTGATAACCTTGACTCGAGTACTGACCTTGGGGTAGATACCCTTGAGGTAAGTACTGATACTAGGGTTGACCTTGAGGTACATATTAAGGCTGGGGTTGACCTTGAGGAATGTACTGCACCACTGGTACATACTGTCCTTAAGGTTGCCCCCCAGACGCAATTTGGGTACCTTGAGGTTTCCCCCTAGGCGTTAATTGAGGCTGCCCCCCAGGCGATAACTGGCCACCTTGAGGTTGAGAACTGGGAATTGAACCTGACATCATGTAAATGTCTCCTACACCCGACGGTTTATCACCATTGTTTCCAGTTAATAACCCATGTTCAATGGGTTGAGGAGATGCTTCTGCAAAAGTACCAGAAAGTGACTGATACCCAGAGGGAACAGAAGGATCGCCGTACAAGAAAGATTCAGGCGATTGAGTAAACATGGACGACTGACCAGACATATTTACAGGAGTATAAATACCTCCAGGTGGATAAGGGGTATGAGGTGGAGAAAAACTTGACCCTGAGTTGTCCAAATAATTAGTTAACGAAAGATACCAAGTAGTACTTCTAGGTGGACTGTAAAAAATGGATTCACGCTCCCTTAGATCAATAGTAGGTTGATCTTTAGGGATAGGGACGCCTATTTCTTCTTCTGGAGCAAGTTCTTCAATAGCTATCAAACCAGAAGGAAGATTTTCGGTGATGACTCTTTCTACCCTAGGTGAATCAGGAGCACTAGAAGTTGGAGTAACAGGTTCAGATATTTCAGGTTCTTCACCTATATCACTAGTAGATGAAAAACTACCAGCAAGCTCGGAAACTGCAACAGCTTCGGGATTATAACCTGTCTCTAGACTTTAGTAATCAGGATGAACTACCAACGAAGACTCTCCTTCTTCAGGTGAACCTACTTTACTGCCACTAGGAGTTACAAGGACTTTCAAACCTTCGTAATGACCCGGGACGTCTTCAGGAGGTTGGCCCTGAAGTCTACGGGACTTCCTCAACAAATCGGCCACGGTTACAATCTCAGGAGACTGGCCCCGAAGTCTACGGGACTGTCTCGGTAATTCAGCCACAGTTAAAAACTTTTAACTACTGCACACGCAAACAAAGTAAAATCTCAAAGAAAACCGCCTAAAGTCTCTAAAGAACCAAACAAATTCGAATCACACGCCTAAAGAATCTAGGGCGTCAAACCATACACAAACAGTAGCCTTCCGGACCGAAAACACTAGTTGGTGATGAAGTCCAACATCGCCGAATTCAGTACAGAAGTGGCGGGTGGAACAGTTACCCCGGCAACCTGCTTAATGAATAGACCGGCACAAGTTCCTCCACTTTAACCGTCTCAAGTGAAGTGAACCCCCCGAAAAATCCAAGTGAGTCTAGCCGACGTCTGCTCCAGGTACAGTGGGATCTTCCCTCCACCGTCACCTTGGGTAGAACCCTAAAGATAATGGTCACTAAGGTCACCAATAGCAACAAATATACCTGGGGGAACAGTCTACGATCTGATAGCATGCAAGGGCAGAGTATCAAGCTCAATCCCCTTACCGACTCCTTGACAATAATCCAAGGTTTACCGACAAGTGACCCCAGGCTCCTCGACAATAATCTGAGGTTTACCGTTTGTAGTACGTGCGTATCTGGCATCGTTCCCAATGAAGGAGGATTGAGCCCCTCACTGGTTCGGACACGATCTCGTGCTTCTCCTTTAAGAGGAGCTTTCCCAGAGCATAAATGTAACAGCTGGATTTATCCTACCACAAGTTGAGCTACTTGTTTGGTTTTGTTGTCTTGGAGAGTTAATTACTCTCCTACTCCAAGACACTAGCCTGATCTATATTGGTGTTTCAGAGCCCTAGTAAATAAAAAGTTACTAAGTAAATTTTACTTTAAGCGTTAATTTTTATGGCTTTTCTTTAGGACAAAAGGTAGTGGAGATGAAACTGATGGTGTGTAGACTCGACTCAAATCCACTAAAAAGATGCACCTAGGATGATTTAAACTATTTTTCTTTTTTCAATGAATTCCCTAGCTAAGAGAGTTGGAGAATGCAAAATTGATATAAAGACAACTTTCTTGGCAATGAAAATCAAAGAAACAAACTCTTTATCTTTTCCAAAGCATACAGCACATGACCACTAATTATTTCACGAAAACTCCTTTCTCTTTTCAAAGACTTGAAATGCTACTAAAACAAACTTTTCTTCAAAAGAGATTTTTGTATTTTTTCCTATATTAACAAAGCATGTAAAACTACTTAACAAAAATCAATTTAAAAAATCTATGACAATCAAATCAATTTTACCTAAAAGCAAATCTAAGAGAAATTCACCTAAAAGCAAATCTAATGAGGCAAAAGCCTACAAAGTATAATTCCAGGATGTTTTACTCAGTTACAATTCAACCAAGGACTAGTTCATGCAGAATCATAAACCAGTCAAAAACAAAAAATCAAAATCTTTTGTTCTTTTTCTTAAGAATGAAATTCACAGCTTTAACAAACAAACTTTGTCGAAATTCCGCAAAGAGACAACACAAAGGTAGGTTTCTCACACAGGTGGATTTTATGAAAGGTCCGACTCCTAAGAAGACTAAAAAGACCAGGGAGATCCAAGGTTTTACAACTTCTAAAGCCAAAGTCACTACAGGACCAATGCAAAAATCAAACCTAGGGCTAGAACTTCTATGAATTTCACTAAAACCCTTGATACTAATGAAACAAGCTTAGATGAAGACTTCTGATAGGTAACCAGTGGATCTGGGTAGCTAAAACAAATTATAAACAAAATCTAAGATGCAAAAACGAAAAAATTGAAATTTTCTCAACTTTTAACAGGGTACGCAGGCAACCTGTTTGCACAGGTGCGTGTACGCTCTGTGTACAAAGCTGCAGTGCGTACAAGTAGGCACTGTGCTTAACGCAGAGGGTGCGTACTGCTAGCAAAACCAAGAAAAATAAAATCTAACTTAACCCTAAGCTATTCCACCCAAATTCACAGTCAATCAGTCAAACACCAGAAAGAAAACGACTTTTCTCAAATCAAAGTATCAATCAAAAGAGAAATCAATCAAATCCATGGATTCCCCAGTTTGGTCGCCATTTTGTCATGCGGAAAGAGTCAATTTTGTGGAAAAAACCGACCTCCCTAGAAGCTAAGGCTTTCTAGTGACAAACAAGACAATTAAGCACTATCTTTCCCTAAATATGCATTTAGAATACAAGCAACCAGGTGTTTAAAGCATACCTTTAGTCCAACGCTATTTGTAGCAGTCCAGCCTCTCCAATCCATATGAGCTCCTCCTTCTCTTTGAAACATGCATTTACTAACAAGCAAACGATTACATAGCACCTGAATAACTCATAAAATAAAACATATTCATCATAAAGGCCAAGGAGTATATGAAACAAATTATATATAACAACTTGTTGAGAAAAATGAACTTAATTGTATTAAGTGGAAACAAAAGAAACCATTACAACCAGTGCCTTGGTGTTGTGCAGGTCCCTCCCAGGGTCCAGCAAGAGTTCTCCTTTACTTTGATCAGCTCACGCACTTCCAAATGAAGCTAAGAAAGGATGGGAATCTCTCCTCTCAAGCTTTATAAGGGAGTCCTAATTTCAGCATCATCTACCCTTAGGAATGTTCAGCTTTCAACCTCCCCTCCCTCTGGCCCAATGCCTGTATTTATAATGCTTTGGAGGAAGTTAATTAGGTCCACCATCAATGGGATAATCCCCTCTTTGAATGGGATAGCTCCCCTCTTGATGGGATAAGTTCCTCTTTCATAGGGATGCATGAACCATCTAGAGGCGCTCAATACACGTCAAACCATCTTCTAGAATGCTCTAGAATCGATCACAAGTAACTTTTTTGAAGTAAAACTCGCGCCTTTTGACCTTTACAGGAGTACGCACCCACCCCTTTAAAGACAGAGCGTACAAGTACGCAGGTATTGTGAACTTGGGGTGCATACACGCAGGTAAGGTTAAGAGAAACTGCGTAACCAGAGTTAATTGACTTTTTAAGGACTTTCTCTCTTTCTTGGAGTTTGACATGAGGAGCAGAGGTATGAGACTTGCCAAGGAGGATAGTATGACAGTTGATGGAGCCATACTAACTGCAAATAGTCATGGTGACAAATTTTAGTGTAACAATCCCAGTCTCATTCAAGGATTCCTAGGACATGTTTTCTTTCTTTCAAATACCACCACACTCAGTTTTGAAACCATCTGGAAATCCAACTCAATCAAATACAAGAAAATTAATCACACCATGACTATCTAGAAATGGAAAGGCAAAGTTGAAGAACCTTGTCACACCTGGAAAAACCCATTTCCATGAAAACAAGAGAACCAAGAACACACATGCATAACCATGTGTGCCAAAACTAGCAAGGAAATCATACATGCAGCTCGATACCTACAAGGAATCCTATTGTAGTCGCTTGATCCTTCTCTTCCTTCATTGATATTTAATTCCCTATGCCTTCTTTTGATCTGAATTTGAAACTACTTGAAATTTGTTTGCAAGGTATTCAATTCAGAATTAAACATGTTTAAAAGACTTCCATGTCTTGCAGAAAGAAAACACATGAAATTTTCAGCTGTTCATGACTCATTTAAGCATAGCAGAGTTAATTCCTTTTACTGTTTAACACATTAAAACAAATTTTTTCTGCAAAATAAATCAACCACAAATGCAAAAGAAGTTGATAAAGCAGTTCAACCCCTCCAGGGCTACGTCTGCTGGGTCCAAAGCTACCAATCGGGCTTGTCCTTGTTTTTATTAAATGCTCAAATTGAAAATACAGCTGAATAGAAGCATCTACAGGAGAAATATATGGTAGAAATGGATTCAGAACACTTGAATCCTTCAGGATTGACTATTGGATCACCTCCAATGGATACCTGCAACCCTGTACAGTCTTCCCAATACTAGGCCCTGATGGCTCCTAGAACTTCCACGGCTTCAAAATGTCTGCAAATGACCTCTGATGGCTGTAAGACCTGCACCAATGGCTTCAGAAGGTCGAAATTACCCAAAATCAAAAAACAAATTCGTCCAAAACCGACTTTCCTAGCCAAAGTTATGGCCATTTACTCCCAACTGCCAGTTTGGCCTAACAAAACCCCAGTTAACTTTAGTTACGGCCAGTTAGGCCCGCCAAATATGGCGGGACCGCCAAATTTGGCGCTCCGCCAATTCCGCCGCCAACTTAACTGCAGTCATCTTAAATGTTAGCCTCGGATTCCGTGCTGACCGTTTGGGCTGGCAGTTAGTGCTTAAGCTCCTGGTTCTGGGCGTTGCTCCTATGGTATGGCGAGGCTGGCCCTTAGGGGCTGGCCCCCTTTGCTTTCTCGACTATGCAATTTTAAACTTTATAACCTGTATGTTCCGCCCTTTGAACAGCGTATGGTCTTGTGGGCTAACAGTAAGTCTGGCGGTTTGTTTCCAAGAGGTCGCGGGATCGATTCACAATCTGACCACCAAAATTTTAACATGCAACCCATATACTGCTGACGTCATCTGGGGGCCACGTGGCGGCCTCCAGGCCTGCCACGTGGCAGATTCTGATTGGCTATTGAAAAGGGAATATTCCCTAGAATATTCCAAGGAATATTCTGCGGAATATTCCTTTTTTAATTTTATTTTTTAAAAATTCAAATTTCTAATGTTATTGAGCCAATTATTATTTTTGCCATATCTTCCTCATACGGCGACCGTTTTTCAAACCGTTTGCGGCACCGGAATCGGGAGGACGAGCAATTTCCAGTCATTCAGCTTTGAACTAGTTCTAAGCACTTTAAATTTTGAGCATTTTTACAACACTTAGGACATGAGCACCTGATCATCTTTTCTTTCCTTGATCCAATGTTAAAGTGCTCCAAGAAAAATATGACTGTCCAAGAGTGTGTGAGAGAGAGAATAGAGAGAGAGAGAGATCCAACACTAAACTGAAAAAGGGTACCAACTGATCCTTAGAAGCCTTTTTATTAATGAGGCCTCTCTTTTCTTAATTTTTCCATTATTTCTATTCATTTTCCTCCTCACATGCAACATGTGACCTTTCACCTTCATTTTCTCCTAATTTCCTTTATTTTCATAAATAAATGCCAATTAATGCCACTTTTCCTTTCAAAATCCTTTGCCATTTGTTAACCGGAAAAGTTTCTATTCAGAACGACCCTATCCCACTGAGGTGTGACAGTGACCTGAGAAACAAACAGGGAAAACTACTTTCGTATTCTCCTTTATGAACTATAAATGAAGAGGAATTGGATGAACCAACCTGTGTCTTGCGCTAGTCCTTTGATCCAATCTCTCTCCTCTTTGACATCTTCCATCTACCTGCTCCCTTACTTGCCCAGCGTCACCAAGTTCCTGCAAGATCACAGAAGAAGAAAACTACACAAAGACATGGATTTATATTCATAAATAGCTTAGGATCATATTTAAGCTAAACATACAAATGTAACAAACATCAATGATACACAAGCATGTAGGAGAAACTCAAATAGTTTTATTGATAAAACAAGAAGATCCAGGAGGAGTTACAACCGATGATTCCTGATCCAGCATCAACCTCCCAACATAGAATCCACTCTTCACCTCCAACAAAGCATAAATCACCCAATACTCTAATATCTATCTCAAAACCAACATCAATTCTCTGCAATGTACAAAATTCCAACCTTTGGATCTCTTGGTGAGGGATCCATATATAGATGTATGCAAAGAGGATGAGTTAGCTCATGAATTGATTAGTGGCTTCCCTCTTTCAGTTCTTGCTTCCACTTGGAGACTGAGAGCCTCTTACTCATCACTGGTCGAATTCAGTAAGGCAAGTGTCATTGGAGAAGATTCTGGAAGCTTCCATTGTCTCTCCACCTCGTGGAATGACTCTGCCACTTGTCATTTCCCTCTCAACGCACCCTGGTAGTGCATTTAGGTGCATTGCAACACACCTAGCCAGTGTATTTGGGTGCTTTGCAATGCAGCTAGCTAGTGGAGCAGCTGAAATGATCCTGATTTGACTAGTTCTGAGCAGTTTCTGGTGGAGAACTTCTGGGAGAAGCTGTAATTTGTTGACCTTGTTCCTTTAGGAGTAATAACAACACTTTTAAGGACTTAGGAGCCCTTGGTTTATGGACATTTCATGCTTGGAGCTGTAAGGCACAAAAATGTCTATAACAGTTGCCCCCTAAAGTATGGGGTCGTTTATCGGGTGAAATGCTTTATTAGGAGGATCCGAAGTTCTTTCAATGCTGGGAGGAGACCTGTAATAAGATACAATACAATACATTATCTTCATACTGTTTTCATGATCTAGCTGAGGCGGGTATTCCCATGCTCATCTTTATAAATTCATTTTCATGTACATAGGACAGACAATCGTCTGATGGTAGACTGATGATTCTGATGGAGTCATCATCCTTTTGGTAGGATGATTATCTGTGCTGCAATGCTGTACATTTCAATGTTTTTATTTTTCCTGAATATATATCGCAACCCGGATGGATGACACTAGATCCGGGGTCTTCAATCTCGTCCGATCTTCACTCGAAGTACAAGTCGATCCATGTGAGAAATGTTTTTGAAGTCGAACATGGAAAGACATCGCTTGATTACCAGTCAATGATGTAAACTGTTAACAAGCGCGAGAGGAATCACTGATAATGATAATGACCCTCAAGGTACTGCAGTACAATTCACGTGGTGTGAATAAAGGACTTGGCGTCGAACACCACGCAAAATCTTTCGGTCGAAGGTCATTGATGTATACCTGTCGCCGGAAGTGAGAAACTTGCCATTGAGGCATGCAAGCTTCAAAGTACTGAACGGGTTGTTCCTAGATCAACTTCTTGGATAATGAGCTGATGTCGAAAAGAAGCGATCCGTCAAAAGAGGGCCTTAATGAATCCCACATCAATGACACGGAACGGAGAAAATGATTTTGATGGAGGTGAAAACGATCTGATGATATATGGTTCAGGGTGGCGGTCATGAAAGAATGAAGTATAATGTATGGTAGTGGATGGGACACGGGTGACTTCTCTGGATGACTTCTCTTGAACATGTTAGCGACACTTATGTGATGGATTGGTAGCATTTACCCCAAATTTGGATGGTATGGCGTGACCATGGTGATGTGACCGGTGAATGAAACAACCCAACCTGATTGAGGCACGGAGTGGAAGTGTCATGTTCAAGAGCGACTTGCTACCAATAAAGTTTCTTTGAGTTTTCTTCCCAATTTTTCCCTAGTCATTGCTGACCAATACCTCTTTATTTTTTTCAAGCTTGAGGAGGATAACATATGCTTGTTCTATAATTTGCCCTTCGGGAAAACCCATCGTTATGTTTTAACGAGCCTAGCGATAGTTAAACTCATTCTCGCCTAAAGACAAGTTTGTCACTATTAATCTTTTTAACGAGTCTAACGACAAAGATAACTCGGTCCTTTTCATTTTTAGAGAGTCTAAAAAGGTACGTAAAGGCAACTCCAAAGTTCCTTTTTTGTCATTTAATCCCTTAAGTCCGAAAAAGTATAAAACAATACAGAAGGGATGAATTTTCGATAGTTTTAACGAGCCGAAAAAAACAAGCGCTCGATCTTTTTGTGCAATAATCCCTCGGGTCCAAAAAGATTAAAATCTAGAGGAGGGATAGCACTTCCTGTCGCTTTAACGAGCTGGAAGGCCAAAACTCGGAAATCTTTTCATATTTTACGAGTCAGATGAAAAGAGCTTAAAGAAGACTCGTCTTTTGAGGAACGAGTGATAAAATGGGTAGCAGTTGATTCCAGGTAAGGTTTGGAATTTTCCAATCACGGCAGTGTCACAAGGATGGCTAGTGAAATCACTCTTCGTAGCTATTCCTCAAAATGGGTAAACAATCAAATGGAGGTGAATGATCGGCCAATGGAAAAGTGGAGGTGACGGCGCAAACACGACCAAGGCTTTAATGGCTGAAAATGCTTCATTCACGGTGGTTGTTTACTGGAGGATAGTTGATTTTTTAACAAGCTTAAACGCGGGTGGAAACATTTGCTCATATCTTATGTTTATTTTTTAACGAGCTTGAACTATGCGCTAAAACTGCTTGATTAATCCAGTCATATGATAAGAATGTCTCATATAAAAATGGCAACTTTTAGATTTTTGCCCCACATCCTTTCTTTATGCAAGTTTGGTGACGACTAGTCCTACGAGTTTAAAGGGTTAGGGGTCCTAAAAATTTAAAAAAATAAATAGCCGCCTCTCGCTTGCATGCCAAACGTTTTGCATGCCCCCAGGTATAAAACAGAGTTTCAAAGTTACCCCTACTTTAGTCCACCAAAACATTTGTTTTACCGAGAGAGGCCTACCTCTTACAGGTCACCCAAAGATTGTTCTATTCACACAGCAAACAAAACACTTCTTTGGCGATGTCTACTGAGATAAACAAAGGTGAGTGACTCAATTCTGCCAACTCACATAACTTTGACAAGAGAATCTTATTCTAGACTAACCCCTCTTCCACCAACAGACGGGGTACAGACTAGTCATATTCTCCCGTGGAAACCTACCCTATACCCGAAGTTTTCCTGCCGAAGCAGACCAAGACGCATACCCCATGAGTTTCAGTCATATCCCTCCAAATTACTCGCGCTCATCGGGAGGACGGACTGGGAATTGAGACATTTCTTGCATGAAGAGACCATTTAGGGATGGTATATGACTATTTGCTATGCGTGATCCGGGAAATGAAAGCTGGTCCACGAGCTTGACCACTCTTCCTTCGTGTGGAAAACACATTACTCTAAAGAGTGAGGAGATGATGGCTCCCATGCAATAACTATAGTCTCGTCCAAGGAGTAGGTTATAATCCAAGGGTCCTTGAATGACCATGACGTTCATGCGAACTGTCTTCCCTCTCAATGTTATGGGCACATCGGGAAGGATCCCTAAAGGTCGACTTGTTCCTTTATCAAAGCCTGTCAGATTTCTCATTTCAGGCAACAGCGATGGCGAACCAAGCGCTTTCCAAGCAATAGAGGAAAGGATACTCACAGAAGCCCCCTCATCTATGATGGTACTAGCCATGACCATTCTATATATTTGAACGATAATTCGGAATGGTATGCTTGCTGGCAAACGGGGTCTGCCTAGTTGATTCCAATCGAAGGAGACAACTAGGTTGCTTGGAGGTGGGACCGAGTAGACGGCCGGGTATGGCTCTGACGAACTTCCTTCCTGGGGTAAAGGAATGGGTGAATTGCCCCCATGTTCGTCGGAGTCTGTGTTGATGAAGAGAATTTGGACAGTGTCATCCTTGTTCTCTTCAGTGACTATATCATCCGAAGATAAAACCTCTGAAGGCAAGACCGAGTCAATTGCCGCCTCGACCCTTTTGACTTTCGTCTGGTATGGATTCAATTGGTTTATCCTCAATGATAGACGCTTCAGCTAACCACTTGAGCCGGCCAGCTGGATTCTCAACTAGTGACGGACTCAGCAAGAGTTTTTTATATCCAGGAGGAAGTGGGAACGGTGACACCGGACGATCATCCAAAACTCTTTTAGCCTCGTCTAAGAAGGGACAACGGTGGAGGGCATGGTCGCCTTCGCACAGTTTACAAGGAAATCTAGCTTTCCCTTTTTGTCCTGGGGCTTCACTTTCACTAGTTGACGATGTGCTTTCAACATGATTTCCAGAGGTTGATGACACCAGATTGTGCAAACGAGGAGACCAGTCCCTTAGTATCCGGGGGATGCAAGGACAATCTCTGTGAAAGTGGTCTCCTTTGCAAATGACACATGGCGATTTAGGCCTGGTCGGTGTTGTGTGTGGATTTTCGTTAGACGACACTCATTTTCCCCCATTCGCCTTTGGCTCCTTCTTCTTTTTATCTTTCTTCTTCTTTTCCTTTTTCTCCTTAGGAACTTGGCTTTTAGCTTTACCAGTCCCGTCAAGTGAAGAGGAAGGAGGAGAGGAAGAATTAGAGGAAGTAGAAGGCTGGTGGGTAACTCTGGACTCATCTAATTGTTGATTCGATTGTTCAGGAATAGTGGTGTTCTGAATGACATTGGTTGAGAAGAGCCATACTGGCAAGCCAATTGTCAGTCCTGGAAGCGACAATGTGGCCATATGGGGTGCACCAACATCTCCCCAAGAGGAGAAGGGACTAGGATTTCCACCGAGGGGAATTCCTTGGTTGGTAGGCTCCATTTTCTCAACCCAAAGATCAACGTAGGAAAAGGGGATGAATATTCCGTTTAAAATAAATTTTAACACGCTTTGACACAACTTGTTTTTTCAGTTTTAAAGAGTCAAGAAAAAACAAAAGATGACTCTAGTCTCTTTCGATTTTTAATGAGCCTGAAGTGACAAGTGCTCAGATGGACCTTTTCTGTTAAGGAGTCTGAAAAGGAACGAAAGGGACTGCTCTGGAGATCTAGGTAGAGGGAGTACCAAACCAATCGCAAAACTGCAGAATACGTTTTACGGTACGGCAGTCAATCTTCCCGAATGCTGTGTTCGGTGCATTGTGATCAGTAGGGCGGCCGACACGGCTTCCTATGGATAAAAGGTTTTAAGCCTATAGGGGTCTCCCAATATATACTTGACGGTATGTGGGAGCACAAGTCCGTATTGGCACTTATCGTCTCAAAGTGAAGGAATCACCCAACCATCAGTGAGGACAACAGTTACCAGGCTTTACAACGCCGGAATACGTCTCTAGCCTAGACCTCTAAATGTTGTGTGTTAAGTTACAAAGCGTTTTTAAGTTCATTGAATTTATTTTAGGCTGATCTTTCTTATGAAGTTTGCATTTTGGGATCACCATGAGATGTAGATGTAATTCCTAAAATGCAATCTAAAGATGATAAGCAAGCTTTTATCTCTTTTCAGCAATGAAAATCCTAGCTACAAGGGAAAAGAAAGACACAATCTTTTCTCAAAGAGCAAAGAGCACACTGTAAATGCACTTTTCCTAAATCAAGCCAAACAGACTGTCAATATGCAAATGCACATGTGCATGTATTTGTTTTTCACTTTCTTAATATTGATGCCTAAAAAGAAAGTTGTTGTACAAATTTGAATTCGTTTTCAAGTGAAAAACACAAACAAGCTTCTTTTCGAAATCAAAAGGTAGAGACGATTACGACACTTTATGATTTTGAAATAAACACTTGTTTTGACACTAGAAATTCACAAATTCAAGCCAAAGGCAAAAGTAAAAGCATAATCAACTGTCAACAGCAAATAAACTTTCTCCTATGATTAAAATCGACACTTACGACAGATCTAAATCAAAGGACGACAGTATGACTATCCTACTTTTTCAATGGAAAACTGTAAATGATGTAACAAACACACAAAAACATCTACAGTCTTTTTGTACAAAGGAGGTGGAATTAAGGCAAAGAAAAGGGGTTTTCAGATAGACACATACACTGATCACAGGCTGCAAAAATCAGAGACAAAACTGAAAAAATTGAGCAAAGAACCTCAGCTGCACAAGGTTAGGCTGATCAACGCACCTGCTACACAGAGAAACTGGATTGCAACGCAAGTTTCCCTCTCGGGAACTGCGCTGAAATGCAAGAACTCTTCACAGCACCTGCGCTGGGGCAGAAACGAGAATTCTATCCGAGTTCTAGGTCACGGTTTGCAGTTTAATCTATTGTTTTTGGCCGAGTAAAAGCAATCAGTAATGCACAATCAGAGGGTAGATTTAAAAGAGGTTTAAGAGCTATCACAAAGGGTAATCAGATCATTTGTGAATTAGCTGTTCAAATCATAAACAGATCCAGTGAATGGATTGAAGTAGCAGATGTCTACTTTGAATTTGTTAATGGCAAATGCAGTTCGATTGCTACTTCTAAGTTTATGAAACGAACAACAAGAGAAACACAAACAAACTAAATAGACACGATCCCCAGCAGAGTCGCCATTTTGTTAACGGGAAAAGTGTCTATTCAGAACGACCCTATCCCACTGAGGTGTGACAGTGACCTCAGAAACAAACAGGGAAAACTATTTTCGTATTCTCCTTTATGAACTATAAATGAAGAGGAATTGGATGAACCAACCTATGTCTTGCGCTAGTCCTTTGATCCAATCTCTCTCCTCTTTGACAGCTTCCAGCTACCTGCTCCCTTACTTGCCCAGCGTCACCAAGTTCCTGCAAGATCACAGAAGAATAAAACTACACAAAGACATGGATTTATATTCATAAATAGCTTAGGATCAGATTTAAGCTAAACATACAAATGTAACAAACATCAATGATACACAAGCATGTAGGAGAAACTCAAATAGTTTTATTGATAAAACAAGAAGATCCAGGAGGAGTTACAACCGATGATTCCTGATCTAGCATCAACCTCCCAACATAGAATCCACTCTTCACCTCCAACAAAGCATAAATCACCCAATACTCTGATATCTATCTCAAAACCAACAGCAATTCTCTGAAATGTACAAAATTCCAGCCTTTGGATCTCTTAGTGAGGGATCCATATATAGATGTATGCAAAGAGGATGAGTCAGCTCATGAATTGATTAGTGGCTTCTCTCTGTCAGTTCTTGCTTCCACTTGGAGACTGAGAGCCTCTTACTCATCACTGGTCGAATTCAGTAAGGCAAGTGTCATTGGAGAAGATTCTGGAAGCTTCCTTTGTCTCTCCACCTCGTGGAATGACTCTGCCACTTGTCATTTCCCGCTCAACGCACCCTGGTAGTGCATTTAGGTGCGTTGCAACGCACCTAACCAGTGTATTTGGGTGCTTTGCAACGCAGCTAGCTAGTGGAGCAGCTGAAATGATCCTGATTTGACTAGTTCTGAGTAGTTTTTGGTGGAGAACTTCTGGGAGAAGTTGTAATTTGTTGACCTTGTTCCTTTAGGAGTAATAACAACACTTTTAAGGACTTAGGAGCCCTTGGTTTATGGAAATTTCATGCTTGGAGCTGTAAGGCACAAAAATGTCTATAACACCATTGCCTTTGCCAATTTCCTTAGCCATAATAAACCAAATGAACACCCACACTAGGATGTCTCGCCCAACATTCATCTTGGAATAAGTGTCCCATGGCCGTGGTTATTATTTTTCCTTTATTAACTTTATTTACATGGAATTTTCACTAGGGTTGTTACAGAACCATCCCCCTTAGGGTAATATCGTCCCCGGTGTTCAATGACACCTACAACTAACAAAACTACTATAAGAAAACATACTTCCCATGGAGCTTTATAGCTTATGTTGTAATATTTACAATGATCAGCCTGCAAAGAAGCAACATGAAAACCATAATGACATGACACCCATACAACTTATTAGGGCTTTATAACATATATCATGGAGGTATTTACATCCATATACATATGTGCATATATAAAAAAATCATACTAAAACATATAGAAAAAACATTCACTCAAACAGCGAATAGAGAAGGATACATAGCCCGCATCTGATAAGACATCTCACATGTAGCTTCATCGGGCCCAAAGTGCTTCCACTACACTTTAACTTACTTGATTTCTCAGTTATGAACCATGAACACCTTTCTCTGAAAAATACATAGTGGTTTTGGTTGGAATTTTCCTTCTAGCTCCACCTACAATACAAACCAACTAATCACATGATCAACATCTTTAACATACTTCTTAAACAATGACACTTGGAAAACATCATGGACATTCACTATCAGATAAAGTGGAAGTCAATAGGCTACTAGTCCAATCCTTTCAATAATCTTGAAAGGTCCACAAAACTGAGGTGCCATCTTGGCACGTGATCCAATCCTCAAGGAGCTCTTCTTTGGCTTGATGCATAGGTACACATGTTTCCCAACCTGAAACTCCTTAAACAACCTATTCTGATCTGCATAAATTTTCTACCTATCCTGTGATGCCTTCAGATTCTTCTTGTTTACCTACATTTCCTATTCCATCTCTACCAACATATCTAGTCCTATCAACACCTTGTTCCCCTGATCACTCCAACTGATGGGAGTATTACAACTCCACCCATACAATGCCTCAAACAGACTCATCCTCAATGACTCCTAGTACCCATTATTATAAACAAACTCAACCAACGAAATGTACTCTTCCCATTTCCTCTACTAATGCCACATACATCCTCAGCATGTACTCTAGTATCCTACTGACCCTCTCTATTTTTCCATTTGTTTGTGGATGATAAGTTGTATTGAAGGCCAACTATGTACCTAAACCTACAAACAACTCCTTCCAAAACTTTGAAGTGAACTTATCCATGTCTGACATAATATTCTTCAGAACACCATGAAACCTCACTACATCTCTAATAAATACATATGCTACGTCACTAGATGAATATGTAGACTTCACTGGAATGATGTGAGCTACCTTTTTCAATATATGTTGGCTTGAGGGGGCCTGACCAAGGTTCAGAGTTAATTAGCCAAACAAATCCATACACTAATAGCCCTTTCGGCAACACCCCACGGAGCACGGACTGAGGTCTAACCTGAAGCAGTATGGGGGGATGTTGGAACCAAGTTTCGCACCCTTGAGATGTCTGAGGGGTCAGTTTAGTACAACTGTGAATAGCTTCATGCAGGTTATTTCGCGCATCACCCTGACCTACGAGGCCTTCGTGATCTATTATAACCGCCTTCACTCAGCCCTAACCAGGGGCTGGGATGCTTTCGCGCTACTAAGGCAGCGATCTACGCTAATTCCTCGAGTTACACTGCGGATCTTACTTATCTTCTTATAATTGTTAGTTAACTTTGCGTAAACAAATACTTTGTCTTATATTCTCTTAGTCAACATAATCATATAAGTTCACGCATATAAACAGTAAAAATGCAATCCATACCCAATATACTCAATGCATAAAACAAGAAAAGATACAAAAAAATGATATGACACTTCTCTTTATTACTTCTCCAAAGGTTACAGAATCAAATTTCCCTTCACACTCAACTGCGGACTACTAGGCCTCTACGCACTCATCTGCAGAGCCTTCTCCTACTCTATGACCCAAGACTCGACTCTGCACTTAGATAAGACTCAATTCTTCATCCTTCATTCATGACTATTTCTTTTTCCTTGTTTGATTTACAACTGAGAGCCTCGCTCTATTTATACAATCCCATGGTTCGTGGATCATGGGTGGATCTCTAAAGCCAAAATTACATTTACAAAAATGGGGGCGAACAACCATATGACTCATTTACAAGTTCGTGCTCCACGCCCACAAAATGTGGAGTCTTTACATCGGATTTGGTCAAAATATGGGCTTTAAGCCCCAAAACTTCCCTTGGGGGATCCCGCGCCCAACAGGCCCCCAACACAAACATTGTGACTCACCCTCGAGTCACTTTGTCAGTGCGGAGATCTTTGCACAGATAACTCCCAACTCTGCCCAAACTGCTGCAAGGTTGGTAGCGCATTGAGCAGTCGTCTGTTGTACCTCCTGCATGCATTGTTCAGAGACCACGGTATCTAACTGCTTCCTTGCATCTACTCCTTGGTTCCCTGCATCTACATGAGCTCGGCTTCGATCGAGGCTATAATGACGAATGCCTCATCAATGTAAGGTTGGATACGTGCCTTCAAAACTGCTTCTTTGTGTTGCGCCACGTCTACCTGCTCCTTAAGTGCTTTTTCCTGTTGCATCCGCATGAGCCTCTGTGTAATGGCCACCGTCTGTGCGGTCCCTTTTATATCATTATACTATTGTTGTAGCTCGCACACCTCTATTTCTAAGTGTTGTATGTTCGGGTCCTCCTACAGAGTGGTGAGGACCTTGAACAACTCTTTCAACATTTTGGTGTATTCCTTCACTGCACTGCTGATCTCCTCCATCCCTGATGTAATGGCACTGGCGCGCTGTTCCCTCACCTCTAGAGGAGTTGAAGGCTGCGCCTTGAACTACATCTCTACTATCTAAAGGTTCAGCTCCAGCTGAACCTTAGTCGCCTATTCTCGCTCTTCGCGCACCCCTGCTACTAACCTCTGGATGTGCACCTCTGTCGGTGCCTTTGCTGGGATAGCCAACTCAGGGACCATTTGGTAGGCCTCCTCAACCACCTACATCATTTGTTGGTTCTGTGCCACTACCTCATCGTGCTACAGGCTCAGTTGTTCCATATTAATGTTTTTCTTGCTCAACACCTGTAGTGCGTGACCCTCCCTAGCCCATAGCTCTGTAGTCACTCCATTCTGTAAGACATAGAGTGTCTCTCGAGGAAGCGTAGCCATGTTGATCCCTACTCCCTTCAACGCACTGACCATAGGCCTATCGACCTCATTCTCTGTAACCAGTGCCCCCTCTGGCAGCACTATGGTGTTGGTCATGCGAGTGCACAACATTTCCTCAGCCACGATCGTTCCTACTGCAAGGCTGGTCGAGAGAGTACTAGCCTGAGGAGTGCGCACCTGGAACTCCTATATCTGTGCTCGGAGGTCCCCCAACACAATCTAATTCTCCTCCACGAACTGCTAGAGGGCCTCCACGGTGACGTCGGACACTGTCTCCCATATATCATGGAGATCTCCTTCTGTGAGGGTGATCAGGTCGAAATAATTCTTAGAAGGTTTCGACTTCTTTCGAGGCCCCACCTGCTCTCTTGGGCACTAGTGCTTCAACTGTGTAGATGTTGTTTCTGGATCCATGCCACCTTCCTCTGTCTCGGGCTCTTCCTCAAGCAAGGGTGACTTATGGCCTTTGTGCTCCTTCTCTGTTGCCTATTATTGCTCATCTGTTGCTTTCTGTTGTTTTGTTGCTACCTTTGTGGTGTCCTACTCCTCCTGTGCCTTTGCTACTGCTGCCTCTTTTCTTATTTTATCTGCCAACTACGCCATCCATAGTTTTGCCTCCTCCTTCTTCTGTTGTGCAGAAAAAAGTTTTGTTTCCAATGCGGAGATGGCTGGAGCGCGCCACGACTAAATTATGGTGAATATGACATCGTTTGTGACTAGGTACGGGAGCTCATTCCACTTCTTCGCGGGGTCCTTGCGCGCCTTGACATACATGTCGTGGAAGTCCACCTTGAACTTCGCGAAGCTTTGTAGACTATTATAGATAGTGGGTGATGACCGTGGCTTGTGGTTAATCTCCATTATGATGTTCATCTCCATGAAAACCCAAAATATCTTACTGTCTCGGATCCTCTACATGTCTTTAGTGGCCCACAATGAAGTGTACTTCGTTGCCTCTAGAAGATCCCACAAAATTGTGGGGAACTGGCTATCCTCAGGAAATTCCCAAGCCACCAGCACTATGGACAGCAGAAGCCATGCATAGTGGAAGGTCTTCCCATGTTCCTATGCCTCGCAGAAATTCTCCAAGAACTCCTTTCATACATACTTGGACCAATTAAATTGGACCCCCTCCATGCACTACGCGTAAAGTGCTATCACCGGCATGGGCACCTCATCCATGCTGCACTTTTGTATAACCTTGCCAGCCAGTATCTGGGTGGCAACTCTGCCTGCCTTGTTGTTGATACTGGATACTGCATACCCTCTCTTCTTTTTCACCAGCTTGAATTTTTCCTTCATGGCCTCTGCGATGGCCAATTCATTGCTCTTACCCTTTGAAATATCTGCGGGATCCTCCACCTTACAAGGGAGTCGGGTAATTCTATGAATCAAGTGGTCCGTGATGGGGATGGGCTCCTCCAGCCACAAAGACGCATCATGCACCAAGCAAAGCAGTTTCCTGATGAAAAAGATAGTTAATGGGGCACAATGGTAATGCGGCACCCATAACAGATTTAACAACCCTACTTTCTTGACTCCGCACAACCACTTATGCAGCTCCAACTCTATGACTCCCTCTGCAGTGTTTTTCTTTGGCCTCATGAACTATGAGGTTGCCAAGTGTAGGAATTTCGTGTGGTCTGTGATATCCCAGTCTTCAAACTTTAGACCCGGCACCCGTCCCAAGTGCTCTCCTTCAAAAATGATCTCGTTAGGTAGTAGCGGAGTCTGCAGAGAGCTCTTGATCTCATCTAGGTCCTTAGGTACCCTTGCTTTCCCTTTTTGTGGAGGAACATATGCTGGCAGCTTGGTTAGAGGGTTTGCACCTTGGTTTTCTTCCTCCATTTCTTCGTCCTCCTCCTCTTCGACCAGGATTTCCTCAAGATCTTCCTCCTCCTCATCAATTTCCACATTTACTGCTTTCCCATTTTCTTCCATGGTTAGTTTAATTTGCAGCGGGTTTCTAGGGGACACGCGCACTGGAACCATCGACTGCTTATCTTTCTTGGATCTTAGCATGTGTGGTGATTTAGGGATTTCCGTGACTATCGCGACATTCTCATGGGCATCTCCTATTATCATGTCCTGCGTAGCCTCTTCAACGGTCATTTCACCGATATCCATGGCTTCTTCTGGTGTGGTCATACTGCTATTCCACAAATCTCTCAACGGCTCAAGTGCTCAAACAATGCCTTTGACTTCAAAAAATCAAATAGATCTGGGTTCATAGATCTCTAGGCGCATAATAGCTCAATTCTAAAATGGCCAAGTGTTGTCTGTTGGGCATCCCTTTGCAATTTATAGCACCTTTTGAATTCGAATTCAACCGTTCCCCCCAAATCTATTTCATTAATGCTCCCTTGGCAGCAGATTTTCCCAAATATAGCCCATAAACATAGCCTTGAATTCCTAGAACCCACTCCATTTGGTCTTAAACCAAGCATCACATCGTGAATAGTGACTATAACGGTCACTTTCCAGCTGACCCACACGGCAGCGCAACTACCCTTGTACTGTCGAGGACCCTATGACACTTCGCTCCTACGCACAGTCCTGACATCGCGCAGCTCCCGGGCAGAGTAGGTTATAGTCCTGTGCCTCCTTTCAACTTCCTGGGGCACTAAGAGTGTGCTTCCTATGGCTAGTCATGAGGTCGAGCCACCTGTATACGGCTTCAACTAACTATGACTTACTTCTCTTGGGAAGGGTTCACCATTTGACTTCACCAACTGCATCACACATTTTATTAACTGCATCGCGCCACCATCTGTGATCCCCTTAGTAACATATGGTCCAATCTAAGGCATTAAATTGATCAACTCTCGGTGGTAGTCCCCAAATTTGTCAATGTAATCATGCGCATCTTGTTTTATCACCACGGTTTTCTTATCAAGAAAATCCTTCTGTATTCCTTCCTCAAGCTTCTTGACTTTTGCTTCCACCATGACGCTTTTCTCCCTCAACCGAACTCTTTCATTCATGAGTTCTTGGATCCTAATATTACCATGTTGGATCTCTTCATCAGGTCCTAAGCATTCTTCTTTGAGCTCTTCCAACTGTGCGATCCCTTCTTCCAAGGCTCCCCGAACCATCATATCTGGAGGCACTGCTATGCTAGACTATGTATGATATACTCCATCGGCATTACAGCATTTGCTCCATAGGTCAACCTAGAAGGTGTTTGTTTCGTCATTTTCTTACACATTGTCCTATAAGCCCATAAGACTACTGGTATGCGCAGGTCCCAATCACTTCATTACACATTACATACCTTTTTTAGGGTTTCACACACTTCATTAAATGCTTTCACATGGATAAACTTCTGCGTGTTTGTTCTCTCCACAGTCTGTCGTTCCAACTTGAGGAACCGGTCGCACATTTTCCCCCCCAACACATGCTTATTGACCATATTTCCCAACGCACAGTTCATGTGTATCTGCACAAGTTGTTTACCATATGCCTGTACCCACCTAGATGGATGCGTGCGTGGACCATCCCATCCATTGTATTTATCTGCCAATCGCACTATAGGTTTCCCAAACTATGAGCACAACATTTTTCTACATGCACACCAGCCTTCAAAGCTTCCTCTTTGCGTACCCCACCACCTTGCGAGCATAGCGTGCAGTGCCCAATTCAAGGCCTGGAAACGTTGATTTTCTGGCACCTCCCTTTTGAATTTGTCCAAGAAAGCATCTACCTCACCTAATCCATCATAAGTAGGGAGATCTCTCACTTCTGTTGATATGCAGCGCGGTGACCTTGTCATCATGTTACAATTAAGTGTGGTTACTTTGTGTAACTGATTCTACCATCGTTCTATCTCCTCATCTGAATCTGAAGTGCAGGATCTTTCGCGCTCCCATGATATTTGTCCATCCGCGGTGGGATTTACCTAGTCTTGCTCTTGCACAGTTATCTTGTAGATGCAGTCCAAATCGTCGTCACTTTCATAGCCGAACACCGGCTGTGTATAGCACAATCCCTCAGTAGGGTCCAAGGGTATAAATATGCACAGAGACTTCTTCTCAAAAATCATCTTGCACTTCTTCAAATTAATCACCCTCTTCATGTCAGTGGCCCAATCAATTCCTAAGAGCATGGGGTAGGGATTTTTTTCATCAACAATCTCTATCACCCCAAAGTCTTCTAGCGTGCTCGCTCCCTCAATATCTATGGCGATTCCCTACAATCACCCCAGGGGTATTATATTTTGTTGGTTCACCATTTTCAGTTGAATAGGAGACCATTGTAGCATAGGTGATCCAAAATTGGATCTTGGATGAAGTCTAAAAGACTTCATGTAAGAGGTAAAAGGTGCCAAATGGCACGAATCCTTTGTAAAACAGAGGAAAATGGAAATCATAGGTTGCTCCTAGAAATAGTCACATTGCAGAGATCTCCTCATTCTGAATCCAATGCAACTTGAATGGGAAAAAACGGACCCTAGATGAACGAGTTATTGTAAAATGAAAATTGCCCAATGTCCTTAGAAAAGAAGGCAATTTCATTAAATTTTGAACTATATTGAAAATTTTGATTTTAATATAGGCTCACAGAATAATCCACAACTGACACGTGGTAGGCTGGGATTGGGCCATGTGGCCGTGTTTGACTGATCAAAGAGGAAATATTGCATTGGTGGATTACATTATCGGGCCTTAAAAACTTGAAGAAAACCATGAAAATCAAGCTAATGGAGGCTTAAACAATGGGTGCATAGGGACCATCGGATCTGGCCAATCAATGGTCCAGATCTGATAGGCATATTGCATCGGCAGTGATCGGCAGGTCTGATAGGAGGCATAGCGCGATGAACGGGGGTGATGCGATGGAGTGATCGCCGAAATCGGTAGATCGCCATCGGCGAACACCATGGAGCAGCTATATATATATATATATATATATATATATATATTTATATTTATATTTATATTTATATTTATATTTATATTTATATTTATATTTATATATGTGTGTGTGTGTGTGTGTGTGTGATAGTCTGACTGTGATCACCAATATAAGCAGATCGACATCGGTGATACCAAAGGGGAAGCCAAAGGGCCATTGCAATATGTGATGTGATATAAACCGGACCTGAAAGGGTTTCGAAATGGAAATGGATAACATTCGAAATCCATTAATGCCATTTTGTGTGTATTTTCGCATGTTTTAATGCATTACGAAATACAAAGGGATAGAGCCTTGTGACATGCGATAGCAACCTATGGGCAGAACCGATAGGAAAATAAAGTGCGATTATGAATATTTCAAGTCTGGCATGAACAGTGTTCTGCAGATTTTCCTATGTTTGGTAGTGTTTCTCTGTGTAAATAGAAAACGACTGCTCAGAGGAATTTTAAGCTCCGATTTCCTTGTCCGTTACCAGATAAGTGGCATCCATCCCAGGAAGCGTTTAGAAATGATTGCTAATTCTCAGAGGAGGAAAATGAGGAGACAGTGACTTGAAGATAGAGTGCCTGAGAGGGGAGATAAACAGGCAGCGCCAATTTGGCTTAAAAAGCCACGAACAAAAGGTTGTTGCAGTGGTTGATGTTGGCTGAGTCTGAGGACACGATTGAGGAGCATAAGCAGGCAGTGCTAATTCTGGGAGCCTGATTGGGAGGTATAAGTGGGCAATGCTGAGACAAGGAGCTCACAAACGTTATTGAATTCCAAAGAGTCCAAGGAGTAAAAGAACCGAGGGACAGTGAGTTGAGAGCCAAAGAGCTTTAATCCCAAGAGGGACAGAGAGCCACAATCCCACAGAGAAGCTAGAGGTGGAGAAAAAGAGGCCAAGATAGAGCTGAGAAACCCATAGACAAAGAGCTGAGGGCCTAAAAGCCAGTGCGAGAGAGCCAAAGCTAGAGCAGGAAGGCCGAGATCTTCAGAGCTAGGGACAAAATGGCATTCTAAACCCATTGTTTCTATGTTAAACCATGGAGTTGAGCTAGAGAGCTTGTAAAAAGATTGCTACCATAATCCCAGAGAGCCTAGTCAAGTTGACTAGAGCTCACGAAGACATAGCCCAAGAGTTTTGGGTGAACTCGTAATTAAATTGTTGTCTTATGTGTTTGTTTTATGGATGCATTATTTACTGTCACATGTATTTAGTATCAACATAAACAACAGAACTTACAGCACATAAACAGTTTTAAAACAAATCCAAGCATATGCCTATATTTTCAAGCATTTTTAATCCGCATTGGTTAATTATTAAAGACTTAGGAATATTCATGCTTTGGAAGTGGGAGAGGTCCCTATAAGTTAGACAAGGAGCCTAAGTGCCCCATTTTCAGATCAGGCGGTATCAGAGCTTAAGATTGATTAACCACACATTTAAGAAGGTTATATCAAAATGCTTGATTGACAGAGCAAACACTGTTTGTTTGAAAAGTGTTTGAAGAGCAAGAGGCTGATTGTATGCTTGTTTTGCAGACTGACTATTGTTTAAGTTTTCAAAGGCGAAGAGAAGGCTATTGATAGCTTAGTCTAGGAAGGACAAGAAAAAAGAAGTCATTGGCATAATGACATCTTCTACAAATGAGTCCTCGAATTCTTCCCTCTTCACAAAACTCTTTGATGAAGACATGAAGCAATAATTGTCCACCATGATGGATATGGTGAGAGAAATGTATGAGGATGGAAGGAAGAGCAACATGCTTATAAAGCAGCTGAATTCCATGAAGGAAGAGAAGCAGTTGCTTGCTGAAAATTTGTAGGAAATGGAGAGGCAACTTCATATTGCAAATATCAACCTAAAAAGGATGCATGAGTTAGAGTCACAACTCTTTGTTGCCCAAGAAGCCTTAGTCAAGTACCAGATTGAAGAAGTTGTAAGCCATTCCAGTTTGTCTTCAAATTCTTCTAAGAATGCTCATATTGGTTCTATTGAAAACATACCAGAGGCATAGGTTCCAAGCTAATTTCCAAGATGGGCTATGAAGGCAAGGGATTGGGAAAGCATGCACAATGTATTATTGAACCAATAATGGTTGAGGAAAGGCCTAAATATTTGGGTCTTGGCTATGGACAGTCTTATAGAGAGAGTTCCAAAGCTGCCATGAAAGCCATTGAAACCATTCCAAGAAGGAGTTTCATTACAAGTCCTCTATCTCAAGAGTGTGAATATTGTGTTTAGGAGGAATGCAATGGCTTGAAACATCATTTGCAGGATACAGGTGTTCAGAAGCACAACCTTGAACTAGAGAGTTGTGAAAACTCTGACAACCTTGAAGAGATTGATGGAATACTAAAGGGAGCCACTTCTTCATTTGCTTCACCTCCTCATGAAGGCAATAAAGGTGAAAGAGGAGGGTATAAATCTAGTTCTAACCATAGTCCTTTTGATTTTTCAAAGCATGATAAATTTTCACATAAATATGGGAAAATAATTGCATGTTCCTTTTGTGGTTTGGATAACCATCATGTTTCTAGATGTTGGAAGAGAATGGCCGCATACAAGAAACTTTTGAAGGAAAGAAAGCAAGCAACAAAAGGTCCATTGGACAAGGCAAATCATGCTATCAAGAGGATGCATATGTGTTGCACTTATTGCCATAAGCAAGGGCATCTTGCTGAAAGGTGTTGGACTCTGAATCCAGCAATGCTTCCATAAAAGCTGAAGGAGAAGGTGGAAAGAGAAGATGGAAGAAATGGAAAGGAATATTCCATGAATGATGTGTCTCAAGATGATTCACATATTGATGCTAATGTATCAACAAAGGAGGGACCTTTGAAATGGATTGGTAAGAATTGGTTAAAATTCTTATCCAATTAAAAGTTGCATGTCTATTGATGCATCTATTTGCATTTCTTTGTTAATGGAATGCAAGTTGCAGGATTTTACCAAGAAGGTGAATGGAGAAGTTGAGCGGGAAGCTCACTTTGTTGCTGCAACATTATATTTTATTTCAGCTTCAAAAGTATAATGTGCTTAAGCAAAAGTTGAAGGATGAAATGCATGCATGAGATGATGTGCATGAACACAGGGATGTTGATGTTTTCCTTGTTTTAGGAATGTGTGTGAATGACTTGAAGGGCTGATTTCTTTGTTGTAAACATGCATGTAATGTCAATTTTGGTAAGGTTAACTTGGTCTCCAAATGGAGATAAGGATGAAGTGTTTTCATCTTTTGAAAAACAGTCCTAATGGTCTTTTTCTACATGCTTGACTTGAAGGGTCATTTGCTTTAAAGGCATGTTTTGTGGGCTTGATATCTAGTCCATCATTTGTATACAGATGTAAGACATGGAGATGTTCACAAGATGTGAAAATCTATTTCTTTTTTTGAAGTAGGAGTTTATTCCATCCAATTGTTGTCTGTATGCTTGTTGTTGTTAACACTTGTTGTTGGCGGCATGTCAAACAGGTACAAATGAAAGTTTTGTTGAGCAGATGTACTTCACATTTTTTTTAGCTACCTAGATCAATGATCAAGGAAAAGAATTTCAAACCACCTTCTATGACCAGTACATCAGAAGTTCTGTAGGAAGGCAAGGAGGAAGACAGTTCTTCTCAGGAAGACTGGTCCATCCAGAGAAGAGAAGTGGTAAAAAACTTTGGTTCAAAGGCACTATGAAAAGGCAAGTGTATCGAGGCTGAAAGAAGAGGGTGAGTCACTCTCATTTACTGTTCAGATCAGTATATCAGTCTTTTGGAGACCAAAAGATCTTTTAGTGGGAAGGTGTGATCCAAAATTGGGTCCTAGATAAACCTCTAAGTCTAAAAGACTTCATGTAAGAGGTAAAAGGCGCCAAATGGCATGAATCCTTTGTAAATCATAGGAAAATGAAAATCACATGTTTCTCCTGGAAATAGTCGCATTGCAGAGATCTCCTCATTCTGAATCCAACACAACTTGAATGGGTGAAAACGGACCTCGGATGAAGGAGTTATTGTAAAATGAAAATTGCCCAATGTCCTTAGAAAAGGAGGCAATTTCACTAAATTTTGAACTATATTGAAAATATTGATTTTAGTATAGGCTCATGGACCAGTCCAAAACTGACACGTGGTAGGCCAGGATTGGGCCACGTGGCCTTGCTTGAATGATCAAAGAGGAAATATCACATCAGCGGATTACACTATCGGGCCTTAAAAACTTGAAGAAAAACATGAAAATCAAGCTAACAGAGGCTTAAACAATGGGTGCAGAGGGACCGTCAGATCTGGCCAATCAATGGTTCAGATCCGATCGGCATATCACATTGGTGTTGATCAGCGGGTCTGATCGAAGGCATAGTGCGATGAACCGGGGCGATGTGATGGAGCGATCATTGGAAACGGTGTATCATCATCGACGAACACCATGGAGCAGCTATGTTATATATATATATGCGATAGTCCGACTACGATCGCCGATATTGGTGGATTGGCGTCGGTGATACCAAAGCGGAAGCCAAAGGGCCATTGTGATATGCAATGTGATATAAATTGGACCTGAAAGGGTTCTGAAATGGAAATCGATAACATTTGAAATCCACCAATGCCATTTTGTATGTATTTTCGCATGTTTAATGCATTGCGAAATACAAAGGGATAGATCCTTGTGACATGTGATAGTAACCTATAGGCGGACCCGATAGGAAAATAAAGTGCGATTATCAATATTTCAAGTCCAGCATGAATAGTGTTCTGTGGATTTTCCCGTGTTTGGTAGCATTTCTCTATGTGAACAGAAAACGACTGCTCAAAGGAATTTTAAGCGTTGATTTCCCTGTCCATTACCAGATAGGTGGCATCCATCCTAGGAAGCATTTAGCAATGATTTCTAACGCTCAGAGGAGGAAAATGAGGGGAAAGCGGCTTGAAGACAGAGCGCCTGAGAGGGGAGATAGACAGGCAGCATCGATTTGGCTTAAAAAGCCATGAACAGAATGTTGTTGCGGTGGTTGATGTTGGTTGAGTTTGAGGGCACGATTAAGGAGAATAAGTAGGCAGCGCTGAGTCTGAGAGGCCGATTGGGAGGTATAAGTGGGCAGCACTGAGACAGGAAGCTCACAAATGGTATTGAATCCCAAAGAGCCGGAGGAGTAAAAGAATCGAGGGAGAGTGAACTTAGAGCCAAAGAGCCTTAATCCCAAGAGGGACAGAGAGCCACAATCCCATAGTGAAGCCAGAGGTGGAGCGAAAGCGGCCAAGATAGAGCCAAGCAGCCATAGACAAAGAGCTAAGGGCCTAAAAGCCAGTGCGAAAGCCTAAGAGCCAAAGCTAGAGCAAGAAGGCCGAGAGCTTCAAAGATGGGGACAGAATGGAATTATAAACCCATTGTTTCTGTGTTAAACTATGGAGTTGAGCTAGAGAGCTTGTAAAAAGATTGCTGCCATAATCCTAGAGAGCCTAGTCGAGTTGACTAGAACTCACAGATACATAGCCCAAGAGTTTTGGGTGAACTCGTAATTAAATTGTTGTCTTATGTGTTTGTTTTATGGATGCATTATTTACTGTCACATGTATTTAATATCAACATAAACAACAGAACTTACAACACATAAACAATTTTAAAACAAATCCAAGAATATGCCTATATTTTCAAGCATTTTTAATTCTACATTGGTTAACCATTAAAGACTTGGGAATATTCAAGCTTTGGAAGTGGGAGAGGTCCCTGTAAGTTAGACAAGGAGCCTAATTTCCCCATTTTCAAATCAGTAGGCCTCCCCTTGCACTCGCATGTCTGCTACGGTAGAACGTTCACATCTGATCCTAAGTCCAAAATTACTTGGTCCATCTCATATTTCCAATCTACACGGTTAGCCTCATTTCTCTCCCCTTCCTTGTCTTATGCTTTCCAATATTTCAGACTATGCGCGATTCTCTTGGCACGGTCCTAGAGCATATGTAAATGAGTTCTTGCAATCCTTTTACAACTTTGTTGTCATGCATGTAGCTTCATACATGAATCCAGGAATTTCATAAGCATAGATGGGTCCATTTCTGACTCTGATATATCTTTTCTTCCTGAAGTGGAGGCATCATTGAAGCTCTTCTTTGCTTCCATAAAGGTTTATCAAGCGCACTCTAAATCAAACTCTGCTTCCTTCATCAGAGCTTTGTGAAACCAAGTGTTATCTTCAGGTTTTTTTCCTTTATCATTTCCCGTCATAATTCCACTTCAGAGCACAATATTCACATTCAAATCTTCCTCGTTCGGCTCAGACCTCATCATCTGTAGGTTCTAAGTTGGGGGAGATGGTAGCACTTCCTTGTCACATATCCTAGCTATCAGCGTAGGACAATCCTCCATCTCATGATCAAACAAGGTGCAATACAGACATGATGGGCACATTTGATTCATACAATCATGAGCATAATGTCTCGGCCCTCTGCAATTGAAGCATATCAATTGTCTGCTAGGTCCCCCTCCACCTCGGCCTCGTTCATGCCCCTAAAATCTGGTTCGTGCCATCCCTGCACTCAGGTCTAGGGGTCGCGATTCGGCCTGAACTCTGTAGGTGGGAGTTCTATCCATAATTAACTCATAGCTTCTACAAGTGTGCTCATTGTGTCCTACTGACCTACAAAGGTTACAGAACAATTGCTGTGAATTTTGTGTATACTTCTGTAACAAATGGCAGTTGTCCGTAGCATGTTTCCCTCCTATTTGACAAATCGTTCACCACAAAGTAGGTGTCGCACTAGGTCCCACTTGTGCTTCTGGCCTTAATGGCATCAGTCCTCCTCCCACGAGGTAATTCACAAACACCAAGAAGTGGTCCTTGTCATGACCCTTGTTGGCATTATGAGATAAGTGTTGTCCTTGATGGCAAACCTCACTGATGACAAATCATAGTACAGAAGGTCAGCAGCAAGGAATTGATGATCAGACTATAAGAAGAGAAAGTTCATACACGCAGGTTCGTTAAGCCCAAGTCGCGTGTACACGCTGGTTGGCTTCAGAAAAAGCGCGTGTATGTGGAAAAGTACCTTTGGTCCATGGCGGTTATTCCTTGGAAGTTGTGCCTATGGTTTTGGACCTTGGCGTCTCGGCGGACGTGTTGATCCCTAGTTTTGAAGTTGATGGTATTGGATTTCTATGGTTTTGGCTCTTGGTATTGAACAAGGCCTAAGGCTATATAAAGGGAAGGAAATCATTAGGCAAGTGTATCTGAAATGTCTTGAATATCTGATGAAGCACTAGATCCAGTATGCAGGGTTATGGGTTGATGATGCATTGCTTGATCTGAGCTAAGGAGAGATCTCACCTGTTGATGGAGAACTAGATCTAAGGAGAGATCGGGATCAAATGGTTTGAAATGAACTATCTTTATGATGCTTATTCTAGATCTACATACTGACGCATGTATTGTTCTATAAGTGTTATGAGTATGACTGATGTCTGGTACAGCTACAAGTTATGAGAAATTATTTTTAGATCTGTACGCGGGTTGGATTTGATAAAAGCGCGTATACACGCGAGTTTGATTCATCGAAGTAGCGTATACATTGTAAATCTTAATATTTGAAGTTGCAGATGGATCTGATGGTTATTACAGAGTTCTGTGTCTGCTCTGTGTTCTGGTGACTGTTGTTAACAGGGTTTCAGTGATTCAGAGTTTGATGATTGTGTTGAGCTTCAATGATAGTTATGGGTCCAGTATGAAAATTGGATGAAAAGTGGCCTTACAGATTATGTGTTGTGCTTCAGTGTATCCAGTCTGAAAATTGATGAAACGTGGTACCTGGAGGTGAGAAGATTGTAGGCAAGCACCTACGTACTAGTATCTAAGCTAGTACAAAAGCTAAAGGAGATCTTTGGAGCATTGTAGCAGGTAGCAGCCTGCGTACTAGTAAATGGATCGGCTAGTACAAGAGCAAAGGGGGTTGTAGCTCCCGTACTGGTATAAGACTGCACCAGTACAAATATTGTAAAAGGATTTTCTTATTAAGAAGAAGATTGAGATGACTTGCAGCAGGTGGTTTTCACCCACATTGGGTTTCCACCTTATATCTTTGTGTTCATGTGTGTGGCTCTTGTGTGATGTTCTGTTCTGTTATACTGCACCTGTTTACTGCTAAATTGCTTAATAATGTTCTGATGCATTTACTGAAGATAAGATTAACTGAATCATAAGATATCTGAATATACGCTAGTTGCTTTAGACACAGTCGCGTGTACACGCGGGTTCACTTAACTGAAGTCGCGTATATGTTTCTGAGTATGAAATTGAAAAGGTTTTATTGATCTGATAATACTGATTCACCCCCCCTCTCAGTATTATTTCCAACAATTGGTATCGGAGCAGGTCCTTTGGTAGAAGCTTGATCGCTTGAAGGAGATTCCTGGAACAATGGGAAAGAAGCTTAAGAAGAAAGCTCATAAGAAGAAGAAGACATCTCAGAAGGACTATGACAGTGGGAGAGTCGATTGGGGATTAGGTATAAGAAGTTCTTCAGATTCAGAATCAGATTCAGAATCATTATCAGGTATGAATGTGTTATCATCTGATGTTCCTGCTATATTTCCTTGTGAAAGTGATGGAAGTGATAGTGAAACTACTGAACATGCTTTTATGGGTGAGCAAGAAAAGTATCAAATAGAGGCAGTATTTAGAAGGCTTGAAGACAAAGTTAAAGATCAACAAGATCTATTGAACAAAAGGGAATGTGCTTTCAAAGAAGAAGTTACCAAACTAAAGGCCCAACTAGAAGAAGGAAACAAGGTAAGAAAGCTACTCAAGGACAAGGAAGACCAATGTCAAAAATTGCAGCATGAAGTGACATCATTAAGAAAAGAAGTCAACGAAAGAAGCATAACCATCAAGAAACTCAAAGATAGATCCAGCTACTATGAAAATCTTGAAGCTACAATCCTCTCACTAAAAGGAGATCTTGAAGAATCAAAGAAGCAGAATACAGATCTACACCAAGCAATTGAAAAACAAGACAACGAAGTCATCAGCTTAAAATCACAGTTGGAATGTGCCTTCAGAGCTCGTCAAATTCAGCAGGATCTGTATGAAAAGCAAGAAAAGGAGATACTCAATCTAAGGCAACAAATGGAAGAAGGAAGAAAAGATGGAGAAGACATGAAGAAGCAATATCTAGAAAAGGAGGAACAACTTCAAGTTGAGGTAAATATCTTGAAAGGTAAATTAGAAGAAAAGGATAAACTTTTGAAATTTCAAGATAGTACTAAAGCCTTGGATGATATTCTTAGTAGTCAAAGGTCTCCTGCTATCAAGACTGGTCTTGGTTTTCATGAATCCGTTGAAGGTGAATCTAGTTCACAAGGTGAGGCAAGGAACTCTAAAGAGAAATCCAAAATGATCAACAAAGAGATGAAAGGTCAACCCCATCAACAATCAAGGAAAGAGACTCCTCAAAGAAAATCTTTTACTCCTCCTATGAATAATGTTGAATGTTATGTATGTCATAATCTTGGACATGTTGCAGCTAGATGTAGAAGAAGAAGAGTTCAAGACTATTATGCGGACAGGTCATCTCAATCAAGGTACTTTAATGGATATTGCTTTGCTTGCAATATGTATGGTCACAAAGCTGCTGATTGCTACAGAAGGAACATGAAACATGTTAGATGTTATGCATGTAACAAGCTTGGACATATAGCAAAGGAATGCAGGAACAAAGGATGGACATCACACCAAAAGGAGAAAACCTCATCACACTTGAAGATATGGAGGAAGAAGGAAGTACAGTCAGCACAATGTACTGAGACACAGCACAGCACAGACATATCAGACTCAGGGGGAGCTGAAGGTGTAAAACTTCAGTGTTCTGAATCTCATACGCAAGTTCCTTAAAGGGAAGTCGCGTATATACGCGAGTTAGACACTGAAAAGTCGCGTATATGTCAGTCTGAGGAAAAGCAGTGGGGACAGGCTCAGAAAAGGGATCTGATATGATTCAGTCCATTATTTGCTCTATTGGTTAATAGCTACAGTCTGCTGAGGATGTGTGGAAATGTTTTGTTACTTGTATGATGTCTAGAAGTGTTTTGATCCTAACTTGAGGATGAAGATGTTTTGATGCTTACTGCTGATATATGCATGATCAGATCTAACAAATGGCACTGGTTGAGGGGGAGCATATGCCTTTAATAATTCATTGTTGGCATTATGGTTTATAATCCTTGGTGATGATTCTTATATGGCTAAATGATATATCTTGCTATGATGTGGTTGTGAGTTGTCTATGATAAACTCTCATTCTTGAAGTTACATAGAAGATGTTCAGATCAGATTTATGGTTGATTCTTTGATGATGCATATATGGTGCTTACATGGTGATCTTCATAAGGACAAGGAGAAGTACAAAGCTTTAATACACATCTTCCTCACTTGATGATGAGTCACTTATATACTGTTGTTGTCATATGCATAAAGATCATACAGTTATGATGCAGGCACTCTTGTGAATAAGGATTACTGCTGTTGATGATATCAAGAAGTTTTGTCAAATGAGCTTGAGCTCAAGATACATAGTGCTGATACATGGATGACTACTCAAGGTTGCTTTGTTGGAGACATGGTGATGAGTTCTTGATAGGTTGATACTTGTATGAGTTGATTGATGCAGATGTTCCCAAGTAATGATACTTGGATCATGTAGAGCTTGATGAAATGGCTATGGTGATTTCACACATGTGAATGACTCTGAATTCTGTTCAAAGGGATGAATTGATGCAGACATACCTTGTTATAGGTTGATGACCTATTCTCTACAGGACATTTACAGGTTGCTGATATGGAAGTTTGTGTACGCGTGTTTTGTAAAGGATATCCGCGTGCATACGCCGTTTTACAAGGGGATAGTCGCGTATATGGTGTACGCATGTTGAGTAAGGAATATCTGCGTATATACGCCTGTTTATGTGTATACAGACGCGTATATGGAGATTTGAAGGAAATCAGCAGGGACAGATGTTGGTTGCAGAAAGTCTGATATAGGTCTGACAGAGATCATCTGGCACAGGTTCAGGGGGAGCAGATAATCTTCCAATGATGCATTGTTGGCATTATCTTAAAGCTTTTGGTTCTAGTTCACATTTGGTGTTGATTTCAGGAGAAACAAAGGCGAAAGGAGAACAGAAGGATCTCTTGGTTGTTGATCTGAATGGTGATTATCAGATGCTGCTGGTGACTTTCATAAGTCTTGGTCTAGTTCTTACGTCTCTATGTCATATATCTCTTTTGTGGTATCTCTTTCATGGTGTCAAGGTCATGTAACGGCCTATTTTGGTTTCCCCACTATGCCTGGGATGATTGATGCAATATGATTGGTTGTCATATGTAAACTTTTGATGTATTCCCACTTGGTTGGGTGGATGAGTCAATATTTGTATATCCTCACTTAGTTGAGGGATGGATGTATGTATGAGTCTTTGGTGATAGGAAGGTCTTTTATGATGTATAGAGTCATGTTCTTCTTGAAGAACATATTTTGTAGATCTTGCCTAAAGTCAGGAAGAGCATGAACAACACACTTCAGCGGCACAGAGATTCAGCTTGTACTCAGAGGGAGCATGGACAGATTGGTACACCTTGGCATATACAAAGGGGGAGATTATTCAGAGATTTCAGCAGGTACTCAGGGGGAGTATGGACAGTGGAATGATTCAGCAAAGGAAGAGAATATCTTGGTCCACCCTTTGCCCTTGATGTCAAAGGGGGAGAGTGATTTGGTGTTGTTGCCATCAAGTCCAAAGGGGGAGATTGTTGGCATTATGATGCATGTGTTGTACTTGATGGCAACCCTCTCATAGAAGAATATCTCACTTATGTATAACTGGATGAATCTTCAGAAGAGATATCAGATGTGACTGATGGAGGACAGCTCAAAGGAATCAGATGATGAATCTTCAGAAGAGATATCAGATGTGACTGATGGAGGACAGCTCAAAGGAATCAGATGATAGTTCTAAGTGTGACAAGTTAGCTTTGCCATCAAGTCCAAAGGGGGAGATTGTTGGCATTATGAGATAAGTGTTGTCCTTGATGGCAAACCTCACTGATGACAAATCATAGTACAGAAGGTCAGCAGCAAGGAATTGATGATCAGACTATAAGAAGAGAAAGTTCATACACGCAGGTTCGTTAAGCCCAAGTCGCGTGTACACGCTGGTTGGCTTCAGAAAAAGCGCGTGTATGTGGAAAAGTACCTTTGGTCCATGGCGGTTATTCCTTGGAAGTTGTGCCTATGGTTTTGGACCTTGGCGTCTCGGCGGACGTGTTGATCCCTAGTTTTGAAGTTGATGGTATTGGATTTCTATGGTTTTGGCTCTTGGTATTGAACAAGGCCTAAGGCTATATAAAGGGAAGGAAATCATTAGGCAAGTGTATCTGAAATGTCTTGAATATCTGATGAAGCATTAGATCCAGTATGCAGGGTTATGGGTTGATGATGCATTGCTTGATCTGAGCTAAGGAGAGATCTCACCTGTTGATGGAGAACTAGATCTAAGGAGAGATCGGGATCAAATGGTTTGAAATGAACTATCTTTATGATGCTTATTCTAGATCTACATACTGACGCATGTATTGTTCTATAAGTGTTATGAGTATGACTGATGTCTGGTACAGCTGCAAGTTATGAGAAATTATTTTTAGATCTGTACGCGGGTTGGATTTGATAAAAGCGCGTATACACGCGAGTTTGATTCATCGAAGTAGCGTATACATTGTAAATCTTAATATTTGAAGTTGTAGATGGATCTGATGGTTATTACAGAGTTCTGTGTCTGCTCTGTGTTCTGGTGACTGTTGTTAACAGGGTTTCAGTGATTCAGAGTTTGATGATTGTGTTGAGCTTCAATGATAGTTATGGGTCCAGTATGAAAATTGGATGAAAAGTGGCCTTACAGATTATGTGTTGTGCTTCAGTGTATCCAGTCTGAAAATTGATGAAACGTGGTACCTGGAGGTGAGAAGATTGTAGGCAAGCACCTACGTACTAGTATCTAAGCTAGTACAAAAGCTAAAGGAGATCTTTGGAGCATTGTAGCAGGTAGCAGCCTGCGTACTAGTAAATGGATCAGCTAGTACAAGAGCAAAGGGGGTTGTAGCTCCCGTACTGGTATAAGACTGCACCAGTACAAATATTGTAAAAGGATTTTCTTATTAAGAAGAAGATTGAGATGACTTGCAGCAGGTGGTTTTCACCCACATTGGGTTTCCACCTTATATCTTTGTGTTCATGTGTGTGGCTCTTGTGTGATGTTCTGTTCTGTTATACTGCACCTGTTTACTGCTAAATTGCTTAATAATGTTCTGATGCATTTACTGAAGATAAGATTAACTGAATCATAAGATATCTGAATATACGCTAGTTGCTTTAGACACAGTCGCGTGTACACGCGGGTTCACTTAACTGAAGTCGCGTATATGTTTCTGAGTATGAAATTGAAAAGGTTTTATTGATCTGATAATACTGATTCACCCCCCCTCTCAGTATTATTTCCAACAACCCTGACCCTTACATTTAACGCACCATACCTCTTCGCGTAGTTTTGGTCGAGCTATCTTGTCCTATTTCAGAATCTACATTTCTAGGCATAAATTTTTCAACTGCATGTGGATCTGTTGAACTCCCAAGTTAGGATCCAGTATTTGGGTCTCATGTAGCCTCATCGTGATCTCCAAGGCCTCTGCCTAAGTTGTTAACCTTTGTTGCGACAACACGTTCCTCAAATGCGGCATTAACGATGCTACAAACCATTCGCAGTGTTGTCCATCCGTCAAAGTCATATTAGCTTCACGAATTGTGCACTTCAGCCTCTGATCCAACTCCCAACAGTCTCTCTTGGTAGCATTGTGATCTCTTTAAACCCAACGATCAACTGCACTTTTGACTTCGGCCTGCTAAATTCCTTATTTAGCGTAGTTTTCATATTCGCAATCCCCGCATTAAGATTTTCATTAGAATGCTTAATATACTAGGTCAAAGCATGGTCCTGCAGGGTGCTAACCCGTGTTGCTTTCTTTATATTGTCATCTGTAACTCCCTATGCTTCCCATACAGCTCTTATCACGAACCAAAACTGTTCCAGATCCTCATTTCCTACTCTCTTGAACACAGGAAACTGTATCGCACTTTCCATGTTGACTCGCAGTGGTGGTTGTAGAGCCTTGAACCTGTACCTCCCCATACACCTCTCAGCCTCCTTTTCCCACTCATTTCATCCATCAACCTGATTAAATCATTGTATTTTAGGGCTTTTTACATGATTTTCTAACTATGCTAAGTGACTGTTGTTTGGTTTAGAATTTTGGTTCAGAATGCTGCGTTTCCGCAGCCCACACAGGTTTCCGCAGCTGATCCAGGTTTCCGCAGCTCGCACAGGATTCCGCAGTTGTTTTATTAAACGATATGTTGCAGGTGTCCTCTGAGAAGATGAGCCACATGGGCAAGTTCCAGGGATCAAGGACATGGTACGTGTCCCTCCAGATCACCCAGAACAGCCATATAAGCCCGCGGTCAACGAGGAGGCAAATACCGGTCAACAGAAATGTCCAGCGGTGGCACAGCTCTGCGTTGCTCTGTTTTTGGGCACGTGAAGCTAGGTGGCATCATCCTCAGCCACAGAGACAATCTAGAAGCACGAATCCAACAACCATATTCCCCTGATTGAATGAACACGATGACAGTTTCCTAGATCCGAGGACGTAGAGGATTCACGTGTTTTAAACAGCTGGTTGAATAGCATAGATTTCGTTAAAGTAGTTTGCTTTTCTCCTTATAAATAAAGCGTCCTTGAACGCTATAGAGTTAGTCGTTGGATAATCAGTTTTATATGTAATTTTGAGCTCCCCACTGTACTTTTACATTTGCTGTCAATACATGAGAAGACTGTTTTACATTTAAGCGTGTAACTGCTCCTTGAACCGACTGAAGTAGGAAGAGGGCCCCTGTTTGCTGAAGCCCTGTACAGTAATCTTTAATTTCCAGCATTTCTTTTTCTTGTTTCATGTATAATAGCTGTATAGATGTCTTTTAAAATTGCTGCATTTTTATTTATTTTCAACATGTATATTAGCTGTACATAAACTTTGATTTTTGTTGATTTACATTTCTGCACTTTTATGTTCATGACTGATCAGTGTGTTATGCAGGTTTCTTAGGCAAGCCCGGGACAGTTTTCCTTCTTTTTTTTTCTTTTCATAACTAGTGGCATGCGTGATCATCTTGTCTATGTTGCTGACATTCATTGTTTTGCAGTTTTGATTTTCCTTACTGTCATTTCTTTAACTTGCATATTTACTTTCTGCTCTTAGATATCAAGTTGTTCATCTATTGATGGTTCCTTTTCCATAATCAAATAACTTTATTGGGAGCCAAAATATCACTTAGTATAGCTTGATTTAGTTTGCTTTAGAACTCACATTACTTGACTTATTCACAGCTATTTCTTACATGATAAATTTAGCTGAAAGGCAAAAGGTTAAGAGAAAGTTAAAGTATTGTGACTAGTCTCTTTTATGTAGTTTCACTTAGATTTCACATTGCTTAACATTTCATGATATCTTTTCATAGAGAGGATTAAGTTGAAGAGTTGAAATAGTGTGAGATAGTTGTTCTTACTTTTAGTTGGATTTAATATAGATTCCATTTTCATTGTCATTCAGCAGCAGAGATACTGGGCCGATGTCATTAGTCCTTTATTTGATGTCTTTATTTTCCTTTAAGAGTTGATTTTATTGTAGTTGTTGTTCAAAGCTTTCTTGTAGAATGCTTTTTAATTTTTTGAGAAACCATTTAGAAATCACCACAATAATCCACATTTCACTTGCTTTATTACTTCCATCACATCACGGTAGGAAAGATACATTCGAAAACAAACTTAAAAAAAAAAAAAACTAAAAAACGACAAAAGACTAAGAAAACGGTTATCTAAGTACATTTAGTACACCTCACTACATCAGCTTACGAGCCCCGGGTTGACATTTAAAAGTTGCAATTTAGACATCACTAAATTGACCAAACATTTTGGCGCCGTTGCCGGGGAAGTGAAATTGGGTAGCCAAATTCTTAAAAAAGAAAAACAAGAAAATTTCAAGGAAGGAAATTGATAACATCTCAAAGTATGCTCTCCTCTTGCACTTAATGTGATCTGGAGGATCAAAAAAGAGAGAGTTATTGGTTTAATAGTTTCTTGAGTATGCTCTCTTCTTGCACCTAGAGTGACCTGGAAGATCAGAAAGAGAATTATTAACCCGACTTGAAGAAAAAATAAAAAATGACATGCATAGAGCAAGAGATTCTAGGGGAAGGTTTTTTGCTAGAGCTAAAAGTTCGATTTTTACAACTCCATCTACTTCAAGGAATAGACAAGAGACACCTCCATCATCTCCAACTTACACTCCTAGCCCTAGGATTCCTGGAATTCAAGAAGCAGGAGTCGACTCTCCCATACCTTCCATCGAATCTGAATTAGAAAGAGATCCTTTCCTTCCTTCTACAGAGAGACAAATTGTAATTGAAGAAATAGAATCATCTGAAGAAGAGGGATAAATTCCTTCTCGTACACCCTTAGTAGAAGAACCAGAAGACTCTGAAGTCTCCAGGGAAACTACCATGACAGAGGAAGGAGCAACTGGATTTGGTAGAGGTAGAGGTAGAGGAGGAGGAGGAAACAATGGAGGAGGTAGAGGTAACATTGGGGGAAATAGGGATGGGAATAACTCATTCAGGTTTCCTATAGTTGATGAGGACTCCCGAGCTACAATGAAAAACATCTCACCATCTGTCCTCCCAAACTTCCATGGGTTTAGGAATGAGGACCCTGAAACATTTCTATTTGAGTTTGAGGTAGTGTGTCGAACTTATGATTATTTGGAAGACTCTCAAAAACTCAAATTGTTTCCTTCAACACTGAAAGGAGCAGCCTTGAAATGGTTCATGGGATTACTCACTCAATCCATTAGGTCTTGGAATGATATGAAACAGGCATTTTTGGATAGGTACCTGGACTATTGTATGCCCACCAATCAAAAGGATGAGGTATTCAAAATGATGCAAAAAGAAGATGAAAACTTGGAGGAGTTACTTGAAAGATTTCAATATAATCTGAAAAGAGCAAAAATGAGTAACCTGGATGAGGAGACCTTGAAAGCCCTTTTATTAAAAGCCATTAGAGATGAATGGATAGATATTTTGAACATGATGGGAAAAGGAGATATATCTCAACTTCCACTTTCTGACATAGCAGAATTATGTGTCCATCTCTCAAGGGGGAAATCTAAAACTCAAAAAGGGCCTAGAGATCCTTCTCTCATCGGAGCAAATAAATCTGCAACTGGATTGGTAAGTAGGGCTGAGATTGGCAACATGCTTGATGAATTCAAAACTGATATCTTAGGGAGTCTTAGTGAGCAACTAGACACCCTTAAAATTCACAATAAGCAGAAAGCAGAAGCTGAGGCTTTGGCCATCTTTTGCCCAAGGTGTAGGAAGAAACATGCTCTAAGGGAATGTCCCTTGGATGCAAAAGTTGTAGAAACATGTATAATTTGTTCAGAGAATCATGAGACCAAGGATTGTCCTTCAATTCCTGGGCTCAAAGCTGGCTTTCAAGAAGACCCAAGTACAAGTGAATCTCTCTGTTTTGTTGCAAGGAGACCTTGGCAGGGGCAACAAAATCAAGGGTTTAGCAACTCTATGAATTTTCAACCCCAAGCAAATTGGAATCCTTGGCAACAACCTTGGTCCCAACCTCAAAATCCTTTTCAATCTTGGGTACAAGGTATGCAAAATCCTTATGGGAGATTTGCTCAATTTTACCAATATCCTCCATCTTTTCAAAACCAACAAGCTCCACAACTTCCAAATCAAAATCCACAACTATCATTGCCATTTCCACAACAACAACCTTCTCAATAGAATCCAAACTCTCAACTCTTGCTTCCATTCCAACAGAAGTCAAATCAACTTCCTTCTCAGCCATTGCCAAACCCCAATAATAAAAACCCTCAAAATGCTTACATGATGGAAGGTCAACAATTTCCTACCTATATGATTGTCCCTCTCAATGAAGTACAACTCAGATCAGGTAGAGTCCTAGATAAACCTTCTATAAATGCACAAGAGTAAAGCATTTTTGAGGAAGAGTCTCTTGAAGCCAATAAGGGTTCTGAAGCATCTCTTCAAAACCCAAACACTCAAAAAGAAAAAGAAAAAGAGTTAACCCCCACAACTCCCATAGTTGAGCAACCTGCATCTTTATCCACACCTCCTTTTCCTGAAAGATTACAAATTGACAAAGGAGTGGAAAAACAAATTTGGTTGCCTGACTATAATTTTCTAGATGAATTGAAGAATGTCTGTATCAAGATTCCTTTGTTACAAGCCATTAAAGAGATTCCTATTCTAGCAAAAACAATAAAGGAGTTGAGTCTTAAAAGACCAGGAAGGAAACCAAGAGATACCAGAAGGATCCACCTGGTAGGGAAAATTGCAGATATCATGATGGGAAAAATTACTATGCAGAAATATGTAGATCCCGGTAGTCCAATTGTCAAAACACATATCAATGGGGTAGAAATACCAAATACTTTGATTGATTTAGGGGCTGCTATCAACATCATGAGTAGACAGACTATGGAACAGCTAAAACTTCCTAATCTTCTTTTTACACCTACTTTATTGCAACTTGCAGATCGATCAATTATTAAACCAGATGGTGTATTAGAAGACATTCCAGTCTCCCTAGACTCTTGGGAATATCCAGTGGATTTCATGATTTTAACTCCCAAGAGTAATCTAGGAGGACATCCTCTTATTTTAGGAAGACCTTGGCTAGCCACAGTTGATGCTTTCATAAGTTGTAGGTCTGGGGATATGTATATTTCTGAGGGTAATTCGACAAAGAAATTCAATCTGTATCCTCCAGAAAAAGCAATTACAGAAATAGGGGATAATGAGTGGGTTGATGATGAAGATACTATACAACCTGTCTTTACCATTTCTGAGATCATTGAAGATAGTCAAATTCTAAACACAATAGAAAATTTTGAACCACCTTCAGAATATGACCACACACAATTTCAGTTGGATTCTGACATTGAGTGTCTATCATCTAGACAAATGTCTATTTTCTCTATGGAAGAGTTTGGTAGTTCTGCCATTGAGATTTTTCCAGGAAAAACATTGAATATCAACAAAAACTTGGAAAAATCACAACAGGAAGGGATAACCAAAGTCTTGCAAAAACATTCTACTGCATTTGCATGGGAGTATACTGATATGAAAGGTATTGACCCGAAGACTTGCATTCATCACATCTACATTGAGGAAAACAGTAGACCAATCAGACAACCTCAAAGAAGGATGAATCCAAACCTTAGGGAGATAGTGAAAGAAGAGCTCTAAAAGTTACTTAATGTAAACTTCATTTACCCCATTTCAGATAGCCGGTGGGTTTCTCCTTTGGTTATAGTACCTAAAAAGAATGATAAATGGAGGGTTTGCATTGATTATAGGGAATTGAACAAAGCAACTTTGAAGGATCACTTTCCTTTGCCCTTTATTGATCTAGTATTAGATACTTTAGCAGGAAAAAAGTATTTCTCATTTCTGGATGGTTTTAGTGGTTACAATCAGATTCAGGTAGCACCTGAAGATCAGGACAAGACCACATTTACCTGTCCATGGGGAACTTTTTCTTACCGAGTACTTCCTTTTGGATTATGTAATGCACCCGCAACATTTCAAAGGGAAGTACTAGGGATCTTTTCTGATCTAATTCATGATTGTGTAGAGGTCTATATGGATGATTTTATAGTTTATGGTAATTCATTTGAAGAGGCATTAGAAAATTTGGAAAAAGTCCTTATAAGATGTAAAGAAACAAATCTTTCATTAAGTCATGAAAAATGTTTTATGATGTTTACTGAAGGGATTGTTTTAGGACATCATATTTCAGGAGATGGAATAAAAGTTGATAAATCAAAAGTTGAAGTCATCTCCAAGTTACCTATTCCAAATTGTCAAAAAGATGTTATAAGTTTTCTTGGATTTACTGGATATTATAGAAGATTTATTGAAAACTTCACTAAGATAGCATCTCCGCTTTTCAAATTACTTACAAAAGACTATGAATTCAATTGGGATCCTGACTGTCAATCTGCATTTGAAACTTTGAAAACAAGAATATCTGAAGCACCCATTTTGAGAGGGCCAAATTGGAAACTTCCTTTCCATATTTCTACAGATGCTTCAGATACAGCTCTAGGAGCTGTGTTGGGTCAAAAGGATTTAATTCCTTACGCCATTTACTACACAAGTAAAAATTTGACTCCTACTGAGTTAAATTATACTGTGACTGAAAAATAATTCTTAGCAGTTGTTCATGCAATCAACAAGTTTAGACACTATATAACTAGCTATGAAACTTTTGTCCATACTGATCATTCTGCAATTAGATATCTCATGAACAAACCTGTTACTAATGGCAGAGTTACAAGATGGATTTTACTTTTACAAGAATTCAATATTATTGTGTTAGATAGACCAGGAAAACAAAATACAGTAGCTGATTTCTTGTCTAGAATCCAAAATACTAACGAAGATTCTCCTGTAGAGGATAAGTTTCCAGATGAATATTTGTTTGCAGTAACTACTAAAACTCCTTGGTATGCAGATATTGCTAACTATTTAGTTACAGGGAAGCTACCTCCACACTTATTTCCTAATGAGAAAAGGAAAATCATTCAGGAGAGTTCAAAGTATTCACGGATTTCTAATGAATTGTTCAAAACAGGGCTAGATTGTGTGATCAGAAGATGTGTTCGGGAAGATGAAATGCCTGACATCCTTAAGGCATGTCATGATGAACCATGTGGTGGACACTTTGCTGACAAGAGGACTGCCTATAAAATCCTTTCTTTAGGATATTATTGGCCTTCTCTCTTCAAAGATGCAAAACAATATGTTAGAAGGTGTGACAGCTGCCAAAGAGTTGGGAGACCAACTCTTTCAAATGAAATTCCATTATAGCCACAGGTACTCATCGAACCCTTTGAAAAATGGGCTTTAGATTTCGTCGGACCTATTAATCCACCATCTAGACAAAAGAAGTATATATTGGTTTGCACTGATTATGTTACTAAATGGGTAGAAGCCAAGGCATTGCCTTCTGCCACTGAAAATTCAATTGTTCAATTTCTTTTTGAGGATATTTTTACTCGTTTTGGTGTCCCAAGAGAAATTGTGATAGATCAGGGAAGTCAATTTACATCTAACTTGATGGAAAAGCTGATGGAAGAATACAAAATCAAGCACAGAAAATCTACTCCATACCATCCGCAAGCAAATGGTCAAGTGGAATCTACAAACAAAGTTCTTCAGAGCGTCATCACCAAAACTGTTCATCTCCACAAAAGAGATTGGGCAGAAAGGCTTCCTGAAGCCTTATGGGCCTATAGAACTACATGGAGGAACACAACAGGACATTCTCCCTATGAACTTGTTTATGGGAAAGAAGTCCTGCTCCCCATTGAGTTTCAAGTCAAGACCTTCAAGATGGCAGTTCAGTTGGGGATGAATCTATCAGAAGCCCAAAAGCAGAGAATGGAGCAGCTGAATGAGCTAGATGAAATAAGACAAGATGCAATTTTAAGGACTGATCTAGTTCAGCACCAAAGAACTAAGTGGCATGACAGATATATCAAAGAGAAAAAGTTTCAAAAGGGAGATTGGGCGTTACTGTTTGATTCCAAGTTTAAAGACTTCAAAGGAAAATTTCAGACTCATTGGCTTGGACCATATGAGATTGATGAAGTTTTTAGCAATGGAGCAGTTTGAGTCAAGACTATTGATGAGTTTCAAACTCCTCTCATTGTGAATGGCCACCGATTGAAAGTTTACCATAAGCCACTCTCAAAAGAGGACTTTGTCAAAGTGTTTCAAGAAAATTCTGCAATAAGGCTGGTGGAGAAGAATTCTTCTCCTCCATCAGCCTAGTCTTTGTTTCTTTCAGTTAAAAATATATATATATATATCTTTTGTATAAGCCTGAAAACCAATCATAGATTGGCAGTCTTATACAGAAAATGTAGAGTGAAAATCAGGGACACCTGACACTCTATATTTTCCAAAAAAAAATCTCTGTCCCTTTCCATCTTCACTCCACCTCACTTGTCATTTTCATTTTCACCACCATCTCATCTTCATCTCCATTCCACTTCACTCCACTTCACTTCCATCTCATTCCACTCATATCATTCCATTCCATCGATAAAAGTCCCTCTCAGGACTATTTCATTCAGTTATTTCTTTTTCTAACTATTTTGTGTAGTAAAAGGGGTGTTGTCTCAGTTTCCGCAACTGGGAACCGTTTCCGCAGCTAACACCAGTTTCCGCAGCTCGAAACGATTTCCGCAGCCAGCATCACTCTGTCTCTACAGCCAGCAGCACTCTGTTTTCAAAAAAAATTACAGTCAAAGATTAGCATCATCATCACCAAAGGCAGCAAAGATATGAGGCATCTGCAAGATCAAAAAGAAATAATGGGTCAGAAGCCTTAATCAACAAGTGGAAAACTTCCAAAGGCATGATCAAAATCTCTACCAAATAACAATTTAATGTCATTGTATGCATAGTTATTAGATCATGGAAATTCCACTAAATACAATGATTTGATACGACAAGATTCATATCACTCCTCTCCCACGATGATAATCCATCCACCTCATTCCTTTCTAACGGTCCCATAATCACTCTTAATTCAAACTCGAAATGGGGCTGCTCTTTCATTTATTGGTCGTACGTAGAGGAAGTGACCTACTGTACTACGGCTCTCCTCCACCATGATTTCCGCAGCCAATGTTGAGACGTGGCATAAACCAACTAATTCGAAAGGACTCAGCCGTTATACTGCCCAGTTATCACTTCGCTCCCGCATGCATTTGATGCTAAACCCGTGACTGTTGTTTACCTCGTGCTCATACCATTCTCTACTCTCCATTTCCTCTGCAACCTCCATATCTTTGCTCTAAACCCTGATTACAGTCACTGCATATGCTTTGCATTTCGATTACGGCCACTCCATTTCCCTTAAGCATCCCGTAATCAGCTCGTTTTCCCTTTAACGTCCACACACAGTAAAATTCTCAGTCGAGGTTGAAAGCCGAGAATGGGAAAGTTACTCTGAGTTGAACCTGAGGGCCCAAAATATCTGGAGGGATATCCGCAGATAAAGGAGTCATTGAAGAAAGCAAAGTGGCTGAAATTTATCCAAAAGTTCAGAGGTTATAATAAGGAAGTCACTAAAGCTTTTGCTCGGTCCTTTAATGGACACGTAGTAGAGGTAGGGGATCTGAAATTTACAATAACAGAGGCCACAATAACAGCAGCAACCAGTTTACCACAACAAGGATACAGATGGTTTAAAAACATAGGTTTGGATGATCAAGGATGGAAAGTCATTCTCAAGAACCCAGGTATGGATACTTCCATATTTACCAAAGGAATTCCTGTGAATATAATCAAAGAAGAATGGTCTACAATGTTATTACTTGTTCAAAAGTTTATTACATGCGAGGGTCGGTTTGGCACTATGTACATGTATCATGCAAGGATTATGATGAATTTTATGGAGGGCCATGCCCTTAATTTACCTTACTTTCTGTTAGCAAGCCTAAAGAAAATGAGCTCTACTGTCCAGAAACATGTAGGCCATATTGAATCCCACCTTTACCATCATGGGCTCATCAGAATTCTCATTGAAGATCAATTGAAAACTAATAACGATAATTGGGAAAAGTTTTTAATCAGAAATCACTTCCAAGAAGTGACTGAAGCCTCTGCCAGTAGTTCCCCAAAAATCCCAAAAAGAAGTAGGAGGAAAGAAAGAAATGTTACAACCCAGGACTCTCCTACAAAAGACACTCAAGAAACTGTTCAGGAGGAAGAAGAAGAGGGAGCTAGAAATAAGAAGCAGAAAAAGGACAAAGGTAAAATAACTATTCAAGAGACATGTCCATCCCCTGAACCATCTGTAGAAGAAGAGTCTCAAACCCTGGCAGAGAGGTTAGCACATCTTCAAGCTGCTGCCTCAGCAAAGAAATAAAAAGGAAAACAGAGTGCCCAGAAAGTAAGCACTAGTCCATATGTGAGAAGAAGCAGTAGGCTCAAAGGAAAGAAGAAAGTGACCCAAGAAAAACAATCACATTTCATTGATTTAGGTGAAGGAACACCTGAAAAAGGTCCAGCTCAGCAAGACATTGAGGCAAGTCCTCCACGTGAGGAAAGTCCTTTTCAGCTAGAAAGAGAAAATAGTCCTCCTTTACCAGAATTTGAGTTCAGGCCAAGAAAAACACCTGAGGTAGATTCCACCCAGCAAGAAGCATATAACTACTTAGAGTCCTTGGAACAATCAGCTGCAGGACCAAGCACTACCTTGCCACTTGATGCACAAGTGCAATCTTTAAAACAGGAAGTGTTTGAGCTAAAATTCCTAAACAGGCACATTAAACAAGAAAATGAAGCATTAAAAGAGCAAAGTAAAGTGTACAAGATTGTCCATGACAATACCATGCTTCACTTAGGACTGTGGCAGAAGAAGAATAGAAAGTTGAAGAAAAAGTGTAAGAAGTTCAGCAGGGCATTGATTAATTTGAAGTTCAGGTGTCTAGTCAAGAAACCAAGGACCATTTTGGCATCAAGGAGAAAGAGAAGAAGGCTGGATGTTCTTGCAGAAGCATCAGAGCACATGGATTGAGGAAAAGAACTAAGTTTTGGTTGCATGAGGACATGCAACACCTTCACAGTGGGGGTATGTAGAGCCTTGAACCTGTATCTTCCCATACACCTCTCAGCCTCCTTTTCCCACTCATTTCATCCATCAAACTGATTAAATCATTGTATTTTAGGGCTTTTTACATGATTTTCTAACTATGCGAAGTGACTGTTGTTTGGTTTAGAATTTTGGTTCAGAATGCTGCATTTTCGCAGCCCACACAGGTTTTCGCAGCTGATCCAGGTTTCCGCAGCTCGCACAGGATTCCGCAGCTGTTTTATTAAACGATATGTTGCAGGTGTCCTCTGAGAAGATGAGCCACATGGGCAAGTTCCAGGGATCAAGGACATGGTACGTGTCCCTCCAGATCACCCAGAACAGCCATATAAGCCCGCGGTCAACGAGGAGGCAAATACCGGTCAACAGAAGTGTCCAGCGGTGGCACGGCTCTGCGTTGCTCTGTTTTTGGGCACGTGAAGCTAGGTGACATCATCCTCAGCCATAGAGACAATCTAGAAGCACGAATCCAACAACCATATTCCCCTGATTGAATGAACACGATGACAGTTTCCTAGATCCGAGGACGCAGAGGATTCACGTGTTTTAAACAGCTGGTTGAATAGCATAGATTTCGTTAAAGTAGTTTGCTTTTCTCCTTATAAATAAAGCGTCCTTGAACGTTGTAGAGTTAGTCGTTGGATAATCAGTTTTATATGTAATTTTGAGCTCCCCACTGTACTTTTACATTTGCTGTCAATACATGAGAAGACTGTTTTACATTTAAGCGTGTAATTGCTCCTTGAACCGGCTAAAGTAGGCAGAGGGCCCCTGTTTGCTGAAGCCCTGTACAGTAATCTTTAATTTCCAGCATTTCTTTTTCTTGTTTCATGTATAATAGCTGTACAGATGTCTTTTAAAATTGTTGCATTTTTATTTCTTTTCAACATGTATATTAGCTGTACATAAACTTTGATTTATGTTGATTTACATTTCTGCACTTTTATGTTCATGACTGATCAGTGTGTTATGCAGGTTTCTTAGGCAAGCCCGGGACAGTTTTCCTTCTTTTTTTTTCTTTTCATAACTAGTGGCATGCGTGATCATCTTGTCTATGTTGCTGACATTCATTGTTTTGCAGTTTTGATTTTCCTTACTGTCATTTCTTTAACTTGCATATTTACTTTCTGCTCTTAGATATCAAGTTGTTCATCTATTGATGGTTCCTTTTCCATAATAAAATAACTTTATTAGGAGCCAAAATATCACTTAGTATAGCTTGATTTAGTTTGCTTTAGAACTCACATTACTTGACTTATTCACAACTATTTCTTACATGATAAATTTAGCTGAAAGGCAAAAGGTTAAGAGAAAGTTAAAGTATTGTGACTAGTCTCTTTTATGTAGTTTCACTTAGATTTCACATTTCTTTACATTTCATGATATCTTTTCATAGAGAGGATTAAGTTGAAGAGTTGAAATAGTGTTAGTTGTTCTTACTTTTAGTTGGATTTAATATAGATTTCATTTTCAATTTCATTCAGCAGCAGAGATACTGGGCCGATGTCATTAGTCCTTTATTTGATGTCTTTATTTTCCTTTAAGAGTTGATTTTATTGCAGTTGTTGTTCAAAGCTTTCTTGTAGAATACTTTTTAAGTTTTTGAGAAACCATTTAGAAATCACCACAATCATCCACATTTCACTTGCTTTATTACTTCCATCACATCACAGTAGGAAAGATACATTCGAAAACAAACTTAAAAAAAAAACTAAAAAACGACAAAAGACTAAGAAAACGGTTATCTAAGTACATATAGTACACCTCACTTCATCAGCTTACGAGCCCCAGGTTGACATTTAAAAGTTGCAATTTAGACATCACTAAATTGACCAAACAGTGGTGGAGTTGGTACAGGTGAAGATGGAGGTGAAGGCGATGACACTGGTGGTGGTATGGGTGGGGGTGGTATGCATGGAATCCTTTTCCTTATCAAATGGATCGCACTTCGTGGGTAGACCTTCGTGAGCTCTTCCTCGTCCCCTCGCGGAGGTGAAATCAAAGGGCTATTCTCTGGTCCCTTACTTCCTTCTCTTCTATAGGTTTTTCCACTTTGAATAGTTTCGAACATCAAGGTAATTGCATAACCCTCTTTTCACACAATATTTTAATCCAAGTATTCAGATGCTTTACGTACTTACCTCGTGGTCCTTTGAGGAAGCGTTGCTCAGCCTCACTATAGTTGATTGAAGTATCTATCGCGAACTCATTAATGAATCCTCCTATAATTCAATCAAGTCAGTGATCAACAGCATGTGTGATCTTATCTTCCGATGCTTCCAATCTGTGCACCAACTCTGGGGTCCACACAATAGGACTGTCACGCTTCCACCTCCCTTGTCTATATGCTAGCTTCGTGATCTACTCATACAGGTCAGTAAGGAAAGATGCAAAGAATATTTCATGGATCTCTGTGTACAGGTAGTAGTCTAACCACTCTTCCTTTGATAGTCCCAGATTCCTGTTCTCATGCACCACAAATTCGTGAATTCTCCTGTCCAACCAACCTTCAATTTTCTTCTTAGTTGGATTCCAATGATACGACATCATACATCTCTATGCGGATTCCAATCCCAGCAATGAAACCATTTTTTGGCTTGAGGGGGCCTGACCCAGGTTCAAATTTAATTAGCCAAACAAATCCCTACACTATTGGCCCTGTCGACAACAACCCGTGGAGTGCAAACTGAGGTCTCACCCGAAGCAGTATGGGGGGATGCTAGAACCAAGTTTCTGCACCCTTGAGATGTCTAAGGGGTCGGTTTAATCCAACTATGAATAGCTTCGCGTAGGTTACTTCGCACACCGCCCTGACCTACGGGGCCTTCGAGATCTGTTATAATCGCCTTCACACAGCCCTAACCAGGGGCTGGGATGCTTTCATGCTACTAAGGCAGCGATTTGCACTAATTCCCTGAGTTACACCACGGATCTTATTTATCTTCTTATAACTGTTAGTTAACTTCACGTAAATAGATACTTTGTCTTATATTCTCATAGTCAACATAATCATATAAGTTTGCGCATATAAGCAGTAAAAATGAAATTCACACCCAATATACTCAATGCATAAAATAGGAAAAGATACACAGAAATGATATGAAAATTCTCTTTACTACTTCTCCAAAGGTTACAGACTCGACTCGCCCTACGCACTCAACTGCAAGGGTCCGCACACTTAGCTGCAGACTAATAGGCCTCTGCGCACTCAACTGGACAACCTTCTCCTACTCTATGACCCAAGACTTGACTCTACACTTAGATAAGACTCAAATCTTCATCCTTCATTCATGACTATTTCTTTTTCCCTGTTTGATTTACAACTTAGAGCCTCACTCTATTTATATAATTCCATGGTCCGCAGACCATGGGTGGATCTCTAAATCCGACATTACATTTACAAAAATGAGGGTGGACAACCCTATGACTCATTTACAAGTTGGCGCTCCGCGCCCATAAAACGCAGAGTCTTTACATCGGATTTGGTCAAAATCTGGGCTTTAAGCCCCAAAAATTCCCTTGGGGGATCATGTGCCCAACAATATGTCTACCACAACCATGATGGAATCATGTTGTTTAGATGTCCTGAGAAAGCCCGTGATAAAATACATGGAAATGACCTCCGATTTCCACTCTGGAATCATAATTGGTTGTAGTAATACACTTGGATGCTTACACTCAGCCTTTACCTGTTGAAAATCCAAGCATCTAGCCAAAAACTCTTCCATGTCCTTCTTCAAATTCGGCCAAAAATAAAACTTCTTCACCGCTATCAATGTTTTTTGATATCCCAGGTGACTTGAATATGGTTTCGCATGAAAATATCTCAATATAGTCTTCTTGATCTCACTACTATTTGACACATGTATCCTATCTATAAATCTAACCAAACTATCTTCCATGAGATGATATTCCACATCCTGATCATCTATACACTACTGTAACCTATTCATAAGCTCCATTTACCTGTCATCCTCTTGACTTTCCTATAAGATCTAATCCTGTAGTTATGTCCCATAAGAACTCATCGATGCTATATGATTCACCTACACTCTCTTGCTAAGAGAATATGCAACCATGTTCTCCTTTCCGTTAATGTATTTTATTTGAATGTCAAACTCGTTGTCATTTATCTAGCTTGCCTCACATTCAGATTCAACTGGTCAAACACGTATCTCAATTTGTTGTGATCACTCATTGGTATGAATCTCCTGCCAAGAAGATAGTGCCTCCACATCTTCAAAGCATGGATGACCACTACCAACTCAAAAACATGTGTCAGATAATTTCACTTGTGCTCATCCAGTTTTCGTGACTCATAGCACACTACCTATCCTTCCTACATTAAGACTCCACTAGGTCCTCTCTTGTAGGAATTTGTACACACCACAAACTCTTTGTCTGGATCTACAATCTTTAACACTAGAGCATTTGTCAACAACTACTTCAACTGCTCAAAACTTGTTGCACATCCCTCTCTCCATTCAAATTTCTTACCTTGCCTCTACAGTGATGTAATAGGATATGCAATCTAAGAGAAGTTCGTGATGAATCTCCTATAGCAACCTACTAGCCCCATAAATGATCTTATCTCTTCCACATTTCTAGGAGCTGCCCACTCCATGATAGCCATTATCTTCTCTAAATCCACTTCTATACCTTCCTTGGAGACCACGTGCCCCAAATAATGTACCTCTATCTAAAATAAATTGCATTTGCTAAGCTTTCCATACCACTGATTCTCTCTTAGTAATCTCAACAATGCTTCTAAATGATTAGCATGCATGTCCTCATTCTTAGAATATATCAAGATTTCATCAATGAATAGAATAAAAAACTTATCGATATAAGGATGCAACACACTATTCTTCAAGCACATAAATGTATCTATAGAATTAGTCAAACCAAATGTAACTAAAACAAACTCATAATGCCCATAACTAGTCCATAAAGTTGTCTTGTAGATATGCACCTCTTTAATGCGTAGTTGATGATATCTAGATGTTAGATAAATATTCGAGAACACTTCTGCTCCCTTCAACTTATCGAAAAAGTAATCAATCCTCCAAAATGGATACCTTTTCTTGATGGTCACCTTTTTCAAATACCTGTAATAAATGCATAACCTGAGAGTACCATCCTTCTTCTTCACAAACAATGTCGATGCACCCCAAGGTGATGCACTTGACCTGATGTATCCCTTATAAAGCATTTCCTTCAATTGCAACCTCAACTCTACTAACTTTGGTGTGCTCATCTTGTAAGGTGCCTTTTATGTTGTTGTTGCCCTTGGTACCAACTCAATAGAAAATTCCACTTCTCTGTGAGGTAGCAACTCTGAAATATCTAGTAGAAACACATCCTAAAACTGCTGCAAGATTGGGTACCTACTCAATACCTCTAAATCCTCATCCTCCTTACCTTTATCACTAGAAATATGCACTACAAATAACACACAACCTTTTCTACGACCGCAGTTTGCCTACATCATTGTCACCATCCTAATTGATGTAGCTTCCTTCTTACCCTACAAGATTATCTGTTCTCCATTGTCATCTAAGCACTCAATGGCTTTGTCATAACAATTCACCTTAGTCCTATGAAGATACACTAGTCCATACCCAAAATCATACTATACGATCACAAAGGAAATATATTCAAATGCACTGAGGTAGGCATACCATTCAACTCAAATACACAAGCTCTTACCCAGTGATGAACTCTTTTCTTTGTACCTGTAGCCAACTGCACTAACCAAGATTCTGCATGCACTTATTTATTCAAACCACACGTATCCACCAGATTAGGACTAACATAACTATAATTAGATCCAGGGTCAATCAAAATAGAAACAACTTGATCAAAACTCTTACCATCCATCTCGATAATAAATGTTTGGTGATCTTCCTTCCTATTATCCATTGCTACATAGACACGAGGAATGCTCTGCCCAACATCCCCAACTATCTATGCCTCATGTACACTGTAAATCTAAGGCCTACCACCCTGATTCCATGGAAAATCCCTCTTAAGATTCTCCTCACCACATGTCCAACACTAAAACCATCATGTACCTTCACCTTTTTTCTATTTCCCTCCAAGATGTGACCCATGTCCATGCCTAACTACATTGAACTTCTTATAAGATGCAACATTCTCTTTCTCACCTGCATCCTGAGGCCTTGTTATTTTTAGCTTCCATTTGCTTTGTCTTTCCCTTTCCAACCTTTTTTTGATTTTGTCTTACGCTTTTACTGCTCATAGCAATGCTTCAGTTTCCCAATAACTTCTTCAAGTGACCGAGACTCATCATACTCAATCTGATCTCTAAATGCTAATGGAAATCCACTGAAAAATCTATGAACTTTACCTTTTTCATCCCTAAGATATGGTACATACCTCAATAACTCCATGAACTTGGTCATATACTCTTCATATGTCATCAATCCCATCTTTAGCTCATAAAATTCCTTGGATTTCCTTTCGTAGTACCTCTTTGACAATTATTTATTCCTGAAGAGTCTCTTGAATTCATGCCAACTCAACTCTTATATCTTGATGTCTCTGACCCACTTCACATCTTCCCACCATATGTATACTTTCCCTTTGAAGCTAAAGATATCTATTTTGGCCTTCATATTCTTTGTGTACCCACGCAACTCAAAGAACTTCTTCATCCCAAGTAACCACATTTTTGCATCTTTCGGCTTCTTCAAATCTCCATCAAAGGTAGGTGGATTTTCTTTCTTGAAATCATTCAACAAATATACCTTGTCACTCCTCCTATAAGGATGATAATGATGATGATCATAGTGCCTCTCGGAACCAAAACTAGAATAGAACATGTGTCCATCATCTCTCCTATCTGGAGTATCCAAAAGCCTACCATCTCTGATCGTGTCCTCTCTATCTGACCTATTCCCACCATGAGATCTAATTCCATATACCCCATTAGTCATATCCTCCTGCCCATGGAAGATTCAAAGTGGTCCTTTTCTCTACAATTCTGAAAAACTCTGAAGGATTACTGCATTAACCTGTGCCAATTTCTCCCGTGCCTAAATGATCCTGTCATTATCTACTTTGCAAATCCTTATTTCTACCTTCAAACTTATCAATGTGTCTGCTAAGTCAGAAGAGTGCCCAACACTACATGGCTCATATGATCCATAGGGATAATCTCATTAACTATAGTCTACCATCTTTCTAGTCATATTTGATCTTATTCCTGCAAGTATACCATGTCAGCTAAACCAAAACATAAACATAATCAACATACCTCAATATAGTTTGGGGAGGATATCTCATATGCAAAGTCAACCAGATTAGCACCATACATGTATAAACATAATCATATCAGCATTTAATCATCATTTCAACAATTATCCAGTCATCAATGCATGACCATACCAACAAAACACCATGACCTCATGCATGACAACTACAACCATATCAATGTATGCATAAAAATATATAATCATTGACACGCATAACCAATGCATCACCAACATATATTCATGGCAACAACATCCATCAACAACACCATCAACATTCACATGGTGACACAACCATAACCATTACCACCAACATGCATACAAAACAAGTGCATAGACCACAAGCATAAGAAAAACCTATGCAACCGATATGAATGCATGACCAACACACACTACTCATCTAGTCGAAGGGGTGAACCATGCTTTGATACCACTCTTTAACACCCTCCTCCCACATTTACCAAAGATACCCAGTCCACTGGGGTAAACATGTGACAAGAGGCTACTATGATGTGATTCAACTCCCCATGTTCAGTTAAGGGAGTGGAACCAATGGAACTAAACCAAACTAACCTTCCACACACGCTACAGAACCTCCAGGAGCCAAATAACACTTCTAGGTGACCAAACCCTAAGTAAACTTAGCTTTTCACTTATATGAACCCTTAGTCATTCCCTTGACAAGCCATGCATGTGACTGTTGGCCTCCATTCTCTCCCACAACAAGGAAAGCCAACAATTCTAGACTTTTTCACCTAGTTCTAAGCCAACAACCCTGGATTCTGAGCCACTTTTTCAGGGCTAGGTCTCAAGCCACTATCCATAACTTCATCAAACTTTTAGCCATGACAGGAATTTCATCAAACATGTCACAAATATGAATTCTATAAGTCATAAAAAAAAATCTCATCATAGGGATCTCATACTTATCTGAGATTCGTAAAGAAGAATTGATGTATCATCACAATAGATGAATTATCATCTATTAGGTCATATATTCATCATTCATTCATCTATCAACCAAAACATGATGAGATACATACATTACCACTGTCATAAAATATGCTCATAACCAACTTATAACCGATAGAAATAACAAGGATACAACATCCATAAATACCACATATGCACCAGTAAATTTACACATGATATATGAAGTGGAAATAACGCTTATTAATGAATGCATAAGACAAATAGGTTTGGGAATTCCACGTACCACCCGACCATAGATTGGTTGAACCAAATCATTCTTTCATCCAATCACATTCATGTCATATTCCAAGCATGAATGTGGGACTCATAACCAAAATAAACCAGAGCTTCCTGAGGATAAACCACCTCACCCTCATCAATAGAAACAGGCTTTACCACAATCCCCACTAGATCAATAGACCCTAAATAATAATGGATGCCATCATATTTCTCCACCTACACCATGAGGAATTTTCCTGTCTCCTAGTCTCTAGTATTTACCATACATCCCGCCATATAATGGTCGAGGATCCCTGGGCCTAATAAAGACTCCACCCTCTAGGATTTACCATATATCTCGACATTCATTATGAAGTATTCCTAGGCCTTATCGAGGGCACACACCTATAGGCTTTACCCTATAACCCTACATTCATCGGTCAAGGATTCCTAGGCCCACTGAGGCACACAAAATCCAACTTTACCGCAATCCCATTCCAGTTCATGGATTCCAACGCCATGTGTTCTTTCTTTCAGAGACCACCTCACTCAGTTTCTAAACCATTTGGAAATCCAACTCAACCAATACAAGAGAACCCATCACACCATGGCTATCCGGAAATGGAAAGGAAAGGCTGAAGAACACTGTCACACCTGGAAAAACCCATGCCCATGACAGCAAGAGAACCAAGAACACACATGCATAACCATGCATGCCAAAACTAGAAAAGAAATCATACATGTAACTTGATACTTGCAAATAATCATGTTGTAGCTGCTTGATCCTACTTTTCCTTGCTTGATATTTGCTTCCCTTTACCTTCTTTGCTTTCCTTGATCCAATGCTGAAGTGTTTTAAGAAACCTCTAAGTGTCCAAGAGTGTGAAAGAGAGAGAATAGAGAGAGAGCTCCAAAATTTAACTAACAAAATGTAGAAATTGATACTCAAAATCCTTTTTATTAATAAGGCCTTTCTTTTCTTCATTTCTCCATTATTTTCCTTCATTTTCCTCCTCATGCACAACCTGTGACCTTTCACCTTCCTTTTCTCCTAATTTCCTTTATTTTCATAAATAGATGCCAATTAACGCTACTTTTCCTTTCCAAATCCTTTTCCATTTCCTTTGCCAATTTCCTTAGCCATAATAAACCAAATTAACACCCACACTACGATGTCTCACCCAACATTAAGCTTGAAATAAGCATCCCATGACCATGGTTATTATTTTTCCTTGATTAACTCTATTTACATGGAATTTTCACTAGGCTTGTTACAAGTGAACAAATCCTCTATGTATGCTTTGCCTCCTATCCTTCTTGGTTATTTATTCTTAGCCATGGAACAAATGCACTCCAAATAATGGAATCCCTTTTCATCTTAGTGGCTTGGTTATAACACAACTCGATAACCTACTAGTGGTTAGGTTTGACTACCTCAACTCTTAATGAGAGTTACAATATACACTTTTCTAGAGTCTTCCACGTCATAATTATGTGGCTATCCCCTTTTCCATGAATAATGGGGGCTGACATGGCATCCTCTTGAATTATGGTGGTGAAAACAGAAAAGGTCAACTTATGAGTGGCATAATGTTCACATATAGACTCTAATTGATGTGATTCTTGCATCATTGGAAAGGTCTATGTGTGTAGAATCAAATGAAAAGGTATTGCGCTAAAAATACAAAGTTTTACCCCAAAAAAATTTCATTTGATGCCTCAAAACTCTCCCGGAATGTTTCAAACCTTGTTTTGCCAAACTAGGCCCCACAGGTAAAAGCAGTCTATAAGTTGATTACTCCACTTTTTTCAATCTAAAATCATTAATATGGATGTAAAATAACATAATCATCCAACCGGATCATAGTTATTTTTTTCATTTACATTATTGAAAGAGAATGAGAAGTAGTGTCATTTATTCAAGTATAATAGTCCTCCTCCCCCCCCCCCCCCGCCCCCCACCAACAAAGGGAGAAAACTAAGTTGAGCCATAAAAAATCCCAGGGTTTATCCTTATGTATTTATGTTTCAATTGAGGAAGTAGAGGGGGTCAACTATGAACTGGTGTCCATGGAGGTCTGTAGAGCTAAATTGTGGATAACAACTCTTAAGAAGGAGTGCCCCTGATTTCAAAAATGGCTTGTTTTTTTTCAAGCCATATCCCCCATGCTATCACTAGAAATAGGTATTTGATTTGATCCTTATGTTTTTCTACAAACCAATATTTAAGAAAATCCTCGATAATGGAGCCTTTCCATACATAAATGGAACCTTCCCCATTATGAATTTACTTCCAAACAACTTGATAAAAAGGAAATTGAATGAATGAGGGGTAGATTCAAATTTCTCCACGCAGAGAGGAAATCTACTATGGATACACACATATATTTTTTGAAGGTTATGCCATGCTGGGGCCTTATTCTTGATAAGAAAATAGGTGAAAAGATTTGTTTTGGCAAACAAATTAATTTCCAAAGCTTTTTCCCCACCATGGTGGTTCCTAAGGACTTGCACAAAGAAAAGATAGCCAAATTTTGGAGAATATTCCCAAAGGGGCTAGGTGACCATATGAGAAGATATTCACTTTGGGACATATGGACCAAAAAATACTTTAAGGAATTAGTGTATGACACCCATTCCACTGTTAAATCACCATCAAAGTTATGTACAATAAAAGAGACCCATTCATGTTGACCTCTTATTTAATCTCTTGCAGAAACTTGGTTCAAGGTATAATATCCATCCTCATTGAGTTTTTGAATTAAAGGATCTAAATATTTATGATTGTTATGGCTTCCAATTTAGGAATATTTCTCTATGAGGATGTTATAATGATCCCCCACTTTCCAACTAAGATCACTTTCTTTGATTGAGAAGGAATTAATAATGGATTTCCAAATAACATAAAAATTCTTTTGGTTGGCCTGTAACGGGAGAATTTTCAAGGATCAGAACCCTTCTCAGGAACACATTGTGATTGAATGTGCTGCCATCTATGAAATTATACCTATACCAATCCCGAAATCAAATGTTAGGGGGAATATGGAGGAACATATTAGGGGCGATATCACTTGGGCTTATTTCGACGGGGCCTCTTACCAAAGGAATATTTGTGGGGCTGGAATTGTAATTCACATAAATGATCATAGATGCCTGAAAGCCTCAGTGGGGCTAGGAGCAGGAACAAACAACTATGCTGAACTTCAAACCTTAAAACTACTTCTTTGCTAGCTTACACACCTGGGACTAAGATCGGTTCAGATTTTTGGTGACTCTCAGAACATCATCAAATAGTTTAATGGTGAGTACAAATGTAAAAACTATATGTTATCTCCTTTGTTAGAAGAAGCCTTAAATCTTAAAAAACAATTTAATTCTATTACTGCATGCCATATTTACATGGAATAGAAATCAACAACAGACCTCCTATCTAAGGAGGGTTTACAACAGGCTATGGACAACTGGTGCATAAAAGAAATTGAAAATGATGTGATTCATGTGTCGGATCATCTCCCCTTTGCGTTTTAAATTACATATCAGTGCCAACCCATGCATTCTGGCTTTTGTGTTTTTGTTTGATCACATTTACGTTTTTCATTTTTATACGGTTGTCTATAGGTTTATGCAGACTATCATACATGTTTATTATTTTTGTTCTATAACAGTGGAGACAGCATAACTAAATTATCGTTGATCCTTTTCATGTTTGGGTTGTTTTCCTCATAAGAGGAGGCCCAGGAATTCGATTCAGTGCTCAATTTTTGCACACCTTGAGATGGGAAAGTATTTGTTCTTGCTTACCAGCTCAGTTTAACACTCTATGATTAGATGATAAACATACAACCTACAAAATGCTTAAGTGCATATACTATGTAACTTTGTATTGCCTTAGTAAAAAGTTTGATTTTTTCTCGAAAAAAAAAAAAAGAAGAGAAAAATTCTTCGAACATTTGACTGGTGATCTGATATATTGAAGAGTAGAGGAGGGAGAGATGTGCCTTTCAATCATGACTTATGCCCAAAGCATCTTAATTTTAGGGCTAGATTGTTCTTTGTTGTAGATAATTGCATTTTTAATATTTGTCAACAATTTAACATTACATTTACCTCGTATCATCATAAGAAATTATATAGAGAGAATATTATTATCAACAATGTAGTGTAAAAAGGAAAATTAGAAGAAAGGAATACACAATAGAGACACTAGGATGTTTGGTTTGAGACCAGGGAAAAGGCCCATAAGGAGGAAACCCAAAAATAAATTATTATTCTTCTTTTGGTATTCATCAAATGTTCAGCTAATATACAAAGTACAATAATAATGAGACACGGTTCTATCAACATCAATCATATTAGGCCTTTGAGAGCAAACCCTGGATCATACAATATCCTCATATGATGGCAGAAAACAAGTATATTTATAGGCCCTTCACAAAACCTCCCTAATGAAACCATAAGACTACCTCCATATCACTTGTTACACATAGAATACCAGTAACTACAATAGGAGAATGAGTCACTGTTTTGTATCATGGACATATCAATCATTGTCATAACAAAAGTCATTACCATCCATCACAGGCATAAATTTCAAAGTCACAATTGTCATTGAACAAGGATCGATGTCACACATCACTGAATAATAAGCACAAGTAAATATGCCATACATCATTATCCAATAACAATAAGAAACTTTTCCATACATCATTTTCCAATAAGAACAAGTAACTCTACCATACATCACTGTCCGAAGGACTTGCCATACATCATTGTGATAAAGGAACAAGTATCATGCCATGTGTCACTACCATAAGCATAGGTAACATTGCCATATAGCACTATCATACATCATAGATATCCCTACTATATGTCGTATAAATCATACATCATAGATATCCCTGCCATGTATCATATAAATCATAGTATAGGGAATAAGTATCACTTCCCAAAACATCACTAAACTAGAATCATTTCCATACAAGAGATTAGGGAACAATGCACTACTCCAATGATATTAGAGAAAGAGCACAAAAATCAACAGAGAAAAGGCCATATATATCCATAGACAAAGGCCGCATATAGGCAGAGAGGAAGGCCACATGTAATCACATAGTAAGGTTGCAGGTAGGGCAAGGATAGACCACAATAAATATCAAAGTAAGGTTGTAGGGAATAAGAGAATAGGCTGCAAACACATAGGATAATAGGCCACCAATACATAGGATAATAGGTCATTGATACATAGGAGAGTAGGTCATAGATACCTACTATAATAGGTCACAAACGTTATCAAAGGAACCACAAAAGAGGCTGCAAAGATCCATTGAAATATGCCACAAATATCTCCAAAGGAACCACAAAAATAGATTGCAATGATCCACTAAAATAGGCCACAGATATCTCCAAAGGAACCATAGAAGAAGGCCACATAGATTTCCATAGTAGGTCGAAGATGTATGCCACAATAGGCCGCATATGAGATTCCATAATAGGTCACAAGTGGATGCCACACAAGCCATAAAGATGCCTCATATATGTCATATATAGATTCCATAAAGAAGTCTGAATTGAATTGTTAATGGTGGAGGACATATGCCTATTTATAGTTGTTCCTCCATGTGAAAGATCACATCCTTGGGGTAGGCCGACTTGTAAATTTGGAGGGAAGGCATAAATTCAAATTTTCTCATAAGTGCTTTGATGATTGCTTACCCAAATAAGTTTTCCACATCAAATATAATAAGAGTGCCAAAAACTAATAATTTCCCTTTTATCAAATTTAAATTCTCTTTGGGGAAAGATGGTTTCTCCTTGGGGTAGTTGGGCTTATTTTGGAGTAACTGGATTTCTCATGGGGAAATTCATCCCAAAGTTTCCCAAAATTTCACCAAAGCTTGGAGTCTTGGAGAAGCTTCCATACTTCTTTTACTGCTAGATAGTTTGAAAAGCATGGAAGGTTTTTTATTCCCCAACTCCAAAGATATTTTGGGGTTGCTATAGATGATCTAGTGAAGGGTGCCTAAAGGGATCCAAGATAGAGAGGCCAAATAAAATGGATTCACTTTGAGGATAAATTTACAAAGGAATACTCTACTTGCTCTAGAAAACCACTTATTACACCAAGATATAATCCTTTTTTAAATTTTCACTAACAACCAATTCAAATAAGATTTGATATAATTGTTGGGATTTAAATTGAATCCCAATTATTTCAGGATTCCCCTGAGTTTTTCAAGGCAAATCATCATACTTCTATGTATAATATCTTTTTACTACTCTAACAACCCATTTGAATATAGAAAGTTTTTGTTTGGATTGACAATCATACCCATTCCTAAAGAGAAAAGTTCTGGGATGTCTTTTATAATATGATTTTTTTCCAAGTCACAATCCAGGAAGATTAGGATGTCATCAACAAAAAAGATGTGCATTAGGAAGCAATTTTAATGCCCATAAGTTTTTTTTATGTTTTTAATCCATGATCATCTTTCCAAGACCTTCGGAAACCAAGAGAAATAAAAGTGGGAAGAGGGAAAATCCTTGCCAAAGTCCCCTTTCTGGGTTGAAAAAGGGATATTCAACTCTAGTGATTAGAATGGCCATTATCGAGGATCTACTACAATTGAAAATCCAGGAGAAAAAAGAATGGTGAAACCCAAGATAAAGACGTAGTCTGATATACAACTGATATACATGGTCAAACACTTTTGGATAGGTCAACTTTATAAATAATACATTTTTTCCCTTAAGAGTGAGTTGAGTGAAGGCATTCCTAAGCAATTCCTATGGATTTGAGAATTTTTTGACCTTCTAGGGAGCCAAAATTCTCAAGAGACATATGTTCCAAGAGGATGGGTTTTAGGTGTAAAACAATGATCTTGGAAATCATCTTGTAGATTGAGTTGCAAAGGTAAATTGGTACAAACAAATCAAAAGAGTATGGGGTGTAAGATTTTGAAATGAGGGCCAAAAAAGTTGTATTGAAAGGGGAAACAATTTTACTAGTCCTGGAGTATTCAATTACTCCAAGTAAATCCTCCCCAATAAAATAATAATAGTCTAGGTAAAAATTTGTAAGGAGATCATTCGAGTCAGGGCTATTTCCTTTGCAAGACTTTTTTTTTTTGTTCTTTAAGACTTCAACCATTAGAGTTTCATTACCCTTATAATTCATGAAGCCCTAAGAATAAGCTTGCAACCTTGAGGATATTTTTAATAGTGGATTTTTTTATCTTTGTGATAAATTCTTCTAAAGTAGTTACATCCTTCTTTTGATATATTATCTAACAAAGAGGCTTTGGAACCATCTTCTTTTGAGATTTCCGAAATAGTGTTTACTGCCTTCCTATGGTTTGCAACTCGATGAAAATATTTTGTGTTATCATGTTTGGCTTGCAACTAGAGGGATCTACACCTTGGCCTCCACTCTTTCTATTTATTGAGAAAAATACTTCCTTTTTTCCTCCATTTTTTAATAGTCCCTTTTATGTTTTGAAAACAGGAGATAGTATTAGTGTTTTATAAGAGAAACTACAACTAAATATTCACATCAACTAGAAACCTATTATATATCTTTATTTTCTTCCTAACCCAAGAAGAGATAGCTTCTTCAACTCACTTAAGATTTTTCTGGAATTGAATAGGGGGGCTTCTCTCAAGATGGAGTTTAAAGGGAACCACTACCCAAAGAGACATGTCTTCTACCTAGTGTAGATTTAGATTGAAAGGTCTCATTATTTTGGAGGAGAATATATCCAAATTAGGAAAATAGGTTGGTGGTTGAAGTCTCCCCTCACTGATATCGATTTTAAAAACATATAGTTTTAGTCAAATGCCTCTTCAAAGATGAGAAAACGTTCTAGTCGCTTTACAACTTTGGCATATTCTAATCGATTATTACTCCAAGTAGGAGTTAATTTTGGGGGAGCACATCAACAAATCTAGCTACATTGAGGCTATCAATGAGGAAGTCCACTAATTGATAGGTATGCCAAGGAACCCAAAATTTTATATATTCCTAATGTGAAATTAAGATCCCCTCCTAACATTACGATGCCTAAAGAGAAACAAGGGAGTTGAAGTGTAAGTTGCCACAAAGATTTTTAATTCAATTAATGTTCATAGATATCGAGACAAGTTAAGTGGAAGTATGAATCTCCTTATCAAAATTTGATAAAAAACACAAAGAAAAAATACCACTCATAAATGCATTGAAACATGAGAGAGTGTATATGTTTTCCTTCCATCTAGTTAAACCCCCCCCCCTCCCAACAATTTTCCTTATGCATCCGTGTTACTGGGAAAAGTGTCTATTTAGAACTGCTCTATCCCACTAAGGTGTGACAGCTGCCTTAGAAGCAAATAGAGAAAAACTACTTTTGTATTTCCTTTATGAACTATAGATAGAGAGGAATAGAAAGAACCAACTTGTGTCTTGCGCTAATCCTTTGATCCAATCCCTCTCTTCTTTGACAGTCTCCAGCTACCTGCTCCCTTACTTGCCCAGCTTCACCAAGTACCTGTAAGATCACAGAAGAAGAACACTATACAAAGACATGGATCTATATTCATAAACAACTTAGGATCAGATTTAAGTTAACCATACAAATGTAACAAGCATCAGTGATACAAAAGCATGGAGGAAAAACTCAAATAGTTTTTATTGATAAATAAGAAAAGATCCAGGAGGAGTTACAACCGATGCTTCCTGACCCAGCATCAACCTCCCAGCAAAGAAGCCCCTCTTCACCTCCAAAAAAACATAGATCACCCAATACTCTGATGTTTGTCTCAAAACCAACAGAAATTCCTTACAATATGCAAAATTCCAGCCTCCGAATCTCTGGGATGAGGGATCCATATATAGATATGTGTATGGAGGATGAGTCAGCTTGTGATTTGATTAGCGTCTTCTCTATGTCAGTTCTTGCTTCCACTTGGAGACTAAAGGCCTCTTACTCATCCTTGGTCGAATTCAGTGAGGCAAGTGTCACAGGAGAAGATTCTGGAAGCTTCCATTGTCTCTCCACCTCACAGAATGACACTGCCATTTGTCATTTCTCACCCAGCGCACCCTCACAGTGTATTTAGGTGCATTGCAACGCACCTAGCCAATGTATTTAGGTGCAATGCAACGCACCTAGCTAGTGGAGCAGCTGAAATGATCCTGTTTTGACTTATTCTGAGCAGTTTCTGGTGGAGAACTTCTGGGAGAAGCTATAATCTGTTGACCTTGTTCCTTTAGGGGTTAGAACAACACTTTTAGGGACTTAGGAGCCCTTGGTTTATGGACATTTCATGCTTGGAGTTGTAAGGCACAAAAATGTCTATAACAGTTGCCCCCTAAAGTATGAGGCCGTTAACCTTTTGGTGTCGGGTTAAATGCTTTATTATGAGGATCCGAAGTTCTTTCAATGCTGGGAGGAGACCTGTAATAAGATACAATACAATACATTATCTTCATATTGTTTTTCATGATCTAGCTGAGGCGGGCATTCCCATGCTCAGCTTTATAAATTCATTTTCATGTACAAAGGACAGGCAATCGTCTGAGTGTAGACTGATGATTCTGATAGAGCCATCATCCTTTTGGTAGGATGATTATCTGTGCTGCAATGCTTGTACATTTAATGTCTTTATTTCCCCGAATATATATCGCAGCCCGAATGGATGAAGTTAGGTCCGGGGTCTTCAATCTCGTCCGATCTTCACTTGAAGTACAAGTCGATCCATGTGAGAAATGTTCTGAAGTCGAACATGGAAAGACATCGCTTGATTACCAGTCAATGATGAAAACTGTTAACAAGCGTGAGAGGAATCACCGATAATGAAAATGACCCTCAAGGTACTGCAGTACAATTCACGTGGTGTGAATAAAGGACTTGGCGTCGAACGCCACGCAAAATCTTTCGGTCGAAGGCCATTGATGTAAACCTGTCGCCGGAAGTGAGAAACTTGCCATTGAGGCATGCAAGCTTCAAAGTACTGAATGGGGTGTTCCTAGACCAACTTCTTGGATAATGAGCTGACGTCGACAAGAAGTGATCCATCAAAGGAGGGCCTTAATGAATCCCACATCAATTACATGGAACGGAGCAAATGATTTTGATGGAGGTGAAAACGATCTGATGATATACGGTTCAGGGTGGCAGTCATGAAAGAATGGAGTATAATGTATGGTAGTGGGTGAGACACAGGTGACTTCTCTGGATGACTTCTCTTGAACATGTCGGCAACATTGACGTGATGGATTGGTAGCATTAACCCCAAATGTGGATGGTATGGTGTGACCATGGCGATGTGACCGGTGAATGAAACAACCCAACCCGACTCGGACACAGAGTGGAAGTGTCATGTTCAAGAGCGACTTGCTACCAATAAAGATTCTTTGAGTTTTCTTCCCAATTTTTCCCCAGTCATTGCTGACCAGTACCTCTTTATTTTTGTCAAGCTTGAGGAGGATAACATATGCTTGTTCTATAATTTTCCCTTCGGGCAAACCCATCGCTATGTTTTAACAAGCCTAGCGATAGTGAAACTCGTTCTCGTCTAAAGACAAGTTTGTCGCTATTAGTCTTTTTAACGAGTTTAACGACAAAGATAACTCGGTCCTTTTCAATTTTAGAGAGTCTGAAAAGGTACATAAAGGTAACTCCAAAATTCCTTTTTCGTCATCTAATCCTTTAAGTCCGAAAAAGTATAAAACAATACAGAAGGGATGAATTTTCGATAGTTTTAACGAGCCGAGAAAAACAAGCGCTCGATCTTTTTGTGTAATAATCCCTCAGGTCCAAAAAGATTAAAATCTAGAGGAGGGATAGCACTTACTGTCCCTTTAACGAGCTGGAAGGCCAAGGACTCGGCAATCTTTTCATATTTTATGAGTCAGTTGAAAAGAGCTTAAAGGAGACTCGTCTTTTGAGGAACGAGTGATAAAACGGGTAGCAGTTGATTCCAGGTAAGGTTTGGAATTTTCCAATCACGGCAGTGTCACAAGGATGGATAGTGAAATCACTCTTCGCAACTGTTCCTCAAAATGGGTAAACAATCAAATGGAGGTGAATGATCGGCCAATGAAAAAGTGGAGGTGACGGTGCAAACACGACCAAGGCTTTAACGGCTGAAGTACTTCATTCACGGTGGTTATTTACCAGGGAATAGTTCATTTTTTAACGAGCTTAAACGCGGGTGGAAACATTTGCTCATGTCTTATGTTTATTTTTTAACGAGCTTGAACTATGTGCTAAAATTGCTCGATTAGATGGTCTTGTTTTGATTTTACCATAAATAGCTTTGTCCTTTCAAAGATCGTACTGTATTTTCAACTGCTTCATCAAACTAGTCAGAAATGAACAATATTTGCTTGAAAACGAGTTAAAATGCTAATATTTTACTTTGAACTACGTAAAAGTAATGAAAAAGTGTTTTTTACCTCTCATTTTACCATTTCATTTGAACTTGGTTTGTTGGAGCTTTGGAGGTGCTTTTCCCCTCGATTTTCATCAGTTGATTTCAGGAGATTCTGTGGACGATTCTCGACGCCGTCTGGACCAGGTAGGAGCTAAACCTGAGCTCTTTCATTTCATGGTTTCCATTTTGCATTTTGAGCTTGATTCCTAGCTTTTCTGAGCCCCTGGGGTTTAAGGAACTCGTTTTGCCATCAACGCATCCTCAGTGTATCGAAACCTGCGTTGAATGTTGGCTTGTCTAAAGGCTATCTGACATTCAATGCACCTAGAACACTGCTACAGGTGCGTTGGGCGCGAAAAGGGAATTTGATGCACAATTTTTGATGGAATTTTTGCCTGTTTCTCACCAAAATCAGGACCTAACTCCTCTCTTGTTTGTTTTTTAGAGATCTTTGGAGTAAGATGACCATTACATGGCGAGAACGTGAGCATGAAGAAGAGGACATGCTTGCCCTACATGATCCAGTTATAGTGTGAACGTGCTGCGGAATTGTGGCTTGCTGAAGTTCTTCTGCATTTCTAGCATGAGACAGTAGATCGACTTACTGCAGTATTTGCTCGATGCTTGGGATCCTACCAATCAGGTTTTCCAGATCAGGGGAAAATCTATCCCCTTGACTGTAGTAGACATCTATTTCTTGACCGGCTTGTCGAGGCGGGGTGCCCCCATCTCTTTGTCAAGTTCGGCTCAAGGAGGCGATTCTGTGAGAAATTATGTCCGCCGGTACTGCAGAGAAGGATCTCAGCCGAGTAAAGACGGCAAGATCATCATCTGTGATGTCACTGACAGGTCCCTTAGGACTATTCTGTTTACTTTTGGTAGGATGGTCAGTGGTGCATCTCTTCATGTAGCCAATTGATCTTATATGCAGGATGCCTTGGAATGCCTCCAACCGAAGGTGTTCAACTGGTGCGACGCAGTACTTCTTGTCATGAAAGAACAGCTGACGAAGATAAAGAGTGGGAGGTTGAAGAACTTTGGGTATGGTTCTATTTTGACCGCCTTTGCCTTGGAGAAGATACCACTGATGCAGCCGCAGTACATTGCACTCAATTTACCTTCTCCTACTGAACCACGTATGCAGAGATGGGTTGACCATATGTCTAGGCATGCTGGCCAGTCTCAGATTTCATTTTCTGATACCTTCTTCAGGTGGTTTGATCGTCAGGAGATAGTTTATTCTGAGTATCCATACGCTGGCATGGACTTCCGGGGTGATCCAGATTTAGTACTGTTGGATGGCGAGCAGTGGGGCGCCATTGGTAAAACCTTTGACCATATTGTTGTTTATCGTTTTTTTTTATAATGTCCTTGTGCTTTATTCTATCAAGACTTTAATCAAACTCATGTGTACATGCAGATGTTGGTCCCGTTCGTCCAGTAGTTCGCCTGAGAGTACCAGCTGCTGCCCCAGTAGGAGAGGCCGTCGGAAGGGCTATTCTTCGTGACCTCGATGTGGCCGAGACTCTCACAGCTTTGTAGGAGCAGGTTGAGGGCCTCACTCTCGGTATTCCAGATGTGAGGACCGACGAGCTACCTTTGCGGTTACAGCGACATACTACTGGTGTGCCCAGACGATGGACTCGTCTCTTACGCATGATCGCACAGGCTGTGACTTGCTATCACGAGCATCATTAGACTAGGGTGCCCCCTAGCATTTTGAGTTTTTGGGTCGTTTGACCGATTTTGTCTTGGTTACAGAACATTATGTGTAAACCATAAACATTTATCTATATTTTTGATTTTCGGAGTTTTATTTTGGTTGAGCTACAAACATTAATGATGTGTTTCTTTTTATAAATGTTGCAAATGTCTATCTAACACATAGTTTGCTAATGAGTCAGTTAATGTGTTTAAGTTTCTGGAAATATGTTGATATTGAATAAGATCAAATTGTCTTTCGAAAATATTAACCCTTAGGAACATGCGATAAATAGCTGGGTTTCGGACGGAATATATACCATTGAGTTGTAGTATTACGAGTTGTGAGTCTAGCCTGACAATTAGTCGGTGTATACCATGAGTGATGGCATCAGAGAGAAGCTCTATCAACGCGCTATACTCAGCGATGTTATTCGTTGATCGACCAATACATACACCTCTGAAACTTACTAACTCGCCGCTTGGATCAAAAATGGCCCAGGCTGCGGAGGACAGGTTCCGTGAACTACGACTCGCTCCGTCGGCATATCCAACACATGACTCCAATAGGTTTGACATCTGCAATAAATGTAAAAATTGGATTACTTGACCAAAATAAACACATTAGCAAAAACAAAAACATAACAAAAGCATACTGGTTACCATTACGCATAGTAACGCTTGAGGTACAACCCATTACGAGGTTGCGTCAGTGGAATTCCGTCATAATCCATTAACTCGTAGGCTCCTTTTGCTAACACTCGTTTAACAATATAGGGGCCCATCCATAAAGACTTAAATTTACCTGCTCCCAATTTATCGGATTCTTGGTCGTAAAGCAAGACCAAGTCACCTTCTGAGAAGACACGGGTTTGACATTTTTGTCGAACTGTGCCTTGACTCTTTTCTTATGGGCTTCGTTAGCCAAAGCGGCGTCAAAACGGGTTTCATCCAATTGGATTAATTCCAAGAAACGAGCCTCTTCTTTTGAAGTTCTGGGGAGGAGATCAATTACGAGTTTGAGAGACGAGATTTCACACTGGATTGGTAAGACTGCTTCCAGGCCATATACCAGTTGGAAAGGTGTGAACCCAGTTGCATTCCTTACCGATGTTCGGTAAGCCCACAAAGTTGAGTACAGGATTAGGTGCCATCTTCTTTTGTGAACTCTGATCATCCTTTGCAGCATGCGTTTCAGGACTTGTTGATTGCTTCAACTTGTCCGTCGCCCCCTGCACTCTTTAAACCAAGGGTAAAAATTTTCGATATGCGAATGTGCCCCACGGACAGATTAAATGCAGTCGTTGACTGGTCCTGTGGGCGGTATTTATTTGATCATACCGGAGAATCCTCCATGAATGAAAATATTTCTCATCGGCGCAATTCATCAATTTATCTGGTCAATGAAGGGTGTAAGGTAGTTTGTCTTTTGGAAAAAAAAGCTTGATTTACACCCCTATAATCGACGCACACTCTAATTGTCCCTTTTTTTTTCATTAAGGGAAAATATTCGATACCAAATCGGTTAGAGGAACCGGCGGGTAGATGAAAACCAGCATGGAGAAGTTTTTAACTTCTGCCTTAATGGCAGCGGCTTTCTTGGGGTGCACCTGTCTTAGCCGTTGTCGTACTGGTTTGACATCTGGATACATCTTAATTTCGTGTTCAACGATACTCGAGTCAATGCCTGGCATTTCATTGTATGACCAAGCAAAGACATCTCTGAATTCGGGAAAAAGAGCGTTATATATTTTCATTTCTGAAGGAGAACAACATTTGCCAACATAAATATTCTCTACAACATCTGTTTTGGTCGAGATATTTATCACTATAGTCTCTTCAATGTTGGACAAGTTTCGCTCAGAATCCACTGTATTTACAGTATTTGATAGAAAATCAAAGACTGAAGGATGATAAAGGTCATTTTGAGTATCTTCTCCACAATCCAGAAGAAGAGAACGATGGTGGGAATCATTCCATGGTGCTCCTTCAATTACCATAGATTGGACAATTCCTTCGTCGGTGACATGCACTCGCGACCAAGGATCTGAAGGAGTACCATATTCTCTAGACCTATCTATCCAAATGCTTGATGAGCGTTGATTTGGGTTTGCCTCCCATGCTAGGAACATTGATTGCTATAATATTTCTGTGGGGCTTGGGGGCAAAACCACTGCATGACCCATGTCGATATCGTTTTCTGAGATCTTTATAGAAGATATCATGTTGCAGGTTCCTATCGACGCTACTTCCGCCAGATTGATTGGAGGTGGAAGAGCAAAAGTTCCCATTAGTATAGGATCTTTTAGTAGGCCTACTCCGATATTCTGAAGCGAATGGGGGCTTCCATGGATCATGGGAATGCTTCTAGTAACTTGAGAACCATTGGGGAGGAAGTTTTGTTGATCGACGATTGTAATCCCTCCTTGAAAGGGAAATGCAATCTTTCTAAAATAGGTCGACACAACAGCTGCCATGGCATATATCCATGGTCTTCCTAGTAGGATGTTGTAATCAAGATTCCCATCGATGACTTCAACATCTATTTCTACCGTTTTCCCTCCTAGTTCAACTTTCAAGTTACTTAGGATACCATATGGGGTATATGTCCTTCCGTCGAATGCTTTTAATGTCATCGAAGATCGCGACAAGGTTGGAGATCCTAAAGTTTTCCAGCAACTCATCGACATAATGCATGTAGATGCCCCCTCATCAATAATTGTTTGATGAACAGTTTTGTTGAGGGCTTTCACTTGAACAAGGAAAGCTAGTTGAGCTGGTAATTGAGGATCGTATCCTTTATGATCGAAGGATACAAGATTGGAATCCCTTGGGTCAATCCCACCAATGGCCGATAATAAAGCTTGCCTTTGGGATGGGAAATTTTGTAGTACTTCAAGAGTCGACATAGCGGATGGAGATTGGGCCAAATCTTCCACTATGTTATAATGCTGTGTCGCTCTAGCGCGGGGATTAAATGTCGACTTGTGTACTACTCCCTTTGGCGGTTTTATCGTCAATTCAGGGATGGTGGGTGGCACAACTTCTGTCAAAGTTGTTGTCTAACTACTTGGTTGATCTTTATCCTTGTTGTTTGACAGCTGCGGATTCCCATAATCCTTGTTCCTTGTCGATATCAAAGCATCATTTTGCTGTTTTGAAACTGACAACATTAACACTTGACACCCGGAAGCATCTTCACTTTCAACCAGGTTTGTTCCTGGAGTTGGAAACGGATCAGTTAACACTGCGGAGGTTTTCGAATTCTTGAAGAATTTTTTAACCTCAGCTCTGTGTGGACAATCTGTGGTCCGATGATCCTCATCGCATATAAAGCATGGATTTTTTGGTTTCCTATTTCCAGGAGGGTTTGAAGAAGATTTTTCAAGTGATGATTCCTCCTATTTCTTCTTCTTCCCTTTGCCTTTTTTCTTGCTCCCTGGTTGTTTGGTTTCTTTGCCTTTGTCTGTCGATACGGCATTTACTTCCGAAGCAAGAAGCTCGTCTTTTTCATTTTGACCTGAAATCTTACGGGCCTTTTTGGATGTAGCCTTTGTCGATTTCATGTCTGTCGTTCCAATCATGCCATCGTCGGCATGAGAGTCATTGTTTGATTTAGGAGGAGGAGGAATTAAGAATTCTGGTCTAGGGGCGTATGGTATTTTGTCGTAGAGCATGCCAAACTGAGTGTAAATCAAGTCCAGATATTGCGCACGAGCGATAACTTGCTCTTCTGTTACGACTCCCCCCTTTGCCACATCTTCCGTGATGGAAGTCAGTAATGACTTGATAAACCATTCAGCTAAGAGTTGATCGGGGACGTACGTTTTTACCATCCTATGACGACGTCGCCACTCATGTATATGATCAGATATGTGAGTGGTCGTTGTCTGTTTGAAGTTGGTAAGAAGTTCTGTTCCCGTTTCGTACCTTATTGGTAATTGAAAATGGGTTAAAAAGGTTGTGGCTAAGGTACTGAAGTTGTCGAACGAAGCTCTAGGCAATTCAATGTACCATTTTTCCGCTGGACCCGTTAACGTCCTCTGAAAGAGGTGAAGTCTTATCGAATCATCATTTAGGGTGTTTGATGAACACCATAGATGAAAGGTCATCACGTGATTCGATGGATCTTCACCCGGATTTCCATTAAATTTAGGAATATCTGATGGAAGTTTATGAGGAATCGCTGGCCAACAAGGGGCGTAAGCAATCGGATCGTTTGTTAACTGATTTAAATCAGGTAACTCTAAGGTTGCCACAAAGGGTAACTGTTGATTCAGGTTAGGTGAAGCATACCCAGGATAAGATGGGATTGCCTGAGCAGTTGGTCTTTGCATACCGGCATAATGCATTTGATGCTGGTATGTTTGGTAGGGTTGGTGGACATGACCATTGTAAAATGGTTGATTTTGACCGTTTTGAATGTACGGTTGTCCATTGTTCGCAAAGATTTGCTGCTCAGAACCTTGGTATACTTGTTGGAATTGTAGTTGTTAGTATTGCACCAGCCATGGTTGTGAAGCCATGTGCTGTTGCACGATACTAACCGTTTGACCAAGGTGAGGGGTAATTGTACCCGTCTGGATCTATGTCGCTCCACTAGTCGGCGATTGTGGTTGAGTCGTAGGGTCAAGGGGTTGTTTCATTACAACCTGAGAAACCTGAGGTTGGCATACAACAGGCAATGTTTGAACTTGCGACACCATCACAATAGCTGGCGTAGTCGGGATATTTGACATAGGTACGCATTGTTGCATTGAATACACAACTCTTGGTTATTGAGGTAGTATAGGTACCCAACCACTTGAGGTAATTCCAGTATAACCTGAATGTTGTTGTGAACTCCCGTATGGATATCCTCCCGGAGGGGATAATGAAAGGGTATACTGTCCCCCATACGGTGGTAATCCAGAACTCAAGGGAATTGTTTGCCCTTGGGGACCCGACTGCCCAAATTGACCTCCAAATGGATCAATTTGTTGAGACTCAACATAAGAGTTTCTGGATATTATTCCGGATGAACAAACAGGAACGGACCATACTGTTGAAATAGCCCCTGAGTGGGCTTCTTCTAGCGGTTGAGAGCTAGTCGGGACAGATGGTATACCGGCGAACATTGTCGGAGTGATAGCAGGGAGTTCTGCCGTCGCTGTGTCAGATGACACAGTCCTAGATTTTTACAGTTGTTCAGACATTTGTAGTCTATCCAAAATATTACCTAGCGATTCTACAAGAGCTTCTGCTGGTGGTAGACTAACTTCTGATGAAGAAGGATATAGAGTGATCCCAACTCCAAAGTGCGTTGGAGTACTTGTTTGAGGATCTTCTACAATTTCTTCTATTGCAATCAGACCAGGTGGAAGGGGAAGACCGTCAGGTCCGTAAAATATTTTTGGTGCCGAAGAAGGTGTGAAATCGGCAGCGACAGATGTTTGAAGAGTAAGACTCTCCGAACCGGTTGTAGATGGAACTGGTTCGGTAACACAAGTGTTTATTCTCAAACTAGGATCAGTATCATTGTCCTTCTGTGGCTGTTGAACTTCTTCTGTAGAGGCAGGGATTCCAGAAATGTTTGGAGTAACCGGAGTCTCTGATGTCGTTGGAACACTTGTTCTATCTTTGATAGGAGATTTGGAACCGGTTAAACGAGTTCGCTTTGTCCGTACTGGTTTCGATTCCGGAGACAAAGACGGTTGACTCGTAAGCCTCCGCGAACGACGGGGTTTCAATCGACTTTCTTCCACGATTGCGGATTACTCGATCAACTAAAATAAAGGGAAGGTATGTTTCCGAATTAAATGAATTTTAGATGCTTTGACACAACTTGTTTTTTCAGTTTTTAAAAGTCGAGAAAAAACAAAAGATGACTCTAGTCTCCTTCAATTTTTAATGAGCATGAAGTGACAAGTGCTCAGATGGACCTTTTCCGTTAAGGAGTCTGAAAAGGAACGAAAGGGACTGCTCTGGAGATCTAGGTAGAGGGAGTACCAAACCAATCGCAAAACTGCAGAATACTTTTTACAGTACGGCAATCAATCTTCCCGAATGTTGTGTTCAGTGCATTGCGATCGATAGGGCGGTAGACATGGCTTCCTATGGATAAAGGATTTAAGCCTATAGGGGTCTCCCAAAATATACTCGACGGTACGTGGGAGCACAAGTCCGTACTGGCACTTATCGTCTCAAAGTGGAGGAATCACCCAACCATCAGTGAGGACAACAGTTACCAGGCTTTACGACGCCGGAATACGTCTCTGGCCTAGACCTCTAAATGTTGTGCGTTAAGTTCCAAAGCGTTGTTAGATTCATTGAATTTATTTTAAGTTGATCTTGCTTATGAAGTTTTCCTTTTGGGTTCACCACGAGATGTAGATGTAATTCCTAAAATGCAATCTAAAGATGATAAACAAACTTTTATCTCTTTTGTGCAATGAAAATCCTAGCTACTAGAGGAAAAGAAAGACACAATCTTTTCACAAAGAACAAAGAGCACACTGTAAATGCACTTTCCTAAATCAAGCCAAACAGAATGTCTATATGCAAATGCACATGCATGTATTTATTTTCAACTTTCTTAGTATTGATGCTAAAAAGAAAGTTGATGTACAAATCCGAATTTGCTTTCAAGCGACAAACACAAACAAGCTTCTTTTCGAAATCAAAAGATAGAGACGATTACGACACTTTACGATTTTGAAATGAATACTCGTTTTGGCACTAGAAAATCACAAATTTAGACCAAAGGCAATATAGTAACAGTATAATCGACCATCAACAGCAATCAAACTTTCTCCTATGATCGAAATCGACACTTGCGACAGATCCAAATCAAAGGACGACAGTACGACTATTCTACTTTTGCAATGGAAAACTGTAAACGACTCAACAAACACACAAAAACATCTACAGTTCTTTTGTACAAAGGAGGCAGAATAACAGCAAGGAAAAGGGGTTTTAAACAGACATATACTGATCACAGGCAGCAAAATTCAGAGATAGAACTGGAGAAATGAAGCACAAGAACCACAGCTGCACAGGGCTAGTCTGATCAGCGCACCTGTAACACAGAGAAACTGCAATGCAGCGCAGGTTGCCCTTTCGGGAAGTGTGCTGAAATTCAGGATCTCTTAACAGTACCTGCGCTGGGCCAGAAACGAGAATCTGTCCGGGTTCTGGGTCACAGTTTGCAGTTCAGTCTTTGGTTTTTGGCTGAGTAAAAGCAATCAGTAATGCACAATCAGCAGTAGATCTAAGGAGGGTCTAGGAGCTATCACAAGGGCAATTAGATAGTTTGTGAATCAGCTGTTCAAATCATAAACAGATCCAGTGAATGGATTGAAGCAGCAGATGTCTACTTTGCATTTGTTATGGCAAATGCAGTTCGAATGCCACTTATAAGTTTATGAAACAAACAACAAAGAATGATACAAAAACAAACTAATTAGACTCTCCCCAACAGAGTCGCCATTTTGTTACGGGAAAAGTGTCTATTTAGAACTGCTCTATCCCACTAAGTTGTGACAGCTGCCTTAGAAACAAACAGAGAAAAACTACTTTTGTATTTCCTTTATGAACTATAGATAGAGAGGAATAGAAAGAACCAACCTGTGTCTTGCGCTAATCCTTTGATCCAATCCCTCTCTTCTTTGACAGTCTCCAGCTACCTGCTCCCTTACTTGCCCAGCTTCACCAAGTACCTGTAAGATCACAGAAGAAGAACACTATACAAAGACATGGATCTATATTCATAAACAACTTAGGATCAGATTTAAGTTAGCCATACAAATGTAACAAACATCAATGATACAAAAGCATGGAGGAAAAACTCAAATAGTTTTTATTGATAAACAAGAAAAGATCCAGGAGGAGTTACAACCGATGGTTCCTGACCCAGCATCAGCCTCCCAGCAAAGAAGCCCCTCTTCGCCTCCAACAAAGCATAGATCACCCAATACTCTGATGTTTGTCTCAAAACCAACAGCAATTCCTTACAATATGCAAAATTCCAGCCTCTGGATCTCTGGGATGAGGGATCCATATATAGATATGTGTAAGGAGGATGAGTCAACTTGTGATTTGATTAGTGTCTTCTCTCTGTCATTTCTTACTTCCACTTGGAGACTGAAGGCATCTTACTCATCCTTGGTCGAATTCACTCATCCTTGGTCGAATTCAGTGAGGCAAGTGTCACAGGAGAAGATTCTGGAAGCTTCCATTATCTCTCCACCTCGCGGAATGACACTGCCATTTGTCATTTCTCGCCCAACGCACCCTCACGGTGTATTTAGGTGCATTGCAACGCACCTATCCAGTGTATTTAGGTGCAATGCAATGCACCTAGCTAGTGGAGCAGCTGAAATGATCCTGTTTTGACTTAGTCTGAGCAGTTTCTGGTGGAGAACTTCTGGGAGAAGCTGTAATCTGTTGACCTTGTTCCTTTAGGGGTTAGAACAACACTTTTAGGGACTTAGGAGCCCTTGGTTTATGGACATTTCATGCTTGGAGTTTTAAGGCACAAAAATGTCTATAACAATCTGTATAATGAAAAGTCCAAGTGGGAAGGGAATTTTTAAGAGTCTAAGCAACTTTAATACCCTCCAACATCATTTCCTAGAGAAGAAAAATTTATGTTGAAATTACATCAATCAGAAATTTTATAACCAATTTCTTCGATGGGTTGGTCATACCCCTATAGTTTTTGGAGTGAATTCTCATCCTAAAACCCTAAAAGGCATGTTTTCTCTAAGTGCCCTCATGATGGATTTTACTTCCATACTGAATCTCAGATTTTCTTGGTTTTTGGTGATGGAAAGAAAATATATTATCACCCTACCTATAAACATTTTAGGACAATCCTTCTCATTAAAGACCCAAATCCTCATCGACATTAGGGATTTAGGTTAATAGTGGGGTCCAATGTCGTCGGAAA